>RYFJ01000696.1:0-600000 GCA_003991445.1 Oryza meyeriana var. granulata | reverse complement strand
ACCATAGGGCCTTGTGCTTTAGCAACCTCATACTTCTTTAGCTTCTCAACCAACATAGCTTCCTTTAATTTGGCCTGGAAGAGAAACAGATAGTCTTAATTAGTACAACTTCTAGAAAAAAAAAAGAGAAAGCAAGCACATTGTCTTCCAACAAATTTAGCATCCTTACTTCTGAAGGTAATGGAAGTTCCCTTGGAAACCAACTAGTATTGATTTTTAAAAGTGACAACGCTACTAAATTCTGATTACATCGCATAGAAATAGAAGCAGACATAAATTATCAAAGAAAGTAGATTGGCAGTGAATTTAAGCTAAAATGATTATTCACATACTGAGTAGCAATAAGAAGGTACTACTGAGTCTCTAAATGAAAATTGCTTAATTCAATTGAAAAGATTGCTTCAACAAGAAACTAGTCAAGCAAACCAAATCAGGAAAATATGTAAAAAGAGAGATACCTTCTCAATCTTGTATTTCAGTCGAGCTTCAGGTGTAGGAAATTTCTGTTTTATTTTCTTCCCCTTGGGTCTGATACGCCGTGGATCATTTTTATTGGCCTCTTTCCTCTTCTTCTTTTCCCTCTTCCTTTGAAGCTTCAATCGCTTCTTTGTCAAATACCCCCTCTTCCTGGAAGGTTCCACCTCCTCAATCTCAAACTTGGGCTTCCCATCATCGGATAGAACTAGATTGACTGAGCTATGGCTAGCCCATCTCACCATCCATGGAGGACTGAATAGGTAAAAGGGATTTAAGCATTTTCCATATGAAGCAACAGCAGGTCTGCAACAAGTAGCAGGGAAAATATGAGGGAAACTAAACTCAACTTGTCATTGATGAAAGAGGATGAAAAAACCAACATGTTTGGTCCTTGTCAGACACTTCTTACATATACCTCGCATCTTGCTCATTAAGCTACACACAGTAATTCTAGATTTCTAGTAAATACGATTTCTACTAAACATGAGTAGCCAATTCTTGTCGAATGAACATCAGTGTTGTATATGGTAAATAAGCAGCAATCTTTTTTTGGGGAAAACTCTTGTATACTATTATTAGAGTTAAAATTGCAGGTGTCTCTCTCCTCAGAACCAAGCATCTCTCCATAAATTCTAGTAATAATTTCGCATAGCTCCCATCTACGCGAGGATAAGTAGAGACAATAACCGATTAACAGATGATTAACAGATAGTGTTACCTAAGAGCTTCAGGGGAAGGCGAGATTGGTGCCCTCCGGAACAGGGACAGATTGAGGAGTGAAAACAAAGCCAACTTTCTCAGGCTCTTACGTGAGAGGACGCAGGTCGCCATATCCCACTACACCTACGACAACGCCATCTTTTATCATACAACGTTCATAAATCCAAATCCTTGCTGATCAAGAGTTGAAAAACCAGCCAAAATTTCTTTTTTAATGACGAGAAACTACGAAGAATTACCAAACACACAATCCTTTTGCAATTGAAATAGTCAAGGATCAAGTATTCTTTTTCCCCAAACTAAATCGACGAGAAATGAAAGGGAACAACCCCTACCAAACAATTTGGAGCTGGATTTATTCGATAATTCCAGAGTAATTTGCCGAATCTAATAATAAACAATCCTCTCACAAACCCACAGCAAACCAAACACCAACCAAACACCACCAGATACCGATAACATCAAGACACCATGAAGTATAACCAAATCATAGACCCAACAGAACCGAATTTCTGGCAGATATACTACTACAACCGCTTCCCTTCCCCTGCGGCACGTGAGAATCTCTAAACCAATTAGGAGTATTTTTGAGCTGTAATGTACCGATGAGTAGGCCCCGTTTGGTAGGGATTCTCGGGGGTGATTCTCAGTCGAATCAACTAGAACTGAGCCAAACGGACAAAAATTGCTTCCGATTCTCAGCCGAACGAAAAATGAAAATCCCCACGACAATTCGCACCCCTCCAGCCCGTCCCATCCACCGAGACTCACCTCGCCTAGGTCGTCGTCGGGTCCGCCGCGCCGCCCTCCGGCCTCCCGCGCGCCGACGCCGTCCTCGGCCTCCCCTGCCGCCCTCCGGCCTCCCTTATCCAGTGAGCTGTCTCTAATTTCTTTTTTTTTAAAGAGCTACAGAACAGTGCAAGCAAGCAAAGAGCATTGTCTTCCATTTATTTTTTTTAACAGCAAGCAAACAACAGATCAGTGTCTCCTATTTCTTTTTTAAACTGTAAATAGAGAATAGTATCTTCTATATTTTTTAAAATAGTAAACAGAGAATAGTGAGCAACAATATATATATTTTTTAGCGAGTAACAGTATATTTGTTTTTTTAAAGAGCAAGTAGATAGAAAGCAGTCACTATTTATTAGATATGTATATATTGGAACCAAGGTCAATGGAGATTATTTTATATGGGAGATTAATATTGTCGGAGGAGAAAACTCCAACCGCGGAGAGTCTAGAGACCCTTCTTTTGAGTTCGGCCAGGGGAGTTGTTCACAGGACGGCTTGCGGCGTCGGAGAGAGTGGCACGCAAGGGAGACAGGAGGAGGTAGACAAGTTCAGGCCACGCGGAGGCGTAATACCCTACTCATGTGTGTGTTTGCTATATAGGAGATGAATGTGGGTTGCTCTTATAAGGAGTCCTTCTGCTTGGGAAGCTCTACCGGAAGCCGGGCTCCTCCCAGACTCAGAAGCTCGGACTTGAAGAAGAAGAAGTCTAACTCAAGCTGTGGCTGAAGACCAAGACCTCCAGAAGCTGTCTAGACCAAAAGAAGTCCCCTTGCTGTAGGCTCGGATCCTCCTTTTATCGATCAAGGGGAGTCCACAGTGTCCAATACATGGAGAGAGATTTTAGGTATGCTACGTCTTGTCGTGCACGTCCGCGCCCAGCCGTCTGCTGAGCCGCGCCGGAGGCGCGTCTTGTCGTCGCCTCTCTCGGCGGCTGCGGTCTGCTGGATTATGAAGATGCTGTCGGCTCAGCACGTCTAGTCGTCGCCTCCCTCGGCAGCTGCGGGCGGCTAGACCGTGAAGATGCTGTCGGCTCGGCACGTCTAGTCGTCGCCTCCCTCGGCAGCAATGACGGCGCACGCCGTCGCTGCCAGGCCGTGGAAAACCGAAGCCCTCTGACTGCATTGGGAGCAGGCCGACAGGGGGTCATCATGATGGTACACACATGTCCGACCGGGAGACAGGCGGGAGGCACACCATCGCCTCACCATTAATGCGGGTAGTTGGAGAGCTGATCCGCCCAAGCCGGCCTCGTGCTCGGGGCGGAGAGCTAACCGAGCCCTCCGCACGCACGAGGCACCGAGACTGTGGGTCCCGGGCCCGGGGGCGGCACCCGGGGATGGTGCACCCGGGCCCGGGCAGCGCCCAGGCCCCAGGCACTTAACGGGGTAACCAGTAGTAGCCGGCCGCCATTTGTGCAGAATATGGGCCCCGGGGGAGCTGATGTGGCCGAAGATCCACGCGTCCCCGGGGAATGTGGGACCCCCATTCCCGTTTCGCCGACAAATGTATTACACTGTATATAAGAGATTACTGTATATTAAAAAATAAAACACTATTACTGTATATTAAAATTAGACATATATAAAAGGAGGCATATTGATTAATCTGAAATATAGTAAATTTCTCCTAATAGCACTCACAGGATAAATGCATATCTCTTTTCATATCATATATTTGTTGTGCATTTGGTGCAAATAAACCGATGGCTATGCATTTGATATCTTTGCATGTGTTTCATTTTATAAGTAGTACAGATGGCAACAACTTCAGTAGAGAAAAACCAAGGTACAAATAATGCTGAATGAATAGGTGAGAACACTAGAATAGTTTGTGAGTTATTCTTGGAACAAGTTAATACAGAGAATCGCTCTAATATCCATTTGAACAAGTTTGGGTATGATAATGTAATTGCAAAATTTAAAGAGAAAACTGGCTTACGCTATCCAAAGCTTCAGTTTAAGAACAAATGGGGCAAGCTGAAGAGTGAGTATAATCTATGGAAGAAATTAATAGGTAGAGAGACTGGGTTAGGTTGGGATCAAGTTAGGGGTACCATTGTTGCATCTGATAATTGGTGGGCAAAAGCAAAGAAGGTAAACTCCTGTCTTATGTTCATATCAAGTTGTTAACCATGATTTGTAAATATTATTTTAATTATTACATTGGTGTTTCTATAGGATTTGCCAGGTTGTCAGAAGTTCAAGTTAAGGGGGCTACAAAATGAAGTTTTACTTCAACATATTTTTAAAGACCTTCGGAACACAAGAAATGATCATTAGAATCCTACTAGAAAAAGACCTTGTGAAGCTAATGTTGGCCTTCTGTCATTTTTTGAGCTTGTTTGGACAGATTATATCACATGTTCACAAATCACAATATCAATCAATGGGTTCATAAGCTCTGATATTCTTTTAGTTTATTCCCTATCTGATCATCTGCTTTTGCTTTATTATTATCTTTATTTATAACCAATGCATTTATGTTCTTTTTTGGCCCTTATTTAGTCGGTCGAACTGCATAGGCTAGCCATCTACCATGACTCTGACAGCAATCTGTGGAAGCTTGCTAAGAAATGGGAAGATCTAAATCCTACTGAATGGGGCGAGGTTGTACATTTGTCTTTCACAACATCTTCATTCTTCAGTACCTGTTCACTGCTTCTTATTGTAGAATGATCTTTCACAGATATTTCAAGATGGCATTGATGATCATTCTGGCAATTCTGTTTGGGCAATGAATAGGAACTATTTAGTTTCCCCTATAAATGGAACTCTTAACTATAAACGACTCGGAAAGCAGGAAAGACGGGATCCAGATGTCCCTTTGGAGAAAGCATCACTTGTTCTCAGTGATGTTTCACTAACTGTTACTGAGGTACCTTGGAATTGTGCCTTTTCCATCAGTGAAATAGTGAAGTTGACAAAGTACTTACTCTCTTTACACTATTGCATGCAGCAGGCCCAGTATTATGATGGCATTAAACTGTTGGAAACATTGTCAAGGTTCAGGACACGTGTTGACGTGTCCCACTTGCGGCCTATTGTTCCAGCTAAAGTGGATTGCCATGCTTGGTGGCGTTATGCTGTGTTGGCTGGTCTGCGACAGAAAAAATTATGGTATTTAGCGCATTCTAAATTCAGCTTTCTGTAAACTCTGGGAAGATTAGAGAAAAAAAATCAAGAAGCAGTGATAGAATGTGCTCAACTCACCACAAGTCATGTGCAGGAATGAGAAAGAGGGAGACAATGATGTTCCGTTTCTTGTTTGCATTCTTGACGGGAGATTAATTCTCCAAATTATCCTAACACATCATCTAGGATAACTTGGCCCAAAAGTTGAATGATTAAGCTGACTTGGACTCTTAGGCCAACAACCTGGCCGAACTAACTAATCAGCTAACCTGGTTAAACTAGCCAAACAACTTACTACCTAATTACTTGAGGGACAAACAAAATTCATCTAACAAATAACTAGTCTATCTGCTCGGGAACTAAGAACTCATCTATAATTATTGAACCCTGAACATAACATCTTTCCCAGTTTTACTGGAGTCATGTCCCACATCTGGAACAAGCACAGCGTCCTGAAGTACACTGCTGGCACTACCCACTTTGACCCACATTTTCAATCACCCATGGCCTTTGTCCCTCAATCCCATCCCTCCATCCCATTGACCCAGGTTCCTAGTAAGCTTGGTTGTGACTGATTATCATCCCCTACTTCAGCGGGTGGTGCCTAACGACTAGTTAAGCTTGATGACTACCTAGTGACTAGACACTGGCTTCAAAGATGAGGCCTAGTTGCGTAGGAAAGCTAGGTGGCTGTCTTTTTGAGCAGTAAGCTAGTTGCGTAATGCCACTCATGGTTTGTGGTAGGCTTGCAGCAGATGCAGCTTGCTGTTGATGGCTCCCAGGTATGTCCAGGCAGGTGGCGAACATTTCGTGGATGCATGATGTCGGTGTACATGGACGTAGGCATTTGCATTCCGTCAAGCATCTGTTCTAATCCACAGATCATCAGTTCCCAGATAATCCTGTTGTGATCATTGTCATGGTCAGCTCATCAGCACAAGGAATTAGCATTGATGGTAGTTGTAGTGAGAATGGATACAGCATGCGAAGCAACCCATGGCTTGGTCCATTTAGACTGCATGCAATGCAACGAGGTACAGCACAAGTGGTACTGCTGAAACTCGGAAGGAGCGTAGGAGGCTTGCCTCCCATGTTATTGCCCTTGTTGACTTTGGATTTTTTTTGGTTAAAAGAGTGGAGGTGTGGCTTTTCACATTTTTCTTTTTAAATTCCAGTGGAACCTAGTTACTATTTGCCCTTGTAAGAATGGATTGGAATTACATTGGATGCTACACTTTAGGCTCTTAGCAACACCTGAGAACTTTTGCTTTTATCTATTCTCTATTGACAAGCAGGCTACGATTAGTTCTAACTAGTCACTTGATTTTCTTTTCATGGTGCTGCATTGATTGATTTGTCACAAAGTCATGTGTGATTATATCATGGATTGTGTTGCATTTTTTCTTGCATCTGGAACATGAGGCAATCATTTGAATTGCGATAATATGTTTTGATGCGACGATATATAACATTGTGAACCTTCTTTACAATTTAGTATTTCTCAGTATGAAATTTGTTTGCTTCTTTTTCAGCTATTGGTTCTCATGGGAGAGAACTAGGCATCTCTGCCAGCTTCGTCGACGTTATGTGCAATTGTATGCCACCTTATTGCAACAAGTATCCAATGTTGATATGTCTGAAATTCGGCAGATAGAGAAAATTCTGGACACAAAAGTCATAATACTTTGGAGGTGCGGTACACAACATGTACATGTATATTTTGTAACTTTTATGCTTTCATTTGAGTCGCAGCTGGGCACGAAGGGAAGGTCCTGAGGTTGAAGAAGGCCTTGTACGGGCTTCGCCAGGCGCCGCGGGGGTGGAACGCGAAGCTGGACAACAGCCTGCGAGAACTCGGCTTCACCAGGTGCGCCAGCGAGCACGGGATGTACACCAGGAACACAGCGACGTCGCGCGTGGTGGTGGGTGTTTACGTCGATGACCTGATTATCACTAGTGCGAAGCCGGTGGACGTCGACACGTTCAAGGAGCAGATGTGCCGTCTGTTCCGGATGAGCGACCTCGGCCTTCTCTCATTCTACCTCGGCCTCGAAGTCAAGCAAGGGCGGAGCGCCATCACGCTGGGACAAGCGGCGTACGCCCGCAAGCTGCTAGACAAGGCAGGCATGGTGGCCTGCAACTCCTGCCACACTCCGATGGAGGTCCGGTTGAGGCTCTCAGCCAAGAGCACAACGCCGGAGGTCGACGCAACGATGTACCGCAGCATGGTGGGCAGTCTCCGCTATTTGGTGCACACGAGGCCGGATATCGCGTTCGCGGTGGGCTACGTGAGTCGATTCATGGAGAAGCCCCGGCAAGAGCACTTCGCCGCCGTCAAGCACATCTTGCGCTACATCGCCGGCACGGTCGACTACGGCATACACTACCCCAAGCACTGCAGCGTCGACAACACGCTGACAGGCTACAGCGACAGCGATCTGGGAGGAGACATTGATGAGAGGAGGAGCACTGGCGGCGTCATTTTCTTCCTCGGCGAGATGCCAGTCTCTTGGCAATCTCAGAAGCAGAGGACGGTGGCCCTCTCAACCTGTGAAGCCGAGTACATGGCGGGCGCGGCTGGAGCGTGCCAGGCTGTGTGGCTCGTGTGGCTGCTGGGCGACATCACCGGCGTCAAGGTCCAGCCGCCGCGTCTGAAGATGGACAATCAGTCCGCAATCGCACTCAGCAGAAATCCGGTTCTCCATGACAGAAGTAAGCACATAGACACCAAATTTCATTTCATCCATGAGTGTGTGGAGAACGGGAAGATCTGCGTGGACCATGTGAGCACTGAGGAGCAACTCGCGGACGTCCTGACGAAGTCGCTTGGGCGCGCAAGGTTCTGTGAGCTTCGCGGCAAAATCGGCGTCGTCAAACTGAAGTAAACCGAGCAAGTCTTAGGGGAAGATTATTGGATAATCCTGGCTCGGTTGGCTCCTGATCATCATTTTTTAAACTCAGCCAAATATGGAGAGCTGAGCTCAAACTTAGCTAGTAACGACCTAACGCATGCTGCGGAGGTCCTCTGTTTTTTCAGTTAGTAGTAGTAGAAGTAGTGGTGATCACCACGCCTCCAAGTCGTGGGATGGCGCGGCCATGTCGTCGAGGCGTGAAGATCGTAACGTCGTGGCCGGAGTGGCTACCGAGTCGTTAGCCTTTGTAAGCTTATATATTCAGTAAGCAAGAATCAAAAAAGTAGCGTTCACCACTACACCAAAACTCCTTGCGTTCGTTGTAATTGTGTGTTAGTTTGCTTCCGGCCGGAGCTTCTGGCCTACATATCCATCTATATGCAACTAACTACATTAATGCACACAGATAGGAAAAATGCATTGGGTTAATGAAATCAATTACTACATCCGATTACATATTGACTGAAAATTTTGACTTTAATTAATTTGCAGGGCGAGAGATTCAGCCTGAGCCAGCAGGTGCTCAATCTGGAGAGCAACAGGTTACATATGGAGGATCACGGAGGCTACGAGGAGTACTTAGCAAGATCAATCACCGTCATGGTGCTTGGAAGCAACGGCTACATCAACAACTACCCCCTAACATCGTTATACGATTCAGACTACAACTACAGCCCGGAGGACTAGGCTGACCTGCTCATCAACCACTACACCAGGCAGATCCTGGTCAGAGTTAAAAATAAATAGGGTCCCTTTATAGTATTTTAAAATAAATAGGATTCCTTTATAGCGCAAAATACTAGTAATAGGGAGGTAGTAGTATAGATAAAATCCATCCGTTTATTTGAATATGTATTTTAATAAATTGCATGTTAACTATAAAAATTATCTACATTACCATTGAGGGTATTTTAGTCTAGAAAAATATTTCTATTCATCGATTCTGAGGCCGATGCCGACACCATCTCTGCATGCCGAAGCCTGTAATCTAGAAATCACTGGTTAGTTAAGTGAATTACTGTGATGAATGAGTTTGTGGCATTATATGTATTGCAGCAAGCATCTTCTGGCTGGTGCTGGTGATCGCGACGTTGGCAGTGATCGTGGGCAGCCAGGCAGTGATCTCGGTGAACTTCTCCATCGTATGGCAGTGCACGGCACTGGGGTGCTTCCCGTGCGTCAAGATCATGCACACGTTGCGGCGCATCCACGAGCGGATCTACAGCCCGGAGATCAACTGGATCCTGATGCTACTCTGCATCGCCATCACCATCGGCCTCCGCGACACCACCCTTATCGGCAACGCCTACGGGATGGCATGCGTAGGTGTCATGCTGGTTACCACGCTGCTCATGGCACTGGTCATCGTCTTTGTCTGGTAGTACAGTTGCCTGGTGGCGGCGCTGTTCCTGGCGGCGTTCGGCGTCGTGGAGGCGATGTACCTATCGGCGGTGCTTATGAAGGTGCCGCAGGGCGGATGGCTGCCGCTGGCGTTGTCGCTGGTGTTCGTTGCCGTCATGTACGTGTGGCACTATGACACGCGGCGGAAGCACCTGTTCGACGTGCAGAACAAGGTGTCCCTTAAGTGGATCCACGCGCTCGGCCCTAACCTCGGTATCGTGCGCGTCCCTGGGATCGGCCTTATCTACACTGAGCTCGCCACCGGCGTGCCGGCCATCTTCTCGCACTTCGTCACCAATCTACCGGCGTTCCACCAGGTGCTCGTCTTCATCTGCGTCAAGGTCGTCCCCGTGCCGCATGTCCACGATGAGGAGCGCCACCTTGTCGGGCACCCAGCCCGCAGGAGTTCCGCACGTCCTCTCGCTAGGAGCACGAGGCTGCCGTGCCCTAGCCGTCCCTTCAGTAGGAGCACAATCCGACATCCTTGCCATCGAGAGTGTGGTCATCTCGGTATGTATAGAGAATGACACCACCACTTTTGCCGAGGTGTCATCCACCGCCTTCGCGGACATTGACGAGGCAGCTGGGCGACCGACGTCACTTACAGGTGCTACAGAGGACCACCCACCTATGGAGGAGGACCCCGCTAGTACCGCAGAGGGCGACACCACCGCTACTCCCGAGGTGTCACCCACCGCCTTTGTTGATGTTGATGAGGCGGCTAGGCGACCGACACCGCTTATAGGTGTTACAGAGGATTGTGCACCTACGGCGAAGGACTCTGCCACTGCTGGAGAGGCGGCACCCACCTCTGTCGTTGGTGCTACTACAGAGGGAGACACCACCCCGAGGTGTCATCCACTATCGTCACTGAGCCAGACGATCCTATTGCTGCTATCGACCTTGCAGCCATGATGATTGATGATGACTAGCACTAGACTTTTTAACTATATATGTCTTCTTAATGTATTTTTGCTAAACTCCACTTGACGCTTCAGGCTGTGGATGTTCGTACTTTATCATGTCATTTCAGACACTTATTTACCTATCTCGTGCTTATGTATGACATATTTTGTGGTGAATGTATTACTCACTTGATGTATGACATATGGTTAGGAAGGTCCGCTCTTCTTACCTATCAAGAACTGAAAAATTGAGAAAATTAATAAACTTTGAAAATAAATAAATGAAAAATAACAGTGGTTCAATGGACAGGACCGTGCTTCTAAAATTAACAAGAGATATAACTAGTTATTTTATCCAAAAAATATATTAAATTAAACAATATGATACTATAAATACTATAGACTCTTTAGTATTTCAAAAAATTTTAAAAATTAGACAGTAGTTTCCGTGGTTCAACGGTCCGGACCGTCCTGACTACTTCCATACGGTTCGGACCTTGTTTCCCGATACTTGCCGTGTCAACGGTTCGGGCCGTCCTCACACCTTTCGGACGGTCCGCATTGTGTATTTCCCGTTACTAGCTGTTTCATTGGTCCGGACCATCCTGGCTCTGTCCGGATGGACCGAACCTTGTATTTCCCGTTGGTATTTGTTTGTACGGTCTGGACCGCCTTACCCGGTGCAGACGGTCCGGACAGTGTATTTCCCGTCACTTGCTGTATCTCCCGTTACTTGCTGGATTTAGCCTACAAGTTTAGAATTCATATGTATAAATCAAAGAAAAATTGGATAATGGTTTGGTTTTATGAAACTTGAACAAAATATATGGGGTTTTGTGATATTCACTCTAAAATTAATAAATGATCGGATGTTCAACGTTTATTTCCTATCTTACCCATTACGAACTGAAACATTAAGGAAATGAATAAACTTTGAAAATAAAAAATAACAGTGGTTCAATGGACATGACCGTGCTTCTAAAATGAACAAGAGATATAACTAGTTATTTTATACAAAAGAATATATTAAATTAAACAATATGCCACTGTAAGTACTATAGACTCTTTAGTGTTTCAAAAATTTTAAAAATTAGACCGTAGTTGCCGTGTCACGTGGTTCAACGGTCCGGACTGTCCTCACCACTTTCAGACGGTCCGGACCGTGTTTCACAATACTTGCCGTGTCGTAGGTCTGGACCGTCTTCACTCACTTCGGACGGTCTGGACCATGTATTTGCCGTTACTAGGTGATTCAACTTTCCGGACCGTCCTAACTCGGTTCGGACAGTCCTGACCGTCTATTTGTCGTTACTAGCTATTTCTATAGTCCGGGCCATCCTTACTCAGTCAATACGGTCCGGACCATGTATTTTCAGTTCTTGTTGTGTCTCCCGTTACTTGCTGGATTTAGCCTACAAATTTAGAATTCATATCTATAGCATATCAAAGAAAAATTGGATAATGGTTTAGTTTTATGAAACTTGAACCAAAATATATGGGGCTTTGTGATATTTACTCTGAAATTAATAAATGATCTTATGTTCAACGTTTATTTCCCATCTTACCCATCACGAACTGCAAAATTGAGGAAATTAATAAACTTTAAAAATAAAAAATAATAGTGGTTCAACAGATAGTACCGTCCTCACCAAGGATGGACGGTCCTGTCTTTGTCGGCCTCACGCGAGCAGCGTCGTCTATACCTGTCACGCACATGGAGAACGTCGAAAAGTCTATCCCATAGCCACCCGTGACGTCTAGCCGCCTGTGACATCCTGGCCCAATTAGAATCTGGCATATATGGCCCATAAGTGCTGTGTGCACTTGATTAGTATCACCTTGCTAGTTGAGCAAGAGTTGAACCAACTTATAAGGTCTTGTCCCTCCAACCATAGCACTTCTGGGTTAACCCTTTTACACGAAGCGAGGACGAAAGTGTAAGTGGGGTGCTATGTGTAAGTGGGCCCGTCTGTCGGATGGGCTGGGCTGTGCGGTTCTAGAGGGCAGGCTGTTACAAATGGTATAGAGCCAACCCTCGCGGTTGCACGTACGGGTCAGTGTGTGGGCATATGACGCATGTGGGCTCTGTGTGAGGCATATGGCACCAGCACTGGACGTACAGACGTGCGCTAAGAGGGGGCACGTTCCTAGACATTTGCCTATATGCCTGCCAGGTCCTTTGAGGGGGGTGTGTGTGACATCCTGGCCCAATTAGAATCTAGTCTATGTGACCCATGAGTGCTGTGTGTACTTGATTAATACCACCTTGCTAGTTGAGCTAGAGTTGAACCAACTTATAAGGCCTTATCCCTCCAACCATAGCACTTGATTAGAACCCGCTTGAGCAGTGGTAGCCGAGCCCTTTCTCCGGCCGCCGGAGCCCCAGGCAGGTTGGCGAGACAACGAAGAAGCTGTCCCTGCCACGCCGGCCTAAAGCCAAGACGACGCTGCCTCCCGGCCTCCCCAAGGTAAATCTCCTTCGCCCACCAACTCCCCTTCATCGTAGCTTATGTATCGGCCATCCCTCCCATTAGATTGCACTGCTACGCCACCCCAATCGAAGCTCCACCGCCCTATCACCATGTACGCCGAGCCCACTACAAGCTTGCCCTGGGCGGACTTGGTGGGGCTAAACCCTCCTCGCACCTTGGTGGAGCTTTTTGCAGCTTCGTGACGATGCAGTATGGCTTCCTTGGCTGGAATCGCCGCCAACCTGAGCTCCCTTCATCGCTTCGCTGCTGTGCTCAACCAAATTGGGCTCTGAGTGTGCATCGCCACGTACCACTAGAGCCCTTCCCAAAGAGACCTGCCTCCCTCCACCACCAGCCATCGCCACCGCGCCGCCATCATTGCACCACCGCCGTCATCTCTCTTCCTCTGCCTCGAGGAGGTAGCGAAGAGGAAGAAGACGGGAGGGGATTAATTTCTCCGCTCCTAGAGACTGACATGTGGGCCCCACAGGAATCATTTTACAATTAAAATCTAATGGCAGTAATTAACTTAATTACATGCTTAGTGTATTAGAATGACATGTGGGCCCAAACTGTTAATGAAATCTAACTAAAACCTTTTTAAACCTCTGTCTCACTTACATGTGGGCCCACTATGTTAAGAAAATCTAGTTAAAACCGAGATTTATTTATGTCTCACTGACCAGTGGGCCCAAGGCTCCTGTTGTTCAATTGGACCAGGTCAGACTTTGACTTGCTCCATCTGTTAGCCACACATTTTCTTTTCCTTAAGAAAAATAATCCAAGTAGAATTTAAAACTCTGTGCCCTACCTATCAGTGACTCTAATCCTCTCTTTAATAAAAGAATTTGGAAAGTAAATTAAAAAGGAGTTAAGGAATTATTTCAGTGAAGGGAAATCTAGATTAACCTTTGAAAATTCATAACATTCAAACGAAGTCGGAATCGAGTGAAACTTGTCGCTAAAATTTTGTAAATTCAAGATCTACATTCTGGATAAAAAATAATGGTTGTCACCAATACGCTTTTTGCACAAATAGGAATTAAAGGCAAGTAGATAATTATTCTCCCATACTAAAAGGTTTTATTAAGATAAGTTATAACTTCGAATAATGGAAATAAAGCCCTAAACCATAAAATTTGCAAAAGACACTTCATTTCTAAGTTATAAGAAAGATCCAAATAGTTTCATATACTAAAATTTAGTTTTAGACAAATGAAGGATTAAAGCAATCTTAATAATATTCTTAAAATATGCTAACCCATGTTTTAAACTTTGAAACATATAAGAACCTTGTTTTTCTAATTTGTGAAGAAAGAATAAATAATTTGCTAATTGATCGTAAGTAAATGACCAATTAATGTACCTATATATAGACTTAAAGGAAACAAAAATATTTTCTATATGACAAGGGAAATGCATATACGACTAGTTAAATCCAACATTACAACTTACCTTTACCTAAGTACCAAAAGACAATAATGAGAAGCACCCTAAAAATGTGTTCACACCAAAAATTGTTCATGAATATGAAATAAGACATAAATCAAGGTTTCGAACTACCTTCTCTCTAACAACTCGATTTACCAATTAAACCCACCATGTAAAAACTCCACAAGTTGATTTCCACAAATGGGTTAAGCCTGCAAGCCACAAGGCTTTACCTAAAATTCGGTTCTTATGTTGACACGGGCACTTAAATATAAAATCAGATGCTAAGAGCGAAACATAGGAGGCTAAGTCACAGGATGGGCCTAAACTATGCTAGAAGGTCTTTAGCTAACCTAAAGCCGTACCAAAGGTAGGTTATAGCTAGCTTCCCCCATACCATGCCGATGGTCAACGGGTAATGAACACCTCTATACAACCCTAGCTCCTAGATCGTCCGCAAGCCATAGAGCCTTGGCCCTTTAGTTAATATTGATAATAGGGAGCGATTGCCCTCAACCTTAGCTCTTGCTAGGTTAAATGGTGAGCCCCTTAGGTTCGGGAATAGGGGATATAGTCATCTGCTGCCTAGTTTGTCCATAAAACTAGGCTGTAGATTTATGTGTGAATTGATTGTTGCAATTGGTTCTTCTCGTGTAATTAGATTTTATCGCTATAGTGAGGATCGTGAAGGCACTTCCCAAGGAGCTAAAGATCAAGCAAGGTCAAATGGTCAGATAAAGCTCTTTCTAAACATTTCACAGCAACAAGGGTGAATTTTTTTTTTGCCATTTATAGTTTATCAGAATTCTATCTAATTTTTCATAAGTTGGGTTTTTTTGGTCATTACACCATGTGAATTTTCTTCCTGAGGATTTTATTGCCCTTAAATTTGCTTGTTCAATGATAGCATTAAACATAAAGCTCCATTTATTATATCCTTCTCTTTATTCTTTTCACTTTGTTTCCTGATAATGTTGAAATCACCACCTATTAACAAAGGCTTATTTTGGGAATAACACACTTGTGCCATTTCTGTTAGAAACTCTTCCTTTTGATCAGGTTGGGCAGCCCCATATGCCACAATCAAATTCCATTCAAACTTATCCATTTTATTTCTCAAGCTAAGTTCCACTAGATAATCTCCCTTTTTGACATCAATAATTTGTATTCTCTCATCATTTATCCCTACTAAAATACCACCTAACCTCCCCCTAGAGGATAAGCACTCCCAGTTGTATGTAGTCCCACAAAATCAAATTTAAATTAACCAATCAAATCCCTTAGATGCTTTAATTTTTTAGGGTTACCCTTTCCTCTAATATTCCAAAAGAGCCTTTTCATTAACTTTTCTTGTTACAATTTCTGCCATTCTTTTTAGCCCTTTTAGGAGTGACCTTGAAAATCTCAAATGTTTCCTTTTTTTCTTTTTATGTTTACCTACTGACTTTGCCTGTATTTGTGCCAAGATACTTTCGGCTCTTTCCATTTCAGAATCATTACCATCAGAGAATAATTCAATTTCATCTTCGGATTAATATTTGAATCAATATCATCAATTGCGCATCCAAGATTAATTGAAGAACCCGAAGGCGACGAAGGGGCCGAAGCTTGCCGGGTTGAGCCGCATCAGCGCAGCGCGTGCCACGGAGGCGTCGGTGTAGGTGACATGGTGGCGCAGCGCAGCATCGGTGTTCGCCCACGTCGTGGACGGCTTCGCCGTCCGGTAGTTGTACGGCTGCACCCATGCGCGGAGCCAGCCCACAAGTAGGCACAGCACGAAGCCCAAGCCGAGCAGCACCGTGTGCCGCATCGTAATCTACTACCGGATTATGGTGATCGGGCAAGGAGTTTGATGCGGGTGGTGGTGCAAGTTGGCGTGGCGAGTCAAATGTTTTTTATAGCGTTGGATGCGTGAGGCACGCGCGGTGTGCCATGTCAAGTGCGGCTCGTGGAATAACTTTGGGAGGCGAGTCGGTGCGTGGTTTCACCGAGAGGCAATTGGTGGCTGCTGCGCTGCGCTGCATGTACACCATGTATAGGACGCTGCGCGCCGTTGGTTGAGGACTTTGAGATCAACGCGGTGCGCCACGTCAATGCGAATCAACCGGAGGAGCGGTGCACCGTGCACCTACGTTTAGTAGTGCACAACAACGAGGAGCAGATAGCAACTATGGCTAGCGACCACAAACGTTCGCAGCGTTCTCGAATACCACTCGTTGATTCACCCCTTTATTGAAAGAGATCAGAACACAGAAAGTTTACATAGTAGAAGCCTCAGGCCAATATTTCTTATTCGTTATTAATAAATTTTCGAGCTAGCTCTGGCAACTACTGCGGTTGGCTAAGACGAGACGCTGACAAGGGTGATCGAGCACGCCACGGCGCGTTCGCGTGCGCACTCCAAGAAACGAAATCCATCCTGCGCCGCTGCGCACACGGGCAGCAGCAACCGTCACGGCAGCAAATGCCGGGAAGTGGCAGTCGGCTTAGTCGGCAAGG
This sequence comes from Oryza meyeriana var. granulata, assembly GCA_003991445.1. Lineage (NCBI taxonomy): Eukaryota > Viridiplantae > Streptophyta > Magnoliopsida > Poales > Poaceae > Oryza > Oryza meyeriana. The sequence continues at coordinate 583,261 of RYFJ01000696.1, read as the reverse complement.
AGAAGCACTCGCGACGTGAGCAAAGGCGCAAGTCGTCGCGCCAAGAGAACAGTTTTGCTAAATCCTACGACTCCACGTATTTTCATTTATTTCAGTCACCTTTTTCCTATGATTTGCTATACTTCCTCTGTTATATGCAAATGCCCCTTTGTTTTTTTTAATATATGACGTTCGTTGGTTCTATTTTTTATAGGATAAGTTTTAAAATTTACATTGTAAGCAGTGTAAATATTTGTAACTAACAGTGGAATTTTTTTCAACTTTTTAAATGAAAAATGTGGCATCATAAATATAGGCTCCATTTGGGAAGCTTATAGTAGTTTAGAATTTTTAGCTTTCTAGATTCTAAGAATCTGTAGTTGTAGAATATAGAAAATAAACTAGAAGATACAAGATAAGAAACTAGCTTTTTTTAAGTTGCACCTGCTCATGTCACCAATTTGCTCATATTATCAGTTGTTTCTCAGAGAATTTTTAGCTCTCTCTTAGGAGAATCGTGGACTTTGTGACCTGCAGGGTGGCATCAAAGTAGGCCTTACAAGGCCCGTGAATTCAATTTCAGGGCATCAAATTGCGGCCCACCAAGCAGCCTATGGACAGTAACACGTAGCAGTTAGCCGGGGCAGCGCTATCCACCCAGAGCTTCGCATTCCCACAATGGCGGCACACTCCCACGTCCTCCCCTTCCTCTCCCCGTCCCCCTCCGCGCGCTGCTCCCCCTGCGGCCGCCGCGCCGGGCTCCTGCGGTGCGCAGCAGCGGCGGGGCAGGCGGGATTCTTCACCCGTCTGGGACGCCTCATCAAGGAGAAGGCCAAGAGCGACGTCGAGAAGCTCTTCTCCGGCTTCTCCAAGACCCGCGAGAACCTCTCCGTCGTTGACGAGCTCCTCACCTACTGGAACCTCGCCGACACCGACCGCATCCTAGACGAGCTCGAGGAGGCACGTGCCTTCTCTGCTTTTCTCCTTCCCTTTCTCATCAGATATTTACTGTGAGCTGCTCGTTTGTCCTTTTTGATGTCTCCTGCTTGCTCTCACGCACGCAGGCCTTGCTGGTGTCGGATTTTGGCCCCAAGATTTCGTTCCGGATCGTGGACACTCTCCGTGAGGAAATCAGGGATGGCAAGCTCAAGTCCGGTGCCGAGATAAAGGTCATTTCAGTTTCCTTTTAGTGCGCATTGGGCATTGTGTTTGGTGTGATGATTCACTGTGTTACTTGTGGTGGATGATAATGCAGGAAGCGCTGAAAAGGTGTATTCTTGAACTGCTGACGAGCAAAGGCGGGAATCCGGAGCTGCAGCTCGGCTTCAGGTTTCGCTCTCTTCTGAATTCCCTATCAGTGCCATTTGTTGCTTGATGTTTGTAATTTGTGATTGTCTCAACGTTGTTCATCATTATGTCAGAAAGCCAGCAGTTATCCTGATTGTGGGAGTGAATGGAGGTGGAAAGACTACCTCATTAGGTACTCCTGCATTCTTCACTGTGATCTCGCCCTTTAGATAGTTAAGTTTAAATGCTCATCAATGTCTTATCTATCTCTATGGAAGTAACTGTATAAATTATACTGGAAGATGTGCTCCAGGATTTCAATGCTCTAGCAAGGACACTGTACCAATAGCTTGTTGCCCTGGAGCTATTTCGTGTGCCATGGCACTCATACTTATCTTGCCTTGGAAAATGTTACTTAAACCTTATCGTATTGGCACTCATACTAGTTACTTGAAGTGAATTTATGATGCCTATGCAAGGTATATTAACCAATCAGCTCCGTGCGAAAACTACTCCATCTTTCAGCTTCTTAGGTTTGAAATGTGACATAGCATTGGATTAAGCTTCTATAGGTTATCTGGTCAATTTAAAGCTAACATGAAGCCTATGTAGTAAGGGCCCTCAATACATAGATTTGGTTTGGGCATTTTCTATTGACTGATAATCCCTGTTTAGTTTAGCATATTTTGTACAGCGTGATGCTATGAAGTGGTAGATTGATCTTACACCTTTGCTGTTTGTAATCTTGTAGGAAAACTTGCTTATAGATTCAAGAACGAAGGAGTGAAGGTGAGACTATTCCCTGGACATATCCTGGTTTTTAGGCTATGCTCCCTCAGCACATTCTTGATAGTCAAAATTTCTCTGAAGATGTAATATTCTCTGATGAAATTAATGAGTTCATGTTCCTGCTTTCAACAATAATATAGGTATTGATGGCAGCAGGTGATACCTTCAGAGCAGCAGCTCGTGACCAACTAGAAGTTTGGGCAGAGAGAACAGGTTCAGAGATTGTTATCGATAATGATAAGAAAGCAAAACCTGCATCAGGTATGGATTTTTGATCTGCCAAGCATTATGATTACATTATCTTCTCATAAGGAGCTCAGCTTCTATGTTTCGTCTAATTTGACTTGCTTGGTAGTTCTCTCGCAGGCAGTGAAACGTGGGAAGCGTGAAGGATTTGATCTTGTTCTTTGCGACACATCAGGACGTATGGTTATTTTAGTGAAAGAGTAGAATATGCACATGTTTGGTAATTTACTAATTGGGGGAATGACTTTGTTTCAGCACTTGTTTTTCAGGGCTTCATACAAATTATGGTCTGATGGAAGAGTTGGTATCCTGCAAGAAAGTCATAGCTAAAGTCCTTCCGGGTGCTCCTAATGTATGCTGTATTTACATTCAAAGGATTTAGTTTGTGTTGATTAGGCCATTTTGGTATGTGCAGTGGTTTTGAGGCAAGCTTAGAGAAGCACAGTTATAATCAAGATACTGATACTTTATTATTTGCTTTCGTTGTTCGTAACTACTATCATATATTCCATGCTTAACAGGAGATTTTGCTGGTTCTGGATGGCACAACTGGCTTGAATATGCTACAGCAAGCGAGGGAGTTCAATGATGTAATCACTACTCTTTTGCTTTTTTGGTACTTCGATTTTTTATCCCTACTGAGATAGTGATAACGAACTCTCTTGGCTTAATGCCAGGTTGTTGGAGTTACAGGATTCATCCTAACAAAGCTTGATGGAACTGCTCGGGGTGGTTGTGTGGTATACACATAGTCCTGGGAATATTCAGCTTAAACATTATTGTTTTCTGGGTAACCTGAGTTGCTGCTTGATCCGTTACTGGGTAACCTGAGTTTCTGCTTGATCTGTTGCAGGTTAGCGTTGTAGATGAACTTGGAATTCCAGTGAAGTTTATTGGTGTTGGTGAAGGGTTGGAGGATCTACAGCCTTTTGATTCAGAGGCATTTGTTGAAGCCATTTTCCCTTGAACATGGACCCCTTTTTGAGATGGGAGAATCTGAACTTTTGGAGAAAGCATGTTTACTTATCTTGTACATCCTTCAAGTTTTTCACTCTTGCGACCTTTGTTACTTTGTGGCAATCATGTAACATATTTTGCTAACATGCTAGGGACTAGAATCAAATTGTTGGACCGTCACAGTTTTGTTCTCCCATTGCATTCTTTGTCCAAAGCCAACGCAAATGCATGAACAAGAGTATGTAACATTTTTGGGCTTGAAAGAGTACATCATACTGTCACATGATTTGTTGGGGTATCAAATCAAAACAGCATATAAATTCTGAAAAACGAATTGCCCCAATGTTTATGTGCTCCAAAGTAAAACTCGATAGAATTCATTCATACTCGTGTCGAAGTCCTACAGCTACAAAAGGTTGCTTGCAGTGAAACCTAGCCCATTTAGCTGCTCAATCTTTCAACGGCCGGCCGAGAGAGGGCGGCCATCACTTGGAACAATAACACTACGGCCCATAATTCCCGGGAACCCCGTTCCGGCCCAAATACATTTCGCATCCAGGTGGAAGGTGTAAGAAATTCGAATTTTTTTATTTTTATATTTATTTAATAAAATATTTACAAAAGCATATTTTTATTTAAAAAATTTACAAAAATATACTCCCAACGCCCTCTAGGAGGGCCTTTTTTTTTTTTATGAAATCGCTTTTCCAGAGGGCGATTTGATGACGTGGCTGACGGCCATCAGCTATTTTTCAGGCAGCCCCCCGACGTCCCAAAAACCGCCCTCTCAGAGGGCGGCAAGGGGGCCGCCTGCAAATGGCCGCTGGCTTTTTGCAGGCGGCCCCCTTGCCGCCCTCCTAGAGGGCGGTTTTTAACCGGCCCACTATAAAACCCTCTCTTAGACTCCAAAAATATCATAAAATTCACATAAATCACAGAAAAAAGAGAGAGAGAGAGCTGAGAGTGAAGGAGAACGAAAGTGCCGAAGCTGTGCCGACTTACGGATTCGTCTGCAGGTAATATTTGATGTCCTTTGCAATTTCTATTTGTATTCATTAAATGATGTAATATGTGTAGTATTATACCAGTTTTTTCATAGATAAATAAATATTAGGTTTGGTTCACAGGGTGTAGATTTATTGTAGTTGAGCATAACGGCTTAGGACATTGATAGAGCGCATGAGAGAAGTTAGGTTTTTTTTACTAGATGAGTAGCACTAGTTCGAGAAACACTAGAGAGATGGAAATGTGGACGATGACATTTCATTTTTTGTAGTCATGTGTAGTATACCCTAGGTATGTAGTTGTATAAGATATTTTTGGCCCAGTGAGTTATAACTTGCGTTTATTTAGTTATAATGTAGGTTGCTATGGATGCATCCGGTATGTCCAGTCATCTACGACCTCCGATTGATGAGCCTCCGCCGATGTGTTGGTGTGGAGATAATTGCAAAGTTGCAATAAGTAAGAAGGATTACACATACCGGCAAAGGTATTGGATGTGTGCAAATTACATCTACTCCCCGGAGAAGCCAAAATCACAAGGGAAGAAGGAGAAGGCGAAGAATCTAATGGAGGTAATACGAATTATTTTGTAGTACGAAATATTTGAACCTTTGAGCTAACAAATTTATATATGTCAAGGCACCGAACCCTTCTCCGCCTCTGTGCGACTTTGTGCAGTGGATAGATACGGAGGTCTGTCCAAAGGACGCTGAGTTTCTTCGCAGTTTAAAAGATTGGGACTGGGAGCGCACCCAACGTCGTTGGGCGGCGCAAGAAGAGTGGGAGGCTGAGCAGAAAAGGAAGGAGGAGAAGGAGCGGCAGGAGAAGGAAGCCCGTGAGGCAGAGAGGGAGAGGAAGCGGGAGAGGGCACTGCGTGCAAAAGAAGCTGGGCCGGAGGCGGCGAGGAAGGGGAAATACCCATGCTGCACACAGTAGTTGCATCTCTAGTTGGATATCTGTTTAAAATTCCCTAAGGCATGTAATAACGATAACTAGAAACGTTTGATGTGTCGTTTATACTCTTTGGATGGATAATTTCATTAGGTTCGTAAGCAATTAACGTGTGTTCGGTTGTCACCGCTTGGAATGTACTTTCGCCGTGAAGTTGAAACTCGAAAATTCATGTTTTTGATCAGTTTCGTCACAAACGTAGATCGTGAGGGGTACATCGTTTGATCGACGAGCGTAAACGAAGTAAAGGGGTTTTTTCAGTATACGTAGAATTAATAAAATATGATATACAACAGGCAAACTATTACTGATACAACGCACTACGGGCCCTGACCGTAACCTCTAGCTCTCTTCGTCTTCCTACCCTGCGCTCGCACCTGGCCCTGGGAGTACGTCAGCCGGTCTGGTGGTACGGCACAGCCAGCGTGGGTCGTCTGCACGGGTGTGGCAACTGGTGGGTCCTGTGTCTGTGGTGGCGGAGCTCCTTCGAGCTGCGAGGCAGCTAGTATCTTCTGGATCTCCTCGCCCTCGTCCTCCAAGTCGTCCCCCTCGAAAGGACCTGGTGCCCAACCGCTGCCGCGTATGCCCTGCGTGGAGGACCCAATGCCAGCAAACATCCTTGGCGCTGTAGAGTGGAACCCTATACACCAAATTATTGATAATTACAAACCAAAATTTTGCAAGGCAAAAGTAAACTTTGATATAACCCGAAGGACCTCCTATGGTGGCCCCGGGGCACTTCTCATGCCCAGCTGCGCATGTGGTCGTGTGTGGTACACTCCATGCGTCGACGTGCTAGCTCCAGAGGGATGTAGGTACGGTGTAGCAAAAGCTGCAGGGAAGTATATTGATGTACAACGGTGCATGTCATAGAAGGAAACATGTTATGAACCGATGGTTAGTAGAATTTACCTCTGGAGGGGCCAGATGGCTGACTGGAACTCTGTGGGCGCACTCCTGCTCCTACTCCTGTTCCTGCTAGCCATGGCTGTTGCTGCTGTACAACTACGGGAGGTACCGCGTCGGCCGCACGACAAGTGAGTGCACGAATCACTGTGTGCATCGCTTGACGAATCCTCCCGAAGGTTGTCCTTTGCTTGTCTGCAGTCAGCACGATCCCAATGTCCAATCGTCCGAACGCGGCGTTCACATCAGCCTGAACCTGTCGCGTTGCGTCGGCCTATTTCAAATGCGACATGAACATGTGTTAGAACCATGGACACCTACAAAGGGAATAGCAAAGTGCAAAGATAATGTGACTTACCACGCGGAAATAGTCCTGGTCACGGTGTCTAGGATACGTGTCCGTCGTAGCGGCGACGTGTGGCTGTGGATTATCTGGGGTGAACGTTACGTGTGTGTGGGTACGGGGCTGGTACCACCTGAGGTATGCTAGGTAGGTCTCCTCAGTGTGTGGCTGTATCTCATCGATGACCTCTTCCGTCGCCAACAACCAGTCCTCCATGTACTTCTGCAGTCGGGGATACCACTGAGCGCCGGCTGTCTGTCCCCTACGATTATATCTATTTGTAGAGAGTGCATTAGACTATATTAAATAGTTGTAGTACTAAACAAAGATCGCAGTTGTACTAACCGATGCACATCGCGCGGCACAACGATCTCCACGGGCATAGGGGAGTGCTGACGTAGGCCGAACTGTCGCATCACGCGTTGCAGACAGTGGGGCTTGACGAAGATGTTGAACACCAATGGCAGTGTCGTCATCTAGTATGCCTGGTCGCGCGTGCAAAGAGTAGAGAGTCCGAGCGGTGCATGGGCCGCGATGGCCTGCGGACTATACGGCCCCCAGACGACGTCGCTGGGCAGCAGGCGGTCGAACTCCATAACGAATTCGGAGTAGGCCCTCCTAACCTACTTGTGGGCGTAATGACGCTGCAAAATAGGAAAAGATTACACGTCAGTGTTTGCGCATAAGTGCTAAACATATAATTTTACATTGTGTACCTCACGGCAACACCATACGGTCCCCATAGTCGGACAGTCCTTGGGCCACTGCCCGTACAAGCCTCTAGGGCCGCCCTCGTAGGAAGAGTGCTGAATCAGAGGATGGCCTATCGCGAACCGCTCGGCCGCCCATAGCTGCAGAAGGAGAGGGCAACCGGCGATAATCGCACCTGGATCGGTCTTTGTGCATGCATCACAAAGAGCACGGTACGTCGCCGCTAGCACAGTAGATCCCCAACTCCACTACGGTAAACAGCCGTCCTCGCTGTCGGCGATTGCACGAGCGTAGTGGATTAGTCCCTTGTCCACCGCGTTGTAACGCCCCGGTTTTCGGGCCGTTAACAACTATTTTGGTAAAACCCTAGTTTCAAAAACTTTTTGACTGTTGGTGTGTGCTTAAGGACTAAGTGCCGTAGATCTCAGTCTCAAGCCTCCCTGAAACCCTAAAACCTCAGTCCCAAAATTCTCTCCTGAACCTCGAGACTCGAATTTTGCAATTCGATTGTCTCTCTCAAACTTCCTCCAAAAAAAAAAAAAATCCCAAATGAAAATCCCCTTCGAATCCCTTCGGAAGCCTTTGATTAAAATACTCCTATTTCAAACCTCCCAAAAATTCTCTGTACTCGGGTTCGAATTTTGCAATTCGAAGCCCTCCGACAAAACTCTTCGAAAGTCATCTTTGCAGCCTTTCAGTGAAATCCCCTGATTTTGTCCCTCTCAGAAAAAACCCTAAATTCCCTCGGGAACTCTCTTCCCAAAATTTTCCTCAAATCCCAAGAATTAAATCCAAGTTCTAATATTCCCTCGAGGTACTCCAATCCTATTCCATTACAAAATTCCCAAAGTATCCCTAAGAATCAAGTTCCAATATTAAATCCAAATCCAGTCCCCTTTTGAATCTCCTTCTTTCTTTTTCCAAATATATCCAAATATCCATATACATGTATATACGCCCAAATCCCATCTCAGAAACACCTCTCAAAAGTCCCCACAAATTTCCCTGAGTCATAGTCTCGAATTAAAATTTTAATTCGAGTCCGAACCCTCTTTTGAAACCCTCCCTCCGAATCCTTCTTAAAAATATATATACATATCTATATGTATATGTATCAGAGTCTCTCTTCAAAGCCTCTTGATTAATTCCTGAAAATACTATGAGCTCAATACCAAAATTTCCAAATTTAATACCCTTTTCAATTCTCCAAAAATCCCCACACATTCCTTCCATATATATATATATGTATATATATCCAAACCCAGACAAAAACCTCAAAAGTGCTCTCCAGAAATTTTGGATTTAATCCCATTAGAAGTCCTCCAATATTCCTTTTAAAATCCCTTTTTAAATCCTCCAAATATCCTCTAAAAACAATCCTCTGGAAAATATCAGTCTCCTGTTCAAGCTGGGCCGGCTTCCTTCTCTTCTCGGCCCATCCCTGTGCCCCTCTGCGCGGCCTGCTCGGCCCGCGCGAGCGCGCGTGGGATTTCCTCCCCGCGAGCCCCGCGCGTCAGCCACTCCCCTCAGCCTCGCCCCTCAGCCGCTGGATGCGCCGCGTGGATGGCCTGGATTCCCTCTGCCGCGCGACCCCGCTCGCCAGCCGATGCACTGTGCATCGTCTTCCTGCCGCCGCTCGCCTCTTTCTCTCTCTCCTCTGGATCTCTCCCGATTTCTTTCTCTGTGACCTCTCTGTGCACATCCATCAGTCACTCCGCCGCTGCCTCGCCATCATCACTCCGCCGCTCGCGCACGGCGCGAGGCACTCTGCCATCATCACTCCGCCGCTCGTCGCACGGCGCGAGGCGCGCCCTGTCGTCCTCGCCTAGAGCCCAAAAACTAGACACTGGCCGCCATTGCAATTCTCAGCGCCGAGCCCCGGAGACCGACCCCCACGCCTGGTCACCTCATCCCGTCGCTTCGCCGCTCCCGCCGCGTCCCGTTTTTCCCCTCTGAAGCGCGTGACACGAGCTACGACGTTCGGCGCCATTGATGGACCTTGTCGGCCGAACTCGAGCCAAACTCCTCCCTCTCTGTCTCTGCCCTCCGTCCGCTAGCACCGGGAACTCCCCTATAAATAGGGCAACAGTTTCCCCTATCCCGGCCACCCAGACAAGCTGCCGAGTAACCTCGCCGCCGAGAGACTCCCTCCACCGCCTTCTGACCAAGCTCCCGCCACCGATTCCGGCCACCCCGACCAAACCAACACCACCGCCGAACTCCCCTAGTCGCAAGGAAGCCTCAGCGCCCTTCCTCGCCGCCGATTAACCGCCAAATCAAAAACGCCCAATTTTCCTCTCTGCCGTCCGCCGTCGCCGCCGCTTCGATTCCCGTCGCCGAAGGAGGTAAAACGCAAATTAAACTCATCCCCTAGCTTCCTAGCCTAACACCGCACCCAACCCATCCTATCCCGAGCCAGACCGCCGTTAATTTGGTCATCGGCGACGAGTTTCTCTTTCCGCCGCCACCGATGGTTCTGTGTCACCATCGCCGACCTCCTTCCGCCGCCCTTCCGGCCAATCCGAGACGATGGGCCATTTCTCCGTCGTCTCCGCTCTCTGCTGATGCCGGCCTCTTGCCCAGCCTCGCCACCACCGGCGAGATCGCCTCCGGCGATCGCTGGCCGCCGACTCCAACGCCGGCCGTCTCCTGTAGCCTGTCCGGCACCCGGTCTCCCTCTCTGTCCCTGACATGCGGGCCCCGCACAGTACCCTTTCCAGCGGGCCCGACTGCTCAGTCTCTCCCTCTGTCACTTCCAAGTGGACCCCGTCGTTTAAGTGCACAATAGCCTCCTCTCTCTCTCTGCATGTGGGCCCTGCTCCTTTCTCTCTCTGCCACTTACACCTGGCTCCCACCTGTCAGCTCCTATTCCCCAAAATAGTTCTTTTTCCAAAAATCAAAATAATCCTTTTCTATATCCCAGAAAAATTCCAAACCTTCCAAAAATCATATCTTCCAAACCGTAACTCCGATTGAGCCCATTCAAGTCTCTAAATTTTTCTAAAAATGAGATCTACCTCATGGAACTATTAGTTATTAATAATAGTATATTATTTTTAGGATTTTGTGTGTTTTTTCTCTCATTTCACGCGTAGTCGACGCTTCGGAAATTCGTCGGACGTCGGATTTTCGCCAAGATTTGAAGACGAAGTCTGAGGCAAGTCACCCTTTGACCATGTTGAACCTACGATTTAAAATATATTTTATTTCTAAAATGTGCATGCTTAGGAACACGATTAATTTTCGGCCGTAATCCGTAATCGGATCTGTCCGGCCTAACCCTCTTGCTGCATTTGATCCTGCCTTGGATAAATTGATGACCCGATCCTTGTAACCCTGTCATCTTGATGTCCGTACTTGTGTATGGACGTCGGTGACCCCCTTTCATCCAAAAATAAAGTATGACGATGGGAAAAATCAGGGATTTAACTCAAATGATTTAAAATGGTCTCGACACCCTTGGTCGAGAGTTTGCGAAATAAAATGGTTTTACAAAACTTGGTCATGGGACGTCGCTGCCTGTGTGGCTCCGACTCTGCATGATTTTTAAGGACCGTTTCCTTGAGGAATTGCACTGAGCATAATACAGTGCGACCACACGGGTAGTATGGGACACCCCTGGCCAAGTAATTAGTAGACCCAGGGTTAGCTTGGTCGCCTTTGGACGTGGAGTCGCCGGGGTAGCAATATGAGATGCACCCGCGGGATCCTGAGTACGAGGAGTCGGGGACTCGCTCGGTACTTGGTCTGGGACCCGTCTAGTTGGCTTCAGGCAATCCTGGAGACACTTTGGAAAGGCCTTGTCGCGAACCTCCCCGCTTGGCCAGTGTGGGAGTAAGTTCGTGTCGTGTGGGTAAAGCGTGCACCCCTTTGCAAAGGTATACCAAACTGTTCGAACAGCCGTGCCCACGGTTATGGGCGAATGTGAAGTGATTCCTCTAGCGTAGATTTGTTTGCCAAGGCTTTACAAAAGTGATTTGTGGTATGGGAATCGTTACCAGAATCGGCCTTTGTGGTTGATGGATGACCTGAGTGGTCTGAAACGGGCCTGTGTGACCCGGGATGTCATGTGGCATCATAGAATAGGCTTCCTGAGTGGAAGCAGTTTGAGTTGAGATTAAGGATGGCCTGGAGAGCCATCGAGATGAGTTATGGCTCGAGGAGCCGTTGAGATGAAATGAGATTTCGTCCTGAGTGGGCGAAAGTGAAAGGAAAATAGTGATGGAAAATGAGATTACGTCCTGGTACGGGCGAAATTGAAAATAAAGTAAAAGATGTTGATACCGTGGAAGCTGCTTGTAGGCAGATCCACTGAGCCGCTGTCGTGATCCGACAGGCGGTATAAGAATACTTAAGATCAATTAAAATTTGCTTTGTTCGCTTGAGTTGTTGAAAAGCAATTCGCGGACAGGATCGAGGCGAGAGCCTCCTTCCAGTCACCTTGAGACAACCCACACTTAGGTTTTTCGAAAATGTTTTCAAATGAAAATGGTTGCGAAATGAACCCTAGCCTATCTTTGAAAGCCTGCATATTTCACACTTTCCGTGACTTGCTGAGTACGTAAGTACTCAATCCATTCCTTTCCCCCCCTCATTCAGGAAGAGTGAAGTTGAAGTGAAGATTAGGGTTTTCTTCCTAGTCCCAAGCCGTTGCTTGTGGATTGGGTTTCTGCTGCACTGTCGTTCCGCTGCTGTGGTTCTGTTTGCTGGTTGCTGCTCAGGGCTTGCCCAAGGCCGCAACTTGTAAAGGTATACATATGTATTTATGTATTTAGTTATTTGCTGTGGTACATCTCGGTTGACCGCGGGTACCAGCTTGGTTTCCTGGGACTGGTACCGGCATCGCGGTTCCGTGGGAGTTGGTTCACGCCAATCTCCTGCGGGGCGCTTCCTCTCTGGTATCACCATACAGGGGTACCGGGAAGGGGGTGCTACACGCGTGCCCCACCGTGCTGGTGAACATCACCCACCCGAACAGCCACAACAGGTACGCCTCCATGCTCCGCCGCACCGAGTATTCGTCGGCATCATTGTCTAGCTTATCAAGCTATAAAGGAAGATTATAGTCAGCAGCACTGTTGCTTTATAGGTCGGATGATTGTGAATAAAAGGAATGCGCGACTTACGGTGAACTGTAGCAGCCACGCCTGCGAGGGGCCGCTTGGGGTGTAAGGCGGTAGCGAACCCGGCCTTTCAAGTTCAGGTCGACGATGCACGGGCTCAAATCGAACAGTGATGTCCTGCGACCAACCGTGCGCCCCGTCAACCGGACCGACTACGTCCCCTGTGAGGGGAAGTCCTAGTAGGTACGACACGCCCTGGAGTGTGGAAGTCATCTCGCCACACGGTAGGTGGAACGTGTGGGTCTTCGATCTCCAGCGGTGCTGCCAGAAGTGACCGGTCAGCATTCCATCGCTTGGCGGGGTCTCTCTTGTCCAGTGCGGGCTCAACTAGCCTACACAGCGGAAGAAGTCTCACACAACCTGTAGAATATAGCACTGTATTCAATATTGGGGAACATATATATGCACAAATGATGTGAATGAATATTCGTACAGCTCTTACCTCTCACGGAACCGGGGGTCTATCCGCAGGAGGTGATGTGAAGGCCATGGACGGAAGGTGGCTAGCTGGGCACCCTTGACAGCTGATAGGTAAGACCAGTGGGACTGGTCGAGACCCCGATCGAGTAGCTCCGGTGTATGGTATGCCATACCTGCACGCACATAGAGAGTTAACGTAAATTATTGTTAAAGTTTATAGCATTGTTACATGACAATAAAAAACAACAGTACGATACATATCCTTCTATAACAAAGAACAAGTATAGATTTACACTACACTGTAGCACCACCAAATGCTCGAGAATGCCTAGGACGGGGTCGTTTTGAAGTTGTGCCTTCACCCATAGGACGACTGCCATCAACGCCTGAACCCGACGGTCCAGCTTCCGCCGCACTTGGACCGGTTGCATCCTTTGGATATTTCTTATATGTATGACCTGTTTGGTCACACTTTGAACAATGTTTATGCCTTCCATCAGCTTCTAACTCATCCATGTCATTACGGATGCGTCTTGTCTTGTGGCGATCTGCTTTATCCCTCAATTTTGTTGGGTCAGAAATGTACATAGCTTGAGGATGCTCCGTAGTAAATGTACCCGTAATACCAAAACCGTATATCTCTCCGCTCCAGGTATTATAGATTGCTTCTTTTCTGAAATAAGGTGAGACAAAATAACGTGCTTCTATCCCGCACTCACCACTCGCGGCAATAATATGAGAACATGGCTTGTGGAGCAGAGTAGGTTTTCGGCACGAGCACTTGCAGGTCCCGTCTTCCTTTAGCACACACTCCTGCACAACTCTTTTGCGGTAGATTCCGTGCATGCCCTTGTCGACACACAATATTTCAAATCTGTGTTCTTATGTGCCTTGAGGTAGAGCAAGATATCTTCGGGCCTTTTTACTTTATCTTGTAGGTACTTCATCAGTAGTGTGCCAAAGAAAAGATTATTGTCCGTCATTGAGGGGCCAGCTGCACTGAACCGATCTCTGAAGTAATTGTATGTGCCATGCAAGATAAATTCAATTATGCCAACAAGTGGGAGCCCTTGAACACCACGCATCACCCAGTTATAAACCTCTGTCAAATTTGTGGTCATTATGCCAAATCGAGAACCATTCTTGTCATATAACAATGCCCATTTCTCCTTTGGCTCATTCTCAATCCACTCTAAAAATTTTTTAACTGAGGATGCAGACCTTCTTCTCATATGAGGTCCGTCACTTGATAGAGGTCCAAGAGCTTGTGGAGCCTTATCCCCTCCAATGGTAGCCCTCCTGGACTGCTCATCTGTTTGTTTAGAAGTCAGCTCATCCAACCTCCTCCAAAGCTCATTGAATTTTTTCTCTTGATTCTGGGCGCAAAGCCTCTTGAAAAGATCCAGAAGGTGCTTATTCTTAAACTATCTGTAGAAATTAGCACCCATATGACGCATGCACCATCTGCTTTGGATATTAGACTACCTTGGTGGGTATCCCTTCTCAACACATCCATATCTCAATTCCTCAATTGCACGCAGCAAGCCGGCGCGACGGTCATGTATGAGGCATACGTCTGGTCTCATCCGTACAACTGTAGACTTAACCCTTTCTAGGAACCAATACCAGCTATCAGTGTTCTCACTCTCGACAAAAGCAAAAGCCACCGGTAGAACTTGGTTGTTCCCATCAACTCCAATTGCTGTTAAGATCTGCCCTTTGTACTTTTCGGTCAGAAATGTCCTATCGATGCAGAGGATGGGACGACAATGGACAAATGCCTGAATGCAAGCACCTAATGCAAAGAATACTCGTTGCAACACACTTTTATTACTATGGTCAATTGATGGAAAGGCTTTCAGGTCGTAGTTCGTCTCCGGATTCCTCTAAAGAATACAGCCTAACATACGAGGCAAATTATCATAGGATGCTTCAAATGTGCCAAATCTCATCTCTACAACCTTCTATTTTGCCCTCCAAGCCTTAGCATTGCTAATTGTGTATTTGAATTTTTCTTCAATATGTCTAACAATTGACCTTAGTTCGTACCCCAGATTGTTGACAATATGGAAGTACATCTCTGTTGCAACAAATGCAGATGTCATGTTTCTGTGACATTTTTTAACACCGGGTAAGTAACATGAATACTCGGTCACGATTGAAACTTGCCAATAATCTTTCCATTTATCCTTAAATGCATGCACCCGCCATGGACACCCATCCTTCATGCACTTCACTTCATACACTGATTTGCTTGACTTCACGACCGAGAACTCCCTCTAAAGTGACGCCGCCCATTGTTTTACTGCCCCTTTAAATTCTCTACATATGCATACTTAGCCCCCTGGATGACCTCATTCTCCTTGTACTCGCATGGCATATGATGTCGCTCGAAGATAGCAAGCCCAGAGAAGTCCTCGTTGCTCCATTCTGCAGGCATCACGGTGTCCTCATTAGATGAATCATCATGCTCTGCTTGCTCATTTTCAGAATTTTCCCTATCCATTTCTTCGACGATGGTGTTGATTAGTTCTCTCTCATCTACCACACCTGTTGGCTGTCTATCTTCTTCATTCCCTCCATTTTCTTCCATTGTTTCGCTATCACCTCCTGTTGTACTTGGACCCTCATCATCTTACACGGTATTGCACCAGCGATGTTATCTTTCTCATACACCGACACAAGTATGCCCAGTGGCCAACCATGTTGGAATGCATTCTCCACATACCATCTCCAAGTGGCAGTGCAATCCACCGGCATCAGTTCCCCAAAAAAACCTTTAGCCGCACGAATGACTACTACATACAAGGTTATTGCGCTGAGCTGGGGGTTCAGTCGAAAGCCTCGTTGTCGATGTTTTACACCGGCAATATAACTATAGGGCTACTCGACAAGGGGAAACTTGGTAGATTGCAGAGGAACACAAGGAGAAGTTTATACTGGTTCAGGCCCTCAATGTGAGGTAATACCCTACGTCCAGTTGTGGTGTTATTCCTCTGAGGTGTTTGTTGATCAATGATCTCGTGATCTCGTGCCTCTTGAGGGGCGCCCTACCTCCCCTTATATACTGGGGGATAAGGGTACATGATAAGGATCCCAGCCGGATACGGCCAAGGGATTTTCCTCTTAGAGATAGAAACTTATCCGACTAAGACTATGTTTTCCTTATTGTACAAGGCAAAGTCTGCCGGGTGCTATCTTATCTCTAACTACATGAGTTGGCCCATCCTCTATCCGAGTGGCCCACATGCTGGTGGTGAGGTACCCGGGGCCCATGGCCTCCACAGTAGCCCCTGAGACCTTCATAGTTGAGTCACAGCTGATGCCGAGTGCTCATCCTCCACGGTGAAGATTGCCCGAGTACGATGCTCCCGAGTACTCTTTGTCCGAGTAAGTCTTCTTCCCGAGTCCTGCTTCATGTCAGCTGTAGTGAGGCTATGAAGGGCTTCATGTAGATGTATGAATAGTGTGCGTCTAATAGACGCACCTATTAGGTGTAGCCCCCGACTTTGTGCTTAATTGTGAAGACAATTAAACATAAAGTCAAAGATCTTTAACCTGATAGTCTTTCCCGAGTAGTATACTACTAGTATATGAGACTCTTCGGTATCATGTTAACCGGAATAAGCTTTATAGTCTTGCCGAGTAGGGAACTACTCGTATGTAGGACTCTTCGACTTCGTGTCAGTCGGAATGTGTGTTTATAGTCTTGCTGAGTAGGATGCTACTCGTATATGGGACTCTTCAACTTCATGTCAGCTGGAAAGGGGGTTTATAGTCTTTCCTGAGTGGTGTCCCACCCAGAAGTTAGACTCCTCCGCATCATGTCAGCGGGAATGAGAAATTATAGTCTCTCTCGAGTAGTGCACTACTCGAAAATTAAACTCTTCAGCGTCATATCGGCTAGAATAATGCTGCTCATGGCAACTGATGGCCACGCATGTAGGCCGAGTACCACTTTATGAAAATAAATCCACGGCGTGGTCAGGTGAACTCGAGAAAGATACCTACATCCCCAATTTTAATGAAGACCAGCCTGTGATCCATGTAAGGATATATCCTCGAGATCTAGTGGATAAAACAGATACCCAAACATATATGTTTAGCAATAAGGCTCTCATGAAGCATATCTATTTACCTCATCGGCTCCTGTTGGTAGCACTAGCACTATAATTTCAACTCAGCCTGCGGGCGGCCCACATGGAGCATGCTACTGTAGGAACTCATGTCTTGGTGGCCCAGTGCCAACTATGGAGGCCCAAGCCCATTTAGTCGGCATCGGCTCTATAAAAAGCGGGGGGAGAGAAAAAGATTCCTTCATCTTCCCCAAATCAGCCAATCGCTTCATCTTCCGCCTTCGCGCCCAACTTTTTGCCCCCTGCTCGGCTAGGGTTAGCTGCTGCTGCTGTTCCCCGTTCGAACTCGGGCGATTCCAGTCCTCTTCGTCTATTCCAAGCCCCCAATCGCTTTTCCCTTAAATCTCTCCACCCCCAATCATGTTGAAAGCTTCGAATCCTGCGGGTGCGCCGGGGAATGCTTGGCCGACTTCGGATTGCGGCTCGGTGAAACTGAAGCTGCTGGAGAGTCAATTGAAGTTGCCAAGCCTGGAGGTGATCCGTTGGCGGCCGGCTAAGGGTGAGTCGGTCCCAAATCCCCAATCTGGCGAAACAGTAGTTTTTGCCTCTTTTTTTGATCGGGGTTTGTGCCTTCCCTCTTCTGAGTTCTTCCGCCGCATCCTTGACTTCTATGAGTTGGAGTTGGTGAATTTGAATCCCAACTCGATTCTTCAAATCTCCATATTTGTTACTCTCTGCGAGTGCTTTTTGGGTGTGGAGCCCCATTTTAATTTCTTTAGGCATCTGTTCCACATCAAACCCTAGCCCTCCAAGAAGAATATCAATGTGACACAAGGAGTGGTTCTATTACGCAGATCTGGCTCCCTCCTTGCGTCCATTCACCGGCTTGCCACCGGTAGTTATACCAAATTGGTTAGCAGATCCAACCTTTGAGGAGATGGGCCAAGTGCATCAATTGTTGGGGAAATTAGAAGAGCTTAAGGAGGCTGGCCTGACTGGGCCTTGGGTGGCCTGGCGTTTCCTGACTCGGCGCATCCAGCCGCTGAAGCTGAGGAGTGCGTTCGGCTGGGATTTTCAGGGCAAATATGATCCTGACCGAGTAAGCCACGAGTCGGCCAACAAGTACAAGGTGACCGAGACCCTGTTTGGTTACTTCTCCGAGGGGGTGATCGAGACTGAAGATTATAAATGCCGGACCGCGGCTTATAGCTTCCTTCGGCCCCGTCCCAAGGTAATCTTTGTCCTTCTTCTATGACGAATGCCTGTGGGCTTGTATCTGTGATTGCCTAGCATTGTGTGATGTACTTTGTTGATTCATATGTAGTGGTGCGAGGAGTTCGACGAGGACTCCCGCTCGTTGTCAGCTGTTAAATCGAAGAAGAGGCCGAGGAGCCCCCCTGCTACCCAACCTGACTCCAAGAGAGCGGGGAAAAAGCCTATTCTATACCGGGGCGAAGGGGCCATGACGCCGCGTGTCGTGGTAGGGGGTCTGAAGATAAAGGACACCGCCGCCGCGGCACCCAGGTGATCAAGTCCCAGGTTGGGACCAGTACAGCCGAGCTCAACATTGCTGAGCCCGGCAAAAGCATCGCCGAGTAGACGATCCGAGCCAGCGCCGCCAAGCACACAGGTGCCCGAGTCGGCCACACCACCAACGGGGCCGCCTCCAGCTGCCACGCCACCGCCGACTGCTTCGCCGACCAGGCCGACAACCGGGCGTAGCGCTCCGCCGGGACCCGGATTGCCCGGCGGGAAACTCAAGTTCTCCAAGAGGTAAGCTGCTCTGGATCTTCTGAGATTCTCGTCTGTTGCAGTAGTATCTTGATGTCTGTTTTGCCATGCAGGAAGCGTGCCGATATCGATCTCAAGGAGATCGCTCCCCTTGAAGAGCCCGCCCTAGCCAAGCTGGCCCCCGTGAGCACACCCGCTAAGCCGGTGGCTAGCCTAGTCACGGAGACTGAGGTGGTCCCGACTGTGGGGCCACTGGTGCCGCCCGACCAAGGGGCGGTTACTGAGGTTGCTGCCCAGCCCCTGAGTTGACGCCCGCTGCCGAGGCCGTTGCCGGAGCCCCCGAGTCGACTGCCGAGGCCGCAGGGGATGCCGGCGTGGGGGCCAGGACCCCGTCACTGTCATGGTCATCGTCGTCGTTGTCATCGTCGCTGCCGGAGATCCCGAACCTTCCTCGGATTGAAGCTCCTCCACGTAAGTTCCCCCGGACGTTCACCTGGACGGCGCCTGATGGAACCGCGAGGAGGTTCAAGCTCAATGAGGCCACGGCGAGAAGGGAACGCGAAAGCTTGCTCCGCGCCGCCATTGCCGGGTCCGAGGGGGTTCGGGTACGATTCTTGCGGTGGAGTCCTGGTGGTCTTCCTGTTCTGACGTCTGACTCCGTTCTGGACTTGTTCTCTCCCTAAGCAGAAGCTTGTTGATCGTAATGAGGAGATGACCGGGATCCTGATCGAAATGGCCCCCCATCTCACGGAGTTAGAGTAGCTCCGGGTGTTGAAGGCCGAGATGGAGGAGCGCCACGCGGGGAGGGAAGCTTGGCTGAAGGATGCCGCCACCCAGCTGAGGGATGAAACTTGGGCCCAAGCTGGGAAGATTAGAGGTAAGTCCCCCAAATGCATCTTCCCGACTGAACACTTGATGTATTTCTCTAGCTGCATTGTTCCCGACTGCCTAGCTGTGTCATGGCTGCAAGGTTGAGTTCTTGACTAATCTATCGTGCAGCCCTCGAGGCCGAGTTAACGACCCGAACAGAGAGGGAAGCCCAGCTGAAGGAGGCCGAGGAAGCCAAGGCCGAGCTTGAGAAGGACAAGGCCGACCTGACAAAGGCCAACGCCGAGCTCGAACGGGAGAAGGCTGAGTTAAAAGAGGCCACCATCAAGCTCGGTGAAGAAAAAGCTAGACTGGAGAAGACCGTGGCCGAGTGGGAGGCTGATTACGCGAGTAAGTCTCCGTCTCGACAATGATCTTAACCAATCCTTTAATCATTCCATCTGCAGCCGTGCCTAACAAGTTTACTTGTTGGTGGACCCGGGCAGACCTCAGAGCCAATGCCCAGGCCTAATATCGGGTTTATATAGAGGAGATAAGGGTTATCAGGGAATCACAGGAGGCCCTCGTTGGGTCTGTGAAAGGGTTCCTTGATCTGATGGATCCCCGCCCTGTGGGAACCTGCTGCAGCCGAATCCCCCAAGTGGAGGCGCGTCTTGAGGATGCACCGAGTGCCCTGAAGAGGTACTCGGATAACCATGTTATTGCTGGCGTGGCCTAGACCCTGGCGATGACCAAATCAATCTACCCGAGGGCAGACATTGAAGCCATCGGGGAGGGGTTTGCCAAGGAGACGACACCCGAGGAGGCGCTGGAGCTGATAGCATGGGCGAGGCCGACTGCTGAGATAATCACCCGAGACCTGGGTCTGTAAGAGAAACATATCATGTAGTCGGTATGTATAAACTTTTGTAGAAAACATGTGTAAATATATGTGCAATGCTGCCAAGCTTTAAATTATTACTCAGTTGTCATTAGCTTTACTTGACTGTGTAGTCTACGCCGAGTTAGTCTGTTGGAACTTAATAAAATCGCTCAATGTAAGAAACTGTACTCGGGCAAACATGAGTCATAGTAAGGCTTCATAACTGGAGTAGGACAAGCTCGTATATTATTGACAAAACACATATATACCTGCAGCCCCCGACTCACTACTCGGTTGATACAAGCGGCGTAGTGAGTCAGAGCAACTGTACACATGAGAACGTATAAAGCTCAGGTATAGAAAGGACGTAGCTGTTCTATATTCCATGAGTTGCTGATAAGGGCACCGTCTTTGGTCTTCAGTCGGTAGGCGCCTGGCCGCGTGACCTCGGCTATAATGAACGGCCCTTCCCAGATTGGGGATAATTTGTGCCTGTCTTTGGTGGTTTGTATTTTCCTTAGGACGAGATCTCCGACCAAAAAGGCGCGGCCACGGACATTGCGATTGTGGTAGCGACGCAGGCCTTGAAGATACCTTGCCGACTGGATTGTTGCGATGTCCCTTGCTTTTTCCAACTGATCTAGCTCGACCAATCGGGTATTGTTTGAGACGTCTTCTGAGTAAGCCCGGACTCGTGGAGAGCCGAACTGTAACTCTGTCGGCAGCATAGCCTCAGCACCGTTGACCAGAAAGAAAGGGGATTGCCTTGTTGCCCGACTAACCGTGGTTCTGAGAGACTAGAGAACAGGTGGGAGTTCTTGTACCCACCGGCCCGCGTATGGTTGTAGTTGGTCGAATATCCTGGCCTTGATGCCTTGTAAGACCATACCGTTGGCTCGTTCGATGTCACACCCTGATATTAGCCACACAAAAACTTTACCTGAGAAAATACCTAAGAAAAGGAATTTTAAAATGGCTAGAGGAATTAATTAAAGGTGTAAAATGCAAGATAATAAATTATCATGGCCGGGAATATTTTTCTTGTATTCTCTGTGCCAAAATACATTAACTAGATTTTAAGTGGAATTTTCAGAGCACAGGAACTATTTTTAATAAATAAAAAACGCTTATCGTAATTTAAATCGTCCTGGAAATCTTTTTTTTTCCTTTCTCTTTTTCTTCTGTTGGGCTGGCGGCCTGCTCCTGTGCCGCCACTCCCCGCGTGCCCGCAGGCCAGTCTCCCGTGCCTGCGCCCTCGCCCTCGCCCTCGCGCCCGCGCCCTTGTGCCCACGCCCTCACGCCCGCGCCCCTCTCTTGCGCCCGTGCCCTCGCTCGCACCCGCGCCCACGCGCCTCCCGCTGACAGGCCGGGCCCGCCTGTCAGCATCGTCTTCCTCCTCCGTCCGAATCGGGCGGAGGGGAAAATCCCCGGAGCCGTCCGATCCGGCGCCGCCTCCCGCCTCCTCCCGCACTCGCACTCGGTTCAAACGGGCGCGGACCGAGTCCGCCCCACCTCCCCGAATTCTCCGGCGTCCACGCCCCCTCACTCCCACAAATTGCACGCACGATCTCCACGCCGCCACTCTCTCTCCCGTGCACGATTGGAGCCGTTCGACCTCGATCTCTCCCGGCCGACTGCATAAAAGCCCCTCCGCCCTCTCCTCCATTTTTCCCCCAACACACCGAGTTTCCCCGTGCTCTATAAACCCCTTACCACCGCGCACCCGAGCTCCCCCGTTTTTTGCCGACTCCGGGCACCACTCGCCGCCATTCCGGACGCCGCCAGGCCATACCGCCACCGCCATCACCTCCGCCGTGCCACACCGCACCTCGGCCGCCACTCCGTGGAAGCCAAATCCCGCTGGACCGCCCCGCCCACGCGCACGGTGAGCATCAGCACTCCGCCTCCTCTCCGGCTGGTGATTCCCGCCGCACCGCGTCTCCATTCTTGGCCCTAACTCCTCTTCCGTCTTCCTCATCCTCCAGGACACCTCGGCAACTGCCTCTCGCCCGTTCCTCACCGTCGGAGCTCCGTCGCCGACGTCGTCCCGAGGCCGCCGCCACTTTTTCGTCGCCACCGTCATCTTCGCATCGTCGCTCGCCGTTGCGAGCCGCCGGTGAGAACCCCCTCCGTTTTCCCGTTCCTTTCCGCCCCTCCGTGTGGTCGCCGCCGCACCGGGTGGTCGCCGTCGTTGACCATCGGGTCACGTGCGCGCCGCCGCCTCCCGCTCGGGACGGTCGGCCTCGGCCGCCGCTCCCCGGGGCCGTCCGATCTGCCGGGTGGCAGATCGGGGCTGCCCACTCGCTCGCCCGCGTGGTTGCCCACAGTGGCACCACGTGGTGCGCCCGCCTCTGTGTGCCGCTCTCCCTCCGGTGACGTCTTTAATTCAGTTTAATGCGCAATAAATCGCCTGTTAATTATATTTACACTGAAAATAGTAGTAAAACTTCAATAAATCATAACTAATTCATACGAACTCCGATTAAGTCCATTCAAATTTCATTAAATCCAGAAAAATGCCAAAAATCCATTAAAAATACTTTCAGCCCATGTTTGATTGCCCCATGTACTGTTTTTAATTGTTTATGCATTGTTTGTTGTAGAATCCGACGCCGGTAATTCTCTCGCGTATTTCGAGATCGTAGCAGAGTACCTTGAGCCAGAGCAAGGCAAGTCACATTGTTACTTTGAACACTTTGTACCTATTTTTCGCTAAATTGCTTTGTTTACTCAAATAAACTGCATTATTTTAATATTTCAAGTGGGTGGTTATTACCTATGCAATGTTAGGACTTAGCCATAGTTTTGAAACCTAAACCCTTGTCACCTGGGTAATAATGTGATTAGATTACAGTTCTTAGGATGCTTAGCCATGCTTAGCAACCTAGCTCACATGGGAATTAAATATTATTTCTTTTATATGATTTGACTCCATGTCGCAAAAGTGAAACTTTGGATAGGCTGATGTTAAATTATTAAAACTTGACCTAAATGGTGGGCTGTGGGTGTATGGTTTTGCTTGTCACACCCATGGCAATTAAGGACCGGTTCGCAGGAACCACTTGGGCAACTTCCCGTACTTTCCACAAGCCAGCGTGGGCAACGGCTGGACTTGAAGCGTTTCTTCTCCCTCTCCTAGGCACTGAAGAAGAGGGTGAGCGGGATGGAGTTGGGTCGGCCCGGGGTAGGGTTGATCGGCTGCCAGATTCACCGTGGCGCAAGGGGGGTAGCCTGGCCAATATGGCGTGCCCTGTCGGCAGGTGCAACCTCAGCGTGGTGTGGATGGTTAGGGAGAGGTTGCGTGAACGGTCCTGTCACAGCCTCGTACGGGACATCGTGGTGATGTACTGGCACACGGGAACGTGTGTGGGGGCTGTGTCTTGTGGGTACAGTTGTACACCTCTGATCAGAGTAAAACTATTCGAATAGCCGCGCCCGCGGTTATGGGCACATTGGCCAAGACTCACCGTGATTAGTCTCACCCTAGATAATTAATCCTGTTTTATCAAACGGGTGTTGTGGAAGGTGTTGAGTCCGGTCGACGTGGTTGAGTTGACCGGGGGTGACCGGTTAGCGTGGTGTAACACTAGTCGGTGGAGACTGGTGAGTGTGGTGTAACTCTCATCAGTGACGCCTGGTGGTCGTGGTGTAACTTCCATCAGCGCGGCCTGGTCAACGTGGTGTAGCATTGATCGGGAAAAGCTGGTCAGCGTGGTGTAATGTTGTCCGGTGGTGACTGGTTAACGTGGTGTAGCGTTAATCAGTGGAGTCCGGGTAACGTGGTGTAACGGTAACCGGAGGTGTCTGGTGAACGTGGTGTAGCGTTCATCAGTGAAGACTGGTTGACGTGGTGTAGCGTTAATCAATTGGGAATGGTTGGGCCTGGTTAACGTGGTGTAACGTTAATCAGTGGAGAATTAATATTGTTAAATTAATCAACTTTTTACTGTTTGAGAACTACTACTGTTTGCAATTGCTTTTATGCAAAACAAACCCTATCCCATCTTTGTACCCTGTGCATATGCATAATTGTGAGTGTGATTTGTTGAGTACTGTGGGTGGTACTCAGCCTTGCTCCAATTTCCCCCCAGTGTTGGAGGACGTGTCAGATGAAGATCATCCTGAGGAATAGGCTGGCTCCGCCGTTAAGGTGCCTGTGGGATGGAAGCGGCTGCTTGGCCAGATGTTTATAGACTCCGTTTTACCTTTTTTCGCTGCATTTATGTAATATACATTTTACTCTGTTTGTAAGACACTCTGTATGGCAACTTGGTTTGTGTACCCTGGCTTTCCTAGGCAGGTATTTATTACACATTAATGTTCAGAATTTCGGTGCGAATTTTTGGGCGTTACATTCGACCTACCCGTTGCTCCGCGGGTGTGCCACAGATGCATAGCAGATCTTGATGCCGAAATCTTCGCAGAAGTCTTGGAATACGCCACCCGTGAACTGAGTATCGTTGTTGGTGATGATGCGGTTAGGAACTCCAAATCTGTATAGTATACTCATGACAAAGTCCTTTGCTCGTGCCGTTGTTATAGTTGCAACGGGTTTTGCCTCAATCCACTTGGTGAATTTATCCACTGCGACGAATAGATGTGTGAACCCTCCTGGCGCTTTCTTGAAAGGCCCGACCATGTCGAGCCCCCATACTGCGAATGGCCAGGAAATGGGGATTGTTTGGAGTTCCTGGGCTGGGAGACTGGTTTGTCTTGCGTAGAACTGACAACCCTCGCATTTGCGAACAATTTCTTTTGCGTCTGTTACTACTGTGGGCCAGAAAAATCCCTGCCAGTAAGCCTTTCCGACTAACGTCCTGGATGCGGCATGGTTACCACATATGCCCGAGTGGATCGACTGCAGGATCTGCTTACCCTCCTTGGTGGTGATGCAACGCATGAGGACACCGGATGTGCTCCTTCAGTGTAGGTCTTCTCCGACTAGTAGAAAGCTTTTGCTTCGACGCTTGATCTGCTTGGCTTGACTGCGATCTTCTAGGAGTTCGTCGTCCAGGAAAAATTTGACAATAGGGGTCCACCAGTCCTGACATATGTGCAGCACCTCATCTGTAGCCGGGGTAGGTTCACCTCCTGACTGTTCCGGCGCTGGTTTCTTCTTGACTGATGGCTCCATAAGTTACTCGACAAAGATTTCAGTCGGAACCGCTTCTCGCTTGGATCCCATGTTTGCCAGCTCGTTTGTAGCATCATTGTATTGTCATAGGACATGTGTTATCTCCAGCCCGTCGAACTTGTTTTTCAGCTTGTGAACCTCTTGACAGTATGCCGCCATGGTATCATCAAGACAAGTCCAGTCTTTCATGACTTGGTTAACCACGAGTTGAGAATCCCCGCGCACAATCAGTCGACGTATGCCGAGTGATATAGCAATCTAGAGCCCGTGGATGAGTGCCTCGTACTCGGCGACGTTGTGGGAAGCCAGGAAGTGGATTTGTAGAACGTACTTCAGTTTTTCGCCAGTGGGGGATGTCAATATGACTCCGGCCCCGGCGCCGCCGATCCGTTGAGAACCGTCGAAGTACATTGTCCAGTACTCTAGCTTCGCTGTTGATGTAGGCAGTTAAACTTCTGTCCACTCGGCCACGAAGTCGGCTAGAGCTTGTGATTTAATTACTGTCCGTCGCTGAAAGGTGATATCGAATGCCATCAACTCGAGTGCCCATTTAGCGATTCGGCCACTGGCCTCGTGATTATGAAGGACATCTCCGAGTGGAAACGATGTAACCACTGTGACTTGATGTGCTTGGAAATAGTGCACCAGCTTTCGGACTGTGATGAGTAGGCCATATAACAACTTCTAGACCTGTGGATATCTCGTCTTCGAGTCGGCAAGCACCTCGCTAACAAAGTAAACTAGCCGTTGTATTTTCTGGATGTGACCGTGTTCGGATCACTTGACCACCAGCACTGTGCTGACTACCTGAGTGGTTGCCGCCAGATATAGCATTAGCGGTTCTTGGGGCATGGGTGACTCCAACGCGTGGGGTGATGTGAGAAATTTCTTGAAATCTTCGAAGGCTTGCTGGGCTTCGGGAGTCGACTGGAAGTCGTCGGCTTTCTTCAATAGCTTGAAAAAGGACATACCCCGTTCGCCCAGTCGGGAAATAAATCGGCTGAGTGCCGCCATGCAACCTATCAGCTTCTGGGCGTCCTTCTGGTTAGTCGGGGGAGCCATGTTCATTATTGCGTTGACTTTCTCCGGGTTGGCCTCGATGCCCCGATGTGAGACGATGAAGCCGAGTAACTTGTCGGATGGTACACCGAAGGCGCACTTTTCCGGTTTCAACTTCATCATGAATCTTCGAAGATTTTGGAAGGTTTCTTCCAGGTCAGCGATGAGGTCTTCTTTGGACTTGGTCTTGATTACCACGTCGTCAACGTAGGCTTCCACGTTGCGCCCGATCTGAGTGTGCAGACACCGCTGAATTGCCCGTTGATAGGTTGCTCTAGCATTTTTCAAACCGAACGGCATTGTGATGTAGTAGTACGCTCCAAACGGCGTGATGAAAGATGTCTTTAAGCAGTCTTCCTCCCTCAGGCTGATTTGATGGTATCCTGAGTAGCAGTCGAGAAAGCTGAGTAGGTCGCATCTAGCCGTGGAATCTACCACCTGATCTATCTTGGGAAGACCAAATGGGTCTTTGGGGCACGCCTTGTTGAGATCGGTGTAGTCGACGCACATGCGCCATTTACCATTTTTCTTCCAGATCAGAACTGGGTTTGCCAGCCAATCCGGGTGATAGACCTCCTTGATGAACCCGGCTGCGAGGAGCTTGGTGATCTCCTCCCGAATAGCATCCTTGCGGTCTTGAGTGAAGCGCAGCAACCGTTGCTTGACTGGCTTGGCGTCTGTCTTCACATTGAGGGCGTGCTCGATCACCTCCCTTGGTACGCTCGGCATGTCGGACGGTTTCCACACAAATATATCCTTGTTGGCTTGGAGGAAGATGATGAGCGCGTCTTCCTATTTGGGGTCGAGTCTGGTCCCAACTAGGGCAGTCTTGGAGGGGTCGGAAGGGTCCAGGAGGATCTTCTTCGTGTCAGAGTCCGCTGAAATTCCCGACTTCACTGCCTTTTTTGCCGGAACTTGATCTTGCTCGACTTCAGTTGTAGCGGCTTGCCGGATGCTGTTGCGCCCGACTGCCGCCTCTTGTGATTAAGCCAGTTCGCAACTCTCCTTGTCGCAGGTGAAAGCTTGCTTGACGTCGCTGCGGAGGGAGAGGACTCCTGCTGGCCCAGGCATCTTGAGCACCATATATGTATAGTGCGGTATCGCCATAAATTTGGCGAGTGCCGGTCATCCGAGTATCACGTGGTACGCGGTCTAGAAGTCGGCGACCTCAAAGCAGACGTTTTCCGTGCGGAAGTTATCCCGCATGCCGAAGGTTACTGGCAATGTGATCTGCCCGAGTGGAGTTGATGATAGGCCGGGAATTATCCCGTGGAAGGGCGTAGTGCTCGGCCGTAATTCTGAACGAGGAATCCTCATCTCGTCCAAGGTCTTGGCGAATAAGATGTTGAGCGTACTGCCTCCGTCGATGAGGGTTTTCTTCAGCTTGATATTTCTGACGACCGGGTCTAGGACGAGTGGGTAGCGTCCCGGGTGTGAGACCCGATCGGGTGATCTGCGTGATTGAATGTAATGGCCATCTCTGACTAGCGTAGGTACTGGGAGGTATCCGTCGTAGAGACCGTATTGACGTCGCGTGCAGATAGCTTCTGTTTTCGCTTGGACTCGTACGCAAGAGGCCCTCCGAAGATGTGATTGAGCTCGGCTTGGAGATGTTGAAAATCATCAGCCGGACCCTGATCTGGCTTGTTTTTGTCCTTGTCGGCGCCAGATGATGAAGCCTGCTCAGAGGCAAACTTCTTAAGCATGTAGCAGTCTTTGGCCGCGTGCTTGCCCTTAGGGTGGAAGGGGCATGGCCCGCTAATGACCTTCTGGTAGTCATTATTCCGCTGGGGCCGCGACCGAGTGCGCTCCATGTTGGCCACCTCGTTGTCCGACTTCCGCTTGCGGCTGCCAGATTTGTTTTGAGACGGCTCGTTGTCGGCTTTCGCCTTCTGGTCTTTCTGTTGGGACTCCTTCTCGTCAAGGGCCTCTACGACCGCTTCAGCCGAGTCAGCGTATTTGTTAACGGGGCGTCCTTTACTCCCTTGCGGAAGGCGGCGATGATGGCCTCGTCTCGGATCATTGGGATCTTGTTGCGCTTCTCGGAGAATCTCTTGATAAAATCTCGTAGAGACTCGTTCTTCTGTTGGTGTAGTTGATACAAATCATGCTTAGAAGATGGCCTCTTGTAGGTTCCCTGAAAATTGGTGATAAACCGCTTCCTGAGTTCTCCCCAGGAACCGATCGACCGCCTCGGGAGCCTTGTCAGCCATGTCCTCGCCGAGTCGGCTAGCGCGACTGGGAGGTAGTTAGCCATGGCTTTGTTGTCGGCCCCAGCAGCTCGAACTGCTAGGGTATATACGGTGAGCCAGGACTCGGGATTTGTTTTGCCGTCATACTTTTCAATTCCTGTGGGCTTAAAGCCAGTTGGCCAGTCGACGTCCTGTAGCTCTCGAGTGAAAGCTGGAATGCCTTCGTCTTCGTGAGGGCTCGGGCTTCGACCACGGTGGTTAAACCACTCATGATGGAGATCGAAGTGCTCATTTTCATCCTCCAGTCGACGGTGCTCGTTTTCGTGTTGTTCGTGGCACCGGGTGTTGATGGTGTGGCGGAGGTCGTGTTGTAGGCGCTCTCGGAGGTCTTGGTTAGGACGGCGGTCATACTGGTGACGCTGCCGACTGTCATTTCCGAGTGACTTTTGCCTGGACTCCTTGCGTGGCCGACTTGAGCCGGCCGCCCGACGCCGTGCTAACGTGGATGAGCCCGCTGCTGGAGATCCTGACTGATTAGTCGGTATCACGGTGTCGCCCGACTGCTGTTGTTGTTGCTGGCAGTAGCAGCCGTGATCATCGCCTTGATCTTGGCGATAGTTGGGGTGGCCTGGTGATCAGGCCTGAGCTGGAGCGTGTCCAGCAAGGTTGCGACGGCCACAACATTCTGTTGTGGCGTGACAAAGACGTCATGATCGCCGACTTTAGTCTGGAGAATCTGCTGCTGAGCTGCTCGCCCAGCCTTGCGTAGCACGTCATTGCGAGCCTCGCGGTCAGCCTCCTCCTGTTGTCGCAGTCGGCGCACCTCCTCTTGTTGCTCCTCTTGTAGTCGGCGCACCTCGGGTGGTGGTGTTGAAGCCATAAAGATCTCACGGGGGAGGAGGAAACTCGCCAAACTGGAGTCCAAACTAGCGTTTGAACCGTTATCCGACTTGGAGTCGGACTCTGAGTAGTTTATTGGAGTAAGAACGACCCCAACCTCTCTAGATCCAATCTGAAACGGCGCTTGGCCGTGTCCAAACTGAATTACAGGAGATCGGGTCTGCTACGTGGGATGTAGATCCACAGCGTCGCCGAATCCGTGCGGGAGATTGACGATCTCTCCCCTTCTTGGCCCAACCCGAGCTGGCTCAAGGCCTAGCGCAAGTCAGACGCCGAAGGAAAGAGTTGTCCCAATGCTCGGCGAAGTGAAGGATTGCCGCAGTAGGCCGTTGAAGGAGATTGCGGCGTCCTGTGGGCCGACTGGCGCAACGCCGGCTAGTTCCTCGGCCGGCTGGATTGGATCTGGTTCGGCCAAGGTGAGGTTGCCGATCTGGTCGGCGATGAAATCGAGGCTTCCAAAAGAGACTATGTCTCCAGGGGAGAACTTGTCGCCGTCGATTCTGGTTGCTAGATCCATCGAGCTTGTAGATGTGAAACTCGCCGGAACCCCTGCCTGGCACGCCAACTGTCGATGTTTTACACCGGTAATATAACTATAGGGATACTTGGCAAGGGAAAACTCGGTGGATTGCAGAGGAACACAAGGAGAAGTTTATACTAGTTCAGGCCCTCGATGTGAGGTAATACTCTACGTCCAGTTGTGGTGTTATTCCTCTGAGGTGTTTGTCGATCGATGATCTCGTGATCTCGTGCCCCTTGAGGGGCGCCTTACCTCCCCTTATATACTGGGGGACAAGGGTACATGATAAGGATCCTAGCCGGATACGGCCAAGGGATTTCCTTCTTAGAGATAGAAACTTATCCGACTAAGACTATGTTTTCCTTATCGTACAAGGCAAAGTCTGTCGGGTGCTATCTTATCTCTGACTATATGATTCGGCCCATCCTTTATCCGAGTGGCCCACATACTGGTGGTGAGGTACCCGGGGCCCATGGCCTCTACACTCGTATCAGCCAGTTGTACACTGACCCAAAACTTCTCTCAGCTGGCCTATCAATCCCCTTAGTCGTTGAACTAAACTCTGACAAATCTGCATCTTCTGGACCATATCTAACATTCCCTTGCCCGTGAAATAACTGAAATATCACCTTATTTGACATTTCTGTTGATGAAAAAGTACAGTTAAACTAGGTACCAACATTCTCCTCACATCTAAAACCGTGTATTCCAGATTTTATAACTACCATCTCTACAAAAATTAAGTCATCTAACAGATTAACTAAAAACCTACAGATCTACGAGTAACAACTTATTTTCATATAGTACTATACACGTAACCTGTACAATACTACATCAATTCTTGCATACAAATAGAAATTACAAAGAAACAATAGATTTTACCTGCAACAAATCAGCAAATTGACAGAGCTTCGCTGCTTTCGTTCAGCGTCGCTCTCAGCTCTCTCTTCTTTTTTTTCTCTGATTTCAGTGAATTTTATGATATTTTTGAAGTCTGGGAGGGGGTTTTATACCGGGGGAGCCAAAAACTACCCTTCCAGAGGACGGCAAGGGGGCTGCCTGCAAAATGGCCAGCCCGACGGCCGTCGGCTGCCCGGCCGTCGGCCACGTCATCAAATCGCCCTCTGGAAGGACGATTTTATAAAAAACGCCCTTCCAGAGGGCGTTGGGAGTATATTTTTATAAATTTTTTAAATAAAAATATACTTTTGTAAATATTTTATTAAATAAATATAAAAATAAAAAAATTTCTATGAAATTCTATACATTTGTATTCATGTGCATCATAATCATGCTGCCCACAGCGGTTTGGGTTGTCGCCTCCTTGGTTCCCACCTTGATTAGGGCCACCTGGTCCTCGAGGCTTTGCATAGTGATGACTTGGGCCAGCTGCCACAGGTGCATAGGCTGGCCGGGTCTGATTTGGTGTGGTTGGCCTGGGTTCTGGATCGGACGGGAATGATTTCTGGCGCGGCGCTTTGCAGCTTCCTCTCCTTGCCTCTGCTGCTGGCGTTTTTTCTTAGTCTGGAAATCCAAAGTTAACATCTTCTCTTAAAAGATCCAGCGCATGCCGATCAAAACTGCAAATATATACAACACACTGAACATCAACGGCAAGACCAAAGCTACATAAGAAAACCATTGCCAAGTATATCACTTACTGCTTAATTAAAGGACTCTTTCACCTGTCTCTTCATAGGTCGTTGAGGCTTGAAATTGTTGTACCATGGCATTTTTGTGACACCAGGGCCCAGGGAGTCCGAGACCTTCTATTTCTAATTAGAGTCGGAATTCTACTAGGATCCTGTCCCTCTCGCCTCGCCTCGCTATAAATTCGGATCCCTCAACGCCGGAGCAACCAAACCTACGAAGCAGGCAAAGGCAAAGGCAAAGCAGCAGCAGCAGCAACACCTAGTACAGCAGTTACGAACGACGTCGACAATTGTTGCCATGGCGGCCACCGTCCCGTCCGCTCTCCGGAAGCAGCTCGACGCCGCCGACAAGCTCTTCGCCGACGGCAACATCAAGTCGGCCAAGATGCACGCCGACATGGCCGCCGCTCTCTTCTCCTCCGCGCCGGAGGCCCAGTGCGCGCAGGCCGCCTACAAGGTCCACGCCGCCGCCGCAGCAGCAGCATGCAAGGACAAGCTCGGCAAGACCGACCACTACCACTACGCCGTCCTCGGCTTCAAGCTCGACGCCGCTGGTAAGGCCGACGCCACCACCCACGACGCCGTCAGGAAGCAGCACAAGGCGCTCTGCGCCCTGCTTGGCACCGCCAAGGACACCAGCGCCGCCGTGGCCGCGGCCTACAAGCTCGTCGACGAGGCCTTCTCGGCGCTCACGGACATCAAGAAGACCGATGCGGCGGCGGGCCCCTGTCCTCCTCCGTCGACGACGTCTCGCCAGCAGCAGGGGGCGGGGCGCAAGGCGAAGCAGAAGCAGGAGGAAGAGTATCAAGCAGCAGCATATTAGGAGGAAGAGGACGACGACGACTACGGTGGGGCAGGGAAGGCCGGACGCAGTAGGCCAGTAGCGGCCGTGGACGCTAAGCTTAATTACTTTACCTAGGCTTTCTTTATTTCTTTCATCAAGCAAGCAATTTTATATACATAGAAGATACATGGATAAACATAAGAAATGAGTAGAGATAAGAAAAGAGTCCATACAAATCAATTCTATCATAATATATCTCTAACTACAATACTCTAACATTCCCCCGCAGTCCAAGTGTGAGCAACACGGACGTTTAGACTGGAGAAGAAACCGACGAGAGTGCTCAAATGATGATAGCCCTTTGTGCCGAAGTCGAGGTAGCTGAAGCGAAGGACGTGAAGTAGTCGTGCGTAGAGTAGCCGTGGTCGATGTAGCCGAAGTCAAGTATTGATGACGAGCGATCTGCCAAGCCGTGGAGCGCAAGAGACACCATGGAGTGGTCGTGGGCACGCATGATGGCGCCGTGGACTAAGGTGGCATGAGGACACGTTGAGAACGAAGACGGTGACGCAGTCGCAGCAGTCGTGGAGGAAGATGACGTTGTCGAACTGTTGAGGACAAGATGTCACGTCGGGTTTACGAGGCCCGGAGATAACTCGAGATGAATGTGCGCAGCGGTGTTGCCAATACCGCACGAGCGAGGTATGAGACCACCATGAACCATGCACCATGTCGGAGGAGACCAGCAGAGAAAGCCTCCGAGATGGTCGTGGTGCGTAGAGCGACGTAGAGGAAGAAGTGCCAGTACACTCACCGTTGTCGAAATAGAGTGAATGTAGTCGAGGAAGAGCCAACATTGGCGACGAGGCATAGTGGTCGAAGATGAAGGTGAAGGTGAAGGCGAAGTAGCAGGATCAACAGCCAGAACGGCGATGTAGGTAGCCAATGCATGGCAGCTGTACCACTGGCTTAGAGTGGCGACAGTGGCAGTTGGAAGAAGACGCGGCGGCGGTGCTTGAAGAAGTTGAATAAGACTTTGAGTGGCTAACAATGACCAATGCAGACGACAAAGATGTTGAACAGTGGTGAAGACGACAAGAGCGACGACGCTATGTCCTGAGGGCGATGCAACTACAGCTCCATGTCGATGCAACGGCATATGACCACGGGCAGCAACACTGCAGTCTGAGAGGACGACATGGCGGCAACCCGAAGCTTGGTGTAGTAGACGTGCTCGAAGAAGATCCTCCCATATGAGTGTGTCGCAGACGAACGCTCGATCGGGTGATTAGGCCGACCGCACATAGTACGGCACAACAGTGATGAAGCTACATGAACCGGAGTGGACGATGGCGATGTTGGGGACGACCAGAGCAGTGCAGAAGATGACGAACGACGATGGGCAACACAAACAAAATCTCTAATCAGGAAAAATATAAATAAAAAAGGTACAGGACAGCAGCAATGCACGTGACCGGTGGCAGAGGTGCTAGTGTAGATCGGCGATGGAGCCAAAGGTTGGAGAGGACGCCGGTGACGGGTGCTTGTCCCCCTGATCTCCAGCGAGAGGGAGCAGACAGAGGAGGAGTGGCAACTGCAGATGCGGTCGTTGTGGAGGTATGATTCTTGCTATTGCTTGATGTGAATCGACGACGACAACTCGAACGAAGAGGAACGAAGCCCGCCCAAAGATTCAGATCAATCCCGAGCGAAGCACGACGACGTGATAAAAAGAAAACGACGACGGTTAGCCGCCCCCAGGAGATCGGTACTCCCGGGGCGACGGTGGCGGAAGCGTGAGAGAGAGACGACTAGATCGCTCGCTCTCATACCATGTTGAATAGTAGGGGAGAGAAATATTACCGCATAACAGGATGATTGTATTAAGCCTTGGAGGCTAGTATATATAGGAGATATACAGGTAAAGATAAGGAAAGATTAGAGATAAGAAAATAGTCCATACAAATCAATTCTATCATAATATATCTCTAACTAACATATACTCTAACACTAATTAGCCAGGCTTTCCTGTTTAGCAGTCTTAATTTTGTCCCTTACCAATTGTCAAAAAAACTAGGTGTAATAGTAACTAGAAAACCAGCGTGCCTATTGGCGTCCGCTGTTTTATAACCTGTGTATGTTGTTCAATAGACTTCTAATTATAGGTTTATAGTAGGCCAGTTAATGACATAATCAGTGTTTATTCCTTTCATAGCTTGTTTGCCTTTGTTACTTCTCCCTATTACTTATCGTTTTAGTTTATTCAAAGTCAAATATTTCTATATTTGACCATCAATGTGTAGAAACTCGTTTAGTTTAATATCGTAGAATTTATACCTTTAGATTTACTGTGAGAAATACTTTCATAATAAATATTTCATATGTTGTTAAACTTAGAAATTGATGGTCAAAGATATAAATATTTGACCTAGGACAAAGCTAAAATGATAAGTAATTAGAAAGATAGAGAACATCCGTTCTTTTTTACTTGTCATTTTGGCACCGACAAAGTCTCCAATGCACATGTTTCATCATATTTTTTTTTTCTAATTATATGTTTGTAAAAGCTATTAATAGTATAGCTACGAAAGAGTTTTTCATGACAAATCTACTAATATCATTTTCTCATATCAAATCCTACCATTTTAATATTAATTAATTATTTAAAGTTTCGAGGTTTGACTATATGTATTCTTGACAACATTTATTTTAAGAACGAAGGTAGTATATGATATCTAGTTTGTGAAATTATCTCGACAATATATCCATATGGAAGACTTTGTCCCCCTTTTCTACATTTCCTTTTTCTCTTTCTTTCTCCATTGTTCTCATCGTGGTCAATTCATTTTTCACGAAGACCAAGCTCTAGCATGTGTCACTGGACACACTTGAGCTCAATCGGCTACCACCTAAGCTCTCCACTATCTGAGGCCCTCCCACTGCTTGAGTTCATCACAGTAGCCCTCCCTTTGAGCTATTATGTAGCGGCCATGACCTGTTTCTAGTTCAAGCTATGTGTCGGACGTGAACCATGAACGTGATTACTCCAACCCTCACGCTCATTGCAGCCATGATTCATCAGCTCGAGCTCACTGTTATCCCATGACGATTACATTCAGGACTCCTAATACGCACGCGTGTGTGGGCTAAGCATGTCATGCTCGTGTCCCTCTCTGATTTGGTTGTGGAAGAGTGTGGGCTAAGCATGTCATGCTCGTGTCCCTCTCTGATTTGGTTGTGGAAGTCGGGACTTCAGCGACGGAATCCATCTGCTAAGCCATTTCACTTCTAATCTCAAATTTTAACATAGAACCTCTCAAATTTTCTACTTTTGGCATGCAATTTTCAATCCGATTTGCAAAACCATCAAGTTCTAATATGAAATTTTCAACTCGATTTGCAGAACTTTCACTTCATTTGCAAAACATTCAATTCATAATCTGAATCTTTCAACTCAATTTATAAAACTTTCAATTCATAATTTGAATCTTTCAACTCAATTTGCAAAACTTTTAATTCATAATCTGAAACTTTTCAACTCGATTTGTAAAACTTCCAATTCATACTCTGAAATTTTCAACTAGAAACTCAAAACTCTATATCCAAATCTCTGAAAAGTTTCAATTCATACCCTCAAAACTTTTAACTCAGATAACAAATTCATAAATTCAAAAAATCTCAAATTGCTAGGAGGAGGACGATGGGGAATCGAGGCTCCCTGAGGAATAGAGCGAGATGGATGAGTCAGAAGGGAATGTTGGCGACCCAGTGCCTAGGGCAGCAGCGGCTCACCCGACGTTGATAGCGAAGTCCATCCGGCAAGGCTTGGCGACGTTAGTGATGTCTCATTGTGGACGGGGAAGAAGTGGAACCGGGGATCGTCGAGGAGGAAGAAGAAGGGTGAGCATGACGCCAGGGAGGAGGAAGAAAGGGACCTGCTCGCCGGCGTCTAGGGGAGGGGTGGCTAACCTACCACATCGCTCAACGTCGATGGGAGCGAGAGGATTGGTGCGAGCGTTGATGGGAGCGAGAGGATTATGGAGATATTGAGTGAATCGGGTGGGGGAGAAGATAAGTGGATAAGGTGTGCGCTAGTTCACTTGCTGGCGCGCGTGCACGAAATAGGAACACTCCGATTACATTTGAGATTAATTAGTAGCTTACCATTGGTTCAACGCTCGCTACTTGAGCGCTTGAGAAAGAAGAGAGGAGAATGAGAAGGAAATGGGGAAGGTAGCATTACAGGGGCAAAATCATCGTTGTGTACATATTGTCCATGATCTCAAATTCGGTGACGTATAGGCAAAAACAAAAGTACCCAATGGAAAAATGAACAAACACTCAAAACTAAAAAATAAGTCCTATATTGTCAATTTTCCCTCTTCAAACCGTGTTTTCTAAAACCATATCTCTTTGAGGCAACGATGTTTCTCGAGTTGGCTTAGCAACTCTTTTCTACATAAGATTGGTCAAGAGAGTATTGTGGCTTCTCATGAATGGTTATTTTATAGCTGATTAATCTTCCAATATGCTAGCTAGTTTTATAAAACTCTTGTTTTTTTTAACCATTCTTCTTGGCTGCTTCACCTGCGTTAGGATTTGGTTGTCTTCTTTAATTATCTGAAGATTACTATGATGCAAATAAAACATTTTTAATAGTAGTCGCAAGTATAAGGCATGAAGCAAAAACTTGGTTATGGGCTTTGGTCGAACAAGCACGGACTTTGCAACTAAAGTTGCAAGCTACGTGCGTAAAATGTTCCATTTCTATTCAGACCGGAAATATGGCTCAGGCTCACGAGCCAGCTCGCATGCCTAACAAACCGAGCCCAAGCCTGCTCTAGAGCTCATTAATGAAACAAGGCAAGCCTGAGCTAGCTGTCATGTTTGGCTTGGTAGCCCAAATTACCTTGGGTTGTGGGCTACACGCAGCCATTTATTTGGTGAAACCTAATTACACGCGTTACGGAAGGCCCGACTCAAAGCCGCTTCAAGCCTCCGACGATGCGTGTCAGACTCAGAATTTTTTTTTATTTTTATATTTATTTAATAAAAAATTTACAAAACTACATTTTCATTTTAAAAATTTACAAAAATATACTCCCGCCGTCCTTTAGGAGGGCGATATGTCTGAAATCGTCCTCCCAGAGAGCGATATGATGACGTAGAATCAGCCATTTGCAGACGGCCCCTCCAGGCACACAAAAACCGCCCTTTGAGAGGGCGGCAAGGGGGCCGCCTGTAAAATGGCCGGCCTTGCCGCCCTTTCAGAGGGCGGTTTTTGGGTGGCCGGGGGCCGCCTGCAAATGGCTGCCCCCCGGACGGCTATTTTGCAGGCGGCCCCCTTGCCGCTCTTTCAGAGGGCGGTTTTTGGGTGGCCGGGGGCCGCCTGCAAATGGCCGACCCACGGCACCGTACAAATTGCCGTTTCACAATATATAGTCCGGACTATCGTCATCCTGTTCGGACGGTCCGCACTGTACAAATTGTTGTTTTGCGTTATATAGTCCAGACCATCCTCACCCTGTCCGGACGGTCCGGACAGACATATCTGTGGCGGCAAGTAAGAGAAAGTACCCACGCTGCACACAGTAGTTACATCTCTACTTGGTTATCTGTTTAAAATTTCCTAAGGCATGTAATAACGATAACTAGAAACGTTTGATGTGCCGTTTGTACTAGTATGGATAATTTCATTATGTTCGTATGTAATTAACGTGTGTTCAGTTGTCACCGTTCAAAATGTACTTTCGCCGTAAAATTGAAACTAAAAAATTTATGTTTTTGATCAGTTTCGTCACAAACATAGATCGTAAATGAAAGACGAGCGTAAATAAAGTAAAGGGGTTTCTTCAGTATACGTAGAATTAATAAAACATGATATACAACAGACAAACTAACACATAACCAGTACTAACAACACCTACCGATCTACGAGTAACAATTTATTTTGATATAGTACTATATATATAACTAGTACAATACTACATCAATTTATGCATAGAAATAGAAATTACAAAGAGATAATATATTTTACCTGCAGACAAATCAGCAAGCTGACAAAGCTTCGCTGCTTTCGTTTAGGCTCGCTCTCAGCTCTCTCTTCTTTTTTTTCTGTAATTTCAGTGAATTTTATGATATTTTTGGAGTCTGGGAGGGGGTTTTATATTGCCCGGGCTAAAAACCGCCCTCCCAGAGGGCGGCAAGGGGGCCGCTTGCAAAATGGCTGACGGCCGTAGGCTGACGGCCAACGGCCGTCAGCCACGTCATCATATCGCCCTCTGGGAGGGCAATTTCAGACATATCGCCCTCCCAAAGGACGGCGGGAGTATATTTTTGTAAATTTTTAAAATGAAAATATAGTTTTGTAAATTTGTTATTAAATAAATATAAAAATAAAAAAAATTCGTCAGACTCATTGGGTTGTGTCTAATGTGCGAAGGCTCGACCGAGAGCGACGCATGCGAACGCCTCCCAACCCACTTGCATGTCTGAATCCATGAGTAAAGCCACACATTGGTTCTAGCTTGTTTTGATCTTTTTCCTTTCTCCTTCAGAAGCCCAAGTGATTTCTCGGCCTGACCACTTTCTACTCAAAGTTGGACTCGAAATCAGCCCACGTGTCAACCTAGTTAGCCAAGTTTTTTAGGCCACATGCATTCAAGTTTTCATGTACAAAGTTTACATATAGAAATTTTTTACACTAAAAGTTAGAGTCAAATCAAAATCAAACATGTTCACGTGGAGACGGTTTGAAATCTCATCTCAGAGAAAGTTTGTGTACAAAATCTTTGTGTGAAAAGTTTCTACACTAAAATTTTCCACCTACAAAGTTCTGTACTAAAAGTTTCTATGTACAAAGTTCAATTCGCACACGTTCGCCCTCCCTCCCCTGCACGCATGTTAGCGTATTAGAATTTTTGGACTCGTTGTTTCCCTTCGCACCCCGTGCAACGTTAGCTGTGACATTACATTTGTGCATGTGGAGAGAGAACGAGATAAAGACTATGATAGGAATAAGTACACAGGTAAGTTATTGGACAGTAAAATGGGTGGATGAGCTTTTACCACGTAGACTGATGGATAGGGTGGACTTGATGGAGGAAATTTAGAGGAAAATTCCTCCGCTTGAGCCTTGGGGAGTTTTCAATGCGAGCGTCAAATCAAAAGGTATATGGATGATGGATGCGTGCCTTGCGAGCATCCAATCACATGTCTTGTGTTATATGCTCGCCATTCAAGGTAGACGAAGGAGTGCATAGATCAACCACGATTTGGCTGTTGATTTCGTCTGCTACTACTTAGTTTGTTCTTTGATTTGATATGTTGTTTTGATTCGATTCGGCTGTCAAACGTGGCCAATCTTGTTTTTGGTGAAAAGCTCACGAGCCAGTAGATGAGCCGAGCCCCATTGTCCAATCAAGCCGACGCGAGCCTCGACAACTGCGAGCAGTGACTAGAGCTTCACCGAGCCGAGCCTGCTCGGCCTCCGCCGTCCGCCCCAACCTCGGCATCGAGCGCCACCGGTGTCACCTTCCGTCTTACCTCCCCATATAGGTGTGCAAATGGGCCGTGCCCTAGCGGGTTGGCCCAGGCATGGTGCTACAGTAATCATGCCTAGACCGGTCCGGCATTGGTGACCGTGGGCCGTGCCGGTACGGTCTGTGTGCCTGTGCCATGCTTGGGCTGGGGGTGCAGCACGGCACGACATTGGCATGGCCCAGCACAGTCGGCCCGCTACAGGCACGGGAGCGCGAGGGGGGGGGGGGGGAGGGGGCGCAACGGTCGGTCGGCTGGGCCGCTGGGGGGTGTAACGGTTGGATGCCCTCGGTGGCCCAATGGTTGTGTGATACGTGTCCTCAACGGTCAGAGATAACGGCTAGATTTTGAATTTAGCCGTTGGAGGGCCAAAAAAATATGAAAATTTTCCTATAAATAGGGTAGCCACTAGCAAAATCTTGACTCATCCAAATCTCACAATCTCTCATCTTGTGCTCTAAATTTTTGATTTAGACAAATTTTGTATAAAAATAAAAAAATTTTCACATTCCTATAGCTGATAGCTGCAGCCTCCGGTGCTCCTGCAAGGTAAAAAATTCTAAATTTTGTTATTTGTTCGTACTATTTTTGTGGCACTAATTTTCTCTATTTATATTTCAAGATGGATCCGAACTACCCAACATTTTAATTGAGCGACTTCGACCTGAGCTATATGCCGATGTCACAGGGAGACGATTCCGGGTCAGCTCCTACACTGCAAGGACAGCCGGAGAAAGCGGCTTTGGAAGGATCCGGAACTGCGAGCGGGAGCGTATGAATGGCAACCGGTTCGAAGAGATTAAGAACTTCCTCCGTCTGGCAACATTTTGATGAGATCAAGGAGACCGGTGCGGATGGAAGGGAGGTAACTTACGCGAAATGTAGAATTTGTAAGACTAAACTCTCTGGAAAATGTTCTGGTGGAATAGGGCATTTGAGACGGCATGCTGAGGCGTGTGCGAAGAAGCAAGGTTACTAGCTACGATAGCAGTAACTGGTACAAAATCCTAATGGTATGGTACGTTCATGGGAGTATGATCTTCAGGTAGCACGAGATTCCCTTACCAATTTAATTGCTAGACAGGATCTACCCCTAAACTTTGGTGAGTCTCCTACATTTGAGACTTACATTAAAATTGCTCAAAATTCTAGGTTTCAAGCTGTTAGTACACAGACTACAACCTAGGACTTGGTGAATATTTACAACCAATGCCGGGACAGTATTAAATAATTGTTTGCTACATGCACCTTTTCTGTTAGTATCACATCTGATATTTGGAGTGGTAGGGCTAAGGAGGACTATATTAGTGTAGTTGCTCATTATGTTGATGATGACTGGAAATTACAAAAAAAAGTAATAGCTTTAAAATTAATTGATGTTTCACATACTGCAGAAAATATTGCTAAACGAATTTCTAGAGTTTGTGAGGAATTTGGCCTCACAAATAAAATATTTGCAGTAACTCTAGATAATGCAGCTGCAAATTTCAGAGCAATGGAAATTCTGCAGTCTTTATTCAATGTTTATGCTGAATCATTTCTTTTACATCAACATTGTGCTTGCCATATTATTAATCTTATAGTTAAATCCAGTTTTAAGAGAGTAAGTGTATATCTCGATTCCATCCGTGAAGCCATAACATGGCTCAATGGTTATAATCCTCAACTTGCGACCTTCAAGCGATTCTACATCGCTTCGGACAAGCATCCACGTAAGTTCCAAACGGATGCAGACCATCGGTGGAACTCAACTTATTTGATGTTGAGACATGTCTTGCCTTATAATGATATACTAACTGTTTTTTTGCAGTCCAAGAATGTTGTTACCAGTGATGGGCAACCGCTACTGATAGAACAGTCTTGGCATGTTGTGAAAATATTTTATTACTTCCTTGAAACATTTTATGATGCAACTGTTACTTTGTCTAGCGTTTACTATCCAACTGCTAATTTAATTTTGCATAAGATTTTGAGATTGCTACTTTATTAAAAGACTATGAAGATGATCAACTACTAGGACTTGCAGTATTTCACATGAAGCAGAAATATCTTAAATACAAGAGGGACATTCCATACTTGTATGCTTCTACATTTATTCTTGATCCTAGGGGTAAAATACGTGGGTTCCTTAATATTTTGAATCTTATTGGGGATGCAATGAATATTGATTACACTAACTACTATTCCAATGCTAAGACTAAATTGTATGAAGTGTTTTGAAAGTATGAAACTAAGTTTTAGGGAGTTTGCGTGCAAAGATCCCCACCCGTCCATATTCTAGGTAAGAAGAAATTACAGTGGGGCCGAATTTGGGGTGGTTCCTCTTCTTCTTCGAGCACTGGTGGGGAAAGTTCAGCCACCGCAAGTCCTGCACACGCTTCGCTTGAAGCCCTTGAGCTGTCCTCCTACTTGGACAGCAACTCTATTAACCAGGAAGATCTCAACATTCTAGAATAGTGGAACGATCGCAAGACCTAATATCCGGTGCTCTCAAAGTTAGCACAGGATGTGTTCATGGTGTCTATGTCTACGGTATGTTCTAAATCGGCCTTCAGTCCTTGCGGAAGAATTATTGAGGAAATGAGAAGAAATCTCCACACTGAGGTGGTGTCACGCCCCAAACTGACCTTCCGTTAAGGACAAGTTTGAACCGTACAATTAACCTATAAACCTATACTAGTCTCAGGAATATAGTGCTGGCATAACAGGTGATGGAACCGTCATGGCACAAATTGTCTTTATTAATAGACTTAGTCTTATATCCAAGTTGGAACTGCGGGCATACTCCGAATTTACAATGATACATTAGCAAAGAGCGAAAGCGGAATCTAACCCAAAGCCACAAGCGCGACTCGGAAACTAAGCCGAAACCTTTAAACTCCTCGAAGCCAGCATGCTCCTGGAAGAACTCCTCATCCGTTGGATCCAGCTCATCTTCCAGCACTAGGGAGGTAGATATATATATATATATATATATATATATATATATATATATATATATATATATATATATATATATATATAGCAAGGGTGAGTACTAGCATACTCAACAAGTCATGGGAACTTAAGTGGTTAATGCAAGCTTCAAAGGATAGCTGGTTGGTTTATAATTCGTTTCATTTAAATTCTTTTCAGAATAATCTAAGTGTGTGCTTTTCAACAATCAGGACGAGGTGCGGTCTCGTTTGGATCGGGGTGATTTGTATCAATCTTTGATTCAGTGCAACTCACAAGAGTTGGCCTCCGGGATCCAGCTCCACCAGCTGATCCAACATCATCAGGCCCATAGCCCGACTGTCCTAGACAGCATCACATCACTTCTGAATTCAGATTCCCAATCCACAAACATCCTTCGCAAACAGTAGTCAAACAAAACTACGCTAAGGAATCACCTCACATCCGCTCATGACCGCGGGCACTGCTGTTCAAACAGTTTAAACCTCTGCACAGGGGGTACACTTTACCCACACGACGCGACTTACCCTATCACCCAGCTCGCGAATGAACGGACACCACTGGTGACTAGGGGTTTTCGTGATAAGGCATTTTCGGAGTCCACCCAGGTTACCCCATGCCAACTAGAGGGGTCGACGACCAATCATAGGGTAGGTCCTCGACCATGCTGTTTCAAGAACCCAGGAGGCAACCCCGATGCCCTCCCGCAAGATCCACAGTCCATTGGCATGCAAGGCGTCCCTGGGTGACTCTTTACTCAGCCAGGAGTCGTCCCATATCACCCATGTGGTTGTACTGTCGTATGTTTGGATGGAATTCCAAAGGAATCGGTCCTTAGCTGTAATGCGGGGGACTCATCCTGCTGGCATGATCCCCGCACCACGGTTTTCACAAACCATTTTATTTTCAAGGCACCGACCCAGGCGTCGGGTTTTCCAATGTTTTGCAAACCCAAGTTTTACCCATCGTACTCATTTTTAAATTTGATAGACGATCATCGATACCATGCCCGTCGGCACAGGTACAGGGATCTGTCAAGGGAGATGACAAGGATGTTTAAGGGATTCACAAACAATCAAGGAAGTCATGCAGCAAATGGGTTGGCGGCACGTTGGTTGTCTCACGACTGTGGCCGAGAAATTATTACAGTGCAGCCTAGTATATGCAATTTGTCAAATAAAATACTTAGCTCCGTAATTATGGGCTCAAGATGGTCAAATGTGATTTGCCTTGCTCAAGTCCTATAGCTTCGTCTTCGAAATCCTCCTCGGACTCCAACGCTACACGCGTTACGAAACAATTCAATAAAAAGGGCTAGTATAATAGTCCTATTAGGATTTCTAAGTGTGCCATCAGAAAGATCTCATTTTTAGAAGATTTCTAGAACTGGAACGGAGTCAATCGGACGAGCGAGGAAAGAGATATGAATTTTTGTTTATTTTGGAATATTGGAAAAATAAAGAATTGATTTTCTCAATTTTCTCCTTCCCTCGGGCCACTACCAGGCGGGGCCCAGCCGTCAGCCCGAGGGGAGTGGCGCTCGCGCATAGGGAGGAAGGAATTGGGCCGGCCCGGGCGGAACAGTGCAGATGGCCTGGTGCGTGGTCGGGAGGGTGGGGACCGACCAGTGGGGTCGGTCCTGATCGGCGGGGCCCAAGGATAGAGGCGTGGTCCACTAGGGTGGGTGCAAGCGAGACGTCTGACAGAAGGGCCCAATTTGAGTGGCG
Organism: Oryza meyeriana var. granulata; assembly: GCA_003991445.1. Taxonomy (NCBI): domain Eukaryota; kingdom Viridiplantae; phylum Streptophyta; class Magnoliopsida; order Poales; family Poaceae; genus Oryza; species Oryza meyeriana. The sequence goes on along the minus strand of RYFJ01000696.1, from coordinate 538,585 downwards.
GGGTCCGCTTGCTAGCCACAGGTCCATGGGAAAACTGGAGAATGGACCACGTGCGCGAGGAGACGATGGGCGAGGCGCAGCCCTTCGGCTCACGGCGCTCGGACTGTGGTGGCCCCCACGTGTAGTCACACGGCTCACGATAGGCAGCGCACGCGCGGGACACAAGAGGGGATTCATCGTTCCTTGGCCACGTGACGTGAGGTAGACGACGAACAGTGCCCACATCCGACGGCTAGCAACGGCAGGACTCGCCGAGCCGATTCCACAGGAGATGAGCGGTTGCAAGGCACTGGCAGGGAGGACAAAGCAAGGGAAAGGTATCCAACGGCTCGGATTCATCGACCGGGGGTCGACGGCGGGGAATCGCGGCAGCGAATATGAGCGGCGCGGATTTGGGAACTTCATCGGCGGCGATCCATGATCCAATTCCGTCTGCGAGAGGGGGTCTCAGGGGCTCTGGAACCAGTTCCCCGGTCGGTCAATAACTACAATCGCCACTACTGGACGGGCGATGGTGCACAGCAAGGCGGCAGGGCGGCACCCGCGGGAGAGGTGTCTACGTGAAAAGTATAGCTCTCCAGGGGAAGCTAGCGGGCGTCCACGGGAGCTAGTAGGAGGATGGAGGGGGTGAACCAGGGCGGGGGCTACCGTAGGTGGAGAACACAGTGACGAATGCCGGTGGCACGAACATGATCGTTCGTGCCTCGGCATGAATGGGCGGAGTAGAGGAGGCCGGAGCGGCGACGGCGACCACGGGTCCTCATCGGCGAGCTCAGCGGGGACGACGAGCTGAACACTGAGCGGTTCATACGAACAGCGGTGGTGGTGGTGGTTTTCTAGAAGGGTATGCGGAGGAGGCGTGGGGCTTCTTATAGCCGGACAGCCAAGGCTTTGAGGGGAAGGAAAACCTTCACACGGTGTGGTCAAGCGGAGACGGTCGTAGCGGCGTCATGGTCCTCTGTCCGCTGCGGTAGAGGACAAGCGGTGGAGGAGTTGTGTCCGGCTCGGGGCGGGGGGGGGGGGGGGGAAAGGGAAAAACGGAGAAAGAAAGGAGCTTTGTGGGCTTCCATTTTTGGGCGGAGCCGGTTGGAGAGGTGGCTCCTCGGCCTTTCGACTTGCGGCGGTCCCCGGGTGATGCAGGGGAAGGACGACAAAAGCCGAGCGAGGCGGTTTGGCGGCGAGCGAGAGCAAGGTGGTCGCCGGGGTAGGATGATGACGGCGGCGGTACTGGTGGTCGGCCACAGCAGGCTGAGCGCGGGTGGGAACCGAGGGGGATCCAAGGCGCGGCGCGGATTTTGAACTGGCGATGTCGAGCGGCGGCGGGATTGTAAGAGAGAAAGAGAGTGAGAGATAGAGAGACACGACGAGGAAGAGGAACAGGGGATCGCTCCTCCGCGCGCACGAGATCCTGACACATGGGGCGGCACACATGTCGGCGCTAGTGGGATGGTGTGTTCGATACTGGAATTTTTACTGTTACTAATTTAATTTTTTTTTTAATTTACAAAACTAATTTTCGGTTTGAATCATTTGCAAAACTAGTCTCTTGCCGCCCTGGGCCACGGCGGGATTTAAAAACCGCCGTGGCCCAGGGCGGCGAATGGCATCCCCGTCACCGGGGCTAATGGCGCCGGCCGCCGTTAGCCCCGGGGACGCCACGTGGATTCGCCGCCCTGGGGGAGGGCGGCGAATGCCCCCAGGGGGCCGAATGCAAAATTGCATTCGCCGCCGTCCCCCAGGGCGGCGAATGCAATTTTGCATTCGGCCCCCTGGGGGCATTCGCCGCCCTCCCCCAGGGCGGCGAATGCATAGGACCGTCCACACACCGATCGGACGGTCCGAATCGACGGCAAATTGTTGTAACGCGCGCTAACTACCTTAAAACAGTCATAACTTTCGCATACGGTTTCGGAATCGGGCAAATAAGTACTCTACGGACATCTACAGAAAATTTTACATCCGCTTCCCCCCAACTTCGTCGGGTTTGTCCAAAAAAATTTTACGAAATTCGGCCGGGAAGATTGAGTTTTTGAGGTCCGAAGTTTCAGCACGGTTTTTAAAGCACACTCGTAATTTTCTACAGGCCACATCTTACATCGGTTTGAGCTGCACCTTCACGAGATTTTGCTATTCTTGTGTTGCTAGTTGAGAAAAAAATATCAAAAAAAAAGAAAAAAAATTTTGCAGGCGGCCCCTGGATACTATGCTAAAAACCGCCGTCCCCCAGGGCGGCGAATGCAATTTTGCATTCGGCCCCCTGGGGGCATTCGCCGCCCTCCCCCAGGGCGGCGAATCCACGTGGCCTCCCCGCGGCTAACGGCCGCCGGAGCCGTTAGCCCCGGGTGACGGGATGCCATTCGCCGCCCTGGGCCACGGCGGTTTTTAAATCCCGCCGTGGCCCAGGGCGGCAAGAGACTAGTTTTGTAAATGATTCAAACCGAAAATTAGTTTTGTAAATTAAAAAAAAAATTAAATTAGTAACAGTAAAAATTCTTCGATACTGGCCGGGGAGAGAGAGAGCACAGTAATGCGCCGAGAAGATTAGGCCCATAAGCACAGGAGGGAGTGTTATTTTCCTTTGAATTTCTTGGAGGATTAACAAGGATTTGTTTGGAGGATTTTAAATGAGGGATAGAATTTTGGATTTTTGTGAAACTTATTTGAAAAGGGAGAACAATTGTTCACTGGTTGATTTGGGGATTTTCCAAGGATTCAGGAGTACTTTCTCGGAATCGAGACCTAGGGAAATAGAGGTGATCACCTAGGTGGCGAGATTCGACCCAACGAAGGAAAAAGAGATCTTGGCACACGGCACGACAACAAATAAACTCAAAATTTTGCAATTACAGTTTTTATTTAATTTAGTTTTACGCCTAATGCTAGGGCGTTACAAACCAACCCCCCTAACAAGAATCTCGACCCCGAGATTCCGAACCTAAGGGAGCAGCTCCGAAAACTCCGTGCGGAGATGATCTTTGCGTTCCTAGGTTGCCTCATCTTCTGAGTGGTTGCTCCACTGAACCTTGTAAAACTTGATCGTCTTTCGGCGGGTCTGTCGTTCAGCTTCCTCGAGGATTTGGACTGGATGTTCCTTGTAGGTCAGGCTTTTTTGCAGATCTATAGTTTCAAGGAGCACTTGTTCTTCCGGCACACAGAGACATTTCTTCAACTGCGACACATGGAACACGTTGTGTACATCAGCCAATCCTTCCGGTAGCTTTAGTAGATAGGCCACTTCGCCACGTTTAGCGGTAATCTGATATGAACCGATATAACGGGGTGCCAACTTGCTTGACAACCTGAATCTCTTTAGACCATAGAGGGGAGATACCCGCAAGTATACATGATTGCCTTTCTCGAACTTGAGGTCTCTCCTGTAGTTATCTGTGCAGCTCTTTTGTCAGGTCTGTGCAATCTTCAGTCATTCTCGGATGATCTTAACTTGTTCTTCGGTGGTTTTAAATACTTTAGGGCCAAACAATTGTTTCTCTCCCACATCTGTCCAACAGAGAGGGGTACGGCACTTGTGTCCAAACAGTGCTTCATTCAGGGCCATCTGAATACTGGATTGGTAGCTGTTGTTGTACGAGAACTTAGCATAGGGGAGACAGCGATCCCAAGTGCCCTCAAAGTCAATATCACATGCTCTCAGCATATCTTTTAGAATCTGATTGATGTGTTCTGTCTGACCATTATCTACAGGTGATAGGCTGTGCTAAAGTTCAGATTGGTGCCCAAGGCTTCATGAAGTCGATGCCAGAAACGGGAGGTGAACTGAGTTCCTCAACGGATACTATTTTCTTCAGACACCCATATCGGCAAACCACTTGTGTCATGTATAAGTCTGCCAACTTCTTTCCGTTGTATGTGGTTTTGACTGGCACGAAGCGGGCAGCCTTGGTGAGGCAATCCACAATGACCCATATGGAGTCATATCCGCTGGGCGTTCTAGGTAAACCGACAATAAAATCCATGCCGATTTCTTCCTACTTCCATTCAGGAATTTTGAGCAGTTGTAGGAGACCAGCAGGCTTCTGATGCTCTCCCTTGACTCTCTGGCATATGTCGCACAAGGCTACATATTCTGCCACATCTCGCTTCATGCCTGACCACCAGAAATACTCCTTAATATCTTGATACATCTTGGTACTTCCGGGGTGGATGGAGTAAGCTGATTCATGAGCTTCTCGTAGAATGAGGTCTCTTAATTCTTTCTGTGCGGGTACGCAGATGCACGGACCAAACCAGACGGTTCCCTTGTCATCTATTGTGAAACCGCTGACTTCCTTCTCTAGAACTTTTGCCTTGAGATTCTTGATTCCTTCATCCTACAGCTAGGCTTCTCTGATATGAGCCTCTAGGGTAGGCTGCACGGTTAAACTGGCCAAGGTGCCCGCAGGTACCAGAGTTACTCCTTGCTTCGACAGGTTTCTGTTCAACTGATCCTGTTTTGGTATGACATGGGTGACATTGCAGTAAGTCTTTCGGCCTAGGGCATCGACGACCACGTTGGCCTTGCCCGAATGGTAGTGGATTCTGAGATCGTAATCCTTGATTAACTCCAACCATTGTCTTTGTCTCATATTAAACTCGTTCTGGGTGAAGATGTGCTTCAGGCTTTTGTGATTAGTGTAGACTTCACATCTGTTGCCAATCAGGTAGTGGCGCCATATCTAGAGGGCGTGAACTACTGCGGCGAGTTCTAGGTCGTGAGTTGGGTAGTTGGCTTCATGCGGTCTGAGTTGTCTGGAGGCGTAGGCAACCACCTTTGTGTCTTGCATCAGAACGCAACCAAGTCCTTGTCGGGACGCATCATAGAAGATCTCAAAGTCCATCCGAAGATCTGGTAGAGTTAGCACTGGAGCGGATGTCAATCTCTTCTTGAGTTCTTGGAAACTGCGTTCGCATGTTGGGGTCCATTCAAACTTCTTTTCTTTCTTTAACAATTTGGTCATTGGTTTAGCCAACTTGGAGAAACCTTCTATAAATGTTTGGTAATAACCAGCTAATCCCAGAAAATTGTGGATTTTGGACACGCTTCTTGGCGAGCTACATGCCACGATGGATTCTATCTTGTTGGGGTCTACTTCAACGCCTTTGGTAGAGATGACGTGACCGAGGAAAGCCACTTTGTTAAGCCAGAATTCACACTTGGAGAACTTAGCGTAGAGTAGATGCTCTCTTAGCTTTCCCAGAACCAATCTCAAATGCTCGGCATGTTCTTCTGTGTTCTTGGAGTAGATCAGAATGTCGTTGATGAAGACAACCACGAACTTGTCGAGGTATTCCATGAAGATCTTATTCATGAGATTTATGAAATAAGCTGGTGCGTTGGTGAGTTCGAAGGACATGACAGTGTACTTGTATAGGTCATATCGCGTTGCGAAGACAGTCTTGGGTATATCTTTCGGTTTGATCTTCAGTTGGTGATATCCGGATCTCATATCAATCTTGGAGAAAACTTTGGCTCCTTCCAACTGGTCAAGAAGATCGTCTATCCGGGGAAGAGGATATTTATTCTTTATGGTAACTTCGTTCAGAGCTCTGTAGTCGACAACCATGCGCTCGGAACCATCCTTCTTCTTAACCAACAGCACAGGTGCTCCCCATGGAGATGTGTTGGGGTGTACATATCCTTTCTCTTGGAGTTCTTCAATCTGTCTCTTTACTTTTGCCAACTCATTGGCTGCCATTCTGTATGGTCTCTTGGCAATAGGTGTTGTGCCAAGGGCAAGTTCGATGCAGAACTCGATTTCTCGATCCGGGGGCATGCCTGGCAGATCTTTTAGAAACATGTCGGGGTACTCGTTGACTACAAGTACTGCTTCCAAGGGCACTGCTTGTAGACTGTGAACGAAGACTCTGTTTCCCGGGGTGGCAGATGGGGCGAACTGTACTCGTATTCCTTGTGGGCCTTGTAGAACGATTGTTCTCTCGGCACAGTTTATTTGTCCTTTGTACTTAGCCAACCAATCCATTCCAAGGATCAGGTCTAGGCTTTGGGAGTCTAGGACTATGGGGTTAGCCTAGAATCTAACTCCTCCAATTTCCACACAAACCTTCGGGCATAGTTTAGTTGCCCTTATATCCCGTCCAGGGGAATGTATGACCAAAGGTAATCTTAGGTTTTGGGTTTCCCAACCATTTCTTTGCACGAAATCTTGTGATATGAAGGTATGTGAAGCTCCGGAATCGAACAAAATGATTGCGGGTGTCAAGTTAACAGAAAACGTACCCATCACAACATCAGGAGCCTTCTGGGCTGTTTTAGCCTGGATATGGTTCACTCGGGCTCGTCCGAAGTGATTGACGGACACATGCGAACTCTGTCCACTTGCTGGGGGAGCTGGGCGAGACGGTGCAGATGCCAGAGTCTTAGCTGTACTGGCATTGGACCTAGTAGGGGCTGTGTTTCCCTAATTCTAAGGGCAGTTCTTGGAGTAGTGTCCCAAGTTGCCACAGGTAAAGCACTTCACCGAAGCCAAGTTGGTATGAGCCTTGGTCTGAGTGTTGAAAGTGGTGGCGCTATTTCCTCCAGCACTGCTATTGAAAGTGCGCTGCTGTGGCTCCTGAGCGGGGCGAGGTGCCGGTGGACGAGGAGTGAGCTGGCAAGGTGATTGCCTTGTGCATTTGGGTGGTGATACTGGAGAGAGCGTCCCACACGAGGGCGAGGTGCTCCACGGGGTGGGTTCCTGGTGTGAGCGGACTTGCGCTTCTTGTATTCTTCAGTTCCTTCCTTCCTAGCATCCTCTAACAGCAAGGCTTTGTTGATCATGTGCTGGAAGCTGGGGAAATCATGAGCGATCAGCTAAATCCTCAATCCCACTGCAATTCCCTTCAAGAACTTCCTTATCTTCTTCTTGTCAGTATTCACTTCCTCTGGTGCATACCGAGCCAATTTGTTGAAGCGACTCAGGTATTCATTCACACTTCCAATTCCTTGTTTGAGCTTGTTGAATTCCACCTTCTTCATGTTGATGGAGCTCTCGGGCACGTGAGTGGTGCGAAATGCGTCAGAAAACTCTGCCCACTCAATGTTGGTAGCATCTGGGTGAGCATTGTAGTAATTCTCCCACCAATTGGCTGCAGCAGCTCTAAGTTGGTGAGAAGCATAGAGAGTCTTCTCCACCGAGGTACACTGCACCAGGTTGAGCTTTCTCTCAACATCTTTGAGCCAATCATCTGCCTCGATGGGCTCCATGGTGTGAGAAAATTCCGGCGGGCACGATCTTAGGAAGTCAGTAAACTTGGACCTCGGGTTGTGGCCATTGCCCTGGGCATTCTGGAAAGCGGGGGCTTGAACCTGCTGCTGTAATCCTACTATACTCTGAGCTAGGCCTTGCAAAATCTAAGTCTGGATAGCCATCAGATGCTGGTAATCATGCTGAAGTGGTGGAGGTGGTGGCAGATCCTGACGGTATGTTGCCGGCTAGGGTTCGGGTACTTCTGTTTCCCTATGTTCTGTTTCTGACACCTGATCCTCAACCTGAACTTCCTGACTGGCCTCAAAACCTAGACAGTTCGGAACTCTGACTGCACGGCGTGGACAGCTAGCGGTGTCGTTCTGACAGCGTCGGCCTGCCATCTAATCTCCTAGAAAAGGGCGAGGTAAGAGCAAGAGAAGCACTTAAGGGGGGAGAAATAAACAACGTAACAACAGATACCATGCACTAATCGTAAATCAGTTTTCTAAAACCAGAAACATCCCTAATACAACTAGTGTGGTCAAGTCTCAAAGCTGCGCCAAGCTTGACTGAACACACACCACAGCAACACGGACTACCAGGCAACACCCATACAAACACACTCACGCACTACCATGCCACGACTCCAAAAGAGTTGGCAGCGGTACAAAAGGTCTGACTGAGCACTCCAGGCCCACACACACTACTGCAGCTCCTCGGACTGGCCGACATCGATGGTAGGCTCATCGGTCGAAGAGACGTCGATCAGTGCACGGGGCGGGTACACCGGAACCTGTCGAGAGGGACCGCAGCAAGTCCTGCCAAAGTAGGAGTGAAACGAAGCACCGTGGTGGAGGGACCCACAACGCTCTTGCGAGCAGTGTGAATCAGATGGAGTCCACATCGGCTAGCGACTGGAGAGTAGCCTGGGGTGTAAGGTGGGCTGCAGCGGCGTGGACGTGGCGAGAAGTAGGGCGAGTAGGGCACGCGAGAACTGGGAGTGCGTGTCCCGCTGGGCGTGTCTGCAGAGCCGTGGGAGTTGTAGAAGGACTGGACGAGAGAGTGGCACAGGCGGCCCGAGTCCCAGGAGGTAGTGTCCACAGAAGTGACACCTTCCTCAGCGAGGCGGTGCTCGAGAGTGGCACTGTGGCGACCGAGTGAGAGGTAAGCCTCCAGGAGTAGGTCGAGCTGGGTAGCCTGAGTGTCTGACAGCTCCATGAGTCGTGTCAAAGCAGGGTGCGACTCGCGGTAGGGGCAAGGGTAGCGAGTGTCTGTGCATCCACTGGGCGCGAGGGAACAGGCGGAAAGCTGAGCCAGTCAGACGACTCGTGTAAGTGTGGGCCAGGCGGCGAAGTGCCATCCAAGCCACGGACTGGTAAGCCAACTGAGCGGTGGGAAGGGTCCTGGTGAAGGTGTGGGGGTGAAGGCCGATCCCGTGGGTGCCTCCACGAGGGTAGATGTGGACAGTGAGCTCACAGCGAGGAGGCTGGCCGAACAAGGTGTAGCCAGCGTACTCAGGAAGAGTGAAGCCAAGGAATCCTGCCATGTCACGCAGTTGGTCGACGCAACCACCCTCTCCCGCACTGTGGAAGGAAATGGTCTGACTATCGGCCATCTGCAAATTTTGAGGGGGAGAAGAAGTCAGTAACTGTTTTTAATAAATTCTAAAATAAAAGAAGCTGCATGAAGATCCTAGATTTTTCGCATATATTTTTTCTGAACGTATCGTCCTTACGGTCTTTCTACGCGTAGGGTTTCGTTCTAGGGCCGAGCCTGTGCTCTGATACCATCTTTTGTCGCGCCCCAAATTGACCTTCCGTGAAGGACGAGTCTGGACCATACAATTAACCTGCAAACCTGTACCAGTCCCAGGAATATAGTACTGGCACAACAGGCGATGGAACTGTCATGGCACAACTTGTCTTTATTAATAGACATAGTATTACATCCAAGTTGGAACTGCGGGCATACCCCGAGTTCACAACGATACATTAGCAAAAAGTGAAAGCAGAATCTAGCCCAAAGCCACAAGCGTGACTCGGGAACTAAGCCGAAATCCTAAAACTCCTCGAAGCCAGCCTACTCCTGGAAGAACTCCTCATCCGTTAGATCCAGCTCGTCTTCCAGCACTGGGGGGTAGATATATATATATAGAGCAAGGGTGAGTACTAGCGTACTCAACAAGTCATGGGAACTTAAGTGGTTAATGCAAGCTTCAAAGGATGGCTGGTTGGTTTATAATTCATTTCATTTAAATTCCTTTTAGAATAATCTAAGTGTGTGCTTCTCAATAATCGGGGCGAGGTGCGGTCTCGCCCGAATCGGGGTGATTTGTATCAATCTTTGATTCGGCGCAACTCACAAGAGTTGGCCTTCGGAATCCAGCTCCACCAGCTGATCCAACATCATCGGGCCCACAGCCTGACTATCCTCGACAACATCACATCACTTCCTAATTCGGATTCCCAATCCACAAACATCCTTTGTAAATAGTAGTCAAACAAAACTATGCTAAGGAATCACCTCACATCCGCCCATGACCGCGGGCACGGCTGTTCAAACAGTTTAAACCTCTGCAGAGGAGGTACACTTTACCCACACGACATGACTTACCCTATCACCCAGCTCGCGAATGAACGGACACCACTGGTGACTAGGGGTTTTCACAACAAGGCATTTCCGGAGTCCACCCAGGTTACCCCATGCCAACTGGAGGGGTTCATGACCAATCACAGGGTAGGTCCTCGACCATGCTGTACCAGGAACCCAGGAGGCAACCCCGACACCCTCCCGTACGATCCACAGTCCATTGGCACGCAAGGCATCCTTGGGCAACCCTGACACCCTCCCGCTCCATCACTAGCCACCGCGCACGTGCTTGCCAGCTTCGCCACACCCCACTGCACCGCGTCCTGCCACCAGCCGCCCGGATTCCCACCGGAATCCCGCTCTCTCTGTCGTCCTCCTCAGTGAGCATTTCCACCGGCCTTTGGCCGCGGAATTTCGCCGTCTCTCTTGGCCTTTGCCTCCGCTAATCCGCTCTATACCGTCTCCAGGCCCTCCTTGACGATGTCTGCACCCCCGTCGCCCCTCAGCGCTGCCGGAACCCCGTCAGCGTCAGCATCCCGAAGCTCCGCCGCCGCTAACTCCTTTCTTCACCGTCGTTCACCGTGTTCCAGCTATCACAACCCCTCGGTGAGCACTCCCTCGTCTTCCTCGTTCCATCCCACAGCTCGCCGCCGTTCTCCGGGGGCTGGATGGTCGCCGGGGGATGCAAAGAATCCATTAAAAATACTTTTAGCCCCTGTTTCAGTGTCCATATGTACTGTTTTTAATTGTTTGTGTTTTGTTTGCTATAGAGTCTGACGCAGTCGACCCTCCAGTTTACTATGAAGTTGTTGCCGAGTTCGCCAAGCCAGAGCAAGGCAAGTTGCATCGTTTCCTCGATCATTTCGTACACAATTGTTGCAAACTATTTGTTTTAAATCCATAAATATGCATTATTTCATGTTGGAAGGGTGACCTATATAAACGCAATTTTAACTGCTCTGACTTTATTCCACCTGTATACCTTTGTAGCTGGGTAATAACATGACTAGGGGATATGTTTAGGATGCTTAGTCCTGCTTAGAAACCTTTAGCTCACATGGGGATTTAAATGTTTTAAATTACATTTATTGTTTGACTCTATATCACGAAATGGAACTTTGGATATGTTGATATTAAACTACTAAAATTTGACCTGTATGGTGGGCTGTGGGTGCATGGTTCTACTGGTCGCATCCATGGCAGTTAAGGACCGGTTCGCGGGAACCCCTTGGGCAATTAATCGTACATTCCACAATCCAGCGTGGGCAACGCTTGGGCTTGTAGCGTTTCTTCTCCCTCTCCTAGGCACCGTTGGTGAGAATGGGCGTGATAGAGTTGGGTCAGCTCGGGGTCGGGTTGATCGGCTTCCGGATCCATTGTGGCACAAGGGGGGTAGCCTGGCCGATGTGGGGTGTCCTATTGGCAGGTGCAACCTCAGCGTGGTGTGGATGGTTGGGGAGAGGTTGCGTGAACGGTCCTGTCACAACCTCTCATGGGGTGTCATGATGATATGCCGGCACACAGGGACATGTATGGGGCTGTGTCTTATGGGTACAGTGGTACACCTCTGATCAGAGTAAATCTATTCAAATAGCCGCACCCGCGGTCATGGGCATCTTGGTCAAGACTCACCATGATTAGTCTCACTTTAATAAATTGACTTAAAACATGCTATAGTGACAGGATGGAAGGCTAGGCCTGGTTAACGTGGTGTAACGTTGATCAGTGGAGGATTAATATGGTTCAATTAATCAACCTTTTACTGTTTGTGAACTACTATTGTTTGCAATTGTTTTTTCGCAAATAAACCTCTAGCCTATCTTTGTCTCCCGTGCATTGTGCATATTTGCGGGTGTGACTTGTTGAGTACTGTGGGTGGTACTAGTCTTGCTCCCTTTCCCCTCTCACTGGTGGAATACCTGTCTGACGAGGATCGACAAGAGGACAAGGCTGGCTCCACCATTAAGACGCCTGTGGAATGGAAGCCTCCGCTTGGCTCATTGTAAATAGGTTTTATTTATCTTTACTACTGCATTTATGTAAGACAATTTTATTCTGTTTGTAAGACGCCCTCTGTATGACAACTTGGTATTGTGTACCCTGGCTTTCCTGGACAGGGATTTAATACACAGGAATGTTCAGAATTCTGGTTACGAATTTCTGGGCGTTACAAGTTGGTATCAGAGCCGAACTTGACCGTACGACCAGCCAAATGGAAACCCTAAGAGCACTCTGAAATTTTCATTTGCATGTTCTCTTTGCACTTGGAGTTATTTCGGGGAAAATTGGGAATTTGTTCTTGGATTGGGATAAAATCCTGGACTTTATTTGACCAAAATTTTCGAGTCAGGTCATAGTTAGGGTAGAATTTTTATTCGAGGGTTATGGCATAGGTGTGCAAATTTTGGGGAAAACATGGGTTATTGGGGTTATGTACGATTTTAGGCATACATAAAATATGTTTCCCTGCTTTGCCATTATTATTTAAAATCAATTCGCTTATGGTTCTGTTACACTATTTCGTCGGGTTCTCAATAAAGTTTATATGTAAAATTATTTCATGCATAAAATTGTTGTTTATTTTTAAATTATTTATTGTTCACTCTATTTGGATCTGAGCATACATTGATTCCCCCTCCTTGCCTTCTATAGATGGATAGTCTCCCTAACCAACGCGGTGCAGACATGGGCGGATTTGTGGAGGAGCTTCGTATGATGAGTTTCATGTTGGGGTACAGCCACGCCTTGGAGTACACCGCCGTGGAGCCCATGGAGGGTGAGCTCCCACACCGTGTTCATTTGGAGCTACCAGGCGAATTATACCTCCTACCAGCTATGGAGGTTGAGATCGGTGGGCGCACCTACGATCACGCCTGCCAGGAGGCAGCTTTCCGTCTAATTGGAGAGCTACGCCGGAGGCACCACTCTACCCTCCACACCACAGCCTACCGCTACCTTCCCTGCCGGGCCCCACTATCAGGTCTACAACACCTTCCAGTAGGCTGACGATGAGAACGACACTACCATCATCCACATGAGGCGGGCACTGTGGGCCATGGATTACATGCACGCTAACCGGGTGTGTGCGGCCCACGATAGGGAGGATGCCAACAGGATGACCATCATCAGTCTCTAGAACCAGGTCGACCGCCTGAAGAAGGAGGTCGCAGAGCTGAAGGGACAGCCGCCACTCGGTGGGGCCAGGATCCGTCTAACCCTAAGGAAGAGGACCCTCCCTCCGGTGCGTATTCAGTTGGCCCCCAGGAACGGGCCACACGCACCACCAGCTCCTGCACCAGCTCCAGCTCCAACTCCATCACTCGCGCCAACACCAACCAGTGGCATGATCAGCGCGTCGTCGAGCGACGGCAGCTCTCAGGGAGGTACCAGCATCCACGGGGGCTTTACCTCCACCGACGACAGCAGCTCCCTTAGCGGATCCCACACCCGTAGTGAGGCCAATTCATCGGCTCACGGGAGTGAGGACTACGTAAGCGGATCCAGGAGCCACACTGACGATGAGGTGGGTGATGAGCAGGAGCCGGAGTACAACTCAGATGACCGCAGGAGCCGTTCAGAGCACTAGGCGCACCGTCCTTAGCTTTATCGTTTTCCTTAGTTTAATTTCATGCTTAGTTGTAATGTCAGGGCGTCTACTTGGGGTTAGTCAGGGGTTCATACCGTCAGCTGTGGTATGGCCGCCTAAGTTAGGAGTCAAAGTGTTTTTGCAATATTTCTAAACTATGCACTTCAGTTAAATTTAATTCAGTCACTTAATTATCACTCCTGTTCCTGAACCACCTGTTTTCCTCCTTTCCTCCCATTTCCATCTCCCCCTTCAGATGGTGAACACCAGGAATGGTAACCGCGCTGCCAGCGATGCCAGTGCGACAAATCAATAGGATGGAGCGCCACAGTACAACGGGGCTCCCCAACACATGCCACCTCCTCTACCTGAGAACCCCACACTCGCCTAGGTTCTGGCCAACCAGAACCAGATGATGGTGATCATGATGCAGCAGAACAACTTGCAGCAGCAACGCCAACAACCTCACATCCTAGCCTTCGCCCCTCAGTCCAAACTTCCTGAGTTCTTGAGGGTCAAGCCGCCTACTTTCTCCAGCACCACCAACCCCATGGACGCCAACGACTGGCTGTTGGCGATTGAGAAGAAACTCAACCTCCTCCAATGCACCGACTAGGAAAAGGTTGCCTTCGCCACGCACCAGCTCCAGGGTCCTGCCTCAGCTTTGTAGGACAACTTCCTCGTGACCCGCACTGCCACAACAGAGGTCACTTGGGCTGAATTCTGCCACAACTTTCGGAAGTCTCAGATTCCGGCCGGTATTGTGGCACAAAAGAAGAAGAAATTTCAAGATTTGGTGCAGGGAAGCAAGACAGTCACGGAGTACCTCCATGACTTCAACCGCTTGGCACGTTACACACCAGAGGATCTCCGCACTGATGCGAAGAGGCAGGAGAAGTTCCTGGAGGGACTCGATGATGAGCTGACCAGCCAACTCCTCTCCAGTGACTACCCTGACTTCGAGAAGTTAGTGGATAAGGCGATCCGCCAGGAAAATCAGCGCAACAAGATGGACCGCAAGCGAAAGGCGGCCTAATTCCGAGCCCACCAGGGGCAACCCCAGAGGCTAAGGATGATGCTGGTTCATCAGGGTGGACCTTCCACCATGATCGTCCGCCAGCAGCGTCCATTCCAACCAGGGCACTTTGGAGGCAGCAGCAACAACAGCGGGCAGCACAACCGTCACCCCGCTCCGGGCCCACCAATGGCACCAAAACCGCAAGGCCAGCCACAGAAGGACAGCGGGGGCAAGACCCTCGTCTGCTTCAACTGCAATGAGCTGGGTCACTTCGCCGACAAGTGCCCGAAACCAAAGCAAATGGGACCTAGGCCTGCAGCTCCCCAGAAACCCAACGCCAATCAGCAGGTGATAAAGGGGCGTGTTAACCACGTCTCCGCAGAAGAGGCGCAGGCTGCACCGGAAGTGGTACTGGGTACGTTTCTTGTGAACTCAATACCTACAACAGTATTTTTGATTCTAGTGCAACGCATTCATTCATATCCAAGAAATTTGTGGGAATACATGGGATAAAAGTAGTAAAACTTAAGATCCCCATGCGGGTTCACACCCCAGGGAACCTCATGACCACAGCTCACTATAGCCCTTTAATGAGCCTAGAAATCCAAGGATCACCCTTTCTAGCCAATCTCATCCTCCTAGAATCTAAAGATCTAGATGTCATCCTAGGGATAGATTGGCTGACCCGACACAAAGGAGTGATCAACTACGCCGACCACACCGTTACCGTAACCAGCCCGATAGGAAGGGCAATTACCTTCAAGTCGCCAATGCCACAGAGGCAGGAAGCAAGCTTAAACCAGGTCGCAGCAGCGCAACAGTTTGAAAGTGGAAAGAAGCCAGATCGGATAATAGAGGAAATCCTGATAGTGAGGGAGTACCCAGATATGTTCCCGAAAGATCTACCGGGGATGCCACCAGAAAGGGCAATCGAGTTCAGAATTTATTTGGCACCAAGAACAGCGCCTATTTACAAGAGGCCGTACAGAATGGCACCAAACGAGATGGCCGAAGTCAAGAAGCAAGTCAACGACCTGCTACAGAAGGGTTACGTCCGACCAAGCACGTCGCCTTGGGGTGCACCGGTCATCTTCGTGGAGAAGAAAGACAAAACAAAGCGGATGTGCGTGGATTATCGCGCATTAAACGACGTCACAATCAAGAACAAGTATCCCTTGCTAAGGATTGATGATCTCTTCGATCAATTGGAGGGTGCCACCGTCTTCTCCAAGATAGACCTGCGATCAGGCTATCACCAGCTGAGGATCCGAGAAGAGGATATTCCAAAGACAGTTTTCACCACTCGGTATGGGCTGTACGAGTGCACAGTTATGTCCTTCAGACTAACAAACGCACTGGCCTTCTTCATGAATCTGATGAACAAGGTGTTCATGGAGTTTCTGGACAAGTTCGTGGTGGTTTTCATCAACAACATCCTTATCTACTCGAAATCAGCAGAAGAACGTGAGCAACATCTCCAGTTGGTTCTCGAGAAGCTGAGAGAGCACTAGTTGTATACCAAGTTTAGCAAGTGCGACTTCTGGCTGAAAGAAGTACAGTTCCTCGGGCACGTTATCACCGCCCAGGGAGTTGCTGTGGATCCAACGAATGTGGAGTCTGTTACCAAGTGGAAACCGCCCAAGACAGTGACACAAGTGTGGAGTTTTCTCGGACTTGCGGGTTATTACCGCTAGTTCATCGAGAACTTCTCGAAGATTGCAAGACCTATGACTCAATTGTTGAAGAAAGACGTAAAGTTTGTTTGGACAGCCGAATGTAATCGCAGCTTTGAGGAACTCAAAAGAAAGTTAGTCTCGGCACTAGTCCTGATCTTGCCAGATCCCAAGAAAGATTTCCAGGTATACTACGATGCATCCCGCCAAGTGCTAGGATGCGTGCTGATGCAAGAAGGCAAAGTGGTAGCCCATGCGTCATGACAGTTGTGCCCCCATAAGGGCAACTACCCGACACACGACCTGAAATTGGCTGCAGTGGTTCATGCTTTGAAGATTTGGCGGCATTACCTCATCGGTAACTGCAATGAGATCTACACGGACAACAAGAGTCTGAAATATATATTCACCCAGCATGACCTGAACCTCCATCAAAGAAGGTGGCTGGAGTTGATTAAGGATTATGATGTGGGAATACACTACCACCTGGGAAAAGCCAACGTCGTGGTAGACGCCTTGAGCAGGAAAAGTTACTACAACACCACTCGAGCAGAGACGTTGTGCAAGTGCAGCAGGAGTTCGAATGTCTGAACCTGGATTCGTGGTAGCTGTAGAGGCCCAGCCCACACTCCTTGACCAGGTTCGTGGGGCACAAGCAAATGATCCAGAGATTAAGGAACTCAAGAAGAACATGAGAGTTGGAAAAGCCCAGGGTTTCACGGAGGATGAAAATGGAACAATCTGGATGGGAGAACAATTGTGCCTCCCAGAAAACAAGGAACTCAAAGATTTAATACTCCGGGAAGCCCATGAGACTCCGTACTCCATTCATCCCGGAAACACTAAAATGTACCAAGACCTCAAGACAAAGTTTTGGTGGGCCAGCATGAGAAGAGAAATCATGGAATTCGTGGCACTTTGTGATGTGTGTCAGCGAGTCAAAGCAGAACACCAACGACCTGCAGGACTTCTACAACTGCTTAGAGTCCCAGAGTGGAAATGGGAAGAGATCGGGATGGACTTCATCACTGGTTTACCCAGTACATCTTTAGGATACGACTCGATCTGGATGATCGTGGATAGGCTCACCAAGGTCGTCCATTTTATCCTAGTACATACAACATACTCGGGCAAGAGGCTGGCAGAACTCTACAGGGCCCGTATAATGTGTTTACATGGGGTACCTAAGAGGATCGTATCTGATCGTGGTAGCTAGTTCACTTCCAAGTTCTGGCAAAAGCTGCAAACAGAACTGGGAACTTGACTGAACTTCAGCACAGCTTACCATCCACAAACGGATAGGCAGACTGAACAATCAGATATTGGAGGATATGCTAAGGGCTTGCGTGTTGGATTTCAATGGGACTTGGGATAGGAGCCTACCCTACGCAGAGTTCTCTTATAATAATAGCTATCAGGCCAGCCTGTAGATGGCACCGTTCGAAGCTCTGTATGGCAGGAAGTGCCGTACGCCCCTCTTCTGGGATCAAAAAGGCAAACGCCAGGTATTTGGGACCGATGCACTCAAAGAGGCGGAAGAGAAAGTGGCCATTATCAAGGAACGATTAAAGACAACTTAGTCAAGACAGAAGAGTTACGCCGATAACCGTCACTGAGATCTGAGCTTTGAGGAAGGAGACTATGTGTATCTCCGCGTCACACCACTCCGCGGGGTACATAGGTACCAAACCAAAGGGAAGTTAGCCCCGTGTTTCGTGGGACCCTATCGAGTGCTAGCTCGTAAAGGCGAAGTTGCATACCAGTTGGATCTTCGCGCTTCAATGGCAAGTATACACGATGTGTTCCACGTGTCACAACTGAAGAAATGTCTGAGGGTACTAGCAGAATAGGGCGATCCGGCGCAGATCGAGATCTAGGAAGACCTCACCTATGTAGAAAGGCCGATTCGAAGCTTGGAGATCAGTGAAAAGAACACCCGAAGCTGAGTAATCAGGTTCTGCAAGGTACAGTGGAGTCACCATTCAGAGGAGGAAGCCACATGGGAGCGAGAGGATGAACTAAAGTCCACCCATCCACACCTCTTCGCCAGCATGTCCGAATCTCGGGGACGAGATTCCATTTAAGGGGGGTAGGTTCGTCACACCCTGAGTTTCCCCTTAAATAGAGCCACCCAAAATAAATTAAAAAAACTCAAAGAAATTATTTTAAAAGGCCAAGGAAATTAATTAAATAAGAGAAATGCAAAATAATAATTTATTATGGCTGAGAATATTTTTCCTATATTCCTCTTGCCAAAATACACTAACAGGATTTTTATGGGAATTTTTAGAGCACTAGAAGTAATTTTAATAATTCAAAACAATTTATCGGAATTAAATTCCCTCTGGAAATCCTTTTCTTTCTTTTCCTTTCTTTCTTTCTCTCTTTTTCCCTTTTCTTTTCCTTTTTCCTAGGCCGCACGCCCGTGCCTTCTCTCCCTCTCGCCGACATGTGGGACCAGGGCCCCACATGTCGGACCCATCCCTAACCTCCGACTGAATCGGCCGGAAGGGATCCACACCTCCCCGCCGTGCGATTTGCGCCTCGGCCCATGATCTCCCACCCCGCACGTGGTTCAAACAACGTGGACGCGGTCGCCTATCCGTTCCCCCACGTTCTCCGCGCCCCTCTCGTGCACGATCCAGTGCAAATTTCGCACACCTCGCCATCGCCGCCATTTCTCTCAACTCGCAAAATCCGGCCGCCTCGGCCACGATCTCACCCTCCCTGCATCTATTTAAACAATGTCATGCCCTAAAAATCAGTCTATTTAAAAAATTGTTTTTGGGTAAATCGAAATACAAGAATACGCTAGAAATTTTTTGTTTGAGAAACGTGTTTGAATAAAATTTTGAAATTTCCAATATTAAAAATCCCAAGTTGAAAATTTTAAAATAAATACTTGGATGCTTTTATATTCCCAGGGTTTTTATCGAAATATTTTAAGCGTTTAAGTATTTATAATAATAAAACTCTTTGTGTTTCATGATGGCATTTATTTCTGGTAAATTCCCCACGATTTAATGAACTCTCTAAAATTTTCTTGAAATTTTCAGAGCTCCAGAATTAATTTTAGTGGACGAAGATCATTTATATAATTAGATAAATCTATAATAAAACTCCTGTCTTTTCCCCTGTTCGGGTCGTTCAGGTTCAGCCCTTTGAAGTCTCCCCGTTCAACGTAAACTCTGACTCCCTTTTCTTCTAGGGTTTCATGTCGCTCCCGGAACCCTAAAACCTCCTCGACGTTCCGATTCTCAAAATATACCGATATTTCAGGCGATCGCATGTTTCCTAAACTATTTTTCCCTCGTTCTCAACTCCCAAAATATTCCCCATATTTTCGAGGTTCATTTATTCTGTTTCCTAAACTCCGTGAAAAATATTCCTTGAATATCCTAATTTCTCGGTCGACGTAAAATCCCTACCTTTTCTCCTTCTTTTCTCTTTTATTTCTCTTCCAATTTTTCCCTTCTCCTTTTAGAGCATCTCCAGCAATTATCCTAAAAACTTATCCCCTATACCTTCATTTAGGACATGGTCCTAAAAGATTCCTCCTTTATATCTTTGTACTCTTCGACAGATTCCCTAAATCTCATCCCCTATACTTTACTCTCCTAGATGAGTTGGACCAGTCCCTCAGATCGGACCGTCCGCCCAGGGATCGGACCGTCCTCCGAGGGATTGGATCGAACTCAGTCCAACGGATCGGACCGTCCGCCCAGGCATCGGACCGTCCGAATATCATGGATGGATCGTCCGCCCAGGGATAGGACTGTCCGAGTGGATCGGACCGTCCGTCCAGGGATCGGACCGTCCAAATATATACCGGATCGGACCGTCCGTCCAGGGATCGGACCGTCCGAATATACCGGATCGGACCGTCCGTCTAGGGATCGGACCGTCCGAATTCCCCGAATCTTTTCCAACGGCTAGTTTTCCAACGGCTATGTTTCAAACGGCTACGTTTGCAACGGCTAAATTTTGAACCTCTATATATTTGCTCTTTTCGGTTGTTCTCCCCCACCCCATCACAATGAGCCACCGTAGCTTTCTCATGCAGCAAATGTTGGATGAGTCATCGTCTGATGACGACGACGAGCTTATTGTTGCTGCCACACACACAGCATACAATCAATATTTGGAGATGAACGCACCACGTCATGGTGGTTCTGTGTTTGGCCGTCAAGAAGTTAATCGTAGAAGATCGGAAGGGCATATGAGACTTATTAGAGACTACTTTTCGGAAAATCCTACGTACGGCCCAACTTTCTTCCGGCGCAGGTTTGAAATTATTTCATTTTTCTTGTTTACGTTTTGTTGTTGATCTGCTTTGCTTACTAGGTTTATAATGAAAAACTCTTTATTTTTTATAGGTTTAGAATGTCAAGGTCCCTATATGTGCGCATAGTGGATGCTGTAGAAGCACATGATTCATATTTTGTGCAGAAAAGAAATGCGGCTGGAAAACTTGGCTTAAGTGCTTTGCAGAAGATCACCGCAGCATATCGCATGTTATCCAATGGAGTAGCGGCGGATTTTATGGATGAATATATTCAAATAGGAGAAAGCACTACGATACAGAGCCTAAAAAGGTTTGTGAAAGCTATTATTGAACTATTTGGGGATGAGTATTTGAGGTTACCAAATGAGAATGATACTGCTAGATTACTTACAATTGGAGAGGCAAGAGGCTTTCCGGGAATGCTAGGATGCATAGATTGCATGCATTGGAAATGGAAAAATTGTCCTACAGGATGGAATGGTCAGTATAGCGGCCATTTTCATGAGCCGACAATCATTCTAGAAGCTGTTGCTTCACATGATCTTTGGATTTGGCATGCTTTTTTTGGTTTACCTGGGTCTCATAATGATCTCAATGTTCTTCAACGATCTCCTCTCTTTGCAAGATTAGCCGAAGGACGAGCTCTAGAGGTCAACTATACAATTAATGGTCACAATTATACAATGGGATATTACCTTGCAGATGGCATATATCCGCCATGGGCAACATTTGTGAAGACAATACAATCTCCAGAAGGAAATAAGCAAAAATTGTTTGCACAAGCTCAAGAAGCCCAACGGAAGGATATCGAACGAGCCTTTGGAGTTCTCCAATCTCGTTTTGCCATTGTTCGTGGACCGGCTAGATTTTGGGATCCGAATACACTTTCGGAGATCATGATAGCTTGTGTTATCATGCACAATATGATAATTGAAGATGAGCGAGGTGTAGATGTGGACTATCATTATGATGATGTTGGTGAAATGGTCCGTCCATCCAACCAACCTACAATTGAACTAGAGGAGTTCATTCAAATTCATCATAACATCCAAAATAGACAGACTCACCGTCGGCTCCAAGATGATCTAGTCGAGCACATGTGGCAACGCCATGGATCGATGTAGTTTAATTATGTAGTATGCATTATTTTAAGTCCTTAGTTGAGCATCTATGATTATGTATTTTTGTATTAACTGTTTTTACTATGACAATAAAGCACATTTATAACAGCCCACAAATAGCTCACACAGAAACAAAATAGTTCACACAAAAGCACAATAGTTCACACAGAAGCACAATAGTTCACACAATCTCCAAATAACATAACAAAACAATAGCTCAACCCGAGCTATTGCATCGTCGACCAAGGATCTCCTTCCGTAGGCTCTTGTAGTACTCTTGTTGTTCTACATCCATGCCACTAGTATCCATAAACAAAATTCTCTCTTCTTCCTTGATTCTCTTGAGTTCTACTTCTTTGTTCTTCACCTCAAGCTTTTTTGCCTCAATTGCCAATCTTTCTTGTTCTCGTGCATATGATCGTTCATAGCGCTCTTCTTTCTTTGACTCCTTTACTATATTCGATGCTTCCTTTTTTGACTAAAAATTTTCTAAAACATCCTTGTACAGATTTTCTCCACCTCGCCTTAATTTTTCTTTCTCCAACTTCCTGCCAGGTGGTCTTCTCCTCTCATGCTCACTTTCTGTACTGGGAGAATCATCATAGCCATCGCATGAACTTTCATTGCTATTGATAGTAGGAGATGAACCAGGACTTGCATTGGCCACTGGCTTCTGTTTTTTTTTGCTGCCCTGAGATGCCCTACTAAGCCATTTTTCATGGTGCTTCAACAAATTCCAACAATGAAGCATTACAAATGGCCTATTCTTCCTGTCACTCTCCTTGTACAAAGTTAAGGCCTGTACAATCTATGCAAACAGATATATGTGATTTAATCAACTGTAACATATAAACTTATTATAAGAAAACTAGGAGATCATGAACTAACCTTATCTTGCAATGTCACCCCACTTTGTCTCCTGCCCTCAATTTGCTCATAGCATCCAACAAACTTGTTGACACACTCTTGAATGGCAGCCCAACGGTGGGTGAGTGAACTAACATTACGGTCAGAAGTACAGGTCTTGTTTTGATGGAAATAAGCATGAATTCGCTTCCAATAAGTTTCACGAGATTGTTCATTGCCTTGGACTACATCTAGACTAACATTTAACCATGCCAACACCAATGTCTCATCTTCTGATTGACCGTAGTTACCAGATCTTTTCTGATTTTTCTTAACTTGGGAGGGGACTACATCATCTACTTGAGAGGGGGCTGCACTATCTACTAGCAATTGTTGCTCACCAAATGGGCTAAACATACCAAATTCATCGACATTTTGGGTCTCATTCATCAAATTCACAAAGAAACCACCATTGTTTTCCATTCTCCAAAAATATTGTCACTGCATAGATCAATAATAGGAGCTAAATTGTCTACTTTTCAATGGAATAGAAACAGATCGGTGCATTCCAAATGGAGATAAGTACCTAGCAGCATTTTTGCATCAATATTATTATGGTCCAGATCTAGAGAGGAGGCAAGAAGCAAGAAGCAGTAGGCAAATGCTCACCGGAGAGGATACACTGGAAGCAGCAGGACACTGGCGGAAGCAGCACGAACTGATGCTCCTCTTCTTCCTGCGGAACATCGGCGGAACTTGGACAAAGCAGCAAGGCAGCCAGGCAGGAGCTCCCCAACGGCGGCGCTCGATTTGTGTCGAGGCCGCCGCCGCCGCCGCCTCTTCCTGGCAGCACGCGGCGAGCAGGGGCGCGGAGGAGCGCGGGAACGGCGACCACACGGCGAGCAGGAGCACGGAGGAGCGCGGGAACAGCGAGCGGGAGCACAGGAATGGCTGCTGGAGGCGCGGGAACGAAGGAGGATTGGGGATGGACTCAGTGCGCCAATGTGGGGGACGGGAACGATAGTTTAGGGGTGTTCTTAGAATAGGGAATGAGATTGGTTATCTGCTGGAGCTCACTTTTTACACCAAATACCTTAAATTTAACTTTAGGGCACGAAATGAGGCATCTAGTGGAGATGCTCTTATTTTTCTCTCCTTTTTCTTTGTGGTTCCCTCTCCTGTTCATCTTCTTCAGGCTTCTTCTCTTTCTGTCTCTCCCGATGGAGCCAGGGGCCAGCTCGGCCACCCTGGGCTGCGCCCCCAGCCTGCTCTGCCTTCTCCCTCACTCCCCCGGCCTGCGCCAACCCACCGCCGCCTCCCTTGGCCAGCGCCGAGCTCGCCTGCCTCTGCACCGCCCCGGACCCGGTCAGCCCCCCACACTCCCACGCGCCGCCGCTTTTCTCGTCACGTCGCGCCTCGCCCGGCCACGTCTTCGCCTCGCCGAGCTCACAAATGGAACCCCTGTGCCTCTCTCTCCTTTTCCCCTCATCTAGCCAAGCTCGCAGCCGCCCATCTGCGCCCTTTCCACCGCCCCTGCGCGCTATGGCGCCGCCGTCAGGAGTCGCAGCCGCCGCCGCTCTTACCCGCGCCGACGTCGCCGGTTGGCTGCCGCCGTCGTCTCGTGCTGCCACCGGTGAGCATCCAACCCACTGCCCATTGCCTTCCTCCCTTTCTCCTCCGGAGTCTCATGGATCGGGAGACTACCCTTCGCCTCTCGTCGCCGTCCCCTCCTTGCCGCCAAGCTCCCTGTCGCCGCCGTTCGGTTCCAGTGCGCCGCCGCCCCGGTCTGTCGTCGATGCCGCTGCATCGGCCGTGCCGTTGCCGTCGCCTGCTCTCCAATCGCCGGTCTCTACGCTGTCAACATCGTCGTCGTCCTCTGTGCCTCTCGCCGCCGCCTGCCGTCTCTGGTCTGCCATCTTCGTCGTCGGTCGTCGCCCTCATCTGCCGCCGGTGAGCCCGCAAGCCGAGCCTGCTCGTCGTCCCCATCTTCTCCACTCCGGTATCCCTACGTCATGGTCATCGACGCCGCCCATCACCCAGCCGTCGGCCTCGCCTCCATCTCTTCCAGCCTGTCCCGGTGCCATCATTGATCGCCTGCCGAGCCGCCCCATCTCCTGCACGCACCGCCCCTCTGCTGCTCCCATCGCGTTGCCGCCTGCTCTGCGCCTGCTCTGTGCCAGTCGGCCGCCTGCTTTGTGTCTGACATCGCCGCCCCGTGTACCCTACCCCAGGCTACCGTCGTTGTCGTCACCCGCGGGGTCGTCGCCCGCCACTGGTGAGCATCCTCGAAGTCACCTCTTTTTCCCTCTTTGGTGCGCCGCCATGGGTTGGCATCGCTGCATGTCACCGGCCGAAGTCGTCGCCTTCCGTTGCCGGCCATCGCTGCGGTCACCGTTGAGCATCTCCTCTGTTCGCTGTTCATCGCCGGCCGGCCGCCGCCCGTCGTCGACATCCACCGTGCCACGCCACCATTGCTCGCCGCCTTTGCCGATGCCTACCTCGCCTAGCCGAGAGCCACCGGCACATGGCCCTCACAACATCTCCCTCCCCAATGCATCGGTGCATGACATGTGGGCCTGGTCTATAATTCCATATCCATTCACAGTCGTCTGGTCATTTTCAATTTAATCCAAGCCATCCAATCTTCGTAAACCGCTGACCGGATCTCATCCGTCCGATCCTTTCGAGTCCAATTTGGGTCATTGGACCTTACTAATCCAGTCACCTTCCCCGTCATCATGCCACATCAGCCCTAAAAACCATCTCCGCTATCATGTCATTGCCACTTAATCTCGCCGACCATGTGGCAGCCACCTCACCGCAGGCCAAATAATTGTTCTAATCCGAAAATCCAGGGAATATTCCTTTTCCAATTTCTTGTCGGCTTTTCTCTGAATTAAACTTCCGAAAGCCATATCTTTTCCGTCTGAACTTCGAATTGACCCATTCTTCCTAAATTCCTCTAAAATCATGCTTTACTTGTTTATGTAATTTTTATGTACTGTTTATTTGGAGTTTTTTAAGGTTTTTATTGTTTTGCGTGTAGTCGCGTATAATCGCTGATTTGGAAGACCGCGGAGTCTACAGAAGAGTTCGAAAGAGCAATCAAAGATGTTTTGTAGCAAGGCAAGTCGGACTGTAATCTTGATCATTTTGTACCCTTTTTTCGCTAAATTGCTTTGTTTACTGAAATAAACTGCATCATTTCAATACTTCATGTGGATGGGTTATAACCCATACAATGATAGGACTTTGCCTTAGTTTTGAAATCTGAATCCTTGTCACATGGGTAATAATATGATTAGATTACTACTCATAGAATGCTTAGCCATGCTTAGCAACATAGCTCACCTGGGAATTAAATATTATCTTTTTATATGATTTGACTCAATGTCGGAAAAATGAAACTTTGGATAGGCTGATGTTAAATGACTAAAATTGGACCTAAATGGTGGGCTGTGGGTGTATGGTTCTGCTTGTCACACCCATGGCAATTAAGGACCGGTTCGCAGGAACCACTTGGGCAACTGCCCGTACTTTCCACAAGCCAGCGTGGGCCACGGCTGGGCTTGAAGCATTTCTTCTCCCTCTCCTAGGCACCGAAGATGAGGGTGGGCGTGATGGAGTTGGGTTGGCCCGGGGTAGGGTTGATCGGCTTCTGGATTCACCGTGGCGCAAGAGGGGTAGCCTGACCAATATGATGTGCCCTGTCGGCAGGTGCAACCTCAGCATGGTGTGGATGGTTAGGGAGAGGTCTCGTGAATGGTCCTGTCACAGCCTCTCACGGGGCATCGTGGTGATGCACTGGCACACGGGAACGTGTGTGGGGCTGTGTCTTGTGGGTAAAGTTGTACACCTCTGATTAGAGTAAATCTATTCGAATAGCCGCGCCCACGGTTATGGGCACATTGGCCAAGACTCACTGTGATTAGTCTCACCTTTGGATAATTAATCTGGCTTTGTGAAACTGGTGTGGTCGGGTGGAAGGTGTGGAGTCCGGTCAACGTGGTGGAGTTGATCGGGGGTGGCTGGTTAACGTGGTGTAACATTAATCGGTAGAGACTGGTGAGCGTGGTGTAACACTTATTAGTGACACCTGGTGGACGTGGTGTAGCATTCATCAAAGCGGCCTGGTCAACGTGGTGTAACGTTGATCAGGAGAGACTGGTTAGTGTGGTGTAACGCTGATCAGTGGAGTCTGGTTAACGTGGTGTAACGTTAATCAATGGAGTCTGGTTAACGTGGTGTAATGGTAACCGGAGGAGTCTGGTGAATGTGGTGTAGCGTTCATCAGTGGAGACTGGTCAACGTGGTGTAACGTTGATTAGTTTAAGGGTTGGTTGGGCCTGGTTAACGTCGGGTAACGTTAATCGGTGGAGAATTAATCTTGTTAAATTAATCAACCTTTTACTGTTTACGAACTACTACTGTTTACAACTGCTTTTACACAAATGAGCCACCAGCCTCTCTTTGAAATCCTGTGCGCAAATGCATCATTGGTGTGGCTTGCTAAGTACGGTGGGTGATACTCAGCCTTGCTATATTCCCCCTTTTCAGAAGAGAAGACCTTGGCTTATACCCCAGTTGAGCTTGCCTATGGAGTGGAGCTGAAGACACTCTAGTTTCGCCTTTTCGCTGCTGTTTTCTTTGGTGTGAGGACTAAGTGCCTCTTCTATAAGTATTTACGCCTTATTTACGTTTGGAACTGTTTATTGATTTGTTATTTTGTGTACCCTGCCTTGATTCCTGGACAGGGATTTTAATATACAAAACAGTCTGGAAATTGGCTAAATTTCTGGGCGTGACAATCGTACTCCTCCGCTCCTTTTCACTCAAACACCGTAGCTCCCCGTGCATCCTAGCCCCTTGCGCACCGTGTTCCTGAACCGCCGCCACACTCCACCGTCTCCAGTTGCGCGTTGCCGCTGCATCAGCCGTCAACAGCCACCAAGCTCATGCTTGCTAGCTTCGCCACACCCCACTGCACCGCGTCCTACCATCAGCCGCCCGGATTCCCACAGAAATTCCGCTCTCTCCGTCGTCCTCCTCGGTGAGCATTTCTGCCGGCCTTTGGCCGCGGAATTTCGCCCTCTCTTGGCCTTTTCCTCCGCTAATCCACTCTATATCGTCTCTAGGCCCTCCTCGACGACGTCCGCACCCCCGTCACCCCTCAGCGCCGCTGGAACCCCGTCGGTGTCGGCATCCCGAAGCTCCGCCGCTGCCAACTCCTTTCCTCACCGTCATTCACTGCGTTCCAGCCATCGCAACCCCTCGGTGAGCACTCCCTCATCTTCCTCGTTCCATCCCACAGCTCACTGTCGTTCTCCAGGGGCCGGATGGACACCAGCGGCGACCATTGGGCCGCTCGCCCCGCCGTGGCGCGGCCACACCGGCGGGGACGAGCCCCCATTCGTCCTGCGCCATTCGATCTACCCCTGGGTAGATCTGGACCGGCTGCGTGGTGCCCCCGTGGGCACCCGTTCCATCGCCACGTCGGTGCCACCTGGGCGCCGCATCAGCCCCTCGGTCCGCCGTGGTTGCCACGTGTGTGCGGTCGTGCTGGGCCGCGATGACGCGGTCCACCGTGTGCCGCCGACCCATGGGTCACTGACCCATGGGCCCCACCTGTCGGCGCTAGCCCCGCGGTCCGCTGACACCATAAATCCAGTTAATTTTGCAATAAATCATTAGGAAATTATTTTTGTAAAGTAAACACAAAGAAACTTTAAAAATTCATAACTAATGCATACGAGCTCCGATTAATTCCATTTAAATTTCATTAAATCTAGAAAAATACCAAGAATCCATTAAAAATACTTTTGGCCCCTGTTTCAGTGTCCACATGTACTGTTTTTAATTATTTGTGCTTTGGTTGCTATAGAGTCCGACGCAATTGACCCTCTAGTTTACTACGAAGTTGTTGCCGAGTTCGCCGAGCCAGAGCAAGGCAAGTCGCATCGTTTCCTCGATCATTTCATACCCAATTGAATCCATAAATATGAATTATTTCATTATTTCATGTGCGAAGGGTGGCCTATATAAACGCAATTTTAATTGCTCTGACTTTATTCCACCTGTATACCTTTGTAGCTGGGTAATAACATGAATAGGGGATATGTTTAGGATGCTTAGCCTTGCTTAGAAACCTTTAGCTCACATGGGGATTTAAATGTTTTAAATTACATTTATTGTTCGACTCTATATCGCGAAATGGAAGTTTGGATATGTTGATATTAAACTACTAAAATTTGACCTGAATGGTGGGCTGTGAGTGCATGGTTTTGCTGGTCGCATCCATGGCAGTTAAGGACCGGTTCGCGGGAACCCCTTGGGCAATTAACCGTACATTCCACAAGCCAGCGTGGGCAACGGCTAGGCTTGTAGCGTTTCTTCTCCCTCTCCTAGGCACCGTTGGTGAGAATGTGATGAGAACATCAACACCATCGATACATCCTCACCTACATCTACACCTACACAAGGTCCTATGACTTGTGCCCGTGCACGTCAATTAAATCATCAAGTAAGTTCACTCTTAAGTTCATGTTCGGTTTCTTTAGACCATGGAAACCCGTGTACTCTTGTGTTGCTTAGAAACCAAGGAGAACAAGGAGAATACCATCCAGGAGAGGGAGTCGTGCCGGTTGGCTTCGGACTGCAGGACAGCACCAACTTCTAACGGCCGCCACAACTTCATAGAGACTCTGTTTTGGACGTTCAAGTACTTCATGGAAAGCTTATAAAGTCTATTTTCTAATGGATCTGGCCTCACATCCATATCTTATCAGAATTGTCCAGAAATGTCGAAATACCACCGAGACCTTTTTCTGTCTACGGTGCTGCGCCACCTTATTTTGGCCCATGGGCCGTGTATCAAGTTGAGCCCATTATGGGCGCGTCCTAGGGTTGGAGAACGACCCCAACACACTCTTGGTCATCCTCCCATCTATTTATATATCTCTAGAGCCGCCGCAACAGATTGGGTTTTGGTAGATTGAAGTTTTAGCCACTGCTACTTCGCTTGAAGCGCGCGTGTCGACTAGATCGCCCGTCTTTTTGTTATTGGAACCCCACCTCTTGTATTTTCAGATTGAAACTTCATATTTGATTTAGCAATTCAGTGCTTGTTCAACTCGCTCTTGCTTGTTCTACGATTGCTTGCAGGACGAGAGCCCTCGTGGCCGGTTGATCGCGCTCCACAAGATCGCGTTCACCTTCTGGAATCGGTGTATCGGTCGCTAAGGCGCAACATCGCGGATAGTTGTAGTCGGGCCGTGAACGTCGGTTTCTTCCACCAATCGTGATTACCTTCTCCATCGAAAGATCGGGACCGAACCTCGCATCAAGTGGTATCAGAGCTCAAGGTTGTTCGGTGAGAGATTTCAGATCCCATCTGTTATTTACCTATAGTCCAGAAAAAGCCAAAAAAAAAATAGTAGATTAGTTTCCATAGTCCCATAACCCTGTTGTGGCCTGTTTACTACTACTGCTTAGTTAGGGTTTGTTGAGTCTTTGGATACATCGCCGTGTCGAGTTGCTGGTCTTAGTGTTTAATTTCCTTAGAGTTTCGAGTTCTAGTCACGTTTCTGTCACCGAAGTATCACTTGTAACCGAGTCACGTTTTTGTCGAAGAGTGTTGGATCCGAGTCCTAATCCTTGTGACACAGTAACAGCAACAACTCGGATAGTACTCCTCTGGTCTGTTAATAAGCTACACACGCGAACAACTCCATTGTTTGGAGGTTTGCCCTACTTCAGAGAGAGAGAGAGAGAGAAAGAGTGTGGGGTGAAGTGTTTGGATTGCTGTCTTCTGAGTAGAGTTAAAGTTTTGAGGGTCTCTCCGCAAAAAAAAACAAAGCAAAAAAAAAAGAGGAGAGTTTCTTGTTCTTCTTGACGGTGTCCTTATTCGTGACATTCATTTGTGTCCAGGCTTGCGTCTCTATCACGGTTGTTAGCCTAGGACCAGCACGGTACCGGTTTTGAACGATTACTCAGCTTACCTATAACTTACGTGGTACTAGTATTTTTCCTTGTGCAACACTTTCAACCATCCTATAGCTCTACATACCCGTCTACAGCTTGACAGGTGTTGTTGCTACGGCACCGATACACTTTTTCCAGGGTCGCCGACTTGTTGGTAGCCGTCACCCTCCTGTTGAGCAAGGTAAGAATTGGTAAGAGTTTGTGTGAACGAGCTGAGAGTGAGAGCCTTGCAGTAGCCACATCCTAGTAGTGTTAGGGAGTCTATTTTTCTTCACTTGTTTTTTTTCTTTTCTTGTTGTGTCTCTAACCATGTCAGGTTCCGGTGATGACGAGGCCATTCAGTCCCCTCGCACCAGGGGTATCATACAACATTTTGAACGAAAGGTGAGGCTCTATACTGAAGGAATTGATGCAGATTTGCAGGTGACTAATGAGAAGCTAGGAGCATTGGAGGCCACACAGATTCACACCAACAATAATCTTGCTACATTGGAGACGTCGGTCGCCACACTAAACGCCAATCTTGCTGCCATAATGAGGAGTTTGGATGACCAACAATTGAACCGCAACCACGATGATGACAATTTTGATGAGTATTCTGCGGATACAGAACACGATGACCAAGAGGCTCGTCTTCGTCGACAGTTGCGTCGCAACCGCCAAGGTATGGCTGAACGTAATAATAATGATGCTTTTAGTAAGATTAAATTTAAGATACCTCCGTTTGATGGTGCTTATAACCCTGATGCCTACATTACTTGGGAAATAGCTGTTAATCAAAAGTTTGTTTGTCATGAGTTTCCTGAGGATAAAAGAGTTAGGGCTGCTACTAGTGAGTTCACTGATTTTGCTTCTGTCTGGTGGATAGAATTTAGTAAGAAAAATCCTGATAACATACCACAAACTTGGAATGCTTTGAAACGGGTCATGCGGGCTAGATTCGTTCCTTCTTACTATGCACGAGATATGTTAATTAAGTTGCAACAATTGAGACAGGGAGCTAAAAGTGTAGAAGAAAATTATCAGGAGTTGCAAATGGGTATGTTGCGTTGTGAGATAGAGGAGGATGAGGAGGCAGGGATGGCTAGGTTTTTAGGGGGGCTAAATCGGGAAATTCGGGATATTCTTGAATATAAAGAGTACAATAACATAACCCGTTTGTTTCATCTTGCTTGTAAAGCTGAACGTGAAGTGCAGGGACGACGCGCGAATTCCAGGACTAATGTTTCTGTAGGAAAAGCTAATTCATGGCAGCCATCCATGACCCCTACCTCGAATCGGCGTTGTAGGCGAAACAGGATAGGGGGTCCCACTTACCCCAGGGGACGCGTGGGTCATCGGCCACGTTAATTCCTCTGGGGCCACATTCTCCGATGACGATGGGCTCTCCAGCTAAGCGCCCGGGCAGTGTCCGGGCCCGGGAGCACTACCCGGTACCCGTGAGCGTATTCCCCGGGTCCGGGAGCGCCTTCCCCAGGTACGGCACCCCGTGCCCTGGTGCGCCTCGCCCGAGTGCTCTTGCCCGGATGTCTTCCTCGGGCTCGTGTCCCGGGGAGCAGCCCCGGGCCCGGGACCCACAGTCACAGTGCCTCATGCGGTGGAGGGCTGGCTCCAGCGGTCGGCTCCCCAACTACCCGTTTTAATGGTGAGGCGACAGCAGAGCACTTTTGACCAAGAAGGCCCCGAAAGTCCACGCCCAGGCAGCGGAGGCAGGCGCCGTCCCGTCTCCACGCACCATCCACTCATGGCGAGGGGCCGACCGAGCGTGACCAGACGTGCAGTACCTACTCCGGCTTGGACGCAGCAGGCGGGCAGGGACGACTGGACCCTCCTCCAACTCTGGCGCAGGCGTCGCAGGTGGAGGTAAGCAATGGGACAGCCCTCTAACTCCGGCGTGGGTGTCTGCGGCCGGACAGGTGCACAAGAGGACTCACCGAAGAATATCTCTCGCAGGGTACCGGCACTGTGGACTCCCCTGCTCTATAAAGGAGGATCCGAGCCGGCGAGAGAGGGGGAGAAAAACTTGAGCATTAGCAAGGACTCTCTGGCTAGTACACGCCGTCGCGCACACTCGCCGTAGTTCTCCTTCCTCGGCACCGAGCTCCTGAGCTCGCCGGGAGCACCCTGTAAACACTCAAAACCATATTCCCCTCCAGATAGCATACACACAGGAGTAGGGTATTACGCTCTGGCGGCCCGAACCTGTATAAATCCCCGTGTCTCCCTTGTGCGCGCTGTTCATCGTCTTCCCCGCGCGATTACTACGATTCGGACGGTCCGGACCCAGTTTGGACGGTCCGGACCCTTCTGCTTAGTCACGGCCCGGACGGTCCGGTCCGGAATCGGACGGTCCGGACGCCTCTGTTCCAGCTCGGGCCCCCTCTGTTCCTGCCCGAGCGTTAATCCGTCTGACGCCGGCTTCGCCTGAGAACTACTCCCCTGGCCGAATCTCAAAGGGGGGTCTCCAGACCTCTCGCCGTCGAGGTTTACTCCTCCGACAGCTGGCGCGCCAGGTAGGGGGAGTTTCCTTTACAGGTGATACGCCGGCGCCTTCGGCATGGACACCCTCCATGGCAGGGGGTCACCGACCGCGGGACTCGGACGAGGAGTCAGGCGGTTTCACCCCGCCGGACAATGTTAGCCCTGTGACGAGTCCGCCGCATCCCCCTTCATCTTCCCGAGGGCACGTGGCCTGTACCCGACGGACCAGGCGTGCCCCGCAGAGGCCAGGTCCCGCAGCCTCGGCCCCTTCCCTCGCAGAGGGGGCCGGCAGGTGCCCCGCCGGGTCTGCCGCGGCTTCGTCCATGAGGCGCGAACAGGCGCGCCACACCACGGCGCGCCACACCACGGCGCGCCGTGAACTCGACTTCCAGACGGCGACGCCGCAAGGAGCCCTCCTCGCAGCAGGAGCCCTCCTGCGCCACCCCTCGGTTTTTACCGGGGGCGAAGGCCGGGAGCGGCAGTGGCTGGACGAGGTCGCCAACCTGATAAGCGCGGCCCATCGCGGGGTCGCCACAGAACACAGCAGGGGCCGGGAGCACCGGCCGCATGGCTTCTAGTGCGAGCCGGCCTACTGCCCCAAACCGGAACCAAGCCCGGGGCACTCCACCTCGCTTCACGCCTGGGGCCAACAAAAGCCCTGGCGATCTCCGTACTCGGTTAAACCGGATGCGGGACCAAGAGGACGCCCGGGTCACATTGGAGAGATAGCGCGAACGACGCACTGACGCCCGCCAAGCACTCCGAGGCCCCAGGCCTCCAGCTCCAACTTGCCGACGGAGACCCGTTATCCATCGCCCGAGCCCGCGCATTATGGCGGCTCGGGCTGTTTGGCGCTCTCCCCCGGGTCTCCGGTAGGTCCTTTGGCCGGCCTAGGTTCCGGCCCAACTTGCCGGAGAAATACGACGGCTCCGTCGACCCTGCGGAGTTCTTGCAGATCTTATACCACCGCCATCAGCGGCGGGCGGCGACGAGAGGGTAATGGCGAATTACTTTCCCGTCGCCCTCAAGGCCCAGGCTCGGTCCTGGATGATGAACCTCCTGAGGGATCCATCCGCTCGTGGGAGGGTCTTTGCCACCAGTTCGTGGCAAAACTTCTAGGGCACCTTCCCGCGCCCGGCACCGAGGCGGACCTCCATGCCCTGCGTCAAAGCAGGGACGAGACGCTGAGGCGTTTTTTGCAACGCTTCAGCCAGGTCCGTAATACCATCCCTCACATTGCCCCGCACGCGGTCATCCACGCGTTCCGCTCGGGCGTGCGCGACCAGCACATGCTCGAGAAGTTGGGCACCCACGACGTCCAAACCACAGCCGAGCTGTTCGGCCTCGCCGACCGTTGCGCCCGCAAGGAGGAGGCTCTGGCGTGGAACAAACCACGCCCCGAGACTCCCGGCCAGGGCCCCAGTGAGGGCCCCGAGTCCTCACGTTCCGCGTCACGCCGGGACAGGAGGAAGCGCCAGAAGGAGGCGAACGGGAACTTCGCCTTGGCGGCGATGGGCGGCCCCCAGCGCGACATGACCCGCGGGGACGACAACGGCGGCAAGCGGCCAAAGGCCGCGCGAGCGCCGCCCCCACTGGCGGCGGCGGCCCGGAAGTGGTGCTCCGTCCACGAGACGGACCATCACGACCTCACGGAGTGCCGCGCCGTCCAGAACCTGGCGGAGCGCACCAAGAAAATCCAGCAGGAGCGGCGGCAGGCCAAACCCGCTCCCGATGCGGAACAGCCTCTCGAGTTCCAAGAACCCGAGCATATCGTCGCCACCCTCGACGCGGGGCACACGCTCACTCCTCGCGCCGTGGCTTCAAGGCCATGAGGCGCGAGCTGTTGGCCGCCCACCCCGGGCCCAGCGACGTCCCGCAAGCTGAAGTGGTCGGGCACCCCGATCACCTTCGGCCTGCCGACCATCCGGCCCGGGTACCCGGGGAAGGGCAGCTCGCCCTGACTGTCTCCCCCACCATATGTAACGTTAAGGTGGGTCGCGTCCTCGTCGACGGGGGTGCCGCCCTCAACATCCTTTCCCCCGAAGTCTTCGAGAAGCTCAAGGCCCCGGGGACGAAGCTCGTGCCCTCGTTGCCCATTATTGGGATTACGAAGGGCCTGACTTGGCCTCTTGGCTAGGTCTCGTTGCCCGTCACCTTCGGTGACCGCGACAACTTCCGCACCGAGCGCGTCATCTTCGACGTCGCCGAGTGCAATCTCCCATACAACGCGGTGCTTGGGCGCCCCGCGTTGGTAAAGTTCATGGCAGTTACGCACTACGCGTACCTAGCGATGAAGCTCCCGGGCCCCTCGGGCCCGATAACTGTCCTCGGGGACGTGAAGGCCGCCCTCTCATGCGCCGAGCAGCGCGCGGCCAACATCACCCTACAGCTCCCGACGCGGCGGGCGGCGCGGGACCCTCGCTATCCCGTGCCCCCAAGGCGCGCACCGTCGCCAACGACGTGGAGCCGATCAAGGAAGTCGCCCTCGGCGATGACCCGTCCTGGACCGTCAGGATTGGCGGATCGCTGGACGAGAAATAGGAAAACGCGCTCGTCGCCTTCCTTCGGGCAAATTCCGACGTCTTCGCCTGGCAACCGTCGGACATGCCCGGGGTCCCCAGGGAGGTGATGGAGCACCGCTTGGCCGTCCGCGCAGACTCACGCCCGGTGCGGCAGAAGGCACGACGACAGGCCCCCGAGCGCCAAGCCTTCATCCGCGAGGAGATCGATAAGCTTCTTGCGGCCGGCTTCGTCCGCGAGGTCATCCACCCGGAGTGGCTGGCTAACCCAGTCGTCGTCCCCAAGTCTAACGGGAAGCTGCGCATGTGCGTAGACTACACCAACCTCAACAAGGCTTGCCCAAAGGATCCATTCCCTCTGCCACGCATAGATCAGATAGTCGACTCCACCGCGGGGTGCGACCTTTTGTGTTTCCTTGATGCTTATGCAGGATATCATCAAATCCGCATGGCAGAGGAGGATGAGGAAAAAACATCTTTCATTACCCCCCAGGGGGCTTATTGTTATGTGCGCATGCCTTTTGGGTTGAAGAATGCTTGTTCTACTTTCCAACGCGCCGTCCGGGTAACCTTTGAACCACAGCTAGGCCGCAACATGGAGGCCTACGTCGACGATTTGGTGCTGAAGTCGCGCGACCGTGCCACTCTGCTCCACGACCTGGCCGAGACGTTCAGCAACCTTCGATGCACGAGGATGAAGCTGAACCCGGACAAGTGCGTCTTCGGGGTCCTGGCCGGCAAGCTCCTCGGGTTCCTTGTGTCCAGCCGCGGCATTGAAGCGAACCCGGAGAAGATAGCGGCCATCGACCGTATGCGTCTCCCGACCAGGCTCCGGGAGGCCCAAAGGTTGACCGGGTGCATGGCCGTACTCAGTCGCTTCATATCCAGGCTAGGGGAGCGCGCCCTCCCTCTATTCAAGCTTCTCAAGAGCACCGGGCGGTTCGCGTGGACGGAGGAGGCCAATCAAGCCCTCGATGAGCTCAAGAGGTATTTAACTACGCCCCCTGTCCTTGTGGCGCCGGCGCCAGGCGAGCCCTTGTTGCTCTACATCGCGGCAACCCCGCAAGTGGTGAGCGCGGCGCTCGTCGTCGAGCGCCCCTTACCTACCAAGGCGCACCCGGGGCATCCGGGTCCCGGGCCCACGTGTGCTCCTGGTGGCAAGAATTCGCTCCCTCCCGAAGGAGCCAAGCCCGAGCTCCCGGTCCCTGCCAGGCCGGGATCCGGGAGCACGCAGCAGAGGCCGGTGTACTTCGTCAGCGAAGTACTCCGCGATGCCAAATCACGCTATCCTCAGGCGCAAAAAATGCTCTACGCCGTTCTCGTCGCGTCCAGGAAGCTCCGCCACTACTTCCAGGCGCACAAGGTATCGATCGTCACCTCCTTCCCCCTCGGGCAAATATTGCATAACCGGGAGGGGACAGGCCGCGTGGCCAAGTGGGCGGTCGAGCTCGCTGAGTTCGACCTCCACTTCCAGGCGCGCCATGCCATCAAGAGCCAAGTCGTGGCGGACTTCCTCGCGGAATGGACGCCGGGGCCTGAGCCGGATCCCGTCTTCGACGACGCATCCCCGGTCCCCGAGCCGGCCCCCGAGCTGCACCTCTGCTGGACAATGAACTTCGACGGCTCCTGCACCCGGCAGGCCTCCCGCCCCAGAGCCGGGGCCGGAGTCGTCCTCGTATCGCCCGCCGGGGATGAGTTCCGCTTCGTCGTCCACCTCAATTTCGGAGCCACCAACAACATGGCCGAGTACGAGGGCCTTCTCGCCGGCCTCCGGGCCGCGATCGCCCTCGGGGTGCGCCGGTTGTGCGTGCAAGGCGACTCCGAGCTCGTCATCAACCAGGTGTCCGGGGAGTACCAGACATTGGATCCCCAATTGGCCGCATATGTGGACGAAGTGCGGAAGCTCGAGCGCCATTTCGACGACCTCAGGCTTCGCCACGTCCCTCGCTGTCGCAACCTCGCCGCCGACGAGCTCTCAAGACTGGCTTCCTCGCGGGCGCCGGTCCCCTCGGGGGTCTTCCAGGAAGCCCTCGAGGCTCCCTCGGCGCGCTCACCCGGGATCTCGGGGGCCGCCCCGAGCCGGAGCCGAAACCAGACACGCGCTCCCGGTCCCAGGATTTGATCCTCGCGGCCGTACCCTGCGCGCCTTCCTGGATGGATGAAATCCGGGCATATCTCCTCCGAGCGCATCTCCCCGAAGATGACGCGGAAGCAGAAAGGATCGCCCGCTTGTCTAAACGCTACGTCATGGTAGAAGGGGACCTCTACCGGCGCGGCGCCAACGGCGTCCTGCTCAAGTGCATTCCACGTGAAACCGGCGCCAAGATCCTCGCCGACATCCACGAAGGAGAATGTGGCAATCACGCCGCATTTCGATCCCTGGTCGG
Source organism: Oryza meyeriana var. granulata (assembly GCA_003991445.1). Taxonomy (NCBI): domain Eukaryota; kingdom Viridiplantae; phylum Streptophyta; class Magnoliopsida; order Poales; family Poaceae; genus Oryza; species Oryza meyeriana. The sequence goes on along the minus strand of RYFJ01000696.1, from coordinate 500,916 downwards.
TAAGGCTTTCCGGCAAGGATTTTATTGGCCCACGGCTTTGCAGGACGCCTTCGACCTTGTCCGGCGCTGCCGCGCCTGCCAATTTCATGCTAAACAGAGTCACCAGCCGGCACAAGCCCTCCAGGTGATCCCCCTATCCTGGCCCTTCGCGGTTTGGGACTCGATATCCTCCCCCTTTCCCCGTGCAGCCGGGGGTTATCAACATCTATATGTCGCCATCGACAAGTTCACCAAGTGGCCGAGGCATTCCCCGTGATCAATATCGACAAGCATTCGGCGCTCAAGTTCATCCGGGGATCACCAGCCGCTTCGAATCCCTAACCGCATCATCACCGACAACGCAGCAGTTCACGAGCGAGCTCTTCGGCGAGTACTGCTCCGACGTCGGCATCAAGCTCTGCTTCGCCTCCCCTGCCCATCCGGCTAGCAATGGGCAGGCCGAGCGGGCAAATGCCGAGATCCTGCGGGGCCTCAAGACTAGATCCTACAACGAGCTCAAAAAGCATGGCGTCAAGTGGATCGACGAGCTTCCGGCCGCGCTCTGGGCGAACCGTACCATGCCAAGCCGGGCCACTGGGGAGACCCCTTTCTTCCTGGTGTACGGGGCCGAAGCTGTGCTGCCGTCGGAGCTGACCTTCGGCTCTCCTCGGGTAGAGCGCTACAGCGACGACCCCGGCCACAACAGCATGTACCTCGACAACCTCAACTTCCTCGAGGAGCGAAGGACGGCGCGCCTCGCTTCGCGTCGCTCGTTACCAGCAGTGCCTTAAACGCTATCACCAGCGTAAGGTCCGGGCCCGGTCACTCCAGGTCGGGACCTAGTCCTCCGCCGTGTTCTCACGCGTGCCGGAAGGAATAAACTTTCCCCATGTGGGAAGGCCCTTCCTGGTGATCGGTGTTCCCCGGCCGGGCTCGGTAAGACTGGCCCAGGAGGATGGGACCCCGCTTCCCAACCCCTGGAACATCGAGCATCTTCGCAAGTTTTATCCATAGGCGCATTCTGTAAGTTGCGGGGTGCTCGGGCCAGCGCCGAACTCTTCCTAGTCTCAGCGCTGGCCGGGGGCCGCCACCATGGTGCCACCATGAATATTTCAAGCATAATTTTCGACTCCAAAATCCTTCACCGAGCATCTCGAGAAGTTCCGTCCGGAGCGGTAGCAGACTGAGCCCGATTGGTGCGGGTCGGACGGTCCGACCCCTAAGAGGACGGTCCGATCGTCGGGGTTAGGACGGTCCGATTCCGGAACGGACGGTCCAAACTCGACACCCACTCCGGGGCAATCTCCCGAGACCAACTCTGGGGGGCCTGAACCAGAGCAGTGTTCGGGCAACATCGCCGGGGCAGTTGCGCGCCTAGGGGCGCGACACCCAGAGCATTCCAAGCCCGGGACCCCGGGTCCCGGTTCCATATCCGAGCCCGGGACCCCGGATCCCGGCACATATCACACCATATTCTAGTCAGGCCCCCGGGTCCCTGGGCCCTCGCACCATAAGCGCGTGGCCCGGGATCCGCCTTCGGGGCCCGACACCGTGGGGCCCGAACCAGGGCAGCCTCGCCAAGGCGAGTGCGAGCCTAGGAACGTGGCGTCCGGGACAACCTCAACGGGGCGCGATAACCCGGACAGCCTCGCCTAGGCGAGAGCAAGTCCGGGGAAGTCGTCCCCGTACATTCCAAGCCCGGGACTTCCGGATCCGGTACCATATTCCAGTCAGGCCCCGGGTCCCCGGGGCCCCTCGCACCATAAGCGCGTGGCCCGGGATCCGCCTTCGGGGCCCGACACCGTGGAGCCCGAACCAGGGCAGCCTCGCCAAGGCGAGTGCGGGCCTAGGAACGTGGCGCCCGGGACAACCTCAACGGGGAGCGATAACCCGGACACCCACACCCAGGCGAGGGCAACTCCCGGGAAATCGTCCCCCGTACATTCCAAGCCCGGAACCCCGGATTCCGGTACCATATGTAAGCCCGGGCCCCGGACCCCGGCGTATACCAAACCACGTCGTACATCAAGTCGCTCCCCAGTCGGGGCCTCCGGGCCAATCTATCGGTAGTCACATCCGGTAAGTTGCATGCCTCCCGGGCCGAGGGCCCGCCCGACTAGCACAGCCCCTGTCGCTGGGGCTTGGTGGCCGGGCCGTGGACTGTGCCCCGGGCGCCGTCGGTCCCCCGGGGTCTCGGGCCTAGCCCCCCGTCGGGCCGGTCTAGATCCTCGGGACAAGCTGCGGTGCCCGGTCTGGCCAGTTCATTCCCAACCACCAGCCCGAGGCGCCGGGTGCTATGCTGGCCGGGGCCCCCCATGTACATTCGTTTCCATAATCAACACTTTCATTATCAATTCCGGGCTCGTCCCCTTTTCCTTTCCGTGTGTTGCGTTTGTGACAGTCCCGCCCCCTGGGGGGACGCCTTCGGGAGGCGGTCGACGTCACGCTTCGTAGCATGGAAGGGACAAGGGAATGGACCGAGTACTCTCACAGTTCATCATGTGCAGGATAGACCTGTCCCCGGCAGGATCAGGCAGGCTCTCCAAATCTCGACCGAGGCCGGGGGCCGCCGACTAGCGCAGCCCCTGTCGCCAAGGCCTGGTGGCCGGGTCATGGACCGTGCCCCGGACACCGTCGATTCCCCGGGGTTTCGGGCATATCCTCCGGTCGGGCCAGTCTAGATTCCCGGGGCGGGCTGCGGTGTCCGGTCAAGCCAGTTCCTCGCTGACCACCAGTCCAAGGCGCCGGGTGCTACGCTGGCCGGCGACCCCGGGGACGGTCGAGCGGCCTGTCCTCGCGGCTCCCGGGGGCACGAAGGACCCCCGGACCCGGAGGACGGAAGAGGTCGAGCCAACCGCCGTAGCGCCCAGGTCCCCAAGTGCCCGGCACCTAGGGGCCGCGGTCGTCCGAACGCGAGCCTTGCAGAATGGTCCGATGCTCGGCGTTCCCGGGGGCGAGCAACACTCCCGGTCCCGGGATTGTGCTCGTAGAGCCAAGACGCCCTTCTCAATATCCAGATGCGTTGCTTTAGCCGACTCTACATATCGCTCAATTTGTATTCTTCTCCCGTTTGTATATACAGCCTATGTTCCCGGGGCGGGCAACCGCCGCGTTCGTTGCCCCCGGGGACCGAGCTCCCGGGGCAGGCGGTCGTACCAGGGCCCGGGCAGGGGCCTCAAGCAGCACGGTTGTTCGCGGCTGCGGGCTCTCGCTGTCGGATGGCGCCCTGTACTCGGCCTTCCCGGACACAGGGCCCCGGATACAAGCAACCCCCGAACAACACAATAAACCAAGGTACGAAAATATAAACATGATCATATATAGATGCAAACATCTCTCTTTGTACAAGACAGGCAAAATCGGAGCGCAAGCACGAGCGACGCCCGAGGAGGTCGCCGTACGGGGGGAGGTCACCGGTGTACTTAGGACCGAACCCCGGGCGACGTCAGAAGGGGAGCGCTCGGGGGCATGGAGGGCTCCCGGGCCCGGAAGGCGGCCGCGCATGGTGTCAGAAGGAAACTGGCGTCGTCCCCGGCCTCTTCGTCGGTCATCGGCTCCACCAGATGCTCGCGCCCGGAGATACCGTCGCACGGGGACGGGTCCCTGGCCTTCTTCGGACCGGACCCCGGGCGGCGACAGCAAGACTCTTCATCAGGCATCGGCTCCACAAGACGCTCACGCGGTCGAGGAACCCTGCCTCCGGGCAGCGATCTCGGCCACGGCTTCCGCGCCCCTCACAAACTGCCACGGTTTCCTCGCGCGGCGACCTCACACCCCCGAGAAGCGAGCCCAGCCGCTTTGACCCGGGCGCGCTCCTCCCGGGATAATATTTCCTCCTCCCGCGCCTCCATCTCGGACCGGGAGCGGGAGGTCACGTCGGCGGCAGATTCGGTGGCGGCCTCCGATCGGACGACGCGCCTCTCTGCTGCAGCGATCTCCGGCCAGTGGGTCGCCACGAAGATCTCGGTGGCGACGGTGCGGGTGGCGAGCTGCTGCGTCGTCATCGCGCTCGCTGCCCCCGGGCACTAGGCTCCCGGGGGCAGGCGGCCACGCCCGAGCCCGGAAGACGGACTTAGGCGCCACGGCCGTTCACGATAGCTGGCGCCCGGCGTCGGGCGGTGCCTGCTACGCGGCGTTCCCGGGCCCGGGGCGACAAGAAACCAACAGCAGCGGACATAAGCAACGTCCGGGATCGCCGAGGTTTCCTCGCGTGCGGCGGTCTCATACTCTCGGGTCGCGAGCCGGCCTTGCAGGCCTGGACGCGGTCCTTCCGGGAGAGTGTTCCCCTCCCCCGTGCCCTCATCTCAAACCAGGCGCGGGAGACCTTGACGGCTACGGATCTGAGGGCGGCCTCCAATCGGACGACGCGCCTCTCCGCTGCCTCGATCTCCAGCCGGCAGCTCGCCGCAAATACCTCGGTAATAACCCTACGGGCGGTAAGCTGCCGCATCGCCATTTACTTCAGCAAAATAGGGGCCCCGCCGTTTCCCGCCAAGTATGCGGTCCCAGGCGCATCCTCTCTGGACGCCACGCGGCGACCGCCCGCACGTCGGTCCCGGGGCGCATTCGTGGGCCACATTACCCCGGCATCCCGATCTTCCTCGGCAGTGGGGACATCAGCAGGTTCCGCGACGGCCCGCTCCGGCGTGGCCGCCACGACCCCCATGCTCACCACTACGCTCGGCGACGGCGCGGGAGAACGTGGCAATCTGCCACCCGATGTCGTCTCCTGTCAAACCAGCCCTTTCCCGTGGCCTCGCTGCGCTCCCCGGGTCGGCCGCGCTCGGGGCCATGGAGAGCCCCCGGGCCTAGAAGACAGCCGCGGGCAGAGTGAGTAGAAAACTGCCGCCTTCATTGGCCACCGGCGCCACAAGGTGCTCGCCGCTGTCGAGGAACCCTGCTCGGGGCAGCGATCTCGGCACGACTTCCCGCGCCTCCTCCGAACCACCACGGCTTCCTCAACACATATCTTCTACATATCTTCCATATTTCCGTCCCGGGCCACAGGTCCCGGGCACATATCTTCCATGTTTCCGTCCCGGGCCCCGGGCACATATCGCCCATATTTATTCCCGACCACATATCCAGACTACGCAACAAGTCATCAAACTTCACCAGTTCACGGCGAACCAAGTGCACCCCGCGTCCCCTCGTTTCTACAAGACGTGGCCCTGTTCCTGCCCGGGGCTGGTCCCGGCCGAGCAACAGGGCCAGGGGCCACTGTAGGCGAAACAGGATAGGGGGTCCCACTTACCCCAGGGGACGCGTGGGTCATCGGCCACATTAATTCCTCTGGGGCAACATTCTCCGACGACGATGGGCTCTCCAGCTAAGCGCCCGGGCAGTGCCCGGGCCCGGGAGCGCTACCCGGTACCCGGGAGCGCTACCCGGTACCCGGGAGCGTATTCCCCGGGTCCGGGAGCGCCTTCCCCGGGTACGGCACCCCGTGCCCTGGTGCGCCTCGCCCGAGTGCTCTTGCCCGGATGTCTTCCTCGGGCTCGTGTCCCAGGGAGCGGCCCCGGGCCCGGGACCCACAGTCACAGTGCCTCATGCGGTGGAGGGCTGGCTCCAGCGGTCGGCTTCCCAACTACCCGTTTTAATGGTGAGGCGACAGCAGAGCACTTTTGACCAAGAAGGCCCCGAAAGTCCACGCCCAGGCAGCGGAGGCAGGCGCCGTCCCGTCTCCACGCACCATCCACTCACGGCGAGGGGCCGACCGAGCGTGACCAGACGTGCAGTACCTACTCCGGCTTGGACGCAGCAGGCGGGCAGGGACGACTGGACCCTCCTCCAACTCTGGCGCAGGCGTCGCAGGCAAGGTAGCAATGGGACAGCCCTCCAACTCCGGCGTGGGTGTCTGCGGCCGGACAGGTGCACAAGAGGACTCACCGGAGAATATCTCTCGCGGGGTACCGGCACTGTGGACTCCCCTGCTCTATAAAGGAGGATCCGAGCCGGCGAGAGAGGGGGAGAAAAACTTGAGCATTAGCAAGGACTCTCTGGCTAGTACACGCCGTCGCGCACACTCGCCGTAGTTCGCTCTTCCTCGCCACCGAGCTCCTAGCTCGCCGGAGAACCCTGTAAACACTCAAAACCATATTCCCTCCAGATAGCATACACACAGGAGTAGGGTATTACGCTCCGGCGGCCGAACCTGTATAAATCCCCGTGTCTCCCTTGTGTGCGCTGTTCATCGTCTTCCCCGGGATTACTACATTCGGACGGTCCGGACCAGTTTGGACGGTCCGGACCCTTCTGCTTAGTCACGGCCCGGACGGTCCGGTCCGGAATCGGACGGTTCGGACGCCTCTGTTCCAGCTCGGGCCCCCTCTGTTCCTGCCCGAGCGTTAATCCGTCTGACACCGGCTTCGCCTGAGAACTACTCCCTGGCCGAATCTCAAAGGGGGGTCTCCAGACTCTCGCCGTCGAGGTTTACTCCTCCGACAGGCGTCCTCCACCACCGTCTTCCTCCTCGAGCCGTCCCGCGCCATCGGTATCCAACTCCAACACCAAGCCACGCACTACTCCAACTAACTCAGTGAGTCGCACACCCACGTCGACAAAGGTTGGTTCAGCCCCTGCCGAGAGTACCGCGTCTGTTGCCTCTACAGGGAGAACTAGGGATATTCAGTGTCATCGATGTAAAGGGTATGGACATGTGCAGCGTGACTGTCCAAGCAAGCGTGCTTTGGTAATTAAAGAGGATGGTGAGTATTCTTCCGCTAGTGATATCGATGAAAATACAAATGTTGTGCTTGCAGCTGACTATGCAGGTAATGAAGATCCTTCTGAAGTGCATATTGGTGCTGATGAGGCGGATCACTATGCAAGCCTCATTGTGCAGCGTGTGCTTAGTGCACAGATCGAGAAAGTGGAGCAAAACCAGCGGCACATATTGTTTCAAACCAAGTGTGTCATCAAGGATCATTCATGCCGCATGATTATTGATGGAGGCAGCTGCAACAACTTAGCTAGTATCGATATGGTGGAGAAGCTGGCCCTTAGCACCAAACCACACCCTCACCCGTACCACATACAATGGCTCAACAATAGCGGTAAGGCAAAGGTAACCAGGTTGGTGCGCATTAATTTTGCTATTGGATCATATCATGATGTTGTTGAGTGTGATGTTGTGCCTATGCAAGCTTGTCATATTCTGTTAGGTAGACCATGGCAATTTGATAGAGATTCTATGCATCATGGTAGGTCAAATCAATATTCATTTTTACACCATGATAAGAAAATTGTGTTGCACCCTATGTCTCCTGAAGCGATTGTGCGTGATGATGTAGCTAAAGCAATCAAAAATAAAAGTGAGAATCATGAAAATACCAAACCCGTTGCTAAAACCAAGGAAATACGTTTGAAAGGAAAATGTTTGCTTGCTACTAAAGCTGATATTAATGAATTAATTGCTTCTACTTCTGATGTCTATGCATTGGTATGTAAAGATGCTTTGAGTTCACTTTCCGATATGCAGCATTCTTTGCCCTCTACTGTTGCTAACCTTTTGCAGGAGTATTCGGATGTTTTTCCAAGTGAGATTCCTCCAGGGCTGCCACCTGTTCGAGGGATTGAGCATCAGATTGATCTCATTCCTGGTGCTTCCTTGCCCAATCGTGCGCCATACAGAACTAATCCGGAGGAAACTAAGGAGATTCAACGCCAAGTGCAGGAGTTACTCGACAAAGGTTATGTGCATGAGTCTCTTAGTCCTTGTGCTGTGCCAGTTATCTTAGTGCCTAAGAAAAATGGAACCTGGCGCATGTGTGTTGATTGTAGATCTATTAATAACATCACCATTCGATATCGTCACCCTATTCCACGATTAGATGATATGCTTGATGAATTGAGTGGTGCTGTACTATTTTCAAAGATTGATTTGCGTAGTGGTTACCACCAGATTCGCATGAAATTGGGAGATGAATGGAAAACTGCTTTCAAAACTAAGTTTGGTTTATATGAGTGGTTAGTCATGCCTTTTGGTTTAACTAATGCACCTAGCACTTTTATGCGGTTAATGAATGAGGTTTTGCGTTCTTTTATTGGAAAATTTGTGGTGGTATATTTTGATGATATATTGATTTACAGCAAGTCTATGAATGATCATCTTAATCATTTACGTGCTGTTTTTAATGCTCTCCGTGATGCACGTTTATTTGGTAACCTTGAGAAGTGCACCTTTTGCACCGATCGAGTTTCTTTTCTTGGTTCGGTTGTCACACTGCAGGGAATTGAAGTTGATCAATCCAAGGTTGAAGCAATACAAGGATGGCCTATTCCAAAGTCTGTTACGCAGGTGCGGAGTTTCTTAGGGCTTGCTGGATTTTATCGTCGCTTTGTGAAGGATTTCAGCGCCGTTGCTGCGCCATTAAATGAGCTTACAAAGAAGGGAGTACCTTTTACTTGGGCGGAGGCACAGAAGAACGCCTTCAATATACTGAAAAGTAAGTTAACAAATGCACCCCTACTTCAGCTTCCTGATTTTAATAAGACTTTTGAGCTTGAATGTGATGCTAGTGGAATTGGTTTGGGTGGTGTTTTGCTACAAGAAGGAAAACCTGTTGCATATTTTAGTGAGAAATTGAGTGGGCCTTTGCTGAATTATTCTACTTATGATAAGGAATTGTATGCTCTTGTGCGTAGCTTAGAAACATGGCAGCATTACTTGTGGCCCAAAGAATTTGTTATACATTCTGATCATGAATCATTGAAACATATTCGTAGTTAAGCCAAATTGAATCGTAGGCATGCCAAGTGGGTTGAATTCATTGAGTCTTTTCCTTATGTTATCAAACACAAAAAGGGGAAAGAGAATGTTATTGCTGATGCTTTGTCTAGACGGTATGCTTTGTTAATACAACTTGATTATAAAATCTTTGGATTAGAAACAATTAAAGATCAATATGTGCATGATGCTGATTTTAAAGACGTGTTGCAACATTGTAAAGATGGAAAGTCATGGAACAAATTCGTCCTCAGTGATGGATTTGTATTTAGAGCTAACAAGCTATGCATTCCAGCTAGCTCTGTTCGTCTGTTGCTGTTACAGGAAGCACATGGAGGAGGGCTGATGGGGCATTTTGGAGTAAAGAAGACGGAGGATATTCTTGCAGCTCATTTCTTTTGGCCAAAGATGAGACGAGATGTGGAGAGGTTTGTTTCTCGCTGCACTACATGTCAAAAGGCTAAGTCACGATTAAATCCACATGGTTTGTATATGCCTTTACCTGTTCCTAGTGTTCCTTGGGAAGATATTTCTATGGATTTTGTGTTGGGTTTGCCTAGGACTAGGAGGGGGCATGATAGCATTTTTGTTGTTGTGGATAGATTTTCTAAAATGGCACATTTTATTCCATGTCACAAATCTGATGATGCTACTCATATTGCTAATTTGTTCTTTAGAGAGATTGTTCGTTTGCATGGTGTGCCTAGTACCATTGTTTCTGATCGTGATACTAAATTTCTTAGTCATTTTTGGAGAACGTTATAGCATAAGTTGGGGACTAAGCTTTTATTTTCTACTACTTGTCATCCCCAAACTGACGGTCAAACTAAAGTTGTGAATCGAACTTTATCCACTATGTTAAGGGCTGTTTTGAAACAGAATATTAAAATGTGGGAAGAATGTTTACCTCATATTGAGTTTGCTTATAATCGTTCTTTGCATTCTACCACAAAGATGTGTCCTTTTGAGATTGTTTATGGTTTCATCCCACGTGCTCCTATTGATTTAATGCCTTTGCCAACTTCTGAAAAGATATATTTTGATGCTAAGCAACGTGCTGATTTGATGCTAAAACTGCATGAAACAACTAAAGAAAACATAGAGCGCATGAATGCTAAATATAAGATTGCTGGTGACAAAGGTAGAAAACAATTATCTTTTGAACCTGGAGATTTCGTTTGGTTACATTTAAGAAGGGATCGATTTCCAGAGCTAAGAAAGTCTAAGTTGATGCCTAGAGCTGATGGACCTTTTAAAGTGTTGTCCAAGATTAATGAGAATGCATATAAGCTTGATCTGCCTGCAGATTTTGGGGTTAGTCCCACATTTAATGTTGCAGATTTGACGCCATATTTGGGAGAAGAAGATAAACTAGAGTCGAGGACGACTCAAATGCAAGAATGGGGGATGATGAGGACATCAACACCATCGATACATCCTCACCTACATCTACACCTACACAAGGTCCTATGACTCGTGCCCGTGCACGTCAATTAAATCATCAAGTAAGTTCACTCTTAAGTTCATGTTCGGTTTCTTTAGACCATGGAAACCCGTGTACTCTTGTGTTGCTTAGAAACCAAGGAGAACAACGAGAATACCATCCAGGAGAGGGAGTCGTGCCGGTTGGCTTCGGACTGCAGGACAGCACCAACTTCTAACGGCCACCACGACTTCATACAGACTCCGTTTTGGACGTTCAAGTATTTCATGGAAAGCTTATAAAGTCTATTTTCCAATGGATCTGGCCTCACATCCATATCTTATCAGAATTGTCCAGAAACATCGAAATACCACCGAGACCTTTTTCTGTCTACGGTGCTGCGCCACCTTATTTTGGCCCGTGGGCCGTGTATCAAGTTGAGCCCATTATGGGCGCGTCCTAGGGTTGGAGAACAACCCCAACACACTCTTGGTCGTCCTCCCATCTATTTATATGTCTCTAGAGCCGCCGCAACAGATTGGGTTTTGATAGATTGAAGTTTTAGCCACTGCTACTTCGCTTGAAGCGCGCGTGTCGACTAGATCGCCCGTCTTCTTGTTATTGGAACCCCACCTCTTGTATTTTCAGATTGAAACTTCATATTTGATTTAGCAATTCAGTGCTTGTTCAACTCGCTCTTGCTTGTTCTACGATTGCTTGCAGGACGAGAGCCCTCGTGGCCGGTTGATCGCGCTCCACAAGATCGCGTTCACCTTCTGGAATCGGTGTATCGGTCGCTAAGGCGCAACATTGCGGATAGTTGTAGTCGGGCCGTGAACGTCGGTTTCTTCCACCAATCGTGATTACCTTCTCCATCGAAAGATCGGGACCGAACCTCGCATCAGAATGGGTGTGATGGAATTAGGTCGGCTCGGGGTCGGGTTGATCAGCTTCCGGATCCATTGTGATGCAAGGGGGGTAGCCTGGCCGATGTGGGGTGTCCTATTGGCAGGTGCAACCTCAGCGTGGTGTGGATGGTTGGGGAGAGGTTGCGTGAACGGTCCTATCACAGCCTCTCAAGGGGTGTCATGGTGATACGCTGGCACACGAGGACGTGTGTGGGGCTGTTTGCAATTGCTTTTTCGCAAATAAACCTCTAGCCTATTTTTGTCTCCCGTGCATTGTACATATTTGCTAGTGTAACTTGTTGAGTACTGTGGGTGGTACTCAGTCTTGCTCCCTTTTCCCTATTAGTGGTGGAGTATCTGTCCGACGAGGACTAGCAACAGGACTAGGCTGGCTTCGCCGTCAAGACGCCTGTGGAATAGGCTTTATTTATCTTTACTACTGAATTTATGTAAGATAATTTTATTCTATTTGTAAGACGCACTCTGTATGGCAACTTGGTATTGTGTACCCTGGCTTTTCTGGACAGGGATTTAATACATAGGAATGTTCAGAATTCTGGTTACGAATTTCTGGGCGTTACACTGGTACCATGCCCGTCGGCACAGGTACCAGGATCTGTCAAGGGAGGTGACAAGGATGTTTAAGGGATTCACAAACAATCGAGGAAGTTATGCAGCAAATGGGTTGGCGGCACGTCAGTCATCTCGCGACCGCGACCGAGAAATTATTACAGTGCAGCCTAGTATATGCAATTTGTCAAATAAAATACTTAGCTCCGTAATTATGGGCTCAAGATGGTCAAAGGTGACTTGCCTTGCTCAAGTCTTGTAGCTTCAACTTCGAAATCTGCGTCCTGAGGCTCCTCGAACTCCGACGCTACACGTGTTACGAAACAATTCAATAAAAAGGGCTAGTATAATAGTCCTATTAGGGATTTCTAAGTGTGCCATCGAAAAGATCTCATTTTTAGAAAATTTCTGGAGCTGGAACGGAATCAATCAAACGAGCGAGGAAAAAGATATGAATTTTTGTTTATTTTGGAATATTGGAAAAAGATAAAGAATTGATTTTCTCAATTTTCTCCTTTCCTCGGGCCACTGCCAGGCGGGGCCCAGCCATCGGCCTGAGGGGAGTGGCGCGTGCGCATGGGGAGGAAGGAATTGGGCCGGCCCGGGCAGAACAGTGCAGATGGCCTGGCACGCGGTCGGGAGGGAGGGGACTAACCGGTGGGGTCGGTCCTGACCGGCAGGGCCCAAGGACAGAGGCGCGGTCTGAATTTTTACTGTTACTAATTTAATTTTTTTTTTAATTTACAAAACTAATTTTCGATTTGGATAATTTACAGAACTAGTCTCTTGCCGCCGTGGGCCACGGCGGGATTTAAAAACCGCCGTGGCCCAGGGCGGCGAATGGCATCCCCGTCACCCGGGGCTAACGGCGCCGGCCGCCGTTAGCCCCGAGGATGCCACGTGGATTCGCCGCCCTGGGGGACGGCGGCGAATGCAATTTTGCATTCGGCCCCCTGGGGGCATTCGCCGCTGTCCCCCAGGGCGGCGAATGCATAGGACCGTCCGCACAGCGATCGGACGGTCCGAATCGACGGCAAATTGTTGTAACACGCAACTACCTTAAAACAGTCATAACTTTCGCATACGGTCTCGGAATCGGGCAAATAAGTACTCTACGGACATCTACAAAAAATTTTACATCCGCTTCCCCCCGACTTTGTCGGGTTTGTCCAAAAAAATTTTACGAAATTCGGCCGGGAAGATTGAGTTTTTGAGGTCCGAAGTTTCAGCACGGTTTTTAAAGCACACTCGTAATTTTCTACAGGCCACATCTTACATCGGTTTAAGCTGCACCTTCACGAGATTTTGCTATTCTCGTGTTGCTAGTTGAGAAAACAATATCAAAAAAAAAGAAAAAAAAATTTTGCAGGCGGCCCCCTGGATTCGGACGGTCCGATCCTTGTGCGGACCGTCCGTTCACTATGCTAAAAACCGTCGTCCCCCAGGGCGGCGAATGCAATTTTGCATTCGGCCCCCTGGGGGCATTCGCCGCGTCCCCAGGGCGGCGAATCCACGTGGCCTCCCCGCGGCTAACGGCCGCCGGAGCCGTTAGCCCCGGGTGACGGGATGCCATTCGCCGCCCTGGGCCACGGCGGTTTTTAAATACCGCCGTGGCCCAGGGCGGCAGAGGTTAGTTTTTGCAAATGATCCAAATCGAAAATTAGTTTTGTAAATTAAAAAAAAATTAAATTAGTAACAGTAAAAATTCGGCGCGGTCCACCGGGGCGGGTGCACAGGAGACGTCTGATAGATGGGCCCGATTCGAGGGGTGGGGTCCACTTGCCAGCCACGGGTCCACAGGAAAACTGGAGAACGAACCACGCGCGTGGGGAGACGATGGGCGAGGCGCAGCCCTTCGGCTCACGGCGCTCGGGGTGTGGTGGCCCCCACGTGCAGTCACACGGCTCACGGTAGCCGGTGCACGCGCGGGTCACAAGAAGGGATTCATCATTCCTTGGCCGCGCGACGCAAGGTAGACGACGAACAGTGCCCACATCCGGCGGCTAGCAACGGCGGGACTCGCCGAGCCGATTCCACGGGAGACGAGCGGCTGCAAGGCACTGGCAAGGAGGATGGAGCAAGGGAAAGGTATCCAACGGCTCGGATTCGTCGACCAGGGGTCAATGGCGGGGAATCGCGGCGGCGCATATGAGCGGCGCGGATTTGGGAACTTCATCGGCGGCGATCGATGATCCAATTATGTGCGCGAGAGGGGGTCTTAGGGGCTCTGGAACTGGTTCCCCAGTTGGTCAATAACTACAATGTCCACTACCCGACGGGCGATGGTGCACAGCAAGGCGGCAGGGCAGCACCCGCAGGAAAGGTGTCTATGGGAAAGCATAGCTCTCCGAGGGAAGCTAGCGGGCGTCCACGAGAGCTAGTAGGAGGATGGAGGGGGTGAACTAGGGCGGGGGCTACTATAGGTGGAGAACGCAGTGATGACCACCGGTAGCATGAACGTGATCGTTCGTGCCTTGGCACGAACAGGCGAAGAAGAGGAGGCCGGGGCGGCGACGGCGACCACGGGTCCTCACCGGCGAGCTCAGGGGGGACGACGGGCCGAACACCGAGAGGTTCACAGGGACAGCGGCGGTGGTGGTGGTCACAGCGGAGACAGTCGCAGCAGCGTCATGGTCCTCTGTCCGCTACGGTAGAGGACAAGCGGTGGAGGAGCTGTGTCCGGCTCGGGGGGGGAGGGAAAAACGGGGAAAGAAAGGAGCTTTGTGGGTTTCCATTTTGGGACAGAGCCGGTTGGAGAGACGGCTCCTCGGCTTGTCGACTTGCGGCGGTCCCCAGGTGACGCGGGGGAAGGATGACAAAAGCCAAGCGGGGCGGTTTGGCGGTGAGCGAGAGCAAGGCGGTCGCTGGGGCAGGGTGATGACGGCGGCAGTATTGGTGGTCGGCCACGGCGGGCCAAGCGCGAGCGGGAACCGAGGGGGATCCAAGGCGCGGCGTGGACTTTGAACCGGCGACGCCGAGCGGCGGCGGGATTGTGAGAGAGAAAGAGAGCGAGAGATGACGAGGAAGAGGAACAGGGGATCGCTCCTCCGTGCGCATGAGATCCCAACGCGTGGGGCGGCACACGTGTTGGCGCTAGGGGATGGTGTGTTCGGTACCGGCTGGGGAGAGGGAGAGCACAGTAATAGGCCGAGAAGATTAGGCCCATAAGTAGAGGAGGGAGTGTTATTTTCCTTTGAATTTCTTGGAGGATTAACAAGGATTTGTTTGGAGGATTTTAAATAAGGGATAGAATTTTAGATTTTTGTGAATTTATTTGAAAAGGGAGAACAATTGTTCAATGGCTAATTTGGGGATTTTCCAAGGATTCAGAGTAATTTCTCGGAATCAAGACCTACGGTAATAGAGGTGATCACCTAGGTGGCGAGATTCAACCTGACGAAGGAAAAAAGAGATCTTCGCAAACGGCACGACAACAAATAAACTCAAATTTTCGCAAATACGGTTTTTATTTAATTTAGTTTTACGCCTAATGCTAGGGCATTACAGGTGGTAGAAATGCTACTTACAGTCAAAGACTGGGAGCTAGCCAAGAAACGTGCCTAACACACCTCGGAGAACTAAGATTTGGCTGTTCAGTTCGAAAATCTTTACCTAGAAAATGAAGAACTAGAGTAGTGTTTTTTATTTTTGAGTGTTGACATTTAGCTGTACTCTTTTTTCTTTGTCATGGTTTTTTCAAAATTGAGTTTTTATATGACAGAGTTTTTAATAAGGCAACTGTGTAATATCAAATTAAATAAAGGTCATTGCTCATTTTTCCCCTATATCTATACAGAAATTAAATTACATAATTATATATGTGTTGCTATTTTGCTTGTTTAAAAAAATATAAAAATTTCCTCCTCCAATATCATCAAAAAATACCCTCATATTTTTTTACTTATCTCAAATAATTTTGTGCATTTTTCCATATTTTTTAGCAGTCCTCTAATTTTACAAATTTTTAAGTCATTTTTTTTCAAATTTTCTATTTTTTAAGTCACTTTAACGCTGTTTTTTTTTCTTTTTTAACCATCGGCGCCATCGCCAGCGGGGCCCACCGCCCAATGGTCCACGCCGCGCGCGCGCCTGTTTGAACGGCACGGGTGGGAGACGGGGGACTGGCCGCCGCCGCCGAGGCACCGAGCTCATAGGCCGATAGGCGGGAGAGACTGACTGGGAGCAGACCGGGCCGGCCCGGGCACGATGGGCCACCGACGGACCGTGCCAGCACGGCACGGCCCACGACCTCGACATGCCATACCTAAACCACAGAGAAGCACGTGGACCGGCACAGCATGGCCCACTACAGAACCCGTGTCTAAACGAACCATGCTGTAGTGGACCGTGCTAAACTAGGCCTCAAGCCATGCCGGCCCAGTCCGTCCGATTGGACATATATACCACCGGCGACATCCCGAGTTGCAGGAAAGGCCCTCCCAAACACAAAGGAACTAGTGGCTCCCTAGTAGCCCAATCCCCAATTTACCACAACTAATCTCCCCTAATATCGCCGGCCAAAATCCCTAATCTACCACATCTCCTCTTCCCCTATCTCGCCGGCGGCCGCTGCCTCCTTCCTTCTCTCCAGCCGTCGACGCAACCTCCCCCGCCACAAACTGCAATAATTCTCACTCCCCTACCTCGCAAACCTACGGAACCACACCTACCATCTGCCGCGGCGGCTCGTTCTCTTCCTTCCCTGAATCCCGCGGTGGCGACGAGATGGGGAAGCACAAGTTCCTGACGCCGAAGGCGATCGCCAACAGGATCAAGGCGAAGGGGCTGCAAAAGCTGCGGTGGTACTGCCAGATGTGCCAGAAGCAGTGCCGCGACGAGAACTGATTCAAGTGCCACTGCATGTCAGAGTCGCACCAGCGCCAGATGCAGATCTTCGGCCAGGTGCCCGACCGTGTTGTCGAGGGCTTCTCCGAGGATTTCCTCGAGGCCTTCCTCACCCTGCTCCGCCACGCGCACCGCCACTCCCGTATCGCCGCAACCATCGTCTACAACGAGTTCATCGCCGACCGCCACCACGTCCACATGAACTCCAGGCGGTGGGCGACGCTCACCGACTTTGTCAAGTTCCTAGGATGCGAGGGGCACTGCAAGGTCGAGGACACGCCCAAGGGGTGGTTCATCACTTACATTGACCGCGACTCCGAGCAGGCCATGAAGGCGAGGCTCAAGCGCAAAAGGATCAAGTCTGACCTTGCGGAGGACGAGCGGCAGGAGCGCATGATTGCACGGCAGATAGAGAGAGCCCAGCAATCCATGGCTAAAACTGATTGTGAACATGGTGATAATGCTAGTCTGGATGGTAGCGATGGCGAGTCCAGCAGTGAAGATGAGTATTCGGACTCAGATGATGACCACGAGGGACAGGAGGATGATGCAAAGGAGGCCAGCAAAGCAGCAGGGAAGATTGCAATTGCACTTCAGTGGGCTGCGCTAGGGCCAAAGGTTAACCCTTTTGATGATAAGCCAAAGGTTAAATTTGGTTTTGAGGAAGAGGACGAGGCCGGTGCACGGGATAAGAAGGAAGAGATAGCCAAGAAGAAGGGAAAGGATGCTATAATGCAGCAGAAGCTAGGAGGTCAGCATTGGATGAGCTGATGAAGGAGGAGGAGAAAGCCAAGGAGCGGAGTAATAGGAAGGATTACTGGCTAAGCCCAGGTATTGTGGTCAAGGTGATGAGCAAGTTACTGGCAGAGAAGGGGTACTACAAGCAGAAGGGGGTGGTGAAGAGGGTGATTGATAAATATGTTGGGGAGATTGAGATGCTGGAGAGCAAGCATGTTCTTAGGGGTCGACCAAGATGAGCTTGAGACAGTTATCTCAAGATTGGTGGGCTGGTGGGATCGTTAATGGAGCTTACTGGGGATCTAATGCAAGGTTGCTTTCAGTGGACACAGAGATTCTGTGCAAAAGTGCAGGTTGAGAAGGGCCTCTATGATGGGAAGGTTCTTAGGGCCATCGAGTACGAGGACATTTGCAAGATTGTTCAGTGAGGTATCATGGAATTTCATCTCATTTCCTGGAGCACTACTGCTGTCAAATGTCAAGCATGTGACTATGCAAGCCAATGAGCTCAGTGAGGTAGCATATGCTTGTGCTAGAATTTGCTCTATTGAAGAGGTTACACACGTTGATGATTCTAGTTCATTCTAACTGCTGAAAGAACAATGTCTAAGAAAATTGGTCCAGTGCTTTCTTGCTTGTTTGGTGACAACAATGGTATGACAAT
This sequence comes from Oryza meyeriana var. granulata, assembly GCA_003991445.1. Taxonomy (NCBI): domain Eukaryota; kingdom Viridiplantae; phylum Streptophyta; class Magnoliopsida; order Poales; family Poaceae; genus Oryza; species Oryza meyeriana. The sequence goes on along the minus strand of RYFJ01000696.1, from coordinate 483,061 downwards.
TTTGTAACATGTGACCTCTCCATATGTGTTTCCTACGAAACTTGTTAGTTACCAAATAAAATTTGTCACTCACCAGTTTTTTTTTTTTTTGCCTAGTTTGTATTGTTTGATACATCTGGCTGATCATGCCCATCTTTTAATCATCAAGAAATCCAAAGATGCAGTTAAATGAAAAGACAACCAATTATAAATTGGGAATCAGGAAATAAATCTCTAGTGGATCTTTTTGTGCTCTATGTATGATTATGCCAGTCCAAAACCATATTATGTAATGAACAATATTACTTTTAGTTTGCTTGGGACTGTTTGATAACAATTGAGTGTTCCCTGTCTTGATTTGTAGCTTCAAGAAAGTTCCAAAAACCATGCATTAATTGTCAGGCAACCCTTAACAATATAATCTTTAAAAAATAACTGGCTGAAATATGTCTGGTTCAAATCCCTTAGCAATGTAGTCTTTTCTTAATGACAAATAGTCACTATTGTTCATGTGCTTAGCTTAAAAATATCGTACTAGATAAGTTTCTGAGCTCAGTATGGATTTTAACAACAGTTGACTCTTTAAAGGTGGGTTTATTTTGTTCAGCTTCGTTGTAACTCGAAAAACTTGTGGATAATCTTAGAGAAATATCTATTTTAATTGCCCATGCAGTTTATTTGGGTCTTGTACCTTCGTAGGACAGTAATACCATAACACTCTATGAGCCAGAGTTGAGCTATCGCTCAAATGCTGATCTGAAGAACGTGATGCTGAAAGAGATGATCCATGCAATCTTATTTGTAGAGAATAATAGGAAGGACTGCAGGTAGATGTTCTACCATGCCGCTGCTTAGTTTTTTGTGAATTCATGCTGTCAAGGGCGTTGAACCCTCGGATAGCTGGACCTCGGCTACGTAGTTCGTAGCCGCGATCTGTGGCTTAGGGCGAGGTTTTACCCCTCTGCTCCTAGCTTCGGTTGATAGAGAGATTAGATGGCTAATATCTTTCTTAATTCCCCCAATGTCTGGTTACAAGAATATATATATATATATATGGCCTAAGGCCCAAACCGACTAGAGCAACATGCTCCTAAAATTAGGGAATAGAAATAGGTAACTAATCCTATCTTTCCTATTAGGGAATAGAAATAGGTAACTAATCCTATCTTTTCTTCTAGCCACCGGTGGCTAGCTCGGCCTGGGCCGTCCTCGCGCGTTCTGCGCGCTCAACAGCACGCCGCACATCACGGGCACGCCGGCGTTTGGTATAGGTCCGGCCCCACACGACATCTCTCCCTCCCTCGAGAGCCAGCTTGTCCTTGAGCTGGAAAGCTGGATAATGCTCCCGGAAAGCGTCGAGGTCCTCCCAAGTAACAGAAGCCGCTGTCTCGCCCTTCCAGTGGACGAGAACTTGCTGAATGCCGCGGGCGAGACGCATGCGCACGGCGCGTTCAGGCTCTGGGTCGACGGCACCATGGTGGATGGTCGGCAGTGGTGGTGGCGCAGCCGGAACAGGTCCGACAAACTTCTTGAGGAGCCCCACGTGGAAGACATCATGGAGCTTGGCGCGTGGAGGCAGCTCGAGCCGCACGGCGACGGGGTTGATAAGCTCGACGACGCAGTACGGCCCGAAGAAGCGAGGCTTCAGCTTGCGTTTGGTGACTTGGGGTAGCGAGGCCGGGGCGCGATGACGGAGGCGAAGGAGCACCCAGTCGCCTACTGCATAAGAGACCGGGCGGTGCAGCTTGTCGTAGTGCTTCTTCTGGACCGCCCGAGCCTGTTCCAAGCGGTAGCGAACATCCGCCAGGAACTCCGCACGGGCCGCCATGTTCCGAGCGACGGCGGCAACACGAGTTTCGCCCGGCTCGTATGATCTGATGGTGGGGGGGGGGGTCGCGGCCGTACACCACCCTAAAGGGCGTGTCACGCAGCGATGTCTGGTAGGCGGTGTTGTAGACGTACTCCGCCCAAGTGGAGCTGTATATGAGGATGTCGTCAAAAAATACAAGGACGAACCGGCGGAGGAAGGCGCGCACGACGTCGTTCATTAGGGCTTGGAATGTAGCGGGGGCGTTGCAGAGCCCGAACGGCATTACCAGGAACTCGTAGAGGGTGTCGTGGGTGCGAAACGCCGTCTTGGCGATGTCGGCGGGGTTCATGCGGACCTGGTGGTAGCCCGAACGAAGGTCCAGCTTGGTTAAGAACTTGGCGCCGTGCAGCTCGTCCAGGAGTTCGTCGACCACCGGGATCGGGAAAGCGTCCCTGACGGTGATCGCGTTGAGGGCTCTGTAGTCGACGCAGAATCGCCACGACCCATCGGCCTTCTTGACAAGGAGGACCGGGGATGAGAACGCGGACGTGCCGCGGCGAATGAGCCCTTGCTCCATCATGGCGGCGCACTGACGCTCCAATTCGTCCTTGTGCGCGGCCAGGTACCTGTAAGGACGGACGGCCACCGGCGGGGAGCCCGGAAGCAGGTGGATGGAGTGGTCGCGCCCGCGCTGAGGAGGGAGCCCGCGGGGATCTGCGAACACGTCGTCGAAGGAGGCCAACAAGGCGTCCAGCAAGGGCCCGCCGGCGGTGGGCGCACTGGAGACGTGCCCGCCCGTGGTGGTCGCGCTGAGGGCCGGGACCTCAGACCCCGCGACGCCGTGCCAGCAAATCGGCCGGCCCTGCCGCGTGAAGGACAGCGTCCTGGCGGTGAAGTCCCAGGTGAGCGGTCCCCGGGCCGCCATCCACTAGGTCCCTAGGACGATGTCGTAGCCGGCCAGGGGCATCACGAACAGGTCAGCGGCGAACTGCTCGCCCGCTATGAGGACCGCGGCGTGGCGAATGACGCCAAGACACGGGACGCGTTCGCCGTTGGCCACCGTTGCTGTGAGGCGGGGACGGCTCTGGAGGGGGAGGCCGGTCTGCTGTGCTGCACCTTCGGAGATGAAATTAAGTGTCGATCTCGTGTCGAACAGCGCGATCAGGGAGACGCCCCCTAGCGACACGCGGAACTGGAGAGTGTCGCTGACACGGACGCCCGCAATGGCGTGCAGGGAGTACTGTGGTGACTCCTCCACCGTGGACGCGTCGGTAGCAGCCCCGTCCTCGATGTCGTCGTCCTCCACGGCTGCATCCAGGAGTAACAGGCGCTTGCAAACCGTATTGTGGCCGCGTGTGTACTTGTCATCACAATTGTAGCAAAGGCCGAGTCAGCGGCGTTCCTCCTGCTCCGCCGTCGAGAGTCGCTTGATCGGCCGTCCCTCCACATTGATCGTGGCTGGGTTGGACGACGTTGCCCCCGGAGGCGCCGGCAGGGCAAGGCGTTGCGCCGGGGCAGGGAGCAGCGCCCTGGGCGGTGGCCGACCCATGAGAGCCGCGGGGGCCGTGTACTGCTCGCGCAGCTCCATCTGCCGAGCCAGACTCATGGCCACGGCGAGCGTCTGCGGGTTTTGGATGTGGACGTCGAGGCTGAGCAGCGGAAGGAGTCCCCCGGTGAAAAGCTGAACTCGCTGGGCCTCGTCAAGACGTCCTGCCCGAGGAAGAAGAGCCTGGAATCGATCCTGGTATTCGGCGACCGTGCCCGTGCGCCGGCAATCTGCCAACTCGAACAGCGGGGCGGAGCGCAGCGGTGGTCCATAGCGAAGATTCAGCAGCTCCGTGAACCGGCGCCAGGTCGGCGTGCCCTCGTCCTGCTGCACCTGGATGTACCACATCTGGGCGCCCGCCTCCAGATTGTAGGAGGCCATCCAGACCTTCTCCTCCTCCATGATGCGCTGCTGATGGAAGTAGGATTCGCAGCGGTTGATGAAGATCAGCGGATCGGACTTGCCGTCGTACCGCGGAAAATCCATCTTCTGGAACTTCGGCGGCCGATCGTTGTGATGTTCGCCGGAGCCCGGCGTGGTGCCCGAGGAGGACGTGTGGTGGGAGGAGATGGCCTCGATTGCCTTGGAGTTGGCCTCGACCGTGGCCTGCAGGGTCTTGATGGCGGCGGCGAGCGTCTCCAAGGTGGCCTTGAGGTCGTCGCCCATGGTGCTGGCGCAGGAGGAGGCGGCGGACGTGGGGGAAGGGATGGGCGGCGCGGCTGCTGGTGGTGGCGAGGTGGAGGGTTTAGGCGAGGATCACCAGGACCGTGATACCAGGTTGTCAAGGGCGTTGAACCCTCGGATAGCTGGACCTCGGCTACGTAGTTCGTAGCCGCGATCCGTGGCTTAGGGCGAGGTTTTACCCCTCTGCTCCTAGCTTCGGTTGATAGAGAGATTAGATGGCTAATATCTTTCTTAATTCCCCCAATGTCTGGTTACAAGAATATATATATATATATATATATATATATATATATATATATATATATATATATATATATATATATATATATGGCCTAAGGCCCAAACCGACTAGAGCAACATGCTCCTAAAATTAGGGAATAGAAATAGGTAACTAATCCTATCTTTCCTTCTAGCCACCGGTGGCTGGCTCGGCCTGGGCCGTCCTCGCGCGTTCTGCGCGCTCAGCAGCACGCCGCACATCATGGGCACACCGGCGTCTGGTATAGGTCCGGCCCCACATGACACATGCAGTCGACATGGTCCTATTTTCCATGCTTGCATGGATGCTCCAAGGGTGATCACCAGGTTACTCTTTTATGTGAGATAGATATTATGCGTTATACTCCATTGATGATTTGTATTAATTTTGGTGCTTCAGAGGCCACCTGGTAGGTGGTGGGTACAATATCACCACCCAACATGATATCAGTCTGGAGTCCACCTGTAGCATGACCAATCTATGGAAGGTACTGCTGAATTTCTTCAGTTTTTTTTGTGTGTTGTTAACTTAGTTTCATGCTACAATGATAATAATCTGCCATTTTCACAAATACTTTTCAATGCAAATATTTTAAGGAGGGAGTATTTGTTATGTTTATTTATAAAAATATTTAATTTATCTATATAATCAAGTAGATAACCTGTAGCAATGAGCCGGTGAATAATCTGTTTCAACCAGAACCGGTGCACAGATTTTGATGGGTTGGCCAATGGCAAGATGGTCATTATATACCATAATGAAAGACCAAAAAGCTGTTAGACACAGTACAAATTGCTAAAGAAGCTGAATTTGTGACTTCTGTTCCCAACACAGTGGCTTTCGAGATTTCTTCGGAGATGTTTGTGTACCTTAACTTGGGTGCGTAGATTTGTAGCTAGCATTATGTCCCCAAATGTTTGATTTCCAGATTTGTTTCGGCTGAGCTGAAGAAACTGAAGCTGATACTCCATCAGTTCCTAAGATGACGGCCATGGAGATTTCTTCCAAGATGCATGTGTATCAGTTTATGCACCTTAATTTGTTGTTGGGTGCACTGGAATGATAAGATCTGGGGCTAGCATTTCTGGTTGATATTCATATAGTGCAAGTATCTAAACTATGGTTCATCTGGCCAAGCCTAATTATTGCACACGTGCTTCACTGGATAGGGACTTCAAATCAGTTATGATCATATATAAATTTATAGGCAAAGCTCTTTGAAAGACGAGGTCCAGTGGAAGAGGCGGGTCAGGCAAGTTGCGTATGCAGATACGGCGCTTGTTTGTCATCTCTCTTTGAATCTGAAACCTGAATTTGATGATGTGTATTTAAAAATAAAATATGTTATCTATGTGTGAGAACGCACGCTGGATGTTCTTTATGACGTAGCATGATGGTTAATACATGCGACATGGATCATGTGTGTTATCTTTCGGAACTCCCTAGTACGTGAACCGTTGCGTACGCTGCGTGAGCACCAACATGTTTGAGAGACTGACCCTATGTACGCTTCTTCTATTCGTTCTTTCCTATCGTACGGGCTTGGAATCCAGCCCAGTAAAAGAAAAAGTTTTATTTTGAACAAGAGTCTACAAGCACTTCACATTATTTGGTCCAAAGTCTTCGTATTTCTTCTTTTCACTTTTCCCTAGCCCACACACTTTGTGACCCGAGGAACTTTCTACGCTTGAATTTTATACAGAATAATAAACTTTCTACAAACAAACTTTATACACATAAACTTATACACATAAATTTTGTGCATATTTTGCACATAAACTCTCTACTCGTAAACTTTTTACATAAAAGACTTTCTACTCGAACAAAATAAACTTTCTACCAAAGTTGTAATTGTTTTAAAAAGTATTTCAATGATTAAATTTTAGAGTTCATAATTATATTTTAGTTTGCTACATGTTTGGTAGTGACAAAATAAAAATTAGAAACACTAGAAGCTAAGATTAAATAAAAACAATAAAAATAAAAATACAGTAGAAAACCTTGTATGACCCATACAAGCATATATAACCCTCTTCAAATTAAAAACCCAAGCCTCTAAAAAATTAAAAGCCCAAATTGGCAGCTTCTCTTGTGCTTGTGCTTGTCCTAGTGGAATCTAAAAAGGGCAAAAACGCGTAAACAACTCATGGCTCTGGCAGGTTCGCGCGCTTGTGCGGTGCTCGCACAATAGGAATAAAACGCGTAAACACCTCATGGCTCTGGCAGGTTTGCGTGCTTGTGCGGTGCTCACGCTCGCACAACAGGAACTTTGGTTACCTTCTGTTGAATTTTGGTGGCTTATGTTAGACGAGAAAATCATGTATAATTATTTGCACATTTTTGCTAGTGTTTAATCTATCGCTTAGGTTTAATTATTTTAAATGGAGTTGGTTTAATTATTTTGGTCAAATAAGGCTTTAATGTGTATATAGTAGATTGTGCGTTCAACGTGCACCGGAAGTCCTAGTCATGGTCTCACAAATTCGGCCCTTTCTTGTCAATTTTCCCTATTAAAACACATCTACCATTACTGCAGAAAAACATCCACTTCACTTTCGTGAAACAAGCTCACATTCCTGCAGAAAAATAGTAGCAAGACCAACCACTACAAGTTGTTGCATTTTTTAATTAAATCTGGTTAACCAGGTCCAAAACATATTAGAAACATATTCACGACACCCCAAATCAAACATGCATTTGATCACGATGAATTTTGCCAGAGAGCATTGGCAGAAGAGAGAATTCATCATGCGCCCCTGATTTTTGCACTATCTTTTTCATTGTCTTGAGTTTTACCTTATGTTCTAAGGCTGAGTTCGGAACTAAGGAAAAAGATAAAGTTTTTCTTATTTTTTATGAGCATGCTTCCTGAACTGTTAAACGGTGTGTTTTTTTAAAAATTTTCTATATAAAAGTTGCTTTAAAAAATTATATTAATCTATTTTTCAAGTTTAAAATAATTAATACTCAATTAATCATGCGCTAATGGCTCACCTTGTTTTGCATTATTCTCTTCCTCTTTCCTCGCATCCAAACTATCCCTAAATATCCCATACTTTTTATTTTGATCTCCTCCATGCTTATTCCAAAGTTGACTATCAGTCAACCATTAGATTTGTCTTGAAATGAAATATTTTGGCCCTTGCCTGTACTTATGTGCTAGCCACTTAATAGAAACATAATTATTAAGTTGAAAACTTCGGTTATAAAAAATTAAAGGGAACAAAATAGTTTGACCCAACATTTGAAAACCAGTGTTTCAAATGAATAGCAATTAGATTTGATGAAATTTCAAAGGTAGGCAAATTACACAAATCGCCATTTTCCCCCTCTTCTTAGAAACGAATTTTTGTATTTTTTAATCAACTTCAACCAAATTTGAAGAAATTTCCTTGGATAGAGAGGCAAAATTACCCTTTAAAATTTCATAAAATTTGATTGAAACTCATTTCAAAATTTAAATTCTGTTTTTCCAAATTTGGAGTCAAATAACTCTACTACCTTCTATTTTTTTTGGCTGAAATTGTCGCTTTTAAGCTATTACTTAATGTACAGCAGAGGGAAATACCGGAAAAATTCTTATGATCAACTAATAGAAATAATATAGAGAGCATGTAAAGGATAAGACAAAAATATGAAATAGATAGCACGAAAGCTCAACGGCGCACAAGTAATTTTTAATTTGCAAAACAACGCTTAACACTCTTGGACCCATTGCAAAATGGACACTGGTTGTCCCCTTTTTAAGCAAGATATCTTTCGTCAGCACACTACCTTAATCGTAGCCACATAAAAATCTTAATCTTCGATTATTCTAACCACATGAAAATCTTAATCTCAAAAAGATATTTGATCTTCCACATCTTTTTAGAGGGATAAGAACAGTTCTGTAATTTCAGAGCCTTGTTGAATGGGTTTTTAGTGAAATTCATCTCCAAACTCTTCAGCTCCCAAAACATGCATTTGATTTGGATCCATATTTATGAAACCGAGTTCATTTCATCGGAGAGAAAAGTAACTGAACATTCATAGCTCTATGGAAAGTCAAATTTGGCGGGTATTTCCTCGTCCTCCTTCCTCTCCTGCCGCCGGCGGGTCCCTCCCGCCACCACCACATCCCCAATCCTATCGCCTTCTCCGCCATCTCCACCACCCTCCCCGACGATGACCTCCTCCTCCTCCTCGCCGCCGGTCGCGGCCTCCGCCCACCAGCCCTTCTCTTTCCCGCTCCGCGCGAAGCAGCACGGGCCCCACCGGCCAAGCCCCCGCCTTGCCGCCGCCTCCAGGTGGGCGAACCGCAGGGCCAGCTCCATCTGGGTCAACCCTACCGCGCCGCCCCGCCCCGGTGCGGCCGGCCAGACACTGCGGCGCCTCGTCCAGCTCGGGGACCTCGACGCCGCGCTCCGCCTCCTCCTCGGCGCCCTGGCCGCACCAGCGGAGCCCCCCGCCGTCATCTCCTGCAACATACTCATCAAGAAGCTCTGCGCCCACCGCCGCCTCGCTGACGCGGAGCGCGTGCTCGACGCGCTCAAGGCGGCGGGCGCCGCGGACGCCGTCTCCCACAACACCCTCGTCGCGGGTTACTGCCGCGACGGCCGCCTCGCCGACGCGGAGCGCGTGCTCGACGCGGCCAGGGCGTCCGGCGCAGCCAACGTAGTCACCTACACCGCGCTGATCGACGGGTACTGCCGCTCCGGCCGCCTCGACGACGCCCTCCGCCTCATCGCATCCATGCCGGTGGCGCCCGATACCTACACCTACAACACCGTGCTCAAGGGCTTGTGCATCGCCAAGAAGTGGGAGGAGGCCGAGGAGCTCATGACGGAGATGATCAGGAACGGTTGCCCTCCCAACGAAGTGACATTCGCCACGCAGATCCGTTCTTTCTGCCAAAACGGACTGCTCGACCGCGCCGTCCAACTGCTCGAGCAAATGCCTAGGTACGGATGCACACCTGATGTTGTCATTTACAGCACACTTGTCAATGGATTCTCAGAGCAAGGGCACGTCGACGAAGCCCTCAACCTTCTGAACACCATGCTATGCAAGCCCAACACTGTTTGCTACAATGCTGCGTTGAAGGGTTTATGCATTGCCGAGCGATGGGATGATATCGGTGAGCTGATAGCTGAGATGGTCAGGAAAGGTTGCGCACCAAATGAAGCCACATTCAGCATGCTCATCAGTTCCTTGTGCCAAAATAATTTAGTGGACAGTGCAGTCGAAGTTCTTGAGCAAATGGAGAAATACAAGTGTGAGCCTGACACTGTCAATTACAATACAATCATCAATTCCTTGTCTGAACGAGGGCGTGCGGACGATGCCCTCAAGCTGCTAAACAGCATGGTATGCAAGCCTGACGCCCTTGGTTTTAATGCTGTGTTGAAGGGCTTTTGTAGAGCTTTACGATGGCATGATGCCAGCAAGCTTATAGCTCAGATGTTTAGGGAGGATTGCCCTATAACTGAAATGACCTTTAATATACTCATAGATGCGCTTTGCCAAAATGGTTTGGTCAACTATGCAACACAAGTGTTTGAGCAAATGCCAAACTACAGATGTACACCTGACATTGTCACATACAGTAGTCTTATTAATGGCTTTTCTGAACAAGATCTTGTAGAGGTGGCCATTGAGTTATTTAGAAGCATGCCATGCAAGCCTGATATCTTTAGCTATAATGCTGTGTTGAAGGGTTTGTGCAGAGCTGCACGATGGGAAGATACTGGGGAGCTTATAGCTGAGATGGTTGGAAAGGATTGTCCCCCAAATGAAGTAACGTTCAATATTCTGATCAATTCCTTGTGCCAAAAAGGGCTGGTTGATCGTGCAATTGAGGTTATTGAGCAAATGCCAAACTATGGAAGTACACCTGATATTTTTACATATAATGCCCTTATCAATGGCTTTTCTGAAGAAGGACGTTTGGATGATGCCCTCAAGTTATTAAGCACCATGTCATGCAAGCCTGATGCTATTTCTTATAACTCTACATTGAAGGGTTTGTGTAGAGCTGAGCGATGGGAGGATGCAGAGGAGCTTGTAGCTGAGATGCTTAGGAATAAGTGCCCTCCAAATGAAATAACATTCAAGTATGCTAATCAGTTACTTATGCCTAACAAGGTTTGTTGACTGTCAGTTTTGCTTTTTGGGTGAATACCAAAGAATGGATGTAACACTTCTGCCACATGGAGTGATACTGCGCCCTCACCAATGACATTTTCCTATGCTTGTGAACTATGCCATGTGTTCTGAAGCAGCACAACTTGTACAAGCCAGACAGATTCTGCTGGTATGCTGCATTGAAGGCTTTGTGTAAAAATAAGCAAGAGGAATTCAAGAGCTTATAATTTTGAATAAGGGATAAAGTGATGGCCTTGAATTTGCAGTTTGGGTGATGGAAACAACTAACAAGGATAAGATTTTGTTGCATTTGTAGTCTGGCAAACGCAGGAACAAGCTTATGTAATTTCCTCACAGAATATAAAGGTTCAAGCGTTATGTAGCACCAAGTGATGGCAGGATGCAGACGATCTCACTTCCAACAGAGATAAAAAAAAAAAGAACTGTAAAGTTAAGGTACAAATAAAGCTTACCAGCAAATGTCGAATCACATATGATCATTCCGTAGCATCATCATAGTGCTGTTAAGTAAATAATGAAAATGCGATTTTTGATATTACTGTCTGTTCTATTGTAATAAATGTGCTGGGAGCTCCACCAGCCCATGGCACCCCTCGAGGGTGGGGAGCTCGCTAGCCCCACATGCTTGCCAAGCTAGAGTTGGAATGCTGGATGATATTTCTGTTTGTGCTGATGTTAAAAAAGGAGTGACAGAAGAGGGTTTCCTGAAGGATGATAATGACTGCAAATGATTTGGGAGTAATCATGTTGAGAACTATTTTGGTCAAGAACTAGTTAAATTTTGTTCCTCCCCAGATTCCTAGAGAGCAGTATGAAAGCAAATATCTTGTCCAGCATTTTGTAAATCATTCATGGAATATTCTAATTCACGGTAAAACAGTTCCATTTCAGTTCTTTGTAGTTAATTGTTTGGCCAATCCCCCCAAAAAGAAAAAATTTTTGGCCAATATTTCTAGTTCCACACCATCTTTAGTCATGGTACAGTGCATAGTTCAGCTTTCTGAAAGTTCCTAAAGAATAAGTCGTAGGACAAAGATCAAGCCTGTTTGAGTCCATTGTGGGCTGAGACACATGCCATGTAAGTTTCACTACTTTTCATTAATACATTTGAATTGATCAAATATTGTTTTCATCTAGATAGTATTTGTGCTCTATCTTGCTAAATGCCAATGCTAAAATTTGGCAGCCTTATGTAACGTTGTTACTCTTGCAGTTCCTTGGTTTGTTGATTGACGAGAATTCCTTAATCCAAGTTGCAACATGCAAGATCCTAGGTTTAGCAACCTGCCAAAACTTCAAATGTTCAAATCTGCAATCGATGTTCTCATTACAGGTTTGGAGGAAAATCCAGAGGTATATTAGTCCGATACTGTTTCAAAACAATCACCGCTTTCTTGCTTATCTCAGTTTGTCAGCATTGATTCAACTCAGAATATAACGTGTAGCATTTGGGCTCACTCTTTTGCTCTAAAGGCTGAGTATAGGACTCAGTTTATTGTGATAATTAATTGCTCGGTTTATATTGTAATAATTAACGCTTTTCGTCTATTGCATGCAGGAACAGGAAATATGTAGTTTTCTTTCCGTTGGTAAGAACATGGGAGCTTTTCAGCCAATATATCTAAACATTTGACCACTCCAATACTTACTCCCAGTTCATTTACATTTGACCAAAGAGTTGTTTTTAATGTTTTACGTTATTGACTTTTAAATATAAGTTTGACCATTCGTCTTATTTAGAAATTTTGTATAAATATGTAAAGATATAAGTTATGCTTAAAGTATCTTTAATGACAAAACAAATCACAACAAAATAAATAATAATTATCTAATTTTTTTGAATAAAATGCATGGTTAATCTTATGTATAAATGCCAATGGCATGACGCTAAACATTAAAAACTGGAGAGATTATATGGGCTGAAGGTAGTGGTGAGTTTCTGTTGCATGTTGATCCAAGGGCTCAAACAATCTGTAAGTGCCAAAAAAAGGCAGTTAGCTACCGAAAACACCACTTTATTCGCCTATTTTTTTTAAAAAAAATTTGCTTTCCTTATGTCTCGGGTTGTACCACTTTTTTTTTCTAATTTTGTTTGCTCATGTATGCTTGCGAGATGTACTCATCAAGGTTATGTCCGATGATGAGATGCATTCGGACTCCCGTTCCAGCAAATAATGTATGCTTGCGAGATGTACTCATCAAGGGTCACGAATAGTTTCTCAGCTTGATTAAATGGCTCTCTTGTTCAATTACATAGAACAATAAAAGAACTCGGCATACACTTGTATAACCAATTTTCGATGTCATATAACCAATTTTCCCCTACTAAAAATATTAGTCTTTACACTTTGTAAAAATGAGTTGTAATGTGAGCAACATACTGGTGCACTACTATGAAGAAAGTGAATAATAAAATAATATCATTTTTCTAATTTCTCGGACATCCATGATGCCCGGAACCGGAAGTGACCAGTGACCACTTCACCTAAGAAAGAGCAATTCAAAATTGCTAAATGTAAAAAAGAAGATATTCATTGCGCTAAAACGGCGCATAAGTTTCTAGACAGGATGCCAAGGTAAAGTGAAAAACAAAACAGCGATCTGATCCTACAACAAAGGCAGAAGACAAATATCGATGGTTGCCACTTAATAGTTCTATCTTTCTACCTTCAGAAACGTTCCATTCAGCTCAGCAAAATCGTTAATTAGGTGGCACGTCACGTTTCTCATCTATCTTAGGGTTCTCCCTCCGGCGCAGTTCAAAGCGATCCCCATCCGCAGAAGGATCAGGCTGTCCATGAGAATCTGTTGTTTCCATGCTTGGCTCAGGAGATGTCTCGGTGTTAAACTCTTCATCATCTTCTGCGTTTCTTTCTCCCGAATCAGCGCTTTCATCACTGCTGCTGCTGCTACTACTGCTGTATCCTTGGTTGGACAGCAGGATATCACCTTCACTGACTTTACAGTCCAACTCATCAATTGTTACTTCTTTCCGAGGAAGTCTCTGCTGGATAGGCACAGCGTTGCTGATAGGCTGACCTGTTCTCACTTCTTCTCTATAAGCAGCTAACTCCTTCTGGTATCTCGCCTTGTCCACTATACCTCTTTCTTGATATACCTACAATACCATTGGAGTGTTACAAAGCACATATATCGCATGATAAATAGTTGTCAATTTGAAGAACTGATATCAAAAAGACCATGTCTACTCTTACAGCTTTATCTTCAGGGCTTAAATTGTTCCATCGTTCACCAATAATCTTGCTGATAAGCCTGTCTTGTCCAGGATATTCTGGCTTGAGCTTCCTGTGCTGATCTTGGAAGAAGAAATTATAGCCGCTCCTGTTTGGTTTAGGATGTCTGGGGTCTGTTGTACTTAGCTTCTTCCTACGGCGGCGGCGACGTGTGCCCTTCAAGCCAGTGCTGTTAACTGCAACACAAGTTGCCACAGTTGGCACAGCAGGTTCTTCGATGCAATTATAGAGTATCACTTTCGTCCATTTTGAGCCCATCTTAACAGTTGCTATGTAGCCATGTTCAAACTTGCCATCAATTATCACATCAACATTATCTGTAGAAGAAGCTAGGTCTAACAAAGTTGAAGGAACAAACTGTTAGTCATATAAATTTAAACAACTTTACCTAAATGTATAAAATCAGCAGCAATAATAATTTCTGTAAATGTTTTCCATTTATTTTAGCACCGTATAGAATATGCTTGAGAACAACAATAATACTTCCCATAAACGTTTCTCAATTTAGCTTAGCACCATTACAGGACATGCCTGTTTTTACCAAATTTATGAGTTATAGATTGATCTACTTGTAAATAGACCCTCCAATAAATTTATTCCAAGAACGGACCCTTTGCTCAGCACCATCGATGAAGGTGCCGAGGTAAAACATCTCAGGGCCATAAACATTGGCGCTGAGGACTTTGCCGAGCTGGCATGAAGTCCACGTGAGCAGGTGGTCAGTGCCAAAGCTCTGATGCTGACCACATATGAAGCTTAAAAGGCTTATGGGCTACAATAGGTAACTAGCTGATAAGTGGTCTAGTGGTTTGATGGCCTCATGCTTTCCTTGACATACTGGGTTCGAGTGTTCAGGCTGAGTGTTTTTCCCTCTTCTTTTCTCCTTTTTAATTGTCAGCTCCACTCATACGTACATGAATCGAGGAGTGCTTGCCTTTAAAAAATATATATGGTACCTGTTGACTGCTAAAAAAGAAAAGAAAAAATTGGCCACTACAAATGAAAAGAAAAGGTCGGCGCTGAGAACTTTGCCAAGCTGGCACGAAGTTTATGTGAGCAGGTCCTCAGTGCTAAAGCTTTGGCGTGACCGCATATGAAGATTAAAAGGCTTGTGGGCCACAATAGGTAACCTGATAAGTGGTCTAGTGGTTTGATGTCCTCAAGATTTCCTCGACATTGTAGGTTCAAGTGTTCAAGCCAAGAGTTTCCCCTCCATTTTTTCTCTCTTCTTTTAATGGTCAGCTCTATGCATACGTACATGACTCAAGGAGTGCTTATATTAAAAAAATATATATGGTACCCATTGGCCACTAAAGAAGAAAAGAAAACATTGGCCAGTAAAAAAGAAAATAAAAAAGTTGTCGCTGAGAACTTTGCCGAGCTAGTGCCAAAGCTCTTGGCACTGACCATATATGAAGCTTAAGGCTTGTGGCCTACAATAGGTTACAAGCTGATAAGTGATCTAGTTGTTTGATGGCCTCATTTTCCTCGACATCCTGGTTCGAGTGTTCAAGCTGAGAGTTTTCCCCCCTTTTCTCTCTCTTCTTTTGGTGGTCAGCTCTACTCATACGTACATGAATCAAAGAGTGCTTGCTTTTAAAAACTATATATGGTAACGTTGGCCACTAAAAAAAGAAAATAAAAAAGCTGGATTAGCCAAGGATCGTACTCCGCTCGACAACATTTCAAGGTGGACGTCTTACCACCACACTATGTTTCCATCATTGTTTAATTGAAACTGTTAGCTTGTTATCCTGGATATTAGGTTACAACCAACACCTTCGGTGCTGACCACGTGGTCTTCGAGCCAGCTTGGCAGAGTTCTCAGCACCAGAGTGTATGGCACCGAGATGTTGTACTTCGGTGCCTACATCGATGGTGCTGAGCAAAGGGTCCATTCTTGGAATAAGTTTATTGGTGGGTCTATTTGTCAAATAAGAATACAAGGGCCAAAATGTAAAAATTGTTGCACACTCACAAGCTTCAACTGAAGAAATATTATGCTATCTTGTAAGTTGATGGTTACAACACTTAACACAATGATACAACATTACTAGAACTTTTTGAGTAACATTTCAATCTTTCCTTCTCTTATAATGAGCTGCTAGCCTGCCACAGAAGTCCTAAAAAGAACAAAACTGCTACAGAAGATGAGTGAGCTGAAACTGACCTGAAGAACAAGAATTGCTGCCCCTTTTCCTTTTCTGGGAAGCTTGACCTTCAGCTTTCATTTCTATACAGGAAATGCTTCTGGAATCTGCTGAAACAAAATGGTATGAGCTAAAAGAGAGCAACAGCCAAACTAGAAGACGAATTTCTGTAGATCCCACAGACCAGTTTCATGATACCAGCCTTGTGCCTCAAACAAGTATAGCTGCTCCAAATGGTATAATAGTGACATGTAGTATTTCTTCAACATAAAAGAAGCATTTGTTGCAGTAGCAGGGAAAATAAATGATGCTGTTACTTCCCTCCATCTATTATCAGCTTTCACCTGTGGAAAACAAAATTCAGTTATCTGCCTGCCAGTCTGACAGGTAACAACTAATAATGAGATCATGAAAACAACCAAAATTTCAAGTGTCATGCCTTTAGTCTGTTTTCCTTTGGCAAACATCTAAGCATAACAAAAAAAAAAGCTTTACTACATTCATACCAGTCATGACGCTGGCTAAAATACTTTCTTAAGGAACATTTGACAAGTGAAATATGAATATTGAACTCTTACCTTATCAATGCCACCGCGTGAAGTGACCTCCTTAAACAGCTGATGAAGATCCAGGTCTTTTCCACCAATAATTGGCACCCTTAAAAAAAAAAGGATGTTAGAAATGCACCAAAATGAAGCATGCTCAATAATAACGTGATGGAGTAGAGCAACTAATTACCACAATACACAATAAGGTTGCAATGCAAAGCATTCATCAACTTATATATAACATTAACAGTAGTGACATATTCAAGCAACATTGACAAACATGCATGTCGTTATTTTCATATAATACAGCTATAGCATTTTTGGTCCATCGAAAGTATGTTGATTTGCAAGGGACAGGCTCAAACACTCGATAAAACTAAGGGAACTACAAACTATAAGTGAGCAATAT
The DNA here is from genome assembly GCA_003991445.1 of Oryza meyeriana var. granulata. Lineage (NCBI taxonomy): Eukaryota > Viridiplantae > Streptophyta > Magnoliopsida > Poales > Poaceae > Oryza > Oryza meyeriana. Next base: position 466,278 of record RYFJ01000696.1, on the reverse strand, counting down.
CATAAATTGAACATAGCATCATCAACTAGGACTGTTCCTCAACATTAACAACATATAAAGGAATTGATCTCTGAACAAGGCATAAAACAAGAAAACTATCACAATCCATGGACAACATTTATTTACGCAAAGAAGGAAAAAATATAAGAAACCAGAAATGTGTCCGATTGATAAATTGGTGACCCAATGGCAGATATAGGCCACATAAATTTTGAAGGTAACATGGGTTGATTAGTCAAAAACGGACGTATCTGGATGACAAAAATTAATTGCAGGTATTTGCATCATCCATTATTATTAGGATCGCTGTCTCTATTCTCAAACTTCTCTTTCTCCACAAACTTTATCTGGCAAGTTGTAATTTTGCACATTCAATAAACAAAACAACAACAACAACAATAATAATAACAGCACCTATTATAAAGACACGGTATCAAATGCGGAACAGGGAGATATCAAAATGCAGGTGCATGGTGCAAGGATCGGCGATGCCGGATAAAGATTGGAGACAGAGAGAAAGAGAGGGATCCCTTACTTGAGCTTGGTCCCCATCTGCGCGTGCACCCCCTCGAGCGCCGCCCTGAAGACCGCCGCGTCCTCCACCACGTCCTTGAACTCCGCAATCCGCGCCGGGTACGCCACGAACGGCCCCCTCCCGCCTCCTCCTCCTCCTCCTCCTCCCCCGCCCGACGGAGCCGCCGCCGCCGCCGCCACCTTCTCCTTCCCCTTCCCCTTCCCCTTCCCCGCCGCATCCGCCACGCCCTTCGCCTCTGCCCCCTCCGCCTCCACCTCCGGCGCCGGCGCGCTCATCCCCCCTGCGCACACCCCACGACAAAGCCATCATCACCTCCCCCGAAGACGCCGCCGCGCCGCCGCCCGTTAATATTTCCCCCCAACCCCTCCAAACCAAAAAGGAGAAAACCAGAGGAGGAGAGAGATGGGAAGGGAAGGGATGGGATGCCACCATGTAGACGAGAGTACTTTACCTCTCTCTCTCTCTCTTTCTCTCTCTCCCTTCTCTTCTCCTCTCCTCTCCTCTCGCCTCCGTCCGCTTACCTTCCTGCGAATATTTTGTTTCTCCCCAACTTTGGCTTCCGGCTTTGGCTTAGCCCCAGGATTACTGTGAGAGATTAACCATAGTTAAATAAACCTAGCACTCCTACCGCCATCTATATATGTACGGGGAAACAACATATTTGTAGAGAGAGAAAAAATAGAAGGGAGACGAAGTGGGGGAGAGCGTTATAATTATAACCCCATGGTTTGCTATTAGCTATTGCCAAGATAGGTTTGTATTTATTCTCTGGCTGGTGGTGGAGGCACGCACAGCCATATGTGTTACCGTCAGATATAAAGAAGATATAGATAGTAATAGATAGATATATAGAAGCAGGGATTATCTATCTCCAAGGAAAATTGGGGCGCCAACGCTCTTAAAAAATAAATAATCTTTGGAGAAAATAGGGCCAACTCTTTTGAAAAAATAAATAGACGAGAGAGACTATTGTACGGCATGTGTATTGGTTATCTTTGAGTAACCGGAACACTAAATAATAGCCACTAAATCGGTGTGTCGTAATATACGGAACAATTATGTTTGATATAATAGGTCTTCGATAGTCAGGTGTTGAGGTTGGATATGTTTTTATTGTTGTTGTTCAAGTAGAATATTGTTATATTTAAGATGAGAAGTTTTTATAATTGTATTAAAATAGGTTAATTGGTGGTCTAATAATGGGGGAATAAAGGGGGGTGAGATGTAGCATCAGTGTTAATGAAGACATGGATAGAGATGAGATATTTTAATTTGCTAAATGTACACATCCAAAATGCAGTTGACGTTAGATGGAATTTAATGACGTGGCGTTATATTACCTCCAAACACCATAAATAAATTAAGCTTCTTTGGATTGTTTTGAACTGAGTTGCACAACACAACAAAACAAGGTTTTGTTCGTCTAGCTGGGCTGACAGATGTACGGTTCCGATGCGACCTCAAGGCTCAAGCAAATGAGCCACGGTGGTTCCTTTTCTAATGGGACATTTTTCTTAAATGTACAAAATGTCGCCATTTTCCATTTGGCATGGATACAGCTATTACATATTAATAACCCCCCAAATGAATGCACCATATTTAGCACTCACCTTGAATAATGGAGAACATGCACTGAATCGTGTATACGACGTTTTTTCATCCTTGTTTAGAGATAGTGAGATTAATCATCAAACACATGGAGCATTTGGTGGCATTGACACAAAATCAATCTACTGTGCCACACAATTTCAAATCTATATTCCATTTAGACATGGAGAAATAAAACAAACAAATGTATTTATGTTTCTCCTGATTCAACTTATAATTTCAGTTAAAATTTCTTCAAATGATTTTTTTTATAATGAGCTCTCTAAATAACTTTTTTATTTATTTATGTGACCATCTCGCTGCTTTTTAAGGAATGAAGCACCAAATACAAGCACGGGGTAGATCTAGACTAAAAGGCCATTGGTAATAATAATTTCACAAGAAGCCGTTGATATCATGTGATAGGATGTGAATCCTCTGCAGCAATGCAAGGGTATTGAAAGTCACTAATATATAAGCCCTAAATGAGAGTAGGGCTCATATATTAATGCCTTTCACTCTTTGAACAGAACATATAAGGCTAGGAGAAGATGGGATTCACATATTAGTGGATCCCACTCTCTCGGCAACACTTAACATATGAGCTTAGAGAAAAGTGGGGTTCATATATTTGTGTTTTGTACTCTCTCAACGGTATTTAACATGTGAGCCCAGAAGAATAAAGATTTGGTTACCATGTGGCACCATTGAATGAGCATGGATATCATATTGTGAAAAGTACATGAGGGTTTTTTTTCCATTGGCACTAATTAACGCTTCCATTTTATATACAATTGTTTTATAGGCATTAGTGGTAGACTTTAGTAATCATATAATAATTAGGTATTTTCATAATATATATTCTAATTTTTTTTCTTTAACTAACTAATGTATATTATTAGAGGTGAAAATTTTCAACTCCGACGTATATTCGCTAACTAGATGAGTACTCCATCCGTCCTAAAAAGAATTGATTTGTTGCAATTCCTAGACAAGTTAGCACTAAGGAAAAGGATCAAAGTGCCTCTCATTATTAATAGGAGAGTTGTATTGTTAGACAGGTAAGTAAGGGGTATTAAAGGGATAAGACTCAATTAATACTCTATCTTGGGGTGGGCATCGGCCTGACCATAGAATTCGGTCTCGGTCTTCGGTATTTTGGTAAATTTCGATCATCTAAAGCTGGAGACCAAATTGCATTGCAAAATTGTCAAGACCGAGCAATTCGGTTTCAATTCGGTTCCAGTTAGTTCGGTTCAGTCTTCAATCATGATTGAAATATCTGATGTAGCCATCGTGGAGGATGATGCACACCTAGGGTGGAGGAGGATACATAGAGCATTGATCGCTTGGATCTGGAGGGCGTCGCCTCCTTCGAGGGCCTATCTCAGAGCCGTTGCCGTCGCCACTGCCCATGCAAAAGCCATGAGGAAGACAAGTGCCATTGGATCTCCGCGTCACCGATGCTTGCTGCCCAAGCCAAAGGAAGAGGAGAGGGATGCATCGGGCTGCCCAGGGTGAATCCGTTGTCACATCACCAAGCGCCGACCCAGATCTAACTCCCGCCTCCCCCTTCCGTCTTGTTGAGCCGGCGATCGGGGCAGCACTAGATATGGGAGAGGTGGAGGTCGTCGTTGTTGGATTATCTACGCGAGCTCCGCACCATCCTCGTCATTGCTGCCTTCCCGACTGCGACCCGCCGGTTATGTGCTGACTTGGCCAAGGGCGACGTGGGAGATGTGGTGGGTGACGGCACGGGCTCAACAGTTAGGGCCTTAGAAGGCGCGGCATCGACCATCGGGCAGCATCGCAGCAAGAGGCGGTGGCTAGCTGGCTGCGTGTGGGTGGCCGGGTGGGGTGCCAGGAGGACTAGGGATTTATTTTTACTGTATTGGTCTAACCGGGCTAAATTTTAATCAATTTAGTTAACCGAGGTATATGACCGAATTGATTGAACTAAATTTGGTGTGAGTTGTGGGTGTAGACTATGACCAAAATTCTCTGGTCCCAGGTATTTTGGTTTGGCGTTTTGGTTCGGTCAATTTTATCCACCCCTAACTCTACCTTGAGGGTAGGTAGTGCCGTATGGGGCATCAAATAAACTTGTTTTAGGATAAATTTTGTATACTATAAATCAACTCTCTTTAGGATGGAAAGAGTAGAAAGGAAGGTCATTTGTGTGGTGTTGCTTAAAATCAAGGGAGCAGACAAAGTTGATAAACGGTGGTGAAGGTCATACACACATATGATCCTCGCATACACATTTATACAAAGGAAACCGAGTCATGTGATATCTTATGGTTGATAAAGTTATATGATATTATATGGTTGGCAAAGTGCCACTTATGTGCAAGAAAATTTAAGAGGTGAAAACGAAAGGCCAAGTTTTGGCTGCTCTATCTCTGTATTGCAATTCAACGATTGCTTGGCTCACCATCATTTCTGGTTAATTGGCACTTGTGGCTCTTGGTGATTCGAGGTAGGCCAACTAAAGGTACGCTTCCCCTATTTTTTTTATTTTCTTTAGATAAAAAGATTAAGGACTTGATCATGAAAATAGCATATTGAAAGGACCATGCCGCTGATATTGCAGGAAGTGATAGTTGGTGGGAAGGTCCTCTGTAGGGGGCCGATTCAGCTGTGGGTTGCTTAAAGGCCTAAGGCGCTATAGGCTCAATGAAAATTGCAACTGTAGAGAAGAGGGTTCGGGTGGTCTAGGGCCGTTCCAAGTATTATATGGGTCCTAGGATGTGATAAAAATATCTCTTACCGATAAAATATAGTGTGGTATTACTTCTGTTTAAAAATTTTAAATATAAAGATACATTTATTCAATACATTACAGAAACACAAATTATTTATAACGGCCAATCTAGTGGCTTGTTAATCTGGTAAATAATCATAAACAAAATTATGCACGACAAAACTTGCTGGGCACCTTTCTGTGGTTTCCGTCAAGTTATTTGAAGTTTTTTTTTTCCATTTTCAGATAAGAGTCCTTGCTTGTTTATATGTCAGGAACAAAAGCAATTAGTAAGGCCCCTAGGAACATACCATACAACAGCTAAAATGATCCATAAACTAATAATCAAATAGTCATTAGAAAATGAGTGCAACGCTATGTCACTATAGGCCCAGGGAGGCGGTGGCTTTTAAATAGAGAGACGACCAGGGAGGGACATCGCACGCGCACGCCTAGGGTTACAAGGCCCATGGGCCCAAGTGGGGATGGCGCAGCACCCATTTGACTCGGACTCAGGAACCAATATGAATTATTTTGATGATTGTGGCCGGCTCGGATGGAATTTGAAGATGAGGTTAGATCCGTTGGAAAGTAGACTTCATAAGCTTTCTATGAAGTACAAGAACATCCCAAACGGAGTCCATATGAGAAAGTTATGCCCGTTTGAACTTGGTACCATTGCAGCAGTTCGAATCTGATTTCAGGACGAGTCCATCTCGAATTCTTGCTTGACTTGGTTCCCTTCCTTCAACCTTTTCCAGGTTCCTAATCATAATTAAATCATTTGCATTAGATAGCGGACTATTCTCAATAATATATAAACCTAGGAATAAATTCACATGTTAATTAAGTTGACGAGCACGAGCTCGAGTAAGTGGTCCTTACGGTGAATGAGTTGTATCCATGGAAGAGATGTCCTCATCAATAGTAGCTCTTGAGACCTTCATAGTTGAGTCACAACTGATGCCAAGTGCTCATCCTCCATGGTAAAAATTTCTTGAGTGCATTATTCTCGAGTGCTCTTTGTCCGAGCACCTTTTCTCCAAATCCTGCTTCATGTCAGCTGGCAACGAGGCTATGAAGGGCTTAATAGAGGTTAAATAGTATACGCCGAATAGGCACACCTATTAGGTGTAGCCCCCGACTTTATGTTTAATTGCGAAACAATTAAACATAAAGTTAAAGATCTTTAATGCTTAAGTCTTTCTTGAGTGATGTATTTCTTAGAATTTAGACTCTTCAGCTTCATGTCAGATGAAAATATTTTTGCTCAAGGCATTTTAGCTAAGCATGTAAGCCGAGTAACACACATGGATTTTAACCCAATATGTGGCCAGGTGTACTTGAGAGATACCTGCATCCCCAATTTTAATAGAGACCAGCTATTGATCTTGTAAGGATATATTCTCAATACCTATTAAATAATTTAGATATCTGAACACATGTGTCCAGTAATTAGGCTTAACATAAAGCATATCTAATTATTTTAATCAGTTCCTATAAAATAGCACCCATACTGTGATTTTAACATAGACAGCTATTAGCCCAATCGGACATGCTATTTAGGAACTCATATATTACGGCCCATTGCTAAGCAGGCTGGCCCAAGCCAACCACCTAGCGCAGGCTTATAAATCCTGAGGAGAGAGAAAATATTCCCCTTTCTTTCCCAAATCATCAAAACTTTTCGCCTCCTGCATCCGCGTGCGCAGCTCTCATGCTCTCCGCTCCCACCTAGGGTTTCAGCGCACTCGAGCTTCTCCTCGTAAATCCAAAGCCTTCCATCCCAATCGTCGATTCCCATCTTTTAGAAGCTTTTCATCCACTTTTTGTTCTTCCAAAATGCCGAGGGCTCCATTCGATGCTCCCCACATCCCGACTGGGACATGGCCGACGTTCACAACATGCTCCATGAAGCTAGCTTACTTGGAGAAGAAAAAGTGCCTCCAGCCGAAATAGCTCATCAACTGGCGCCCGGCCATCGGTGAGTCAACTCCCACCCCAGATTCCCACGAAATAGTGGTATTTGCATCTTTGTTCAACAGGGGCTTTGCTCTCCCTTCTTCTGATTTCCTTTGTGGTCTTCTCGATTACTATTAAATCGAGCTCATTCACCTTAATCCCAACTCTATCCTTCAGATCTCCATCTTCGTAACCCTTTGCGAAGCTTTTCTCGGGTCGATCCCCATTTCAATCTTTTCCCCTTCCTCATCCCCGTGAAACCCCAACCATCCAAATCCAAACCACAAGTCATAGGGGGAGCAGGGCTTCAACTCCGTAATGAAATGAAGAAAGTTTGTCTTCACCTCCCCCTAAAGACTTCTTTGAAGGAATGGCACTAGAAGTGGTTCTATTGCTTCAATCCGGAACCCTCCTTGCCATCTTTCATGGGAATCCTCCGAAGGTCCTGGATATCTGGTTGGCTCTCCCCTCGGAAGCCGATATGGTGCAGGTGCTGTTGCTGCTGGAAAAAAATTGAAGCTCTAAAGGACAAGGGGTTGATAGGGCCCTGGGTCACTCGAACCTTCTAGAATTGGCGCACACAGCCCCTGAAAGCCAAGATCCATCCTGGATACGAATACCAGGGAAAAAATGACCCAACCCGGGAGTGCGCCGATTTCGTCAACAAGGACACTGTCACCGATACCCTGCTCGGCTACTTCGTCAGCGGTGTAGTCGAGACACTGGATGCCGACAGGGCCCCCAAGCCTTACTGCATGGGCAGGCCTAGGCCAATGGTAATCTTCTGACTTCTAGCTATCTTGATATCTGCTTGTGATGATGGATGTAGACCCAGTTTGAACTGGATCGTCTTTGTGCACAATGTTTGCAGGAGAATGCTGACTTTGTGTCAAACCCTCCCAGCCAACCAGCTAGGGAGTCAAGGAAACGGCCGGCCAATCCTTTGGCTGCCCAACCCAACGCCAAGAGAATTGGGAAACAACCAATGACGGACCAGGCCAAGAAGAAGGATACGCCGACTAAGGCATCAGGCGGTCCTATGATTAGGGACACCAGCAGTATAACCCCAGCGCCGACCAGCACCACAGCCGCACCACCAACAGCACCTCCAACCTAGTCGACCGCACCAAGTGCGGAACCGACTGGGATTAGATCCACGCCACCCGATGCTGCACCTCTCGGCCTAGCACCAAGCAGCCCGACTCCTTCGAGCAAGCCTTCGGGCTCATCGCCAACCGCCTCCACTCCCAGTACACAGGAATGGAGGTTTAAGACTTCCAGGAGATATAAAATCTTCAATCTTCAAGATATCTTGAAATATTGTGCAATGTCTTGATTGCAGCATAATTATGGAGAAAGCCAAGTGACACTGATCCCAAGGGGACAGCGCTACCAACCCCCATCATCGTCCCAGTCCCAACTGAGGCTGAGCCAGAAGGGCCTCAGCCCGAGCCAAGTGCTGCCCTAATCCCTGAGAGTGAGGTGGAGCACTTGGTCGAACCGCAAGCCTCCCCAATCGGGGCACCACAAGGCCAGCAGATGACCTGGTCGCCGAGTCGACTAGAGAACCATCACTCCCTAAGGGCCCCAGACCCAGAACTTCCTCTCCTCCGTTGTCCTCATCCTTAAAGGAAGGTGACCTCCCTAGGCTTGAAGCCTCTCCACACGATTTCCTCCGAGTATTTTATTGGGTTAACCCGGACAGAAGTGATGATGTCCTGGAGCTGAACGAGGGTGCCGCTAACAAGGAGCGGGTCGAGTTGATGGAGGCCACCATCAAGGCTTTGAGACAGGTCCAGGTATACGACTCGGCTGACTATGACTTCAACCTTATGAGGGTTGTCTGATCTTGTGGTTGTATAGCGATAACTCGCCTTATGTGATAATAATCTTGCTTTGTAGAAAATTGTTGAACGGTCCGAGAAGATGAGTCAGGCACTCGCTCGGCTCACTCCGCAGATCTCTCAATTTACCCAAGTCCAAGCCGAGAAGAACGAGCTGGAGAGGACCAGTAAGGAGAGGGAAGCCTGGCTGAGGGACTCAGTCAACAAGCTGCAGGACGAGCAGTGGGAGAAAATTGGGACCACTAGAGGTAAGTATCCCTTCTGCCCGAGTAGCCCCAGGTCTCCTCAATATGTTTCTGATCTTCGGGCTTGCTTAGCTGTAGCTCATGAAACAAACCTCCACAACAGTCCCTGGAGATTGAATGCCTGAAGAAAGAGATGAAGGAGCTTGAGAAGGCGAAATCCAAGGTTGACACCAAGTTTGCAAGTAAGTTGCATATCTGTTTTTGAATTCTGTCCAACTGGATATCCAAGTTCCCTCATATCCTTTCTCTAAATGAGCAGCCTTCAAGACTAACACAGACGTAGTTCAGTTCCTTCGGCAAGGAAATAAAGGCAATAGAAAATTCGCGGAGCGCCATAGTGGACTCGGCGAAGGCTTGATTGGACATCATGCAGCCGGGCCAAGCTGGTTCCAGTTCAAACACTCCTGCCTAGGTGTTGCAACACCTTCGAGATGCTCCAGCAGTCTTGAAGGAGTTCACCACAGAGCATGCCACCGTGGGGATTTCCCAAGCCCTGGCCATGACCAAGTCTATTTACCCCCGGGTGGACATTGAGGCAGTCAGTGAGGGGTTCTCTGAGGGCACCACCCCGGAGCAAGAATTGGAGCTGATCAACCAGACAAGGCCCACTGCTCGAGCAATAGCTGAAGATCTGCAACTGTAATTACTCTACCCATAAAACAAACTCTTCTGAGTGGTCTATGTATGAGAAGAACAGCAATGATCTGTATATATTGTAGATGTTTTTGTTTGTTGCAAAGTTTGGCCGAGTGCATGCTTTATCGTAGTCATCATTAGCTTTATCTGACTAGCCAATCTGTATCGAGTGTTAAGGACCAACTTAAAAAGCGTTTATCCCACGAATCTATACTCGGCAAGAGTTAGCGTAATCGTTATAAAACTTCATGACTTAGATAAAACAAACTCAAACTTTAGCAATAACAGAAGATGTGTTGTCATCATGTAGCCCCCGACTCACTACTCGGTTGGAACAATCGATGTAGTAAGTCAAAGTAAAAAATCTTTATTTATATATAAGTGTAATACAATGCTCAGGTATAGAAAAGATATAGTTGTTCTATATTCCATGAGTTGTTGATTAGGGCGCTGTCTTCTGTTTTCAGTCGATAAGCACCCCGACATGTCATCTCAGCGATAATGAACGGCCCCTCCCATAGGGGAGATAATTTGCGCCTGTCCTTGGTGGTTTGTATTTTTCTCAAAACTAGATCTCCCACCAAAAAGCACGGCCATAATATTACGACTGTGATAACAACGTAGGCCTTGAAGGTGTCTTGCCGACTGAATAGTTGCGATGTCCCTTGCTTCTTCCAACTGATCGAGTTCGACCAGTCGGTCTTCGTTTGTCTTGTCTTCTGAGTGGGCCCGGACCCGCGAAGAGCCGAACTCCAACTCGGTTGGTAACACAGCCTCGGCACCATAGACCAGGAAGAAAGGGGATTGCCCTGTTGCCTGACTGACCGTGGTTTGTAGAGACCAAAGAATAGATGGGAGTTCTTGCACCCGTCACCCTGCATATGGTCATAGTCGGTCGAACACCTTAGCCATGATACCTTGTAAGACCATGCCGAATTCGTTATAGAAATCTTGAAAGATGCCGCTAGTGAAGTGAGTGCCATTATCCGTTATGATGCGATTGGGAACTCCAAAGCGGTAAATAATACTCATGATGAAGTCTTTTGCCCTAGCAACAGTGATGGTAGCAACAGGTTTGGCCTCAATCCACTTTGTGAACTTGTCCACTATGACAAACAAGCATGTGAACCCTCGTGGCGCTTTTTTAATAGCCCAACCATGTCGAGCCCCCAGTCTGCAAAAGGCCAAGATATTGGGATTGTCTGTAGCTCTTGAGCTGGTAGGTGTATTTGCCGAGCAAAGAATTGGCATCCCTCGCATTTCCGAACTATGTCCTTGGCATCGATAACTGCAGTCAGCCAGAAGAAACCTTTCTTGTAAGCCTTTCCGACTAACGTCCTTGATATGGCATGGGTGCCACAGACGCCTGAGTGGATTGATTGCAGATTCTGCTTGTCCTCCTCAGGTGTGATGTAGTGCATGAGGACTCTGGATGCGCTTCGACGATAATGGTCATCTCCGACTATGAGAAAGCATTTGCTTCGACGTTTGACTCACTCGGCTTCGCTGCTGTCTTCTGAGAGCTCGTCTTCTAATAAGAATCGGATGATTGGAGTCCACCAGTCTTGGGAGATGACTAGTACTTCCCTTGGTTCTGAGGTAGGTTCAGCCACCGACTGCTCGGGATCAGGCTTTTTCTTGACTGATGGCTCTAGCAATTGCTCAACAAAAACTCCAGTCGGGACCACTTCTCACTTGGATCCCATGTTGGCTAGCATATCTGCGGCTTTATTGTATTGACACAAAACATGTGTGATTTTCAATCCATCAAACTTGTTCTCCAGCTTTCGCACTTCCTGACAGTATGCCGCCATATTGTCGTCCAAGCACGTCCAGTCTTTCATGACTTAGTTCACCACGAGTTGGGAATCCCCGCAAACTACCAACCGTCGGATACTGAGCGATATGGCAATGCGGAGCCCATTGATGAGTGCTTCGTACTCGGCAACATTGTGAGATGCTGGAAAGTGTATTTGAAGTACATATTTGAGTTTTTCTCCATTGGGTGACGTCAGAATGGCGCTAGCTCTTGCTCCGCCGATCCGTAAAGAACCGTCGAAGTACATTGTCCAGTATTCAAGCTTGTCCGCAGGTGTGACCGTCTAAGCTTCCATCCGCTCGGCCACAAAGTTAGTGAGGGCTTAAGATTTGATTGCTGTCCGTGGTTGAAAAACATTGTCAAACACTATCAACTCGAGTGCCCGTTTAGCGATTTTGCCAGTGGCTTCGCGATTATGTAGAACATCCCTGAGTGGAAATGATATGACAATTGTGACTTGATGCAACTGGAAATAATGTACCAACTTCCGAACAGTTATGAGTAATCCATATAGCAACTTCTGGACTTGGGGATACCGTATTTTGGATTCGCCTAGGACCTCGCTGACAAAATAAATTGGCCTTTGAACTTTTTGTATATGCCCTGGCTTTGCCCACTCAACAACTAGAACCATGCTGACTACCTGAGTAGTTGCCGCTAGATACAATATAAGTGGTTCCTGAGGCATTGGTGATGCCAACACAGGTGATGATGTAAGGAATTTCTTGAGGTCTTCAAAGGCTTGTTAGGCTTCGGGTGTTCATTGAAAATTATCAACCTTCTTTAGTAGTTTGAAAAAGGGCATGTCCCGTTCGCCAAGTCAGCTGAGTGCCGCCATGCAGCCGGTCAGCTTCTATACGTTCTTTTGGCTAGTCGAGGGAGCCATGTTCATGATTGCGTTAATTTTCTCTAGGTTCGCCTCTATACCACGGTGTGAGACAATGAACCCAAGTAGTTTTCCCGAAGGTACTCCGAAGACGCACTTCTCTGGGTTTTGCTTTATCTTGAATCTTTGAAGGCTTTGAAAAGTTTCTTCTAAGTCGGCGATGAGGTCTTCCTTGAATTTGGTCTTGATTACCATATCATCGACATACGCCTCCACATTGCGCCCGAGTTAAGTGTGAAGACACCGCTGGATGGCACGTTGGTACGTTGCGCCAACGTATTTTAATCCGAACGGTATAGTGATATAGCAGTATACACCAAACTGCGTGATAAAACAAGTCTTTAAGCAGTCCTCCTCTTTTAGGCTTATTTGATGGTATTCCGAATAGCAGTCAAGAAAGCTGAGTAGGTCGCATCCGGCCGTTGAATCGACCACCTGATCTATCCTGAGTAGACCAAATGGGTCTTTGGGACACGCTTTGTTTAAGTTAGTATAGTCAACGCGCATGCGCCATTTACCGTTCTTCTTCCGGACCAGAACTAGGTTTGCTAGCCAATCGGGGTGGAAGACCTTCTTAATGAACCCTGCTGCCAGGAGCTTGGTTATCTCCTCTCGGATAGCATCTTTGCGGTCTTATGCAAAGCACTGTAGTCGTTGTCTGACTGGTTTGGCATCTGACTTGACGTTTAAGGAATGCTCGATCACCTCCCTGGGTATACCAGGCATGTCGGAAGGCTTCTAAGCAAATATATCCTTGTTCGCCTGGAAGAAGGTAGCGAGCTCATCTTCCTATTTGGGGTTGAGTCCAGTCCCGACAAGCACACATTTAATGGGGTTAGAAGGGTCCAAGGGGATCTTTTTTTGTCTCTGACTCCGCTAAAATTCCCGACTTGACTGCCTTCTTGGTCGGGACTTGGTCGTCCTCCTTCCAAGTTGTTGTTGCTAGTCGGATATTGCTTCGTTCGCTTGTTGCTTCGTGTGACTGGGCCAGCTCGCAGCTTTCCTTTTCGCAGATGAAGGCTTGCTTGACGTCACTGCACAGAGAAAGTACTCCTGCTGGTCCAGGCATCTTGAGCATCATGTAAGTATAATGGGGTACCACTATGAATCTGGCAAGTGCTGGCCATCCGAGTATGGCATGGTAAGCAGTTTTGATGTTGGCGACCTCAAAGCATATGTTTTATGTGCGAAAGTTTTCTCGTGTGCCGAAAGTGACTGGCAAAGTGATTTGTCCGAGTGGAGTTGAAGAGAGGCCAGGGATTACCCCGTGGAAGGGAGCTGTACTCGGTCGCAACTCTGATCGAGGTATCTTCATCTCGTCGAGTGTCTTGGCAAAAAGAATATTGAGCGCACTTTCCGTCGATAAGAACCTTCATCAACTTAATACTTCTGATGACTGGGTCTAGGACGAGTGGATACCGTCCTGGATGAGCCACTCGGTCAGGGTGATCCGTGCTGTCGAACGTGATTGCCATCTCGGACCAGCGTAAATACTAGGGGGCATCAGCGGAGACCGAGTTCACCTCTTGGGCAGTTAGTTTATGTTTATGCTTGGACTCGTATGCTGATGGCCCTCCAAATATGTGATTGAGCTCAACCTGAGGATCTTGGTAGTCGCCGGCTACGCCCGAGTCCGGCTTGTCTTTGTCTTTCTGCTCGCCAGAAGCTGATGTTTGTAGGGTGACAAACTTTTTGAGTATGAAGCAGTTCTTGGCCATGTGCTTCTCCTTAGGGTGGAAAGGGAATGGCCCGTTCATGACTTTTTGGTAGTCGTCCGTCCTTGGGGGTCGCGGTCGGTTGCGTTCGACCGCTGCCACGACGTCCTCTGACTTGTGCTTGCGGTTCCCAGCCTTGGATGGGGCCACATCGTTTGTATCTCGTCGCTTCTTCTGTTGGGGCTCTTTCTGGTCATTGAGTGCTTCGGCAACAATGTTGGCTAAGTCAACGTACTTGTTCGCCATGTCGAACAGAGTTTTGACAGAGTTGGACGGCTTTCAAGTGAACTTGGCGATGAGCGGGGTGTCCTGACTCCCTTGCGGAAAGACGTGATGACGACCTCGTCCTTGATTTGCGAATTGAGTTCCTCTTCTCAGAGAAGCGCTTGATGAAGTCATGGAGAGGCTCGTTTTTCCTTTGGTGGCATTGTTACATGTCGTACTCGGATGACGGCCTCTTGTAAGTTCCTTCGAAGTTGGCCACGAATCGCTCACGAAGTTCCCCCTAGGAGCCAATGGACTACCTAGGAAACCCCGTCAACCACGTCTGTGCCGAGTCGGCCAAGGCGACTGGTAGATAATTTGCCATAGCCTTATGGTCTCCTCCGGCGACTCGAATTGCCAAGGTATACACAGTTAGCCAGGATTCTGGGTTGGTTTTGCCATCGTACTTCTCTATACCAGTTGGCTTGAAGCCGGATTACCAGTCGACTTGTTGTAATTCGTGAGTGAAGGACGGAGCTCCTTCATCCGAGTGAGGGCTTTGACTCCGATTGCGACGATGAAATTGCTCATGGTGGAGGCCGAAGTGTTCATGTTCATTTTCAAGTCGGCGACGTTCATCTTCCTGGCGTTCTCGGCATTGCGCATTAATGTCATGGCAGAGATCCCGTCGTAGTCGTCCTCGAGCGTGCTGATTATCCCAACGCTCATTGTGATGGAATCTGCGTTGATCGTCATTGTGATGTCCGAGTGATGTGCGGTGAGTCTCCGAGTGGTGTTGACCAGAGCTGGCTACTCGGCGCCGAGCTGAAGCTGATAAAGTCACAGCATCCGAAGTTGTTTTGTTAGACGGTATGAATGTGTCTCCGGATTGCTGTCGTTGTTGACAGGCTGCAGCGGTTATCATTGCTTTGATTCTTGCGATAGTTAGGGTAGCTTGGTGATCAAGCCCCAACTGCAGGGTGTCCAAGAGTGTAGCCACGGCCATGACGTTCTGCTGTGGAGTTACAAAGACATCATGGTCGCTCACTCTGGTCCTGAGAATTTCTTGTTGGGCAGTCTGCCCAGCCTTGCGTATGTTGTCGTTGCGAGCCTCATGCTCGGCTTGTAAATGTCCTGCGTCTTCCTCATGTTGCTCCCGTAGTCGGCAAGCTTCCTTCTCTTGCTGGTCGCGTAGTCGGCTTGCATCTTGCCCCGGAGTCAATCCCTTTGACGCCATGAAGACTTCGCATGGTGGAGAAAAGCTTCCTGAGTTGCTATTTGACTGGGAGTCGGACTCGGAGTAGTTCAATAGTGTGATAACAACCCCAACCTCCCTGGACCTGATCCCGAGCGGCTCTGGGCCATATCTGAGTCGAATTCTGCCGCGCGTTATCAAGTCCAAGTGGGAAGTTGACGATCTCTTCTTCCCTCAGCCCGATCTTGACTGGCTCAGGGCCGTGTCTGAGTCGAACATTAGGAAAGAGAGTTGTCCATGGACTCGCGGGTCTTGGATATTGCCGCAGCAAGTCGCTTAAGATTGCTGCGGGGTTGAGTAAGCCGACTAGCGCTGGGTTGGCCCGACTCTTGGTCGATCGGGTCGAAACCGAGTCGGATAGGGTGAGATTACCGAGATTGTTGGCGATGAAGTCGAGGCTTCCGAAGCTGATATCTTGCCTAGGGAAGAACTTGATGTTGTTGACTCTGGTGATTAGATACATCAGGCTTGTTGACAATGATCTTGACGAATCCCCACCTGGCGCGCTAACTGTCGATGTTTTGTATCGACAATAATTTTATGGGGCTATTCACAAGACCTAAACTTGATGGATGCAAAGGAACACAAAATGAGTTTATCCTGGTTCAGGCACTCAAGGTGAGGTAATATCCTACTTCCAGTTGTTGTGTGTTGCCTTTGAGGTTTTTCTGGTGTGTCTCTTGATCTATGTGTTGATCTTCTTCTTCTGCCCTAGGGGGCTCCTTGCCTCCCCTTATATACTGAGGAGACAAGGTTACAAGGTAGGAATCCCAGTTAGACTCAACTAAGAGATTTTCTTCTAGGAACACATCATAACCGGCTAGGACTATATTTATTTTTCTTGTCATGCAAGGTAACATAAGCCGAGTTCTATTATATCCCTAATTACATAATCAGGTACATCCCTATCTGAGTGGCCATATTGCCTTCCCTGAGGTACCCGGGGCCTATGGCCTCCATAAGCGCCATCCAGGAGGGCCTCTAGGGAGGAGGGGGCGCTAGGGAGAACCACCAGGGAGGAGGACCACTGTGAAGGAGTGCAGCTGGGAGGAAGGGCACCGGCAAAGGAAGACGGTGCCGCGTGAGGAAAAAAAGGAGGCAGATGCCGGGAAATTTCTCCCGCGCCTCCCAGCCATAGATAGGGGTTGTGCAATAGAGCCTCTAGGACTAGGACCTGCGGGGGTGATTTAAGGTCCTCCCAATTTTAGAGGCCGTACTAGAGACCATACTGGACCTTATTTTTATGTCAACACCTAAAAACTATTTGAGAACTTTATTTGGGGCCCTGCTCTTAAATAACCTAGGACAGCAGCAAGAAAGAGGTGGCAGCGGCAATGGCTGTGCTGCTGCAAGAGGGGAAATGAACAGTGGTGAATTCAGGATAAAAAATAGAGGGTGGGCTCAAAGCTTTAACTCTGACTCTAGTCAATAGAACTAAACTGAACTACATATCCTTACACAACTCAAATTCAATGCATACATGGTCAAATATAAAAACACACAAAAAAATAATGGAGTACCTTGCCAATACAAAATGCATACTCTTAGACCTTATCAATTTCTACTCAAAACCTATTTGCTTGATTTGTGCTCTCATCAGTTTGGGGGTGTCAGTTGAATTGCTTGTAAAGTAATGAAGCAATGTCATTTTCTTCTCTATTTGTAATTTGCAAATCTACTGACAAATCAAAAGGTATGAAACATAAGGCTTAGTTTATCATAAATTACAATATTTTCTCATCTTATTCAGTAGATAAATAGGAGTAGATTAGAGATTTAGAGACTACAGATAAGTGAAAAATACACACAGGTTTTATTTCTTCCCCCTGTTGGCTGCTCCCATGCTGCACTTCCACGCCATCATAGTACAGCCGCATCGGCGCCCCATTGCCGCAAAGCTATCGCGCGTCCGTGTCCTGGTACCGCACCGCCATAGCGTGCAAGCGACAAGCCCTTGCACCGCCAATGCGCACCCTTGCAAGTTGCAGCTCAGCTTTCAGTCTTCCACACTCCCAACCATAGCCGAACGGGCAATGAGGCTGCTAGCCTGCTACCTTGCTAGGCCACTAATGCAACTTGCCCCATTGGGTTGTGGGACTGCCACCTACACTATGGGATGCAAAATGGGCCAACCGGGCCAAGAAACCAAGTGCGTAATGTACCGCTTCAGCTTCTTTCTTTCTCAGTTCGCTGATGTTCATCCTCTTCCTCAAGCAGACGGTAGATAGAGATCCCAGGAAGTACAGCTTGAGATGTATTATATATACTTAAATTTTTTTTTTGAAAAAATAGGAGGATAGACTAGAGCCTAATGAAGCCTATCTACTGGATTTGCCCCTGGAAATGAATGTGATCGAGGAGACGAGCAAGATGCGTGCATCTGAAGGGTTGTTCTATATTTGAGCCTTGTACGGTGGCTATAGCCTTATACTTATATACAAGGCGTATATAGCCTTCTATGTATATATAAGGCGTATACATACGCAGGTGGGGGAATGCCGTTTCTAGGCCCTAGGCTAGGGGTGGGATTCTTTTTACGAAAACCGAATGAAAACCGAAACCGAAGCAAACCGAAGTGATGATTGGTTCGGTATACAGTTTGTTCAGTTCAGATTTTGTCAAACTTCGGTATTTGGTATTTGCTTTGGTTTGTACTGAGTAGAAACCTAAAAAACTAAAAATTACCGAACTACTCCTCACTGTGCCTAGACAATTCAAGCCCACCGATGTACACCTTGAATTGCAGTCCATAGAGAATACAAGGCCCATTAGCAAACAATCAAAGCACCGCACACTGCTACAAAAACCATCTTTGTAGACACCCCCTAATTATTTTCACAAGCGGGATAAAAAATTCGCACCAGTAAAAATGTATAAAGACATCCCCGGTCATAGCCGGCCATTTTCACAAGCGGTAGTCTTAGGATGACCGCTTATAAAAATATGGATCGAGCTAGCCGCGACCACAACCACGACGATGCGACCTCAAGGACGGCGACCGCGATGGCAGCTCCACTCCCCTCCCCTCCCTCTCTCAGATCTGAGCTGGCGCGGATCTACGGCGGGTGGTACGATGAAGTTCGACGGTGGCGGTGGCATCGACCTCGCCGCGACGCAACGGCGACAGCGACCGCGACGACGCGACCTCAAGGACAGCGATGGCGACCGCGACGGCGGATCCACTCCCCTCCCTCTCCCAGATCCGAGTCGGCATGGATCGGAGGCAGCGGTGGGCATGAAGTTCATTGGTGGCGGTGGCATCGACTTCGTTGCGACTGCGACCGTAATGACGTGACCTCAAGGATGGCGACTGCAGCCTCGACTGCGGCTCCCCTCCCTTCCCTCTCCCAGATCTGGCCGGAGGTGAGGAGGCCGGCGGCGGCAAGTACTTTTTTTAAGTGCTGAAATTGATTTTCACAAGCGGGTGAGTTAGTAGGCCTACCTGCAAAAATCGATTTTTGCAGTGCCTGCGAAAATACAGTATTTTTACAGGCCCTTAATCGCAGGCGGCGCAGCTAGCCGCTTGTGAAAACCTATTTTGGCTGCTTGCGAAAATGGTTTCTATAGTAGTGGCAGCCAAATCCCTAACTTCCTAGTCCCTGTTGATCCCAGCCAACGATCAAAGCACCGACAAGGCTCCTCATTGCTCGGCGTCGACTCGTCTCTCCTCGCCCGCTTGCCTTGGTGCTTCGGTGGTCGGTTTAAACCAAAAACCAAACCGAATTTGTTTCGGTTTGGTTTATTTCTTCCCTTTTGTAATTTCGGTTAGCATTTTCTGGAAACCAAAATTTCATAAAACCAAACAAACAAGCTATATAAACTGAACACCCACCCCTACCTAGGGATGGCAATGGGTCGGGTCGGGCACGGGCAGAGCAGGAACACACCCAACCCGATACCCTACATTGCTTGACAGACCCATGCCCGACAAGCTTAGCGAGTAGGGCTCAATACCCGTACCCATGCCTGACGGGCACCCAGGTACCCTATCGGTACTCGTTGCCTAGCCGCAGCAGCCGAGGGCCGTGGCCGCCCCGCCGCCGATGGCCACCGAGCCCCGCAACGCCACACACTGTTGCCCGAGGGCCGCAGCCACCCTACCGCCGCCGGCTACCAACAGCCACGCGCCGTCGCCCAGGGGCCGCGGCAGCCCCGCCGCCACCTACCCCCCAGCTGCGCCGCTGGCGCCCAGCCGCCTACTAGCCACCACCACCTGTCTCAGACTCTCAACTGTCTATGTAGCCGGTGCTCTATGGATAGAGAATAAGGAGAAGTCTAGGGTTTCATAGTATATATGTCCCTAAATAAATGGACCAAAATCAACTGGGTGTTGTGTATAGTACTGGGTTAGGCATGGGTTACCCATGGGCGAAATCTAGAACACAACTGCTACCCACTAGGTTGTCAAGTCTCCGGCGGGTATGCTCACAAGCAAAAAATTGAACCCACGCCCGTACCCATCGGGTGCGGTACCCGTGGATACCCGTGCCTGCAGGCAAAATTGCCATCCCTACCCCTACCCTAGTGTCACACCCGAAATTTCCATCCAAAATTCAGGTAATTTATTGTGCGTAAATCCTCATCCATGAATTAACCCAAGCACGCAAAGAACATAGTTGATATCAAAGTAAAAGTCTTACACAAGCGAATGGATTTATTACAGAGGCGAATGACACCTCTCAAATAAAAAAAACCTAAGCAGTGGAAATAAATTACGGACGACGTGATGACTCCTAATCCACAAGCGCTTGACCAGGCTCCTGCTCAGTCCTCCAAGAAATCCTCATCGCTGAAGTACTCCTCTGATGATGATTGTTGATTGAAAGGTGAGTACATAAAATACTCCGCAAGCCACACAGCAAATATGCAAGTGCACAGATATCCAAAGGATGGCATAATAGGGCTCAATTTACATAAACAGTATTTAATAAAGCATTTAAGAAAGTAGTAAAATAAGTAATTATTAATCAATGTTAACAACACTATACCGCTCTCCAAAATGGTACATGCCCAACCACTCCCAACCTGGAGCTAACAATATTCCATCCTTCATTATCAATGTAGAGTAGTATGAGACTAATCACAAAAAATATTGCTAGGCCACCCATTAACCATGGCACGGCTATTTGAATAGTTTTATTCTGGCCAGAGGTGTACCAATTTACCCACAAGACACAACTCCACAACATGTCACTGTGCGTCTCAATACCACTATGGTACCTCAGAAAGGAGATGTGACATGACCCTCCATGTAACCCGCACAACAAGAGTGCCACACACTGGACCACCTATCTCCGGTAGGGTTGATTAGGTTCCTAGACAGGGAGATGGCCCAACGCCCAAGACATGTACTTATTGACAACTACCATGGTGGTTTTATTGACACAACCACAACACACCGTGAGGCCTCCGGTTGAACGGATCACACTTCAGTTCCCGCCATTACCCATTCTAGCTTGTGGTTAGTACAGGTATTGCTTCACAAAGATAGCTCGCGAACCGGTCCTTAAGTGTCATGAGCACCACTAGCATCAACCACAATCCCGGTGCTCACAACCCACCATTTAATCAAGTTTTAGTCGCCCATTAAATTAACCTCACACAACCACAGTCGTGAACTGAAGAATCATTTCATGTGAATCCAATAATGTAATCAATATTTAAGTGATAGCCCATAAATTATACTATAGTTTCTAGGCATGGCTAAGCAAAGTCCTAGAATTATTCTAGCTAACCAATATTTAAAGCCAGCTAGTCACATTATTCCCATAGGTACACTGACAGGTAATAAAAGCAATAGGGCTATAAACAAGGATCAGTGTTTTCCCTTCCGATGACATTGTAAAATAAATGCATAGTTGAAAGAAAAACATAGCTTAAAGCATATGTACAATATGCTCAAAGGTGTTATTGTGTGACTTGCCTTGCTGCTATGCAAACACTTCGGAACTTTACTCGTAAAACCCCGACTCTTCTGGAATGTCGGCGGCTAATGGTAATAAACAAAAATGAGAAAAACAGTATATAAGTGCAAATCAATAGTACAATATTATATTTTTAATGGATAGATCTTGATTTCTAAAGAATTATGCAAGTTGAATCACCCTAAACGGAGTTCGGATGAATTAGTTATGAATTTTAGAAGTTTTAATCCTTTTAAACCTATTCAAAAAGATTAAACCGATTTATTGCATCATTTAAGATTTATTTTAATTCAAAAAAGGAATTATGGCATCAGCACTGGATCAAGGGCGGCTGATAACCGGGGCCCACAAGTCAGAGAGAGGAGGGCTTGGGTTCATGGTAGACCGAGTCCACCGAGTGGTTCACAAGGATTCAACAGCCTAGATCTCGGAGGAAGATCGGACGACTCAGATTGATCTCAGGTTTATGATGGATTTGGATGGCCTAGATCTAACCGAGGCTGGATCGAATGGCTGGGATTTAATCTAGGTGATCGACGGTTCGGATCAAACCCGATCAGATCGGACCCACGAGGCTGAGCTGGCTCTGACGTGGCATCCACGTCGGTGGCCAGCGACGGCAGTGGCTCAGGGACCAATGGTCGACAACGACCGGTGGTGCGGCGATAGCACTGATGGATAGAGGGGATTGCGGCGATCCTTACCGAAGCAGAAACGGCAACGGGAGCGACCGGTGGTGAGCTTCTAGCCGCGGAGGGGCTCAGGTCCTCGGCGGCGACGCTGTTCCAGCGGTCTCCGGTGGCTGGGAGATGGCAGCCAATCATCCTCGCTGTCCGGCGGTTCCAACAGTGGTGAGCTCTGGCGGTGGCTAAAGCAGCAGCGGGGCTCGGCTGGAAGGCAACGATGGCGGCGGATCGGATTAGATCGGCGCTAGTGCAACAGGGGCTAGGGCAAGCTCAAGTGATGGCGGAAGGGGGGAGAGAGAGGCCCAGGGATGCTATTTATAGCGGAGGGGAGGAGAGATCGACTCGGGTTCGGTTGCGGCGACGGATTAGTTTACTCTCGGAGTCCCAAAGCTTCACGAGCTCGATTCAGCATCGATGCCATCGGTTTTGCACCATGATTCTTGAGGGAAAAGGAAGAGGAGGTTTAGGGGTTCAAAACCCCTCAACTAAATTGGGGGGATCCCGCATGGAGCGAACGAATCGGAGTGGGGTTCGCGGCGGCGGCATCGGGCTGCACAGGAGCTCTCCGACCCGAGGTTGGAGACGATCCTGTTAGCGAAAGAGGGGAGGCGCGGGTGGCTGCAGGATGTGGGCCTCATAGCGCGTGTAGGAGAGGGAGGGGAGCACAGTGATGGGCCGGATTCGGCCCAAGGAGAGGGAAAGGATTTTAAAAGGTTTTTTCTTTTGTTTAAATGCCGAAATGTTTATTCCAATTATTAAAAATATTTCCCTGGCTCAATTAATTCCCAGAAAATTCCTGAAGCTCAAGGATTAAGCAAAGTATTTTATAAAATTTAATCCAGACCAACTTTAGTTGAAAGTTTTCTCTGATTTTTATGATTTCACTCCTTGGGGCTTTTAAAATGATTTCTAAACTACATTTTCACATGATTTATTTATTTAGGAAATTTTCAGGGTGTGACACCTAGGTCCTTGATGGTTGCCCCTCTCACTTGGTTCAGGAATGGCTTTTGGTCTAAGTTACCACAAAGGCAAAATTATAGTAGAACCGATAAAACCATATAAACCGAACGCCCACCCTACCCTAGGTCCGAACGGTCACCCCTCTCACTTGGTTCAGGAATGATTTTGAGTCCAAGTTACCACAAAGACAAAATTATAGTACAAAGTAAAAAAAGTATGTTTGTCAAAAACAAAATTTGACAACAAACAACAGCTTAATCTGTAACTCGCTCTAAAATTTAATTTAAGTCCATGAGCTTTTGCTCCCAAACGCCAAGCCATAGGACTAGGGGTGGCAATGGGTCGGGTTGGGGGCGGGTTTAACAGGAACACCCCCACCCCCGCCCCCTGATTTCTCCACTCGGCCCCGGCCCCGATGCCATGGGCGGGGCGAAATGTGGACCTGGCCCTGGCCCCTCCGGGGCCCCGATGATGTGAACGTGGGTGTCCCGATCTTTCGATGAGAGGATAAATCGATTGGATGGAGCGACGTTGGTGATCCGACTACAACCGTCCAGGGACGTTGTGCCTTAGCAATCGTTACACCAACTCCAGAGGCTGTTCGCAATCCCGACGGATGCACGATCAGCCCAACCACGAGGGTAATTGTTCCTGTAGGCAATCGAGAACTAGTAAGAACAAGATGAACAAGTAACTTAATTTGCGAATAAAGATGAAGGTTTAATTCAAGAGAACAAATGGTGGGGTTCCAAAGACGAGCAAACCGGCGATCTAGCCGATTACGGGATTACACGGTAAAATAGCGACGCTAACTTTAATCTAACAAAACCCAATCTATTTGTGACGGCTCTAAGGGTATTAATAGGATAAGAGGACGGCCACGGGGGTGTTGGGTTCATTCTCCAACCCTAGGACGTGTCCCTAATGGACCCGACTTGATACATGGGCCTTCGGCCCAAAAACGGTGACGCGGCACCTTAAACAGGGACCCCTCGTCACTAAAACAATGATTGCGGATGATTCCAAGCAGATATAAACATGAGTCTAGATCCGTTGGAAAGTAGACTTGATAAGCTTTCCGTGAAGTACTAGAACTCCCAAATCGGAGTTCGTATGAAGTTGTGGCGGCCATCACAAATTGGCGCTGTTGTACAGTCCAATTCCAGCCTGCGCGAATCCCTTTTCCTGTTGATCTCCTCCCTTCCCTTGGTGACCTTCTCCATGTGTAGGTGGGGAGGTATCGATGGTGTTGATGTCCTTATCATCCCCCATAACTTACATTTGAGTCATCCTCGACTCAAACTCATTGGTCTCTATCACTTCAAAAAGTCCATCAGCTCCGGGATTCAGATCGATTTGATGCTCAATCCCACGCATCGATGGCAGCCCCGGTGGTATCTTCTTTGGAAAAACATCATCATACTCCTGCAAAAGGTTAGTGACTGCAGGAGGAAAAGAGACGGGTATATCCTCAAATAAAGCAGCAGTACTTGTATCCAAATTGATAATATCAGATTTAGTAGCAAGCAAACAAACACCTTTCATTTTAATCACATTTGTCTTGCCATGTTCAGATTTAGATTCTTTCTTCTTATGTTGCTCGAGTTTCTTTTCTACAATCTGATTTTCACTTTTAGCATGCCCCTGATTTTTCTCTTTATTAGCTCTAGTAACCTCATCCTTCAAAATTTCCTCAGGAGACATAGGATGTAACACAATTTTCTTATCATGGTGCAGAAAAGAATACTGATTTGATCTACCATGATGCATTAAATTTCTATCAAATTGCCACGGCATACCTAGCAGAATAGCACATGCTTGCACAGGCACAACATCACATTCAACAACATCACGATATGATCCAATAGAGAAATTAATTCGCACCAGTCTAATTACCTTTGCCTTACCGCTGTTATTAAGCCATTGGATATAATATGGATGTGGATGCGGTTTGGTACTAAGTGCAAGTTTCTCGACCATGTCACTGCTAGCCAAGTTATTGCAGCTACCTTCATCAATAATCATGCGGCAAGAACGCTCTTTGATGACACACTTTGTTTGAAACAACATGTGCCGCTGATTCTGCTCCGCTTTACCTATTTGTGCACTCAACACACGCTGCACAAGAAGACTCTCATAGCGCTCGGCATCTTCAGCACCAATATGTTCCACATCTTCACTTCTGCATCGTTAGCTGCAAGCACTGCAAGTGTATCCTCATCCAAATCACTAGCGGAAGAATACTCACCATTCTCCTTAATGATCAGAACGTGTTTGCTGGGGTAGTCCCTTCGTAAGTGTCCAAAACCCTTGCATTAATGGCATTGAACATCCCTTGTTCGTCCTGTGGAAGCAACGAAAGAAGCACTCTTCATAGGTGCTTGGACAGAACCTTTGGTTGCCTCTGAAACAGGTAGTGGTACTGTGGTAGAAGGTGGTGGCCGCGGTTTGCTGTTGGAGGGCAACGGGGTAGCTGTATGGCTTGATGGGGCAGCGGCGCTCCCTGCAGAAAAGTTAGCTCTTGTGCGTGTACGTCGTCTCTGCACTTCTCTTTCAGCTTTACAAGCATAATGAAACAATCGAGTCATATTATTATACTCTTTATAGCTAAGAATATCATAAATTTCTTGGTCTAAACCACCCAAAAATCTAGCCATAGCAGCCTCCTCATTCTCTACTAAGCCACAATGCAACATGCCTATTTACAATTCTTGATAATATTCTTCCACACTTTTATTACCCTGTTTCAATTGCTACAACTTATTTAACAAATCACGTGCATAATATGAAGGTACAAATCTAGCACGCATAATCCGTTTCAAACCATCCCAGTTATGTGGCATAGCATTCATATGTGTACGACGGTACTCACTCCACCAAATAGAAGCATAATCAGTAAACTCACTAGTAGCATCCCTAACCCTCTTATTTTCTGGAATATCATGGCAAGCAAACTTTTGGTCTACTGCTAACTCCCACGAAAGATAAGCATTAGGGTCATATTTACCATCAAAAGAAGGCATAGTGAATTTTATCTTACCAAATGACTCATCATTGCTACGTACCTCACGGCGTGGCCGGTGGGGAGCCATACCGATGCGGTTGAATCTTAGCCGTCGCTGGTCTGGATCTTCCTCAGAGTCAGCAGTATAGTCATGTTCGCCCACCTCACTGCATATGACTCCATATCCGCCAGCAGCAACATTGGGCACCACTAGAGGTGGCACCCGGGGTGCTTGGGCGATCTCATCAAGACGCCTCATGATATCAACAAGGGCGGTGTTCACAGTGCCCATGGAAGCTTCTAGGGCCGTAAGCTTGGTGTTGGTCGTGATCTGCGTAGCCTCCACATGACCTAGCTGCTCATTGGTGTTACGCACATCTTCCTCGAGACCTTCTGTGCACACCCTCACTTGGGTAGAAAAATGTTGTATAATTCCCTTGGTTCGGGGTGAATGTGACGCCCCCTCATTCTATTCTTCAATCCCTACCATGGTTAGCAAAAAGAAACGGAAAACAAGGACAAATATACACAAGAAAGTTCCTCGACACACTACTAGGATGTAGCTAGTGTAAGTCCCTTACTCTCAACCTGTTCAAGCAAGCTCTTACCAATTCTTACCAAGCTAACAGGAGGTGATGGCAACCGTCAGACTGGAGCAAACCCCTGGAGAAGGTGTATTGACGCCTTGGTTGCTGGATCCCTGTCAAGTGATAGTCGAACCGGTGGAGCTATAGGAGGGCTAAAAGTGAACAAAGGAATACTAGAACCATGTTAGTCAAAGCAAGTTGAATAATCGTTCAAAGTTGGCACCGTGCTGGTCCTAGGCTAGACCGTACTAAAGACGCGAGCCTAGAACACAAACGAGTACACCACGCAGAAGTAAACTAGATGGCGTTACACACGGAGTTCAGGGGCTCGAAAAAGGATGCCGTCTGCCCGGGGAGCCTTAGAATCACTTGTAGAAGATTCCTGTCAAATTTGAGAAAGTTCGGAGAAACTTGATTTTTCCTTGGTTTGCGGGCTCGTTTTGAGGGCCTAAACGATGTTTTTTGGAGTCGAAGTTGCCACGCGTGTGCCTGAAAGCTCACGCGGATATGAAAACCCCAGATTTTTCGGACTTCCTGTTCCCTTTCCAAGGGGTCAAGAAACACCTCAATCGGAGGTCGTATGCAAAAAGTTACACTTTTTTTCCTTTTTCTTCTTCTTTTTTTTTACACACACCAACCGCTACGGTGACCAACACATGACAGAACTCGAAACTCTAAACGATTAGACGTTAAGACCAGCAACTCGACACAACGATGCAACAGAAAACTCAACAAACTTTAAACTAAGCAGAACTAGTAAAAGGCTCGAATTGGCTTAGACCTCGGTAGTCTAATCTACTATTTTTTTGGCTTCTGGACAGTAGGTAATAAAAATTACGAAACAAAAAATCTCTCACCGAGCAACCTTGAGCTCTGATACCACCTGATGTGAACGTGGGTGTCCCGATCTTTCGATGAGAGGATAAATCGATTGGATGGAGCGACGTTGGCGATCCGACTACAACCGTCCAGGGACGTTGTGCCTTAGCAATCGTTACACTAACTCCAGAGGCTGTTCGCAATCTCGACAGATACACGATCAGCCCAACCACGAGGGTAATTGTTCCTGTAGGCAATCGAGAACTAGCAAGAACAAGATGAACAAGCAACTTAATTTACGAATAAAGATGAAGGTTTAATTCAAGAGAACAAACGGTGGGGTTCCGAAGACGAGCAAACCGACGATCTAGACGATCACGGGATTACACGGTAAAGTAGCGACGCTAACTTTAATCTAACAAAACCCAATCTGTTTGTGGCGGCTCTAAGGGTATTAATAGGATAGGAGGACGGCCACAGGGGTGTTGGGGTCGTTCTCCAACCCTAGGACGTGTCCCTAATGAACCCGACTTGATACATGGGCCTTCGGCCCAAAAACGGTGACGTAGCACTTTAAACAGGAACCCCTCATCACTAAAATAATGATTGCGGATGATTCCGAGCAGATATAAACATGAGTCCAGATCCATTGGAAAGTAGACTTGATAAGCTTTCCGTGAAGTACTAGAACTCCCAAATCGGAGTTCGTATGAAGTCGTGGCAGCCGTCACAAATTGGCGCTGTCGTACAGTCCGATTCCAGCCTGCGCGAATCCCTTTTCTTGTTGATCTCCTCCCTTCCCTTGGTGACCTTCTCCATGCGTAGGTAGGGACGTATCGATGGTGTTGATGTCCTCATCACCCGACCTCCGATCGGGGCCCCGAAACTAGTTTACTCATACAGGATGATATTTCATAGGATTCGACATGCTGTCCAAAAAGAATGTGCTAAAACGTGTTATTGTTAAAAACACAGATCAGGGCATCTAGCCATTAAGAATAAATTTGCTGATTATTGTTGAAGTATCATACCTCGGACTCGGAGCTCGGAGGGGCAGATGCCGGCGACGGTCGTCGGGGAGAACCGGAGAAGCCACTGCTGCCTGGCTGCCCTGTCGCGGTGCCGCCTGCCGCCTGGCTGCGCCCGCCGCCTTTGCCCCATGCCGCCGCCGCCCGCTATCGCCTGCCCCGTGCCTGCGATGGGGATTGGGTTGGGGATTAGGGTTGAGAGGAGGAGTGAGTTTATATATTCTGGGATAATGGGCTTACTGGGCCGTTTTTAGTGGGCTATTTTTTTGAAGATACTGTTACTTCGGGGCCCCGCGGATAACCCGTGGGTTCAGATCCTCCTCCGATCCCACACTCGCATATAACTGGGGCCCCGACCCCGACTACCCGCGGGTTCAAAATAACACCCGCCCCCGTCCCTGTAGGGCCGGGTCCCTGCCCTACGAGGAAATTGCCACCCCTACATAGGACCGTGCCTCGGCCTCGGTCGGCCCCTCAACTGCTAGGTCCTCCAAGTATGAAATGTGATATTTTTACTGGTCCACACTTTTAGCCTACACATGTTTTTGTGTACGAAAATGATCTGTGTGAAATATTGTTCGAGTGTTCCGGACACCCTGTCGTAATAGACCGGCTGGATGGCCCAACTAAAATAAAAAACAGTAATTTTTCTATACTAATTTAAAATATACCAGTTCGGCGGGGACCCGGCCCCTACGGGGAAATTGCCACCCCTACATAGGACCGTGCCTCGGCCTCGGTCGGCCCCTCAACTGCTAGGTCCTCCAAGTATGAAATGTGATATTTTTACTGGTCCACACTTTTAGCCTACACATGTTTTTATGTACGGAAATGATCTGTGTGAAATATTGTTCGAGTATTCCGAATGCCCTGTCGTAATGGACCGGCTGGATGGCCCAACTAAAATAAAAAACAGTAATTTTTCTATACTAATTTAAAATATACCAGTTCTAATCCTACAATTCTACTATTCTACGTCCCACGATCCTTCCTGCCGAACACCCGAAAGAAAAAAAAAAAAGATCCCGTGATCCTCCCACCCCCACCCCCACCCCCACCCGATCCTGCATCCCGTCTACAAGACTATGACCCACTCCGCATCGGTAAAAAAAAAACCGCCGCCTCTCTCCAACGCTCTACACCTCCCTCAACGCCGCGCAGCCCCTACACGCCTGCACCGCCGCTGGCCGTTCTGCCCGCTCCACTGCTGCCCTCCCCAGGGACGCTCGCTCCACCGCCGCCCCGCCGGCACCGCCGAACTCGTGCCAGCCCCGCGGAGTGGGAGGCGGTCAGCGTGGCGGGCGGCCGCCACAGGGTGGCGTCACCGGCGGAGCAGGAGGCGGCCACCGCCGGGGTGCTTCGCCCACGCCCGAAGCTTCCGCTTCCAAATCGCAGCCTCACCGGGTTGCTTGTATTGAAAGTATATGATTTGCATTTCAGATGAAAATTTTGTCCTACACCACAAGAAATAGCCAATTGGTTTCCTCTGCTTTATCAATTATTTATTCTCGAAACATTAAGTATATAATTATACATTTGAAGCATGTCCAATTGGGCATTAAGGTTGGTGCTTGTCCCTCCTTTTCTTTGTGACTCATTTATTTATATATTAAGGTTGGGTGTGAATTGCAGGTTTGTGCAGTCAAAGCTCCTGGGTTTGGGGAGAACAGGAAAGCCAACTTACAGGACCTTGCTATCCTTACCAAGGGAGAAGTAAGTCAATCTTTTTTTCTTTGCCTATTTCACAGTTTTTGTACCATCATATCCAGTTTGTTGAATTTTGTACCTTTCATTGAACTAAGGTCATAACGGAAGAAGTTGGAATGAACCTTGAGAATTTTGAGCCTCAGATGCTAGGCACTTGCAAAAAGGTAAGATTATTTGTCTACTGATGAATCACACATTTTCCCAATCACTACAAAATATAATCATCTGGCACGAGAAATGTGTAAAAAGGTGTTATAAAGTATGTATGCGTCTATCTTTTTTAATCTTCTTAAAGTTGATTGAACCCATGTTTATATACTGATAGGTTTTTGGAGGTGGTAGCTCAATTACAAGCACCACCTTAAATATGTGTTTAGTTGGTTGCACATTGTGTTGATCACTTGATCTTCTTACACTTAAGAGAACTATAACACGAGTGTACAAAATGCAGGTTACAGTTTCTAAGGATGACACGGTCATCCTTGATGGAGCTGGAGATAAGAAGGCCATTGAAGAGAGAGCTGAGCAGGTTCATTCTATGCTAATTTAGTTTTACATGGATCCTTCAAACATGAAGCCATGTGATTCTCACTATAGTTTTTCTAATGGCGACATCATTGTAAAATTCTTTTTCCAACAGCTGAGATCTGCAATTGAGCAAAGCACATCTGACTATGATAAGGAAAAGCTACAGAAGCGAAGCAAAGCTTTCTGGTGGTGTTGCTGTTCTAAAGGTGAAACACATTATCTGTACTTGAAATTTGTAACTCTAGAATGCTAATGTTGTGTCAGTGGAAGTCTTACTAATCTAAAATAGCAGACTACTTAATTTTCACATTTAGTTAATGTGTAAATCGGCAAATAGAAGTAGAGTATTTGGAGCATACCCAATTGGTTTCGATGGAATCAAGATCTGGGTTTTATTAGTTTAGTGGCAAACCAGGTAATTACTGATATTGTCAAGCTTATCCTGGACTGTTGTGTCTCTCTGGTGCCTGAGTTCACTTTTTGAGACTTATTTATGATATGCTAAGTTTCTACCATATGTTTGCATATCTGAAGTGATTGCTCATTTATGCTAAGCTTCTCTTTTATGTTTGCCTTGGTTCTAACAATGCTTATTCTGTGTCTACTATCTGGCACTTTATTTTACTATGGTGCAGAATGAGGATCACTTGAATGATAAGGCCAAACAAGAAGTAACTACTGAAGAGGATGGAAACAACAACACAGAGGAGCGTGAGTCAGAAAACAATGCTAATATGCATGAAAAATCTGCTTCGGGAGAGGACAAATAGTCTGTAGTTGAAAAATCCGCTTCAGGGGAGGGCAAGCAATTTTTATCAGAGAAAGGTGAAAAGGAAGTTGGTAAGGAGGTAAAGACAGCTAGATCACAAAAAGGTGATTCAGCAAAACATGAGGTCGTTGATAAGAAGCTGCTACAGGTAATATTTGCTGCTATGTCCAAGAGATTAAGAGTGGTCATAACTCAAACCTAAAATCATGTTACATATTATCTGCTGACGTCTGATCTTTTCCCTGCCTTTTAGGCTTTTAGGTACTTCAACCAAAACAGAGCGGGTTATTTGAAGGTAGGATATAAACCATACCTAAATACTGTTGATTTTTGGAAACATTCCTTTTATTAGGTGCTCAAACTTGCATTATTCTTATCTTATAACTGCAGGTGGATGATTTAAGGTGTATACTTCACAATTTGGGGAGATAACTTCACTGGACTTTGCAACATATCTAGGAGAGTTCAGTAACTCAGCCTACAAAACTAAGTAATGTACGGAAGTTTTTTTTGCTGCATATATGATTCGATTTTCTCTACTATATTTCAAGGTCGGATGATGATCCTAATGTATTTCTTGTAAATGACTTTCAAGATCCTCTACAGGTATGTTATTGTAGTTTCTTGTAGCTTTACCCACAGTATAATTTGTTTTAAGACCACTGTGCCCTGAACAGAAACTTTTAGACTATCCTTGCCTTATTATGCTCATTGACAATGTAAATGTGCAAAATAACCCTTTTAATACAAACCCTTTGTAAAGCTATATAGTCATCTTTTTTTAGAACTCCATGGTCTGGCCGATGTCTTGTATAAGTTTAAATTATAGTTGATTACTTACCCATGGACCTTAAATCCATGGACCTGCATAATAAGTGCCACTGAAATATAAGAATATATAAGAAAACAAGAGTACAAAGATAGCAGGTATTTCATACTTCCTCTTATTACTAAACAAGGTTGATCACCTCCAAAGATTTTTGGTGCAACTTTGCTTTGTATGAAGGAGATTTTGAAGTAGAGTCAATCATATGAGAATCCAGAGGACAGACACCATCTGCTGAGAATATCCCCTTACAATATATTTTCTTTAGGGCAAGGTACTTCAATCCGCGACTCATGGAGGTATAGTTTTTGCTGTTATGATGTTATCTGTCAACTTTGTCATCTTTACTTTGGAAATTCCTTTTGTTTTCCTCTTGTTTGGTTCTCGAGCAGAGTTCTAGCAATATTCCGCTATAGTGCTATGCAGAGTTCTTTGGATTGGGTAGTTCCGTTGCCTAATATCTCGAGGCCTTGAGGTTTTTTTTTCAATATTGATTTCCATTTCTCTTCAAGGGATACTTTATTGATTATTATACCAAGGACACTAAACTATCCCTCTTTCCCTTTTATCACTGTATTGTTTGGAGTTTTCTTCTATACTTTTCTGGGCTTCCATAATTTCTTTGTATCTCCTGGCAGGCAGTGATTATCTAGAAGAATTAAGGTAATCCGAGGAGGACGAGTGGCGTCGGCGCTACCCAAGCAGGCTGGTGAGCGAGTGAATAATATGTGTTGTTTTATATTAGGATGAGAAAGCTCGGGTAATTGAAATGTTGTGTTTTTTGCTTCTGTTTTATATAATAGACCATGAGGGGAACACAAGGTGCTTTCCTAATTTTGAATTAATTCAGATCTATAGTAAGTTAGCCACTATGTGCACATTCAGTTCTTTAATGCTGATTCTGAATAGAGGATTTAGTTTTGCAGGGTATAGAAACCAGAATTTTTTCATTTGCTCTGCTTGACTACTTCTATCGGAAACTTGCAATTTTAAATGCTTGTCCTAGAACCATGTTGTTATTTCATATTTAAACACTATGCTTATGGTATTTCACATTTAAACTTTTCATTTACTGGTACACTATGATCCATCGATGGAATAACTTTTGGAAACAAGTGGCCATGGCCTTACAAAATAATGCTTAACTTTTTTGGCATATGATCTAGAGAATAAACTGGATGGTTGAGCAATCAGGGGAGGGCATTCAACAAAGTGGAGGTGTGATGTTAAATTATATGTACAATCGAACTAATATTTACCAGATGGCTTTGGATGGATTTCATGGACAATGTTTATATACACTGCCACTGTTCAGATTTGGGTACAGGGACCGCTCATACTCTGGGATGCATTCTTCAGATTTTGTTATGTTAAGTGAAGCGCTGCAATTATGATGTAGCCTTGAGGCCGCTGTAAGTCATCGACTCATCAACAAGGGCTCCTGTGGATTTTTGTGTTATGTCAATTTTCCCTTTTTTTTTTCTTTTGGTAGCTTTCTTGACTGGCAGTTGATATTTTTCTTCCAAGTAGCTTTGATAAAATGTAGTAGAACAACAATGACCAAATTTGTAATAATCTTTATATGCATTTGAACATAATATCGATATGATTTTCTTCCGAACTTATGTTATAGAAGGTTGTTTTTGGCTTTTCCGGTGTACTGTCATTTTGGTGGATGTCTTTGCCTGCTTTGTCACTTATAAAACTGCTTGTAAATTTATAGTTTTGATATCATCGTTCTAGCATCGCCATAATGTTAGCACGGGTATATTACTACTCTAAAGAAAATTCTCCACTCTGTATTGTCTTCCTCGCTTCCTCTTTTTCTCTCC
Organism: Oryza meyeriana var. granulata; assembly: GCA_003991445.1. Classification (NCBI taxonomy): domain Eukaryota; kingdom Viridiplantae; phylum Streptophyta; class Magnoliopsida; order Poales; family Poaceae; genus Oryza; species Oryza meyeriana. Next base: position 432,174 of record RYFJ01000696.1, on the reverse strand, counting down.
TATCTCTACCTCCTTTAGAAGTTGCTTTCTACTGCAAATCCCTCACATGATTTTGCCAGATGACTAGCTAGAGGGTTCCAATTTTCCATTTCTCGCTCGCTAGTTGGGGCATGAGCTCCTCATGGTGTTGCAAGAGGCTTCTTCCTATGTGTAGCTATTGGATTTTTTTTTCTCTAGATCTAGACAAGTCTAGGGGGGATGAGGGACGGCAGGATTAGTTGACAAGATGAGCAGAGTGGTTGGATGAAGGTGGCGGCCTGGGTCAACACATGCTCACCGTCAACTGCATCGCCCTCGTGGAGCTTCAGCCGACGCCGAGTTGTAGCACGGTCATCGGCATCCTGCTGGGGGCTCCCACTATAACACCACCAAGAGCCGGAGTCGGAAAAACAGGAGAGAAGTTGCTGTGAGCATGGAAATCTCAGATCCGGCTATTAGAGTAGAGGAAGAAGGTGAACTATAGGTTTATTGTAGTCTATTGTTTTGTCTTGTAGTTCTTTGTTGGTTTTAGCATTGTAATTAACTTTTTCAATGTTGCATCTATTTGAAACATTTTTTACCAAGCAATCAAATATTTTTTATCAATTTATGAAACATCTTAAACATTTTTATTGTGGAGGGTTGAAACATTTCTTAATAATACGGTGCAACACTGTTACATATTTTGCAAAACGGCGGGACATCGAATCGCTTCGTTCCCTTTTATGTAACTTATACTTGATTAAGCTTATACTTGATTAAGAGTTTAGGGCATGTATGTTTGTGCTTCATGAGGAAGTTACTTAATTGTTTGCCTCCAAATAGGGATGAACAAAAAACTCAAAACTCGTAGCTTATATCTAGCTCGGCTCGGATCGACTTAAACTTATAGTCATAGCTAGTCGAGCTAAGTTGGGCTTTTAGCTCATGAGCTTAATGAGCCAGCTCACAGGTTGCTTATTTAGCTCGTTAGTACAAAAAATTATCAAATCTTTATATACTTAGGGTTTTTCAACTAACGTTTAGTCTTTTAATTACGGACGAACTAGTTGTATTTGGTGAGTTCTTTATTAGTTAATGTCAATTATTATGTTAATTTATGATAAAATACTAGATTTTAAATTATAAAAGTGGTATAAATAAGATAGAGCTTGTTAACGAGTCTAATGAGCTTAATGAGCCAGCTTGACTCGGCTCTATAACCTTAACTAGTTAAAAGCCAAGCCCAAACAAGCCAAGCCTTAACAAGCTAAGCTGGCTCGTTATCCACCCCTAGCTGCGAACATTCTTGCTATGTTGTTAAACGGTATTTTTTTGCAAAAACTTTCTATATAAACATTTATTTGAAAAATCAAATAAATTTATTTTTTAAATTTACAATAACTAACACTTAACTAATAATATACTAATGAACTTTCCCATTTGACGTGCTGACCTATCACCTCACCCCAAACTCCCAATTGAACTCTGCGCCTCACAAGAGTTTAACCTGTACATGTTTTATACAAATTTTCAAATCCATGTTATGAGATTGCCTACCTTAGCTCGATACAAGAGACTGTCCTATGGGGGGGAAATATTTTATCACTCTATCGGTACTAAACTACGATAAAATCTACTCTATACCTATACCACTGAGTCTACACTGATTCAATGATTTACCATCAATTTTGCTTCTTTCTATAATATGCCAATGAGTTTATCAATTACTTTCATTATATGCAATTAGACTAGATACTTTCTCAAAAATGCCCAAAATACCCTTTAGTCATACAAATTGACAATTAATTTATTCCGTTAGAAATTTAAAAAAAATATGTTTTTTTGCCTCCTTACACAATATAAAAATTTATATATATGTTTCATGATTTTTTTCATGTTTTGTTTTCTTAAAGTTTTTTTGTATGGCATATAAAAGAGGAATCACCTGCATTAAAGATAATAGCCAAAATCATTTTTGTAGCATATGCAAGATGGTTTACATAAAAAAAATTAACGCAAAAGTATTCTATGTCTCATACAACAGACAAAATATTTCTTAAGAAAATAATAATGCAAAATTCTTTAACATATACACAAACTTTATGGAGACTCAAAAAAATTTCATATTTTTTTAAAACTTTTAAACAGGATAAATCAATTGTCAATTTTAGGTCTATAAGAGCATTTTGGACATTGTTTTATAAAGTATCTAGCCCAACAGCATATTGTTGAAATAATTGATAAACTCAAGTAGTACAGGGTAGAAAGGGGCAAAGTTAGCATAGAGTAAATTTTATCTTAAACTATTATTATGACAAACATTTTACCTCAATCCGGTTGCATGTCATTTTTATATTTTGTTATCATCCATAATTTGCTAAGCATCAGCATCGGTAGCTACAAATCATCTTGCAGCTAATAACATGTCCAAATACCAGTACCACAGTCCCCTTAAAATGGAGAATGCGAAGGGGCAGATCTCTAACAATAGACAGAGTCGTTCCATGGAAACAGACCACATGAATATAATACAAACCATTCAAAAGATTGCTATAGTAAAAACAAGTTTGTGAATGGCGATAATACTTTTAAGCTACCTCTAAATAGCGTGTAGCATTGCGTAGCAAACCAAGCATATAACTTAGAGCAAGCATTCAGTTGCAGCTTCACATCTTCGCTGCTTATATAACTGCAGTAACAGCGCAGATGAAGCATAACTACTAAGCATATTTCGTAGTTCTATATATATATATATATATCGGAATCACCAACTGAGCATCATCCCCAGGATGTCAAGTGGGCTACTTATCAGAGTCTACTCCTTTGAGGTATGGATGGCAGTCACGGTGGAGACCATAGAATCCACGCCACATTTGTTGCGGACGTTTGAGCCCCTGCAGATCTTGTAGTACCCATGCTCTCCCCAGTTCTCGCCCCAGGAGTTCTTGATGATCCAGTAGGGCTTATCCTTCAGGCGGATTGGAGCAAAACCAGACGAGCCATAGCCAACAAGAAGAACACCGTGATCAAGGTGCCTGCCACAGATGTATGGGCACGAGACACCACCGATGTATGTTTGCATGTACGCAGCATTGATACCAACTGCAGGAAAATTTAAGGCACGTATCAGCAATTGCACAATCTATTCATATATTTACATACAACAGTCAGACCTGTAAATGCATTGGCCCATGGGATGGTTGTACTTACTTGCAAGTGGCCCATGTTTGACAAGGTTAGCAGCAATCTGATCTTCATCAACAGACACAACACTGAAGTTCTGAACTGAAGCAGCAATCTTGGACTTGTCAAATTTGCAGGCGCCATCCCTCCCAGTGTAGGGGTAATCTTTCTCACTCTCAAGGCCACCAGATTTCAAAAGATAGCTGAAGGCGTTAGTCATCAACCCGCCATTGCATCCAGCATCACATGAATCAGGTTCCGAAGAATCACACTGCAAAATTTAGAGAACAATGCAGCCCAGTAATTTGAGGTACCCCATTCAGGAAAGTTAGAAATACGTATTATAATACCACTGGCAAAATTTACAAATCCCACTGGCAAGTCGAAAATTCGTATTATAATACCAGGAAGGTTAAAAATTATTTGAGCATGAATTGGGTAGCTTTACATGTGTACTTTGGCAAGAAAAGCAATGTCAAATCACTTAAGCCCATCATGATAAATTGTAGAGGTTGTGCAAGACAATAGCCTGGTGCCACTTCGCAAAATTACCATACTGGAATTACTGTTGATTATCCTTTACATATATGAGCAAATTGTTTTTGCTAAACAAATGTTTCTTGCATTTCCTAATGAGAAGACAGAAATTAACCAAAAAAAAACCAAGTTCATTGACTTCTGGAAGCATGGGGCCACTTCTGTCTTACTACCAAAAAATCCTACAGAGAATTTGCAACGAGGAAGAGAATCACCCATCCTATAAGCAGAGAGTAGAAAGGTGGTGCCGACTTTGGAAGGATGATTAGTGAATTTGGTTATTTTGAAGTGAATGAGATTGTTTTTGTTTTTTGAACGGAACAGAGGAGAGCTATCTTTTTCATTAATTTCTAGGAGTGAAGCTTCAAGTAGTTAGAGCAAGCCCCTAAAATATGATTGGCACAACCCAAGAGAACGAGGAAACGGGATATTTTTTCTTCATCAATATAATGATAAAAGGTATGGTAGTAATTCAGGTTGAAATGATGATTATGCATTAGGATACTGTTGCAACTTAACAGCCCAAGCACTGGTAGGAGTGTGGAGTGATTGCCCATGATGATACTGTTGCATCAACATCTTTTAACACGAAATTCCTTATCTAGGGACAACAATATTACAAAGATGGGCCTCACCTGGGGCCCAATTACGAAAACAAAATGAGTTCATGAAGTCAGTGAACACAGACTTTAGGTTGTCTATCCATCAGGTGACACACTGAAACAAGAAATGAAGCAATAACAAAAACAACCCGTTGCCCTTATCAACTCCATTTATATTTTTCACTCCAGTGAACTTAATGGTTGAGATTTAAATAATTTACCAACTTCTCATAATAGCTTCACTAGTGGCTAAAAACTAAAGCAAATTGCTGGAAATACAATGACATGAACCCCAGAACATCGTTACTTTCTTAACTCTCCTTCCTTTAAAATAACTAATCCTAAGGTTCCCAAGTTCAGTGCTTTTCAGTTCATTAAGTGCCCACTCAAACCACCCTTAGTGCTGAATTATATAACCATTACATAGATCTACAAACGCCCAACGACACCATGGACTCCCAGCGTGAGGCCTACATAGATCACTCTAAGGTGCCCATACAAATTGTAGATAAAATCCACTCTACCTAGCATTGATCGTCTTTGTTGTATCCACATACTTCACCACTATAAAATAGACCTCCACAATATATTTCGCTTCCTATGTTCCCCACCATATTTGACTTCTTTAGCACTGATAATACCATCGATTTTTTCCTCATAATTCCCTTTCAAAGTTTCTTTCTGCTTCTCCTCCCCAGTTTCCCTTTCAAAGTTAACCAAGGAATCTTGCAACTCCTTTCCCCAATTTCGCTTTCCCTTTTCCCTTCTCATTCAGTGCGCTGCCGAATCACAAACCAAGAAAATAGGAAAAGGACACTACACCAGCTGACAAAACATGGGCGAAAAAAAAATCCAACCTTGCTTGCAGCTCCCATAGACCAATCACAAATTACAAAATAAAACTTGAGAGGATAATACCAAGTACCAAGAACAAGAAGGGAGAAGCATAAGCCTCTCACCTCATGGTCGCAATCGACCATCTGCTGCTCGGAGAGCACCTCCATCTTCCCCGTCGCCAGGTAGTTCGCTCCCTCTAGCGCCCCCGAAGCGCTGAACGACCAGCACGATCCACATGATCCTTGCAAAAAAATTTAAGCAATACTAATTAAGACGACGAAGAGGACAGTTTGAATCGTGGCATAGCGCGATTTATCGGCAAAAATTGACGGGGACCTGGTTCTTGACGGGGCCGACAGCGCCGTGGTCCCTCCAGTCGAAGTCGTCCGGGAGGCCGTCGGTGGGGAGGACGGGCGCCTCGTGGGCCGAACCGCCTAGCTCCCTCAGGAAGGCGCGGCGCGACGTGTGGAGGCCCAGGTAGGTCCGGCGGAACTCGGCCGGGGTGAGGTCGGAGAACCTGGTGACGCCGTGGACCGCGGAGGGATCGAGCAGCTGGTGGCGGCGCGCGCGGCGGAGGTTGGCCTTGAACACGGACAGCCGGTACGCGTGCTCGTCGGCGCCCCGGTAAGACTTGCCGAACCTCTGCACGAAGCTGGCGAAGTGGCGCTCCGCGTTCAGCTCCAGCTCGTTGTCGTCGTCGCCGCCGCCGCCGACCACCTGCCGGATCAGCGGCTCCTCCTCGTCGGAGACGGCGGCAGCCACCGCCGGGGAGAGGAGGAGGAGGCCGAGGAGGAGGAGGCGGTGATCCATTGCGGGGAATTTGGGTGCTTGCTTGTTTGGATTGGTTGCTTCCCCGCGATAGGGGGTGTAGTGGTAGCTTTATATGGAGTAGTTAGGAGGATAGATATTTTTTTCTTGTTTAGACTTCTTGTAGTTGCAGGTGGTGTGATAATTACAAAAAGACCCTCCATAGATTGGTCTATGTGATGTTACCGATGTATAGTTAAGGGATGTGAATTTAAAAAAATGGTTTGTGTCGGGCGTCTGGCCTAAGGTAAAGAATCGAACGTTTGCTCACCTCACACGACTTCCATTTACCCCCTCTCTCCTTGTACCTGGCTTCTCCCTGCAGTCCTCAAGCCCACCCCATGCATCCATGCACATCACACCTAGTCCGCATTCTGTATGGATGTATGTTCCTAAATATAAGCTTTAAATATTTTTTTTCTTAAATTACTTATCCAATTCGTGATCTAATTACGTTGTTGAATTCGTTATAATTAAATCTTTATAATAAAATATCACATGATTAGATTTTGACAAAAACAATGTATATATTTCAACCGTTAAAATTCGATGTTTTATGTGTGAGAAGAGAATGTTTCAACTAAAATTCGATAATATTGCATATTATAATTTTTTTGTTACAATGAATCCTTTTAAATGATGCATATAGTGTTATATGGATGTTTTAATAAGTATTTTCTGATGTTTTACTCATTTATTTTATAAACATTGCACGTGATGTTCTTTGAATGGTTCAGTAAGTATTTTTGTGATGTTTCAATAGTTACAACTCGATATTTTATATTTGATAAAAAAGTTTCTATTCAGAATATAGTCATATATATTTTTTATTAAAATATAATTATGTAAGATCTTGTTGTAAAGATTTAATTGCAATAAATACAATGGTATAATCAGATCGTGTCACGTCCAGAAATTCACCAAAATTTCTAAAGCTAATTTGTGCAATAAACCCTCGTCCAGGAATCAACCGAGGTACACAAATCGACAATTTGATAAACATAACCAAAAACGATATAACGATAAATACTTACAAAAGAGGCACTTAGTCCTCACACCGAAGAAAACAGCAGTGGAACGGCAACTAGCGAAGCAGCACCAAGCCACAAGCAGCTCAACTGGGGTATAAGCCAAACACGAAACTTCTCCTCCTCGCTAAGTTTCACTCTGATGATTGTAATAATACAAGACTGAGTACCACCCACCATACTCAACAAGCCACATATGAAAATGCAAAATAATACAATAGGATTCCAAAGAAAAGACATAGTATGGCTTATTTGCATAAAACAACATTTAAAACATTAAAAACAATATAGTTTAATTAATAATCAATATTAAACCAACCACTGAACAGCGCTCCAATGTAGTTTAGGCCCATAATCATAACTCTCCAAACTGAAGCTATCAAATTTCCGTCATTATTTATCATTAATAAGTAGTGTGGGACTAATCACAGAAAACATTGCTAGGCCCGTCCATTAACCATAGGCATGGCTATTCAAATAGTTTTACTCTGGCCAGAGGTGTACAACTTTACCCACAAGACACAATCTCAACATCATGTCAGCCATGTGTCGTGATACCCGAAAGTGCCCGAATAGAAATTGTGACAGGACCATCCACGTAACTCGCATAATAGGAGAGCCACCCGCTGAACCACCTATCTTCGGCAGGAGCTGATCAGTACCTAACAGGGAGACGGCCCAAACCAACTATGGTCTTATGACTGCCATGTGTAGACTTATCTCGCACCAACCATGCTCTGGTGCCTCCTATTGAACTCATCATACTTCAAATCCCACCATTACCTATTCTAGCTTGTGGTTAGTACGAGTAATGCTTTGCAACAAGTAGTCCGCAGAACCGGTCCTTAATGTCATGAGCACCGCTAGCAAACATCACAACCTGGTGCTCACAACCCATCATCAATCAAGTTTTAGTTGGCACATTAATTAAACTAAGACGACTCACTGTCGTGAAATATAGCCATTTACATTAAAGGTCATGTGATGATTGATTGTTTTCCCACATATAAACGACGCTAAAGTTTCTAGACATGCTAAGCAGAACCTAAATAATCTAGCTAGATGATTAATTACACATCCAGCTAGTCCATATTAGTCATCCAGGGTATCAAGGTACAGGTATCAATATCCAAATGACCATAATTATCAAGGAATATTGGATAATAATAAATACCTGCACTGACATTCCAAAACATTTTATGCAATAACGTTAAAATAAAATAACTTTCATAAATAGAATCAACATGCTCAAAGAGATTGTCGTGTGACTTGCCTTGCAATAAAAGGTCTTTGATTGCTTTCTGAACTTTCCAAGACTCCGCTTCTTTTGAAACGACGAAAATACGCAACTATATGCAAAACTAGTAAAATCCTAAAAAACTCCAAATAAATAGTACATAAACAAGTAGATTGTGATTTTAAATGAATTTAGGAAGAAGAATGGGTTGAATCAGAGTTTGGACGAAAAAGATACGGCTCTAGATTGAATTCAGAATAAATCCGAAAAGAAAAAGAAAAAGAATATTCTCCTGAATATCCCTTCAGAATTGATTGATAAAGGAATTATTTTTGAATGGATAAATACGTGGGACCCGCTGGTCAGGGTTTATAGCAGACTGAGTCTATGGAACAGGAAGGAAAAAGCTGGTGGACTCCTGATGAGGTGGGCTGCCATATGGACAGAGAGGACAAGTTGGTGGCTAAGTTGGAAAGGGTTAAGGCTAACGTCAGGATTCATAGGTTAAAGAAATCTGATGGTTCAGATTGAATCGGAAAGGATTGGACCGTCAAGATCGGCCGGGGTTTTAACAAAGATCGGTAAGCTCGGATGGATCTAGGGTTTTAAATGGTTATGGTTCATGGGGATTTATAGATCATCTATGCGCACCGGAAAGACAGTGCGCCGAGTCCACACATGGCATACTGAGAGAGAGGGGTGCGCCAGGGGCCCATCTGTCGGCTACTGAGGAGTACTGTCGGCGGGTCGCCGTATGTCAGCAAGCAGAGGGGGGAAACGAGCTCGCCTTGGGCTCGGCCGAGGAGGTCAGGGCGCCGGGGTAGACGACAGCGACGACGACAAGCACAGAGGAAACACAGCGAGGCGCCGAGGGATTCCAGCGCTGGGGGTGGCATTTGACGGTGACGAGGCGAAGCGCCGGCGAAACGACGACGAGACCGGGGCCGAGCCGGGACTGAGGAAGTCGGCTGCACCATGGGAAACCTTCGAGATGGCGACCTCGACGGCGCAACAAGGCAAGAGAAAAGAAAGAAGATGGGAGCGAGGGCTGGGAAGGCCGAAGCCTAGATGCTCACCGGCGGCAGCGGAGGCGAAGGCGACGACGGCACCCAAACGACGACAACGGCGCTAAGCAGAGCGGCTGCTGCAGGCGGCGGTGCTAAAAACAGAGCAGCGGCTGCAGGCGGAAACACAGATGCAGGGCGGCAGTGCAGCGGAAGAGGGGCGGCGGCTAGGGCATGCAGGGGTGGCGCGTGGCGGCGGTGGCTCGGTTTTATAGGGGAGGGAGTTCGGGGCGGCAACGGGTGGCGGCAGCGGTGTCCCGAGAAACGCGGCGGCAGGCCGTGCGGCGTCTAGCGGGCCGAGGGCTGAGGGGAGGCCCGGGAGCAGGCTAGGCTAGGCCGAGCTCCAGCCGAGAGAGAGAGGAAGCCTGGGGAGAAGATGAACAGGAGAGGGAAAAGGAAAAAAGAAAAGGAAAAAGAAGGGAAAAGAGAAAGAGAGAAAGAAAAAGAAAGAAATAGAGGGGTTTTTCGGAAATTCTCTAAATTTGGAATTTAAATTTTAGGATTTAAAGGATAATTAGGAATATTAGAAATTAGGAAAGGTGTTCGGAATTTTGGGAATATTCTGATACCCGGAATATATACATACATATATATACACATATATATTTGGGATTCGGACAAAAATGAGGACATTTAGGGTTTTAGGGAGAATGTTTTTAGAGCATCGGTAATTGTGAGAGTGCTTGGAGTTTTGGAATATTGAAATGTTGGGATTTGAAATATTCTGAGTATTGGGATATACATATATATATATATATATGTATATATATACATATATATATGTATATATATACATATATATATATTTGAGAATAGGAGAATACTTGGAGGAAATTAGGAAATGGAATATACTCTGAGGGGTTTGGGAAACAGAGGGTATTTTATCAAGGAATATTTGGGAAAATTGGATCTCGGAATAATTCGAGAATTCGATAAAATTGGAAGTTATTTTGCAGAGATCAATAGATCGAAATATTTGAGGCATAATTGAACCATATATTTTGGAGATGCAAAAAATTAAAGTATTTTCTTGGGAACTGGAAAAATGGAATATTCCGAGTATTATAAATATCCTGGGATTAAGGAATTGACAAGAGTGTTTTATTGGGATTAGAATTTGGAGAAATCTCAAATGATTGGAGATTTGTATTTGTTTTGATGGAAAAGGGGTTTCAGGAAATACTAAACCCGGGAACTTCGGATTTGAGATTCCGAGGAGGCTTTAGGGTTCCGAGAGCGACACAAAATCCTAGAAGAAAAAGGGAGTCAGAGTTCGCGATGAACGGGGAGACTTCAAAGGACTGAATCAGGAAGGACCCGAACAGGGGAAAAGAAAAGGAATTTATTTTATATTTATTTAATTACAGAAATGATCTTTGTCCCATTAAAATTAATTTTGGAGCTCCAAAAATTTTAAGAAAATTTCAGAGGGTTTATTAAATCATGGAGAATTTACCAGAGGCAAAACCCACCACGAAACACGAAGAATTTATTATTGTAAATACTCAAACACTTAAAATATTCCGATAGAACCCCAGGAATATAAAAGCATCCAAGCATTTATTTAAAAAAAATTTAAACTTGGGATTTTTAACATTGAAAATTTCAAAATTTTATTCAAACACTTTCACAATCAAATCTCTAATGATTTATTGTATTTCCATTTACCAAAAACAATTTTTAATTAAAGCGATTTTTAAGGTGTGATAGATCGTAAATTGGATAAGTAATTTAGGAGAAAAAATGATTTAAAGACTGATGTGATAGATCGTAAATTGGATAAGTAATTTAGGAGAAAAAATGATTTGAAGACTGATAAAAATATGCATGCATGTGGCTAGTAGGGTGCAGAGAGAGTTAGGACAGCTGCCACGTAGAGAGAGAGAGAGTAGCTGCTACGCAGAGATAGAAAGAGATAGTGGGCAGTCCATGGTACCCTGGTGCGTAGAGAGATATAGAGAGAGCAGGCTAGGATGGACGTCGGATTTTTCGCTTAGCATCGGACATCAAACGCGTATAGTGTCCTATGATTCACAGATATTTTGAGCATGTTTGGTTTGCTATGTTACCAAAATTATTGGTGCCCATATAATTTTGCCAACTAAATACTCCATCAACATTTTGCCAATACCAAGATTTTGGTATTGCCCATATAATTGTCTCTTATTGGTGCAATTTTGCTTCAAACCAAATGCATCACTATCAACTCTACCCTACTAAAAATTAGTAGTACCAAAAGTTACTCAAGGTTTATTCATTATCTACCTATAATAAACCCAACTCATCTCACTCATGACTGTCATCATCATCATCAAATCGAACGGCCTAGAATGATCTACGTTGAATCCAACGTCCCAGATTGGATCCCCATTTCCACACACGGAATCCCCCTCCTCCCTCTCCCTGCGCGGCTGTGCCCACCGTGACACATGAATCCACGAAGCCACCTCATCCTAACCCTAGTCCGCCACATAGAATCCCCGCTCACGTCGCGCCCCTCCTCCCATCCACGTCCACTGCAGAATCCCTTCCTCCCATCCACATCTGCCGTCTCGCCACCCTCCTTTCATCCCCATTAGCCGCCACCGCATCAACCCGCTTTCTCCTCACTCGTCGAGTCGTCGGCCATCCTTTGAAAGCGGAGCTACCTTCCCCACTAATCACGGAACACCGCTCCACCGATGGCCATATAAGATCCACCTCAACCACTTCGTCCAAGCCTTTGCCTCCCCCTCCGCTTCCCCACCGCACTGCCGACCTTCCCCACCGATCATCGAATGTCGACAACCATCTCAGATTCACTCGCCACTTCATCCAAGCCTTCATTGCCCCTCGCTTCAGCCGCTAACCACCACCTTCCCCACCGATCATGAACGTCGACAGCATCTCAGATTCACCTCGCCACTTCGTCCAGGCTTCGTTGCCCCTCGCTTCAGCCGCATCGATCGGTTGTCCTCGGCTTCCACGTGGCTCCCCTCTTTTCTCTCAGTCGCCACGGCCGTGATTCCGTGCCTGATCGTCCTCATCCTTGGATCCTCCCTACATCCTCGTGCGCTTGATCCTACCCTGATGAGCCGATCCAGGTGGCACCGAGGCGATCCTGGCAGTAGCAATCCTCCAAGTAGATCCTGGCGGCGGTGATCTTCCTCACATGAGGCAATCCTCCTATTGGCGACACTGAGGATCCTGACAGCGGCAATCCTTCAGGCATGATGCTAAACTGCGACGATGGCGATCCTAGCGGTGGCGTTCTTCCTCATGCGAGGGAATCCACGAGCTCCTAGACAATTTTATGCATTGTTGTTTCAACTTGTGATTCCAGCTAAAGCAATGCCCGCCTTATACCCATTTGCAATGTGAGCATTTTCAAATTATATATCTAACAGTACAATGTATATCTAATTCATATATTGATGATGGTCCTGCATCTACTGTACTATGCACATGATAATTTTAATTGGTGCCTTACTAAAATATAATTCCAGATATTGTGCCAGGATAATTTATGTATAAGAGCATACTACACATTACAGTCAAGATCCATTGAGCAAGTTATCAAATCAGAATTTTGGAATGCTCGAGCAATATATTTTAGGCCTTGGGGAAAAGAACTCCCTGTAAATTTGTAATTCCAATCTCACTAAATGCTAAATGGTCAGAATTATTGCATACACTGCTCTACATTAAATTCAGTGTGAGTTTGTTCAAACTTGAGTGTTAATTAAATAACTGTCTTTCCAGAAATTCTCATCCTTCATGAATGCCACAACCCTTAGCTAAACTAAAGTCAACAACCATATTTGTAAGCTTTTCATAATTTACATTCATCCGGAAATGTAGCGGTACAATTAGGAAACTTTCTTTGCACATTCATGCTGAAAATATAAGTCAATGAATATCTCTAGAAATAAACTTCCTGTCTGTATCATTTTTTAGTCAATAAAATTAAAAACCAGAAGAAAAGAACCAACAGCACTGGCATGCTCTCTGTTTTTTTTTTGCATCGCGCATCTTCTCTCTTGATTTGTGTCCTGATCCTTGATATTTTGGACTTATGGGAATGAAATTGTTGGAGAAAATAAAATTACAGTGTTGACTAAAATTGATTCATTGAGTTTATCCCCTTAGAAATTTAATCACCTATGCAGAAAATTTAATTCTAATCACTGACCTGCTTGTGAAGCCATCTTGACTTGATTTCTTCTTCTTCTCTGCTTCCTCTTCTTCTTGATACTTCTCTGCGTGTGTGTGCCGACGGACGGATTGATGAAGACGTAGAAGGACCTCACGAAACCCCTTCCTAGTGCGTTTTGTGGATCGGGCACAATTAAGGTTTGTAGTTGGAGACCGAGCGGCGTCGCGTTCTTCTCCATTTCTCTTTATATGTGCACTAGTGGGGCTCAGGGGGTTTCCTTCGGTTTAGGAGGTTCGGTTGAATCCACCGATCACGGATTTTCTATCTCTTATCTTATCTCTAAGGCCGATAAAAAACCAACATTCTCCCCTTGATTTAGAGGCTTAATTAATTTCTAAGTTTATTAAGTAAAACAGCTCCCCAAGGCAATGTGTCATACAAACTTTAAACGTCATTAGGACTACAAGACCTATAGTTCACTATAATACTTTAAATAAACTCACCATCTTAACTTAGCGGGTGTTGATTGAAAAATTATCCCTATTTTTCAGGATCTTTAGTCAAAGGCAATCACTTAATTCCATGCCGGCTACATGTTCTTTAAATAAGTTGGGAGGTAAGCCTTTGGTATGGCGGATCCTCGCAAGCATAAATTTAGTATTTATGTATCACCCAAATCTTAATTGTTTGATCCTGGACTTCTATCTTTCACAACATGATATTTAATGTCAATGTGTTTGGCAGCTTCACTTGACTTGTTGTTACTCGTATAGAATACTGCAGCTTTATTATCGCAGTATATACAAGTGGTCTCTCAAATGCTGTCAACCACTTTTTAATGGGATGAAATTTTTTAAGCCATACGGCTGCCCCGTCGATGGTAACATGCTCAATTCCGCTTGCATTGTCGACGATGCAGTAAGCGTTTGTTTAGAGCTTTTCGCCACGAAATAGCTCCTCGCAAGGGTGAAAATATATCTGAAGTGGATTTCTTGTGTCTACGCACCCCGCGAAATCAGCGTCTGAATAGCCCAAGGACTTCAAGCTTATCAGACTTTCTGTATGTAAGCATGTAATGTTTAGTTCCTTGTAAATAACGCAGAACTTTCTTTACTGCGCTTCCAGTGGTCCTACATTCCTGGTTTAGACAGAAATCTGCCAAGCATCCCTGTGACGAATGCTAAGTCTGGTCACGTACAGACTTGTGCATACATCAAGCTTCCGACAGCTGAAGCATAAGGTACCTTGTCCATTTCTTTAGATTCTAACTTATTTCTTGGACTTTGGAATAATCCGAATTTATCACCCTTCATTATTGGAGCAGGTGAAGAGGCGCATTTACTCATATTATATCTTTCTAAGATTCTTGAGATGTAAGCTTTCTGAGATAGTCCTAGCACTCCTTTGGACCTATCTCGGTGAATCTCAATGCCCAAAACATAAGATGCTTCACCAAGATCTTTCATATCAAATTTTGATGACAAGAATTCTTTAGTTTCTCGCAGCAGGTTCTTATTGCGCTGCTTGCTAATAAAATGTATCAACATAGAGTACTAGGGATGATGAATTTACACGCTTTATATTTATCATAAATACAGTTGTCCACCTCATTCTCCTTAAATCCGAATTGTCTGATGATCTGATCGAATTTAAGGTTCCATTGTCTGGACGCTTGTTTAAGTCCATAGATGGATTTATTAAGTTTGCATGCTAAATGGCCTTTTCCTTCCATAACAAGCTTCCGGTTGTGTCATGTAAACATTTTCTTTTAGTCACCATTTAGAAATGCAGTCTTTACATCATCTGATGGAGTTCTAGTCAAAGTGAGCCACTAGCCGCATGACAATTCTGAATGAGTCTTTCTTTAGAGACAGGAGAAAAAGTTTCATTATAATCAATTCTTCTCTCTGTGAAAAACCCTTGGCAACTAGCCTTGCTTTGAATCGTTCGATGTTCCCTCTAGAGTCAAGCTTGGTTTTGTAGACCCACTTAAGCCTACGGTTTTGACTCCTTTAGGAACTTCTACTAAATCCCATACTTTATTATGGCTCATTGATTTTAGTTCATCTTTCATAGCCTGAAGCCACTTAGATGAATCCTTGCTGTTTATTGCTTCTTTAAATGAGGTGGGATCGTCTACCTTCCCCATGTCTTCTTCATTCATGTATACTTCATAATAATCAGGGATGGCAGATCTCCTCACCCGCTGTGACCTTCTTAATTCTTGAGTTTTATTGTTTGTCACTTGAGGTTGAGGATCTTCATGTGAAGGTTCTTCTTCATTATGTGTCACTTCAATCTGTTGAGGCTCATCATCATTATTACTCTCAATATTTTCCTCAACAGAAGGTGTAGTACCAGACGGTCCAGAATTATCCGTTGGTGGTGCTACATCACGTGGCACATTAGAAATTATGGGGATGTTCTGAATAATTGGAATATCAGTCTCTCGGATTTCCGGAGTTTGAATATTAGCCCGAATTTCCTCAAGATTAATTTCCCTTGTCTGTGAGCTCCCCCATTTATTGTCCTCAAAAAAGACAGCATGTCTAGTCTCCACAAATTTAGTAACCCGATATGGGCAATAAAATCGGTATCCTTTGGATCTCTCAGGATAACCGATAAAATGACAGCTCACAGTCTTAGGATCTAATTTCTTTAATTGTGGATTAAATATTCTGGCCTCCACACGACAGCCCCACACACGTAAATAATTGAGTGTCGGTTTTCTTCCGGTCCATAATTCATAAGGGGTCTTAGGCACTGATTTACTAGGCACTCTGTTGATTATGTGTGCAGCTGTTTTAAGTGCTTCAATCCACAGCTTAGGTGACAGAGTAGAGTGATTCAGCATACTGCGCACCATATCCATGAGTGTGCGGTTGCGTCGTTCTGCTACCCCGTTTTGCTGAGGTTCTCCAAGCATGGAATATTGGGCAATAATCCCATGTTGCTGGAGATACAAGGCAAATGGACCAGGAATTTGCCCAAATGGAGCGTGTTTCCCGTAGTATTCACCACCACGGTCCGATCTCACAACTTTAATTTTAGCATTATGCTGATTCTCCACTTCAGCTTTAAATATCTTAAATTTCTCAAGAGATTCGGAACAGTCGCTTATGGGGTAAATATAACCATAACGGGAATAATCATCTGTGAATGTTATAAATGAATCAAATCCATCCACAGATGTCACCGGGAAAGGTCCACAAATATCAGTGTGAATTATTTCTAGTGGACTTGAGCTCCTGGTGGCTCCTTTCTTTATTGTTTTAGAGAATTTTCCCTTAATGCAATCTATACAATGATCCGCGTCAGAAAAGTCTAAGGGAAGGAGTATCTCTTCTCTTATGAGACGTTCAATTCTCCCCCTAGAAATATGGCCTAAGCGACAGTGCCATAATTTCGACGACGTCTCATTTATCATATTCATTACTTTATCATTGCAGGCATTATTAACATTCAGGACCATATCATCCAAAGAGAGCAAGAATAGCTTATCTCGCACAAAGGCGAAGCCAATCACTTTATTATCTAATTTAATGTAACATATTCTCTTTGAAAAATGACAGTCATAACCAGTTTCTGTCAACACTCGAACAGAAATGAGGTTTCTCTTAATTGAGGGAGCAAATAAAGCATTATTCAGAATTAAATTGTAGCCACTAGGGAGTCTAAGTGCTAGGTCTCCAACGGCCTTCACTTCGATCTCCGCTCCATCAGCTACTCTTAGGATTCGCTCCCCCTTTGCTACCGCCTGGACAGTAGTCAATCCCTGCAATGAGTTACAGACGTGCACAGTGGCACCTGAGTCAACCCACCAGGTATTAATGGAGAATTCAGAGTAAAATAACTCATTAACATTTGATATTTTATCAATCTCATTTATACCTTTCTTAGCTAGCCACTCTCAGAAGCGTGGACAATCCCTCTGCCAATGTCCATCTTTACTGCAAAACTTGCAATATGGACTTGCAGTGGTGGAGGCAGCTAAAGCTTGAGACTGAGGATGCGGCTTTGCTTGAGCAGTGTTACTCCCTCCAGACTTATGAGGGTGATATGGCTTCTTTCTGCCACTACCCGAGCTTTGGCCTTGATTTGTTTTCCTCTTGCCTTTAGCATGGATGAGGTTGAGCTGATCTTTAAGTTTCTGCTTATCAGCCTTTTGTCGCTCTTCCTCTTCCACTGAGTGGGAGATCTATTCTGCTACGGTCCACTTCTCTTTCTGAGTATTATAATTAATCTTGAAGGGACTATAGTCAGGACCAAGAGAGTTCAATATGAAATGCACTAAAAAACCTTCAGACAATTCCATGTCCATGGTCTTTAGTGTATGTGCCATATGAGTCATCTCAAGGTGTGCTTTCTTACACCACCTTTGCCATCATACTGACTGGTGATCAGCTTACTTATTAAGGTACTGGCATGGCTCTTAGATGAAGTCTTAAAGTTCTCTTCAATGTTTGCCAAGTACGTCTTAACATCGTTTGAGTTCGTAATCCCTCCAATAATTCCTGGAGCGATAGTACTCTTGATGTACATGAAAGACATTCTGTTGGACTTTTCCCAAGAGGCCACTTTTTCTTCGTAACTCCACTTGGTATTATCATAATCTTCCTGACTCATTTCGTCAGTGTACTTGGGCTCCACAGGGGAGTCCTCTCTTAGTGCTAAGTCATAGTCCAACATGCCAAGATTTAATAGCACATCGTTCTTCCACTCAGCGAAATTTGTTCCATCAAGGGGTGTAACAATTTTAAGCTGCCCCAATGCTGAAAATAACCAATTGAAAAAAAATATTAGTAAAATATTGCATATGATTAATTTGCGTTGGCTCAATTAATCACATGCGATGATAGGCTCCTTTTCTAAATTTAATCACCGTTGGGCAGAAAAAATTTAGAAAATATATGAAGTGACAAAAAAAAATAATCCTTAATTACATCACCGTTGGGCAGAAATAATTAAGGAAATAATATTATTAATTTATTTGACATGAAATTATAATTAACGTTGGTCAAAAATAATTTCACATCACAAATATTCTCTAGCAAAACTTCCCGTTGGTTCCATTCAGCTAGAAATAATTTTCAGAGTGCTTAGAATAATTTTCCATAATTTTTCAGCATTTTTAATGGCCAAGAAAGCATATAATGGGATTTCTGTAAATAACAAATGAATAAAACAGTGGGAATTGATTTAATTTCAAGCACAGACACGGGCGCGAGGCCCGGGGGCGCGGGCGCGGGCACGGGGCGCGGGCGCGATCGCGGTCCCGGTCCCGGGCGCGAGGCGCGAGCGCGAGCGCGCGGGCGCGATGTCGGCCGTTCCGTTCGATCCAGATCGAATGGCTACGGTCATCCCCGCATCTGATTTTGTTAGCGCCGTCTGATTCAATCCGACGGCTGAGATCATTTTTCACCGGGTCAAAGCCATCGGCTGTCGGCGGCCGAACCCTAACCCGAGCCCCGGCCGATCCCCTTTTTCTCCTTGTCTTCTTCCCGACGCGCTCGACGAGCAAGCGGCGGCGGTGACGGCGACGGCTATGGCGACGACGCGCCGAGCGAAGCAACGGCGACGACGGCCAATCCCGTCTTTCCTCTTCCCCTTCCCACCCCAGTTCTCCTCCCCGTGCGCAAGAGCAACACCGAGGCGAGCCTCGGTCTCGCGCGGCCGAGCGACGGCGCGAGACCGGTCTGGGGCAGCGGGATGGCTTAGCGGTGAGGCGAGGAGGTAGTTCCCGAGGCACGGATGCGAGCACATCGGCAGCGAAGACGACGAACCGGGTAAAATAATCCCGATTTCATTGTATTCGCGTTGATTTTTGGGTCTTATTCAAATTAGGGTTCTTCGGATTTGGGGATTTTGATCTTTGCCGAGTTAATTGATGATGACTTCATTAAGGGATGAAGATTTTGGGATTAAATTCTAAGGGGTTTGGCTCTGATACCACAATGTTGGAGAAAATAAAATTACAGTGTTGACTAAAATTGATTCATTGAGTTTATCCCCTTAGAAATTCAATCACCTATGCGAAAAATTTAATTCTAATCACTGACCTGCTTGTGAAGCCATCTTGACTTGATTTCTTCTTCTTCTCTGCTTCCTCTTCTTCTTGATACTTCTCTGCGTGTGTGTGCCGACGGACGGATTGATGAAGACGTAGAAGGACCTCACGAACCCCTTCTAGTGCGTTTTGTGGATCGGGCACAATTAAGGTTTGTAGTTGGAGACCGAGCGGCGTCCCGTTCTTCTCCAATTTCTCTTTTATATGTGCACTAGTGGGGCTCGGGGGTTTTCTTCGGTTTAGGAGGTTCGGTTGAATCCACCGATCACGGATTCTATCTCTTATCTTATCTCTAAGCCGATAAAACAACCAACAGAAATAGCCTATAATACTCTCATGGTTATCACTAATTCAAGGATTCAAGCTAAATATTTGTCAGAAATCAGCAATCTATTCCACATGTATGTTTCATTGACACTAATTCATGCTTTCTAGCTACATGCATCCTTAAGAGAGCCAACTTCAAACAAAGCAAAATAGCCAGCCACATGGCCGAAATTTTCCTTTGATTATGGTTGAATTCCCATGCGTATAGAAAAATCAAATACAATATTAGCTCAGATTATCAAACATCCTACACCTTTATGCTTCATTGTAGCACCCACCGCGCTGTCTTGGGCACAACCTTCTTCTTTTATGTTGGCTCGGCTACATGCTACATCACAGCCTCGGCCCTGCTTCCATGCATAGACAAGCTCTGTTTCAATGCCATGTTTGACCTATGCTACAAGGTCAGAACAAATTAATTCAAGAAAAATGTCCCTTAAATATAAAGAACCTGTTTCAATGCCATGTTTCACCGCTATGTCACATCGTTCCTTGATGTTCCTCACATTTTAACTTCCACGAAAAGACGTTGTGGAATTCTGAATAATACATGTGATTTGCATATTAGGTTGGAGCGGCGCCTATACAACCCATTTTATTGTGACAAGTTGTTAAGTCTTTGTACTGTCACATTATTGAATGCATTGATATATGAGTATGATGTATGAGTGTAATGCATGCTGGTTGATGGATGTATGCCCTCAAGAATAGTGTCTTGATGCATGATAAGTTTGTTGATGTTGGAAACCCTGGAGATAGGATTTGAGGTTAGTGTTACCAAATATTCGGCCATGTGGTATTTTACTGTTATTGGTGTATGATTGGTATTTTTTTGTTGTTGGTGTAGATGGGTGAGCAACACATGGATGGTGATGGTATCCTGACGTCTAGTTTTTCAGTCACAAGTCGCAACTCTTAGGTACGGGTGTCTTTAGATACGCGTCATGTTTATATATTGAATATCTTTTTTTAATTATCTGGATTTAAATCCTAAGTATAGGACTTCTAATTAACACAGGGTAGAAAATTGTATCCTGTATATAATCATATTAGATGATGTCTGAAAATGATTTTAGCCCATATAGCTTTATGTGCAATCCCTCGTTTTGTTAACTGAACTTAAGATGTTGCAGGTTGTGTATTTTCTGAATTCTCATTTTTTGAGAGGACTCCAAATTAAGTGCCCATGCATAACTTTTTAATATTATCTCAGTAACCCCTCTATCCTGTAGTTGATCTAATTGCATGCATGCAGCAATATCATATGGCTAGGAGACGTGAATTACCAGCTGACGGGCAACGGCTATGCGGATATGCAGGAGCTGCTTGAGAGGAATGACTGACAAGCATTGCTGTACAAGGATCAGGTGCGAATTACATTAAGGGCCTGTTTCATTGAGCATTTTGTGTGCTGGTTTATAAGCAAGACATAAAATAAGAAATATTATTAACGCATAATTAATTAAGTATTAACTATTAAAAACTTAAAAAATAGATCGATTTGATTTTTTAGAGATATTTTCTATATAAAAAGTTTTTAAAAAAACACACCATTTTACGTTTTGGAAAGCATGCTAACAGAAACCGAGGAAGCAGCTAGAAGCAAAAGTAAACACTATGTAAATCTGAGGCAATAATCGATCTATGATTAGTAGTTTCCTTGCATAAATTAAGAGATCCTCTAATGGTATATTGCTGGTTAAATAGGCATTTCGATGTAGATAGCAGGACGACGCAACTCATCTGCTCAGGTACATGGCTGTGTGTTCCTTGAATATCCATGCTTGTCGGATTAATTGGTTATACTGCTGCGGAAATTTCTTTCGCAGATCGATGGTCTTCTATACCTTCACAATTGCTGCCCTTACCTCTTCTAATTCCCATTTGGTGTGTGCACGCTTTATGTTTCATGAAATGCATACGTGAAGCAACTGTATATATAAAATGATTGCTAAAGATTACTATTTACCAAGTCTCAAGATAACTGAAATAGTTGATGCCAAAGGCTCAGGTTAATTTTCTGATAGTGCAAGATTCAGTAATTGATGATACAAACGAACTAGCTAGAAGTGTGGAAAACAGGATATAATTTGGAAACTATTCAATATAATAAAAATCTTTGCTTCTTATGAACGTTTTTGACTTCTGCAGCATTTCAGTGATATAGAAGAAGCTTATTTTCACTGAACAAGATGGACAAACAAATTCTTGGATTGGATATGGAGATTATTCTTGTTTAGTCCGCAATAAAAATATTAGTTCTGCGAAACCATTTTGCTCGGTACGTAACTTCCTTTATCTTTAAATGAACATTCAGGTTATAATTTGCAGTGTATACTTATCTGACAAGTGTGATGTGCAGTATATGCTTATTCAGGTTATAATTTGCAGGCTTATGAAGAGTATAATATTTAAATTTATTTTGCATGCAGGGAGGCAACATGATGGGGGCTACTAGGATTCGTCCTTTTTTCGGCAGGAAATTATTCGTATGA
This sequence comes from Oryza meyeriana var. granulata, assembly GCA_003991445.1. Lineage (NCBI taxonomy): Eukaryota > Viridiplantae > Streptophyta > Magnoliopsida > Poales > Poaceae > Oryza > Oryza meyeriana. The sequence continues at coordinate 409,894 of RYFJ01000696.1, read as the reverse complement.
TCACTTCTCATAGGGTCCTATTTCATGTTCTTCCTATCGACTATGCAAATCTTTACCAAATTTAACAACTACAAGTTTTGGCAACCGCTAAAGTCACTATAGCTTTGATATATCAATATTTGTGTAATCCAATTAATAGCTAATGTAGTTAATAGATACCATCTCATTTTGATGTGAACTATCTGTTGGCTGTCATAGGGTGTCCCTTTTTTGACATGATTTTAGAGGTATATGGCTTTGTTGTACTCTTTGGGTCAGATTTTCTTCATTGTGCCTTTCTTGAGCAATGCATTTATTTGAGTATTTGTTTAATAACAGAATTATTACGGCATGGTACTCTTTCGGCCATTCATGCATAGAGACGAGAGATCCTCTCCATATAACTACTGGTCCCATGGACCAAAATTGTTTCATAAAAGTTTACCAAATAGAGTCCATCCTCTCCCTCTCATTCCAGAGGTATATGATGACGATGGAAAGTCACAAAAGTTTCTTGGTCGATGTGTCGAGGGACTGGTACAAGAAACGCGAGACATCAACTTATGAAATCATGGGACGATAGGAGTATATGTGTTTGGTATGCCGATTATGGACGTGTATCGAGAGAATTAAATAATTTACGGACGATATCCTAGGACAATAAATCTAGCTATTAAATCGGTATATCGATTTTGGTAATGGAACCTAGCAAAATTCAGATGGCATGTATATACAATATGGCATGTGCATAAAATATGCATGGGGTCTAAATCCTGTTTTATATGAAATGGATTTAATTTATAATATTTCCCAATAGTTTAATTCCTATTTTTATGTAACAATTTTAATTTATTTTTGCCAATACAATATGTGTGGGGTTTAATTATTACATTTTATTATGGAATGGACTTAATTTATAATATTTCCCAATAGTTTAATCCTATTTTTTATGTAACAGTTTTAATTCATATTTGCCAATACAATATGTGTGAGGTTTAATTATTATATTTTACTATGTATGGTTTTAATTTATATTATGCAAAAAAATAGGACTACATATCTACCCCCCGAATTGGACCCACCTGTCAGTCGGTCACCGTAATAAAAAATGTTTCCTAGCGCTTCCTCTGATCTAGATCCATGCCCTCCATGGCTCCCATGCAGCGCTGCCCTCCGACGGCGACTCCAACGGCGGCGCCACCTTCTCTCTCCCTCTCTTTCACCGGCAGCGTCAGCTCCCTCTCCCCTCTCTCTCCCCAGCTACGACGGCTGTCTCGTCTCCCTTCTCCTCCCTGGTGGCGTGCCCAAGAGGAGAGCGCCTTAGGGCCCCAGGTCGACACTGGCGGAGCTCCTCCACACAGAGATCTCGCGCGGTTGTCAGGGGCCTAGGCGAGGAACCATGGCGGATCTCGCGGGGTTGATGTCTGGCACGCGGGCCCGCTGGCTGCAGCACCCATGGCGTGGTCATACGGGCGGCAAACGGGTATGTCCTTTTTTCCGCTAACTGTGCTTTCCAATCGTATATTTGGAAACAATCATGCTTTCTAAACCTCTGATCAATTCATCTAACGTATAAAGGCAGGAGCTTGGGTGCGAGAGGCACACCGCAAGAGCAGAATGGATCGGTAAGGAACAACAGGTACATCTCTTCGTTGAATGAAATTTCGTCGCCAATGTTTTGTTGTGCTCGAAATTTTTGTTAATTCGGGTCTGTGAGAGTGCTCTTCCCTGTGCTTGGATTCTATTAGCTTGCATATGTGTATTTGCGCCCATAGACTAATCCACAGTCATGTTTCTATTAGCTTGCATATGTGTATTAGCTTTCAATCAAATGAAACACTGGATAGCTTCAATAGTGATGGTTTACTATCGGGATAGCTTCAATAGTGATGTTTGGTTCAGTAAAATGAAACACTTCATCCATGTATACTTAATCATCAGAATGAAACAATCATGCTCCCGAACAATAGTAGGTTATTCTCAAATGTATAGAATTTGTGCCATGATCTATAGATTTTACTGCATATGTCCATACTAGAATAAAACCTAGACTTGATGGTATATCACTTTCCAATATGGGTACCTGGCATCTCAATTTGTTTAATTAGTCTATGTACTACAAGCTTGAACCACTATGCCAAGGTGTTAGATAAACAACATGTAATTGCTTTGCAGAATTAATTCAAGTGCCTATCTTGTGACATGTAAATTACTTCATAATAAATAAATAATAGTCACCTATAGGCTATGCATGCCAATCCATAGTAGAATATGGGCTGATGGCTTTTATTTAACTTGGATACAAAAACCTCTGCATCCTTCACTGTGATATGCATATGCACAAGAGTCCAAATGAGTGAACTTGTTTGATGCAACTATATTTTTATCATGACCTAATGGCAGTGTGTTGTGCTGTTCTCTTTTATACTTTATTGTTCTTATATTTTGTGATCCTCGCTGTTAACTTGGATACACTGACCTCTGCATTCCTCCACTGTGATATAGGCACAAGAGTGCAAATGAGTGAACTTGTTTGATGTACTATATTTTTAACGTTGTTCTTTGATGTAACTATATTTTTATCCATGACCTAAAGGCAGTGTGTTATGCTGTTTTGTTTTATACTTTATTGTTCTTATATTTTGTGATCCTCGCTGTAAACCTTCGATAGAAACATACAATTTGCTGCCCTTAAATTTTATTAGTAGCATATATTATACAATTAAAATCATCTTAGCATTTAATTGAGCACATATATTTTGACCTAGGTGCCTAAGGAAGGAATTTAAAGGCCCTCGAGCAGGAGCTGCACGTTAGATCACGTTAGATCGATTGCGCCAGCAGGTATTTCCTATTGTTTTTTAAACGAATTAAATAGTCCAATATGGTTAAGTCAATTTGTGGAATCTTGCTCTGTGTGTGTTGGAACTGTCGTTGCTAAAAGTTGGGAATGGGAACTAATTTGGGTTTGTGTATTAGAAAATCTTATATCTAGCGAACTTATTTAGTGTATATTTTGAAATGAATAATTCCGTGACAAGGCTTTCACTGTCAAGCATACCTATGGATAGTACTACAGGACTAAATTTTGATGATTGATTTTTCAGTACTGAAATCTTAGTTCAGTAGTTGATCAAAAGTTTCAAGAATAAGAAGTATAATATAATTCAGTTGTTTTTGTTTGTTAAAAAGAATAGATCCAACCCAAACTGAAATAAATACAGATAATGTCTTTCAGTAGCCCTTGAAATGTGGACTGAGTTTTGAACCTGTGTATGTGGGAATTATTTTTTGGCAGGATGGATGTCTCCTGTAGGGAACTATTTGTTTAGAAAGAAAGTTGTATGGGCTATTAGGTTGAAATGGAACCCTCAAACTTTGGGTTTATACAAATTTTGAGTGTAGCAGAGGATAGCATTTTTCCATGAGGTGTCTTTGCAAATTACATATAGTTTTTGAATTTTTATTTGCCCTATTTTTAAGAAGCAAAGAACCTATACAGCTGTAGGACTTCATGTGTCCCCAGGAGTGAATGGTTTTTTAGTGTACCTTTCTGTGTATCTCACTGCAATATTCTTTTGACGATGCTAATTTAGAAACTCTGTTGAAACAATCCTAAAGGCACTGGTAGCCATGGGATGCCATCATCAGAGTCATCTCCTGAAGGCAGCGATGGAGGAGGCGAAGGAGACGCAGGCCTTGGTGGAGGAGGAGCTGGCTCGGTGGCTTCATCCCTTGTTTCCCGGCTGGGGAGGCAGGTTGGGTTTCCGAGTGCTCCATTGTGGCCTTGGGGGCTGGAGCGGCACTTGGCTCTGCTTGTTGGGCTTTAGCCTCAACCTCAGCTGGGGTGGTGTCAGGCATTGGACTTGTGGTGGTTGCCCCTTGGGGTCCACATTGCTTGGCTTCCTGCAAACGGGCATCATGTTCAAGATACTACAATATAAGATGTTGGAAGATAGAGTAATCTTGGAGGTTTTAAACCTCATCCTGTGTACACCACGGGGTGAGGCTAGTGGTGGTGAGCCTGAAGTCTTGTCACTAGTCGTTGCGTCAGCCAGTGCCGGGCTTGTCGGCGTGGCACTGGCTGGTGGGCAGCTTGGTGGCGACGGCGCGGTGGTCGGCGGAGGTGTCGGAGCAACCAGCGCTGTAGTTGGCGCAGTCGGCGGTATTGCTGGCAGTGGCGATGGCACGGCGGTCAGCGTAGCAGTTGGTGGAGTCACTGGCGTGGCAGTGGGCGTTGATGATGGGGTCTTGGCTGTCCCTGATTTTGGGACCGCCGGATGCCTTGATTGGCGTTTGTTTCTTTTTGGCCGGTTTCTTGGCCGGCTGTTTTGCAGCTCTTTTAGAGTTGGGCTCGTCGGTTGAGAGGCTGGCCTAGCGCTTTTTTAACCCCCCAGCTTACTGGCTGGGGGTGAGAGGTGAAGTCGGCGTGTTCATGCAAGGAAGACAAATGATGGCAATTCATACTCTGTACCATTCATCACATACAATCCGTCAACAATCATCTGAAGATATCCAAGGTCGGGCAACTTACCACCTGCCGAGGCCTTTTCAAGCTTAACGGCTTTGGGAACTTCTCTAGATCTAGGCTGTCCAGGACGCCGCTGACGAAGTACCGGCATAGAGTGTTGGTGACTTTGTCCTTGCTTATCCACTCAGTGCTCTCTCGGGTAGGGTCATTCTTTCCTTGGTACTTAATGCCCGGGTGCACTCGGTCCTTTAGGGGCTGGATCCTACGGGTGAGGAATGCTCATGCCACCTAGACCCTTGTTAGTCCCTTCTGCTTCAGGGCCGCCAGCTTCTCGAGCAGGACGCGCACCTGTACCATCTCCACTTCAGTGGGGAGTGCGGACCAGCTCTCAAGCACGTTGGGGGCATTGCTGACATGGGGAGGCAAGGAGGGCTCGGGACTAGAGCAATAAAACCACTCCTGATACCATCTCTTCAAGGATGATTTGAGGGGGAGATGGATGTACACTTTCTTTAGTTCATTGTGTAGTTGGAGGCCAGCCCTTCTCCCCCCAATCACCTGCGGCTGCTGTCTGTTGGTCTTGGGCTTGAGGTGGTTGAAGTAACAAAAGAGATTGAAGTGGGGGGAGGATGCCAAGAAAGGCTTCACAGAGGGTGATGAATATGGAGATCTGAAGGCCAGAGTTGGGATCGAGGTGGACCAACTCGATCTAGTAATATGCGAGAAGGCCTCGGAGGAAATCACAGACAGGGAGAGCCAAGCCCCAATCGAAAAAAGACTCGAAGACCACAATTTCGTGGGTCTTCGGGGTGGGGATGGACTCACCGTTGACGGGACGCTAGTTGATGAGCTCCTTAGCTTGAAGCATTCCCTCCCGTACTAGGTGCACCAGGCTCGAGGAGTAGCTGGCTGAGGTCGGCTATACTCCGGCTGACAGTGAAGTAGCATCGGATCCGGACTTCGGCATCTTGGTCGATTTGGTTGCTGGAAGAAGATGAAGAGGCTCTAGGAGGTGGGATGCGGAGGCGGATGCAAGGAGTCTTGCGGATCTGTAGCAAGATTGCTTAGAGCGTGGAAACCCTAGGTTTTGCATGGGAGCGGAAAGCGAGAAGTTTGGAAATAAACATGCGCGGTTGCTCGGAAGCTAAAGGGGTTCTACGATTTGGGGAAGAAATGAGACTCTTTTCTCTGCGATTTAGGGGAGAAAGGGGACTCTTTTCTCTCCCCCTGATATTTAAAGGGCTACGCTGGGTTGGTTGGTTTAGGCCGGCCTGCTTAGTAATAGGTCATAAGATATGAGTTTCTAAATAGCATGTTCTATTGGGCCATTAGCCGGTTGTGTTAAAATCATAAATCGGGTGTTATTTTACATGAACCGATTAAAATAATCAGATATGCTTCATGTTAAGCCTATAGATGGACATATATATTTAGGTATCTGAATTATTTACAGGTATTGAGGATATATTCTTATAAGGATTAAAAGCTGATCTTCATTAAAATTAGGGATGCAGATGTCTCTTAAGTATACCTTGTCATACATTGGATTTAATCCATAGTGACACTTGGCTTGCATGCTTAGGCAAGTTGCCATGAGCAAAATTTTAGTCAATATTTGACTGAAGAGTCCAATTTCTGAGAAACATATCACTCGGAAAAGACTTAACGGTTAAAGATCTTTGATTTTATATTTAATTGTTTCCCAATTAAACACAAAGTAGGGGGCTACACCTAATAGGTGTGTCTATTCGGCGCACACTATTTATTTATTTCCATGAAGTTCTTCATAGGCTCGTTGCTAGTTGATATGAAGCAGGACTCGGGAGAAGAGGTACTTGGACGAAGAGTACTCGGGAGTAATGCACTCGGGATTTCTTTACCGTGGAGGACGAGCATTTGGCTTGAGCTGTAATTTAACTATGAAGGTCTCAAGGGCTACTGTGGAGGCCATGGGCTCCGAGTAGCTCAAGAAGGGCAAATACGATCACTCGGACAGAGGGTGGACCGACCCATATGATTAGGGATAGAGTAGAACTCGGCTTCATATAATCTTGTATGACAAGAAAAGGGATATAGTCCTAGCGTCGAGTTCGGCTGGGATTCTTAGACTGTAACCTTATCTCCCTAGTATATAAGCAGAGGTAGGGAGCCCCTTAGGACAGATAAGAGATCTCACCAGAGAAATAGCGAAAACAATACACAAATAGCTGGAAGTAGGGTATTATCTCATCTTGAGGGTCTGAACCAGGATAAACTTTCTTGTATCCTTTCGAGTCCATCGAGTTTAGATCCGACGAGTAGCCTTATATTTAATATTGCCGATACAAAACATCGATATTAGCCAGCATACCAATACGTTGGAAAACAAATAAGGCAAAAGTGATTTCCGGCACTAGAGAAGATAATGGTACCAAAGATAATTCAGATTCGGATGATATTGTAATATTGGATAGTCATCAAAAGTGATTCACAGCTAAAAATGACATCAAGGAATCCAAATCAGCGACTTAGTATTCGGTGAAAACAAATATGATTCACTACTATCTATGGTTTGTTTTCTTATTCATTGACAGGAAAGTATGGGTGTGAAATTCAAAGCCATATTCCATTAGCTTGACATTCAAAAAGCTCCAATTAATACTAAAGGAAGATGAATCAATGGACCAGGATTTCTTCAACATGGCCATACATATGGTTATGTATGAAGATATCTCGACAATGAAAAAAAACTCAAGGAGCAATATCGAAGCACTGTCTGGACTTGTAATTTTGGGTATTTTTTTTAAATCACATATGTTCTCTCCTTTTGCTCATGTTTTTATAACATTATTTTATATCCTGTAGATTATTACTGAGTTTGGACGACACCCAGATTTCCGTAAAAAGCTGGATGTTGTACAACTGGCAAAGTCGGTTTGTAGCTAGTTCAAAATTAACTATAACATTTCAAAATGCAAATCGGTAGGATTGCTATCCTTTGCTCCTATATGCTCATGTTTTTGCTATCTTAACGATCAGCCTTTTGTAGATTTTATACCAATAGAAAGTGATAATACCTATATTCTGGTCATACTGGAAGAAGACAAAAAACTCTTTGTTTTAGACCCTACTTCACTTAATCATATTTATAAAAAAATCCAAACATAAGATATGTAAAATAACTTTGATGGACTGCTAAACACTTCAATATAGCCTTGCATAGAGCATGCGCTGGCTCTTTATGGAATGCGGATATTAACATATGGAGTCAGATAATCACTCCAAATATTCCGATTCATGACATGTAAGCTTTCTTCTAAGATTTCGTTAGAATCGTTAAATTTATTTATCTGGCGCAAATACAACTAAGTATTCAATCATCTCAGGGATCTATCTAGATATCTTGTTCATCTTTTCACATGTAAATGGAAAAATAAAGAACTACAATTGCCCGCTTTTAAGGTCAGTATTACTTGTGAAAGCTATGAGTTATATATGATTTATTATTCAAATATACATAGCTAAGTATTCAAATATAGCATTGACCATTTAGAATATTATATATGTTTATTATCAAATATTACTTGTGCAGGATGGCTACGAGTTAAGGAAATAATTTTTGGTATATCTATTAACATACCAAGAGAATAAATGTGAAAGCAATATCTTCACTAGCGCACGAGATTTCCTAAAGTGTATCCCTAATGCTTAAAATTAGAATTAGTTAATTAGCTACATGGTATTTCTATATTGTGTCGATTACTTTTATTTTAGATACATTTGTGCCAGCAACAAATTAATGAAATAAATATCTATTGTTCCTATATGTATTGATCTCATATATGTATTGACATGATTAGAAATGATTGAGATTGACTACTTAATTTGCTCCTATAAGTATGATTTTAATACATGGGCATTATACTATCTCTTTGTCCTCTTTGTTCCACAACAAGAATCGAATTAAAGTGTATTTGGATTGATTCTAGGAAAATTAATTTGACTAACATAAAATTATTAATAAAGATATTATGGTACTGTAGTGTTAACATGGGCATATTACTAATTAATATTTTGGTAGAGTATCAATCAAACATGCCATTTATCTGCACAGTACCAGGGTTAATTAATTGGCTATTCCAGTAGTAGACATGTTACACTCAATAGGAACTACCTGAGTTTATAAAACCACTCGAGAGTACAAACCGCTTGGTTCTAATTTATCTTCAAAAAATTCAAACCAGATTTTAAATCTTTGATAAAATTCACTCGGATTTCATAGGTAGTCAACGGTTTTCAAATGGATCTCGTGAAAAAAAAAACTCTGGTTCGGTTTTTGTGAGTGGTACGGTTCTGTGAACCATGGGAATTACTCCAATAGCGTTGCGCATAAGTGCTCCAGCAGTCCAGCACCACTCAGCACAGATCTAGTCATACCATCAATTCAGCTGTTGTGACGAGAGATTTCTAGGAATTACTGCCTCAGTCTTAAAATAGTTATTTTTCTAAACTCAAAATTTGTCATAAAATAGTTATCACTCTAGAGTACTACTTGTCTCATCAATTATTTTCTATTTAAATTTTTTCCATTCTACCTTCAACCACTCATCCACTACTAACCATACATCATTTAATAAAAGGTACTACAGTTTTTTCTTCTTAAACCTTAATCTATGTAAAACAACTTAGAATGATAACTATTAAGTCATTGAGCTTTGAGATGGAGTATTACGTTGGGCTTGTAAAATTAGTATACAACGACGGCAAATATAGACTATAAGCGTAGTATGCACATATATCGTTGCTATGGTCATATATGAGAATAAGAATAATAAAACCTTCGATGCTAGCCTGTATGTGAAGGGATGAAAGAGAAAGGAGTTATCTCTTATGCAAATAAATAAAATAAAATTATTATTGTATATTGGAGCAATCGTATTAGAGACAATGTGTTTGTGTGTGCTATCTTCTTCATGAGTAGATGATATTGGCAAAATTAGAGGTAACAATCACATATTGATATTAATCTTACTCTGATGTTGTCTATTTTCTCTGTCTCAAGATAAGTTAATTTCTAGAGTCTATATTTTATCCCAAAATAAGTTGAGCTAATTTTTCACCTATCCTGGTCTACAAATCAGGAAGTTTTATCCGTTAAATACTATTTACTCATCCACTAATATTATTTTCCTATTAATAACCTCTCTACTAAATTTTTCTTGGGATCATAGAATTTCATTTGTAGAGGGAGTATGTTGCTTTATTTCAGTACTGTTATAAAATAAGTTTCTCCAATCTAAAAGGGTTTGCAAATAAAAAATAAAAGATTCCTAACAAGTCTATTATTAGCACGGCAGAGGTGCCCATCCAATTTTTTAAGCACGTTTATAGCCAAACTTTCACAACTATGAACATCGATATCTCTATTGGATGTATGAAAATCAAGCGTGTGAAATTGTTTTGCAAAGTACTTTTATAATATTAAATTTGTATCGCATTTTTAAAATATAATGTAATATAAATTAGTGGTCAAATTTGTATATTTGAGACTTATATATATGCAAAATCGTATGTTTTCACGACTGGACGAAGTTTTCGGGGTTCTAGACCTTCCACTCTCTTTTCGTTCGCATAGTACATATTTTTGGGTTGTTCGGAGATTAATCAGAGAGCATAACTGTTAACGCCAAAATTTGGCACGAGTCTTTAGCAGATTCGGTTAGGAAAAAATCACAGATGACCGGTGAAGATTGATCCAGAAGAGACCGAGTTTGTGAAGACCACAGTATGGCAGTAAATTACCTTATTTATTAATTAGGTAGTTTTGATAATTTTTAGGAAACCTGATCTCGTATCCGATCAGGGCTTGTTAGTTTTCCGTTTATAGATAGAAAAGTATGTACCGTGTCCTATAAGGACTCCTGTAACTCGGGGTATATATACGTATGCCCAGGCACCTTGTAAACTATCCACACAGATCAATCAAATTCGGCGCATCACCACCCTTTCGACGGGTTCTTGCTTCTCGAGCGGGGCTGCATCGGTTAGGTCCGAACTCCTGCGAGAGGGTAAGACTCGTCACCCCTTATCCAGGTGTATCTGCCCTGTCTACGGCTGCATCGGTTCGGTCCGACCTCTTAGGCCGATCAGGTATACCACATCACGCGTGCGTAGATCTTATCAGCTTACTGGGGGTGATTTATCATCAGTTCGTGCTGCATCGGTTGGGTCCGACCTACTGAGCTGCCAGCGATAAATCGTTCCTGCTAGGTTGATGGTTTTTGCGCAAGCGTCTTATCGGAATGTATAGCCGATAAGTTATCTTATTACATCACAGTTGCATTAGTTCTATCGGCTTGTTGAGGTTCCTTTATTATTATTAATCTGTGCTGCATCAGTTAAGTCTGAACTACTAGATTGATAATAATAGATTTATCCTTGTCGAGCCGATCGGTGTATATGCGACGTTCTATCGGAGTGCTTAGCCGATAGGTTATCTTTTTATAAAGCCGACTGTATTATCTTTACTATTTTGGTCATCTATATTATCATCGGTTTTCTAGCCGAGGCACATGTGTTTCCTTGGCAGTCGGCTAGCTTATTATTCTGCCTATCTATTTTATCATCGGCTTCTAGCCGATGCACATGTTATACTGATAGCTTATCTATTTGCTTATAGCGTTATCGGTTTCCTAGCCGATACACAGGTGCCATCGGCCATTGGCTATAAGGAGCCTACATCAGTCCGCATCGGCCGATAGCCGATGTGCAATTGCTGCTGACCCGGGCACGAACAAGCAGACAAGGACCCGGGCACGGGCACGAGACCCGGGCGCGGACAGCTGGGGCCCGGACAAAGTTTTATCATCGGCTTTCAGCCGATGCTCAGGCATTCCTTCGGCAATCGGCTAGCGGGATTCTTATTGGCCGATTGAATCCCTGAGCTAATATTCTCCTTGTCAATTGCGGGGTCAAATTGACTGGCACGCCTACGAACCTCAAATATTTTAGGACCTGCACTGGAGCTAAGCAGATCTCCCAGGCCTTCGTATGTTCAATCGCATCAAACCAGATCATCAACAAGTTTCTTGGCACACCCGGTGGTTTTTGGTGCGAACAATAACACAAATTCAAGATTTAAAATGCGCAAGTCATGGTATGTGCCATGGCAGGTATTTGGAATTTGTCCTAGCACTTACAAAAGAAAACAAGGAAACAAAAACAGTGATAAAAGAACACAATATCAATTACCGTTTTGCTTGGGATCATGCCCCACCCTTTTTTCTCAAATATACCTGCAACCAAACTACAAAATCTTTGCTCACTACTACCTCCGTTCTAAAAGATTATCTTTTTTAAAACAAAGATAATAATATATAAAATATATTAAAATTTGATATGAAAAATGCATTAAGTTAGTTGCCATGAAAAATATTGTCATAAAGTTATTATATTTTTCATAACTTTTATCGATGTATGATTAGATAAGAACGTTCAAACCGTATAGATGTCCTGAACGGCAAGCAATGGACTAAAGATAATCAGAGAGGCTGATAGCCTTCCCTAACCCAATTAAAGCCGGAGCTATCTCAGCCTGGTAATCTCTCAACGCACAATACGTCAGTACTCAATACAGTTCGTCAGCCGTGACGACAACAGCAATCGACGAAACAAACAATTGTGCGATTGCTGGAGGACGTTTTTGAGATAAAAAAACAAGGGTTCGCATGTAAAAACAAGCACAAAGTCGTCGTCGTCGGCGTCTCTTTCGGCGTTAATAAAAAAGCAGGAGCGCCGGTGAGCTCACGGACACGTCGCAGAAGATCTCTACTCGTCCCTGTCGGCAGCTGACAGGTGGGGCCGTGTTCCCTCTGACCGGCCAAAGAGAAGTGAGGTTGGGGGTGACAAGGACAGCAAGCTGGAAGGAAGGGAAGTTGACACGTTCGTTTGCTTTGGAAATATCTGTGTCTACGTAGATATCTAACCCCGCAAGCAAAAAATGGCTAAACCCCCGCGGGGCAGTGGGCCCGGATGTCCAGGATCTCCTGATCCTCTCTCCTGGCGAAATTGAGTTTCTTCAAAACGCTAGGAGTAATACTTTCTATCATTTTAAATATAGTAATTTAATCTTTTCTAACTCTTCTCTAAATAGAAAAGACGGTTAGACTACATTTTTTTAAAAAAAAATATTTTTTCCATATTTTCTCTTACTAAATATATGCTCGCCGTTTTAAAATATAACAATTTTTAGCATTTAAAATTTAATAATTTCTCCACCTACTCCCTCATCTCAACCAATCGTAATCATTTCTCATTTAATTTATCTATCTACTTTCTCATCTCAACCAACCACATCTATCCTCATTTAATTCCACACCTCTCCTTAATTACTTTCCCTAGGGCATGTTCAAAAAGTAGAGTCATGTATGGACTCTTAGATAATACACCTTTATTTAAAAACTATGTTCTTACAATAGTTGAGACAACAAAGACTCGCACCATTAACCCAAGAAATAATTTTTTATTTCTATTCTTTCCTTTTTACCATCCCGTGCAGCCAACTTTCCCATTTTATAGGGGCTAAGAGCCGTGTTATCGTTAACAACTATGTTTTGTCTCTTTGCTTTCTCTCTCTTTTATGTTAGCAAATATTCCTAATTAGAAAGCCTAAGAGTCTTCTATTAATGACCATTGTACATGCCCTTAATCCCCTGAAAAACTATAGAAGTACTTATATTTTGCAATAGAGGGAGTACTACTTTCACTAGTGATATGGTTGTGCTAATGCTACGACGCCATAATTTTTTAACAATATCATGTTAGTCAAATTAATTTTCCTAGAATCAATCTAATTGCGCTTTAATTCGATTTAGGTCATATATCAAATATATTTAAGCAAAGTATAAAAATATCATACATCACACAGCGACTAAAATTTATCGGCAAAATGGCAAGAGTAGTTAGCAGAGCGGTAAATTGTAATGATGAAAACATATGGTATGTATGTTGCAACGGATCGAATGAATGAATGAAGGACATTAATCTAAATATGCATACCAAATATGTCATATAAAGAACTAAGTGCCTACTCTGATCCTAGTCAGGGTTTATCTTACCACGGTAACAGTGCTTATCGTCGAGGTACGGTAACGTTAATATCACGGTATCCTTACTAAATTCAAATAAATTTAAAAAATAATTTAATTTTTTGATAAATTTTGTACAGTTTCTCACGTTTTGCTGCGGTAACCGCGCTTATCACCGAGGTACAGTAATCCCGTCCCCGGCGGTAAGGGAAACCCTGATCCTAGCATCCTCCTACCGCAGAACACTTGGTCAATCTATCAAACTTTGGAACCACATATTAGACAACAAAGATATGCCTTTTAGTGTGGGGAGGCCACGGGCCTCGGGTACCTCAAGGAAGGCAAATATGGCCACTCGGATAGAGGGTAGGTCAGTCCATATAATTAGAAATAGAGTAGGATTTAGCTTCATGTTACCTTGTATGACAAAGAAAGGGATATAATTCTAGTCGGACTCTCTATGTACTGATAAGGAATACCTTTGGTTATATCCGACTGGGTTTCCTATCCTATAATCCTCATCCCTCTAGTATATAAGGAGGGGTAGGGAGCCCCTCGAGGAATATCACAATCTCACCAAAGAAATAGTGAAAGCAATACACAATGGCTAGAAGTAGGGTATTACCTCTCTCCGAGGGTATGAACCAGGATAAATCTTTGTGTCCTTTTGAATTCAGCAAGTTTAGGTCCGACGACTAGCCCCATATTCAATACAACCGATATAAAACATCGAAATTTGGCGCGCTAGGTAGGGGTCTCGTCAAGATCATCATCAACAAACCCGATGGATCCAACCACTGGAGTCGCCGGCATCACCTTCTCTCCCGGGCAAGCAATTAGATTCGGGAGCCTTGACTTCATCACCGACGACTTCAGCAACCTCACCCTGTCCGACTTGGTTTCAATCCGATCGGGTAGAGATCAAGTCAATCTCACGCCGATTGGCTTCCTCAACGTTGCGGCAATCTTTAACAACATGCTTCGTGATAGGCAAGATCTATGAGCCCTGGTGCAACTCTCTTTCTTAGTGTTCAACTCGGATTCGGCCCTGAGCCGATTGAGATCGGATCTAGGAGAGACGAGATAGTCAATCCCTCATTCGGACTCGGCAATGCCACAACCGTCTTCAACTCCCACATGACAAGGCAAATCCAATCCTCGGGACTTCGACTCGGATATGGCTTAGAGCCGCTCAGGATCGAATCTAGAGAGGATAGGGTCATTATCACACCACTTCACTACTCGGACTCTGACTTTTAGTCGGAAAGCAGCTCGGGAAGCTTCTCACCTCCACACGAATTCTTTATGGCATCCAAAGGGGCTACCCCAAGTCAAGATGCATGCCGACTATGCAAACAACAAGATGAAGAGACTCATTGACTGCGTGAGTAAAAGGAGGAAGAAGATCGATGCCTGCAAGCGAATGGGATGCTCGCAACCATGAGCTACAAAGGACCAGACGACAAGCACAAACAAAAATCCTTCAAACCAGAGTGGACAACCACGATGTCTTCGTCACTCCGCAACAAAACATAGTGGCCGCTGCAATGCTAATGGATACCCTGCAGCTAGGACCTAATCACCAGGCGACATCGACTATCGCCAATATCAAGGCTATGATAACGGCAACAGCGGTACAACAACGCCAGGAGACTAGAGATACTTTGGTTCACTCCAACAAGACCACTTCTGACGCTACAACTTCATCAACCACTGCATGACGCTGGGTAGCGGGATTCGACCGCTGTCACTCGGAGTCCAACCGTGGATCGCAAGGCCACAACGACGATCACCGGCGACAACAATACGACGACACCGGGACAACCATGTCGCCTGAGAACGACTACGCCGTGATCTTCGTCAAGACCTTAACTCTCATCGGCATGGATGCGAGGAAGATGAACACCGCCGACTGGAAAACGAATATGAGCGCTTCGGCCTCCACCACGAGCCCCCACTCAGATGACGGAGTTCCAGCCTTCATGCACGAGGTATGCCAAGTCGACTGGCCATCAGGTTTCAAGCCGACTGGGATCGAAAAATACGATGGCAAGACCAACCCAGAATCCTGGTTGACATTTTACACCCTGGTAATCCGAGCAGCCGAAGGTGACCACAAGGCAATGGCAAACTATCTCCTTGTCGCCCTAGCTGACTCGATGCGAACGTGGTTAAAGGGGCTTCCCAGAGGGTCTATTGGCTCCTGGGGCGAACTCCACGAGTGCTTCGTGTCGAATTTACAGGGCACATACGAGAGGCTAGCATCTAAGTATGACTTGTATCAAATCCACCGAAAGAAGAACGAGTCGCTGCGGGACTTCATCAAGCACTTTTCCGAGAAGAGGAACACTATCCCAGAGATCACAGACAAGATGGTCATCGCTGCCTTCCGCAAGGGAGTCAAAGACATACCATTCATTGCCAAGTTCACTCGGAAGACGCCGACTAAGTTAAAGCTCTCTTCCAGATGGCCAACAAATACGCCACCTCGGCCGACACTGTAGCCGAGGTGCAAGAAGACAAGCCCTGACAGAGAGACCGACACGAGTTGGACGACGCAGGACCATCTGTAACGCCCCGCTTTCAGCGAGATGTTAAACTTTATTTTACTAAAATCTATCCGTGAAAATTTCGTTCTTTGAGTGCTGTGTCGAAAGCCGTGCCTGGATCTCGATTGTATCCCTTGTCCTTGATCTCACAACACGACTTCTCAAAAACCTCACCTCTCAAGATCCGATCCAAAGTAAATCCTGAAAGTTTGAATTGTCGTACTCGAACTTCATTTCAAAAACCCTAATGACAAAATCCCTTGGGTTCTCTCTTGAAAATTTTTTGCTTCGATATCCGTTCTGTTGTTTCAAATTGAAACCCTAAACTTCTCCTCCTTGTTCTCCCTCCAAAAGCCCTTGGAAATTCATAATGGATATTCAAACTCGGATCCCCTTCTTGAATCCCTTGGCAAACATCCCTTAGAGTCTAAATACAAAATCACACCGAAGATATTAAATTCCCTTGGATTCCTCTCCCTTGAATCCCTAAGAAAATCTTGAGTTTAAATATACAGCTTGGAATCAAACCCCTATTCAAAAATCTTTTGCACTAATACACACACACACACACACACACATGTATCAACCCTCCACCTTTGTTCCTCTGAAATCCCTTGATTCCTCCCCTAAGTTCAAAGTACAATTTGAATTCAAAATCTCAAAACAAATCTCCAAATATCTCCTCAAACAAATCCTAGAGAAAATACAAAAAGGCACTGTTCTCCCTGGGCCGCAACCATCCTCCTCCGGCCCTGTCTGATGCCTGCCACGTGCGCCCCGAGCCCCCTTGCAGCCGCCCGATTCAGGCCGTGTATCCACCCGCCTTGTCCTCCTTCCGCCGTCGGATGCTTGCCACGTGTCCTGAGGGCGTCGCGTTGCCGCTCAATCTCATTAACCGCACGCCGTGACCGCCGCCATTGGATGCTCGCCACCTATCCCAGGAGTGCCGCGGACGCCGCCTGATCCTCCCTCACCACCCGCGCACCGTTCTACACCGCCGATGCACGACGCGTGTCCCCGCCCACGTGTGGCCGTTTGATCCCCCCGACAGTGTCATCTTCTACCTCCGTCCCATTCCTTAACATCCTCGTGCCCGGAAGCCATTCGGTCAAAAGCCCCAACCTTACGACATCACGGCGACCTCGCAGCGGCCCCGCCACGACGCACGCCACTAGCCACCATAGCTTGGATGCCCCTCGCCACGTCTCGTCGTGTGCGTTCCCCCTTTTTCCCCACCTTTTCCCCCACTTTTCTCATCCTCTCCCCGCGATCTGACCACCGCCCGTGCGTGGCCCCGAAAATCCTCCCGCCCTCGTGATTCAAGCCCTGCCTTCCGATCCGCCGACCTCCACCGCACGATTGGCCGCCTTTCGCCCCTCCTCGCATCACCACCATCGGCCAATTTCACCGCACGAGGAATTCCCGTGCCATGGCGCCATCCTTTCCTCTCTCCTCCATGATTGGCACTACGCCTCCGAACGACCTAGTCCCGAGCTCCCTGCCTATAAATAACCCCTCTCGTGAGCCTTTCCCTCTTGATTGCTTATGTTCCTTAAACGACGTCAGCTGTTGCGATGGGCTGCCACCGCCGCTCGTCTGACCCGGAGCACCCCACGTCTTTCTAGAGCCTAGCCGTCCTCCACCGCTACTGGATCGCCCCGGGCATCCCTTGAGCCAAGGCCGTGCGCTAGGGACACCATTTCCCCTCGGTCCCGAGTTCATCCCCTTCTCGACACCAAACCACTGTCACCGAACCAACCCCCCCCCTGTTTTCTTTTCCCCCCTTTCGTCGCCGCCGCACGTAGCCATGCACCGGCATCAAACTTCTTCCCCCTGTGGATCCTGAGGCCGGAGACCTCTTTCCCCCTCTCTCCACGTCCACTGGAACCCCTCCACCTTCCCTCGGCCACGGCGAACAGCCACGGCCCGTCGAGCCACCATGGACGCCGAGCCTTTCTCCCTTCCTCTCTCCGCCGCCTCTGTCTCATCGTCGCCAACCATCCTCCGCCCTTGGCGACGCAATCCGAGCAGCTCAATTGCTTCGCCTTGCTCCCCTCCTCCCGCCGGTGCCGCCGCTCGCTCTGGAACACCACCACTCGCTAGATCACCTTGCACCGTCGTCGGCTGTTGATCTCAGCGGCCTCGCCACTGCCCCGCCTGAGCCGACCACACCCCTCACCCTCTCACCGTCATGTGGGCCCCACCCTAAATTGAAAACCCTCTTCAAGCAGTGCGTGGCTGACACTTGGGCCTAGACCCTCGTCCCTCTATCATCGGTGCCTCTGTCCATGGATCAGGCATCGCTGACCAGTAGGCCCTTGCCCCCTCAGCGCACCGCGGACCGCCCTGAGCACCAAGCCCACTCACCCATCCCTCCTTACACCATGCTAGACCTGGTCCGTGGACCACGAGTCACCGACAAGTGGGCCCTATTTCCTTGTGGTGCACCACGGCTCGTGAGCCCCCCGTTTCTCTAACGACTGGGCCCTAGCCACTAGTGAACCCTTTGAATTACTGACATCAGGGCCCCACATCCTACCCACCGGCCCACATCTCAGCTCTCTCTCTACCCACTAACCTGTGGGCTAGGGCTGTCAATGGCCTCCTCTGTCAGTGGCACAATGGGATATTCTCGGGAATATTCCATTCCGGAAATTTAAATAACTCATTTCCTCTATTCCAAAAATTCAATTAATCTTCATAAATTCATATATTTCTATCCGTAACTCCGATTGACTCCGTTCCCACTACAGTAATTTTCTAAAATTGAGATATATCTAATGGCACTATTAGTAGTACTAAATAGGGTCTCCTTGGTCTTTGTGTAGATTTTGAGTGTTTACGCATAGTAACCGCTATCGGAAATTTGTTTCGGAGTGGATTTCGCGACGATTCTCGAAGACGCGTCAAGACTTAGAGCAAGGCAAGTCACCTTTGATCAATCGAGCCTATATGTGAACTTAATTTATTTTATTTGTGAAATTTACATCGATAGGTGTGCACTGAACAATTCGGCCCCGTCTACGAGTCAGATTGGTGGGCCCACCCAACCTTGTTGCATTTAATCTTTCCTTGATAATTGCAATACCCTCTTCCCTTGTAACCACCACTGTTGTGCCTTGGTATTCGTGCACTCTTGTGCGAGTACTGACAGTCGCCTTTAAACTTAAAATTTGAGAAAACCCCTGGGTAAAACTTGGTTTTACGGAATGTTTAAAAAACCCGACACCTGGGTCGGTGCCTTGTGAAAGAAAAATGAGTTTTAAAAATAAAGACTCGTGACACCAGATCGGTCTGGTGTGTGATGCCTGTGTGGTAGCCTTAAGGACCGATTCCTTCGGAATTTCATCTAAACCTATGGCAAGTACAACCACATGGGTGCAACGGGAAGCCCCTAGCTAAGTAACTAGCTGCCTAGGGACGCCTTGTGTGTTATTGGACTATGGATCACTGGGAGGGTGTCGGGGAAGGCCTCCTGGGTTCCTGGCGTAGTATGGTCTAGGACCTACCCTGTTGTCGGTTGCAGACCCCTCCAGTTGATACGAGGTAACCTGTGATGGCTCAAGAAATGTCTTCTCATGAAAACCTCTAGGCCACTGATCGTGCCTGATCAGTGTGAGCTGGTGCCTAGAGTGAGTCGTGTCGTGTGGGTAAAGTGTACCCCCTCTGCAGAGGTCCAAACTATTTGAACAGCCGTGCCTATGGTCATGGATGGATGTGAGGTGATTCCTTAGCGTAGTTTTATTTTACCTTATTTGCAAAATGTGTGTGTGGTTTGGGAACTGTGAGAAGAATGTGCCGTCGAGGATACGGGACATCTGATGATTATGGCATGGCTGTCATGGACAGCGGGACTCGGGAAGTACGAAGATGGATGTGGCTCTGGGAGCCGGCTTGACGCCAACTCTTGAGATTGTGAAAACTGGAGAAATAAAGATTGATACATTTCACTCTGATCGGGCGAGACTCCATCTCGCCGTAATTGTTGAGAAGCACACACTTAGCAGCTTCCAAAGATTTTAAATAAAACTGATTACAAAATATCCAGCCTCTCATTAAAGCCTGTAACAACCACCTAAGTTCTTCTGGCTTATTGAGTACGTAAATACTCACCCTTGCTCTCTATATATAGTTCTCCGTCGGGAGCTGGAGCTGGAGTTGCAGTGAAGTGAAGATTAGGGTGTCGTCCTGGTCCCCAGCCGCTGCCTGTGGTGTTGTGAGTTAGTCTGTTGTTCCATTGCTACTGCTGCCTCTATGTTGTTCGTTGTTGTCTCCGGCTTGCTCGGAAGTTGCAACGTAAGTTAAGGTATAAGTCTAATTATTTATTTAATGTTTTGCAATAATGCATATCTGATTTCTATAGATACTAGTGCTACATCCTGAGACTGGTATCGGTATCGTGGTTCCATGGGGAAGCAGTTCTTCCTGTTTTCCTACGGCACGCCCTATTTGGTGTCATTGTACGGTGGTGCCAGATTGGGGATTGCTAAGGATCAATAACTGGTCTCTATTAAAATTACGGATGCAGGTATCTATCAAGTACACCTCATTATGCATTGGGCCTGAGTCTATAGTGATACACGGCTTACATGCTTTGCCAAATTGGCATGAGCAAGATTCCAGTCAATAATTGGCTGAAGAGTCCAATTTTTGAGAAACATATCACTCGAGAAAGACTTAAAGGTTAAAGATCTTTGACTTTATGTTTAATTGTTTTTTAATTAAGCACAAAGTCGGCAGCTACACCTAATAGGTGCACCTGTTCGGCGCACACTATTTATTTATTTCCATGAAACCTTTCATAGCCTCGTTGCCAGCTGGCATAAAGCAAAACTCGGGAGGAGAAGCACTCGAAAAATGAGTACTCAAGAGTAATGCACTCGAGAATTTCTTTACCATGGAGGACGAGTATTCGACACATGTTGTGACTCAACTATGAAGGTTTTAGGGGCTATTATGGAGGCCATGGTCCCTGGGTACCTCAAGGAAGGCAAATACGACTACTAGAACAGAGAGTGGGCCAGTCCATATAATTAGAGATAGAGTAGGTTCGGCTTCATATTAACTTATATGATAAGAAAATAGATATAATCCTAACCGGACTCTCTATGTACTAATAAGGTATATCTTTGGTCATATTCGACTGGGTTTCCTACCTTATAATTCCCATCCCTCCAGTATATAAGGAGGGGTAGGGAGCCCTTTAGGGTATATCACAATCTCACCAGAGAAACAGCGAAAGCAATACATAACAGCTGGAAGTATAGTATTACCTCTCCCTAAGGGTCTGCACCAGTATAAATTTTTGTGTCCTTTCGAATCCATCAAATTTAGGTCCGATGAATAGCCTCATATTTAATACAGTCAATACAAAACATCGATATAGTGCATGTATTCTTGATACAACAGTAGGTAAACACCTTCTCTGTTTTGGCAACAAGCCAGATATTTTAATGTAGAATTGCCTAATTCATGTAATATCCTATGCTAAGTACCCTTCAGCTGTTGGGTCATCATCATATTCCATACAGTATTAAGCAAGTTTAAAGTGTAGTCTGCAACTTAACCATGATACTTTTTCCTGTCCTGTAAAACACACATCAAGGGAAGTATTAACCACCACGCTTGACTTTTCGAACAATTATCAGTTTATATTATTCAGGTAATGGTAGAGATATTGCTATTTCCAACAAAAAAAAAGAGAGAAGGTCTTTATTATCAAATAACAGATTAGCAGGTAATTTTATTGGGTAGACACATATATTGTACTTAACCTAAATATTTTGCAAATCTGTGCTACAAAACAGCCATTATAGTTTCACCTTTTGCATTCAAACTCAGCAGTAAATACATAGATTGTGATGCCTATAAGCACAAACTTTCTTCTTTTTGAAACTTAAGATTAACCTGTGAGTAATGCACACGATGAAAAACAACCTCCAACACCTCTCTATTTCAAAAATGAAAAGAATTCCAATGGCATGTAATTTGCACTGCTTTGCTATCTGAAAATTGTCTAATTTCAAATTTGGGACTGGATAAACAGATGCTAGAAATGATGAATATATCAACAATCCTGAACCAAGCATCCATTTTGGTTGTGCTAAATAATAAGCCTTTTCAGAGTTGTTTGGAAAAGTAGTGTACCGATTAATGCAAACTGAGGCTAATCACCAATCAACGTAGAACAGAAATTTATAAGGACATAATCTATACTCTTTTAAAAGGGAGTAGTGGTGATAGTGAGTAATCAATCTATCATAACCCTACCACCAACTCTTAAAATTCTCGCAAGTGGGACCTCTATCAATCCTCTCTCCAAACCAAACATGTGTATGGGAAATTAATTCTAAATTAAGCTCTAAAATTCAAAATAGATTTCTTCTTGACAATATGTTAATGTGATTTTTTTTTAATTTGGTAACAACGTAAGTGTATTTTGCTAGTGGCATTAAAATCTAAGATCTCTGAACAGTTGTATAGCCATGTAAATGTTGGATGCATCAATCAGTATGTGTGGGACAAAACTTTGCCAAAACGGATATCAGAAAATGAGTAATGATGTAGCATTCAAAGGCTGGGTTGAGAGATTACTTAAGCAACCAACTGTACATAAATAGAAAAAATATATGCGGTTCACTTGCTTCAACCTTGGTTGTGCGCTAACGTCAACATCTCCCTCTCCTTCAAACATGGCTGTGCGTTGAGCTCATGCTCTGTAATGTGCTGGTCTCATCTCATCTCATTTTTTTCAGCAGTTCCCTATAGAAGAATAGCCCAACTCAGTGCTACATCAACATCCAAATCAGAAAAAGGTACATTTGAATATGAACATAGATTAGGGAGAGAAGAAGGCTATGAGCATATCAAAAGAAGTAAAAAAATTTTTAAATTAATTATTAGAGAAGGTTACAACATCAGAAGTCAATTTTATCAAACAATCACAAATGATTAAAAAGACATTGGATTATCAATATATAAAATAAACATGAAATAAACCTGTGCTGCAAATAAATCTATTTTTAAGTTTGTAATAACTAATCCTTAATTAATCATGTACTAATGATCTTTCTTATTTTGCATGTGGCTTAGAAGCTACCGGGAAAATCACAAAGGAATGCTACCTAAAACAATTAGGCAGCTTCCATATTACATACTCACGATTCCTCACATGGTTTTAGTGCTAAAAAATGGCATGCTTGTGTTACAAACAACCAAATCTTTGCTATGTGTTGGAATTGTTGGAGAATAATTTCTAGAAAAATCTCAAAATCCCACCTCATGGGAAACATGCATATAAAATTTAGTACCACCTTTACTTATTTTAGAAGAAGGAGACCTCCTTAAAAAGGTGAGTACTCTCCTAGCTACTTGAGTAATGTGTGGTGGAGAGAACAAGAGAAACACACGCGCGCTCGCTCGTCTCGCCAGGCTCGGGGCTGGGGCTAGGGGGCGCACGCATGCAACATGTGCGTGAATGGTCCGTCAAAAAATTGGCTTCTCATGCTTGCGCAGACGCGACTTATAAATACCGAACTGCTACCTCCATGCAACACACGTGCAATCAATCTAGTGTTTTGCCTCTCCTCTGTACTGCGCCGCCACATGTCATCTACTCCGTCTCGCTCGTCAGCATGCACCGGCGATCGGGAGAGCAGGTCTCTAGAACCGTCGTCCTTGTGAAATCCTGTACCGGGAGAGGGCGAATAAGATTTTTAGGAAGCGCTCCGTACGACTGCTTATTGTTTTTCTACCACGATTCGTCTTCCTCTACATTCGGGTGCTGCGCGTCGTCGTCACCATCCTATACCGCGCGTTGTATGTGCGGTACGTGCTACTGCTCCGAGCGCAATTGCTCCGAGTTCTCCTCTGAACAGAATCGTTGGTACGTATTCATCATGTTTTACATATTCAATTTATTCATTTTTTGTTTTCGTTGCATACATGTCTATATTGTGTGAGATCATTCTGCTAGCTTATGGGGTTAATATCATAATTTATTTATGAAATAAATTAAATATATATGTGCTTATTTTTTTCAACACTATGTTCATCGGATATAATGCGACGAGAAACCACTTCAACTGCAACATCTGGGTTTACTAAATAGAAAGCGCAGACATAACTTTTGCTTGCTTACCACTTTAGACCTGCGCTTTCTTTTTCTTCCCCATATTCAACACCAGAGTACAGCATAAAAATGAAGCCCATGCCACAAAAAAAACAAAAGGGCATTCTTGTTGAGATTAATTGCATAAAAAATATCAAGATTATAATATAAAACACAGGTTCAAAACTGATATGATAGTCTTAAGAATACATAAAGACGAAATCCTTGCATTATACAACTTAATTTTCACTACATTGCTTTTGGAAACCAAGCTGCTATATAAGACGTTTAACAAACTTGCAAAAGCACAGCATGTACTTTCCAATAAGTCTAAGGCATGTCAATTTCATGTACTCTAAAACTCAAGGAAAGCAAAAATTTGTAAAGATAAAAATTATCCCACAACTATCTGTTTTTTATTCAAACAAACAGATTTGATCTTTCTTCGGCAAACAATGAAGGTCCTTGTTAGATTCCAAATCCTTGTCATCAGAGAAGGCCAGAGGACTTGATGAAAACAGTGCACTATGATGTGGGGAAAAATCATTAAATTTGGCTGTCACAGTCGCAGCTCTAATTTCCTAAGAAACCTGTACATATTCATCAGGTATTTTAGTTGATGGACATTCAGCATCCGCTTGTTCTCCCCCTCGACCTCTCTGATGGACATTTAGGATCTGCTTATTCTCCTGCAGCAGCTATGTTGTTCACCAAAACAATGAACCAAAGGTCAGACTTTTTTTTTTGCTAAAAGAACCAATCCGACCAGATTAATGCTCCCCAGACAAAAAAAAAAGGGAACCTTGGCTAGGAGTGAAAACGGTTCGGATAATATCCGCTAACCGTCCGAAATTTTAGATATGGATAGGATTGGTCGGATAATTTTGGATTCGGAAACGGAAACGGATAATTTTTTTCGGATACGGATACGAATACAATAAAGACATTATCCGGCGGATTTCGGAATCGGTCGGAAACTATCCAGATAAATTTTCGGATATCCGCATCACCCATTACATTTACTCCTAAGTTACCTAACCCTAACTTTGCTATCCAGTCTCTACAGTCCACACACACACAATCTACTCGCAAGCACTAGCCGCCGCCGGACCCTGCTCCCCCGTGCCCGCTGCCGCCGGACCCTGCGCCCCTGCGGCCGCCGGCGCCATCCCTCGCGCCCGTGGCCGCCGCCGCCGCCGGGCCCCGAGCCCTCACGGCCGCCTTCCCCATCGGGCCGCGCGCCCCCATCGGCCTCTGGCTCCGCCCGGCCTCGCGCCCCCCGTGGCCGCTACCGCCGCCTCCCCCGTCGGGCCCCACTCCCCATCGACCTCCGCCACCGCCCGGCCTCGCACCTCCCCGCCACCGCCGCCACTACCGGCCCTGCGCCCGCGCCCGCTGCCGCTGCACCGGCCCCGAGGCCCCGTGGCCGCCTCCCCCGTCCAATCCATCCGTCCGTCCCAGGTAAATCCCCTCCTGGTGAAAACTCCACTTGTTTGCATTCATGGCTTGCAGTTTCTTTGTTGAAGTCATTTAATTATTTGCTCTGGTTCAGCCTGTTTCCATACAAGCAAGGAACTGATATGCTGTGCTTACATTTTGTCAGGAGATTGCTTAGTTGTGTTTACACCATTCCATAACATGTTCAAATAAAGGGGGTGAGGTTCTTCATTGGTTTGTAAAGTTCAGTTTGAGGGGTTTTTATATTCGAATAAATATTCGTTACCGTATTCGTTCCAATTCATATTCGCTCCGTATCTGTATCCGGTAATATTCGATTCCGTTTTTGTATCCGAGGTTTCCGATTCCGAATCCGATTCCAAAAAAAATATGAAAACAAATATGGTATAGCTAGTTTTCGACCGTTTTCGATCTGTTTTCACCCCTAACCTTGGCTATTGCTACATGATCCAACCGGTAGCGTAAAATTTCCTGATTAACAAAAAGCACGCGTGCAATAGAAGTGATGTAGAAGGTTGGGAGGAGAAAGAGGACGAACCGGCTAGGTCTTCCTCTTGCCGAAGATGAAGCTCATGGCGGCGCCTCAATTGGATTCGGGTTTCCATCTGGCAGGATCGACGACTGGAGTTGGCATCAGGCGTCCACCGATGACCACAGGATCAAGCGACTGTAGTTGGCGGTGGCGTCGAATCCAGTGACAGGAGGGTGAGTGGCGAGCGAGGACATGCTACGGGCGCAGTGGAGGGATGGAGGCGGTTAGGCGATGGCGGCGTGGAGGCGGTGATGCGGGCATGGCGGCGTAGATCAGGAGCGGAGGCGCTACATGAGGAGTGATGAGGAGGAAGTCACACGATGTGGAAAGGGCGTGGAATTGACCTGAATCATGGGATTAATGCAGATGATTGTGAGACGTTGGATTTATCCCACGATGAAATGAGTAGGTGAATTATAGGATAGATTCAAAAATAACTACTCTCTCTGTCGTAAAATATAAGATATATAACTTTTTTACACGGGCTCTAACGTAATACTTTGACTCTTAATTTATTTCATGGTATATCATTAACAACTACAAAATTAATATCATATAAAAATACTTTCAAATATGAATCTAACAGTATGACATACATGGCACTAAACTTATATATTGTTAGTTTAATTATTAGTAAAAAATTATAAACATAGATATTTCTTAAGGGCACCCTATATTTTAGAATGGAGGGAGTATTATCTTTTTTGATGCGGTATAAACTGAGTGTAACAAAACTATTTGAGCTATTTTGTTAATTCTTGTGCACAAATGTAAATATAAATGATTTATTAGTACTAGCAGTGGCATGCATGTATTGGCACCAAATCATGACAAGACACGCACATTGTGTGAAACCCGCAGCGGTATCCAGTGATAGATGCCACTGAATGATCACCCGGGAGGGACCCCGTTAGGGTGAACGAGCATCGGTTTGTCCTAGACTCGGTAGACCAGTTAGAATGTCCTCTAACTTCATAGAGACGAGAGACGATGAGCAATTAGGGGATTAGAGGGTGAACAGACGTGGGGTTCAGGAAGAAAGGAAAAGGGAGATATAGAAGATAGAGGTATGGGTAATAGATTGATTTTGACGATTGATTGGTGGTTTCACTCGGCCTTGGCCCCCTATATTTATAGGAAGGGTGGCCTTGCGTCTACAGGGCCTTCTCTATGTCCTACTAGGTTTAGAAATCAACTAGGACTCGAGAAACCCTGGCCTCAAACAAGGAAAGATGGGAAATACCAAAACTGGATTTGGACTCAGGGCTGAAGTTCTGAACACCCGAACACCTACGGTCAGACCGGCCCCATATAGGCGGTCAGACCGACCTTTTGGAAAAGGCTTGGACTCTCTCCAAATTTGGCTTCATATTGCCTTACACTTTTCTTAGTGCCAAATTGGTCATCAACACATGTCACCCTCCCTTTTTGGCAAACTTGTGAGCTAAAAATCACTAAGCACGGGGTTGTCTAAGGGCGATATCCAACAATACTGGCTATGAATGCCTCTGAGCCTATATATTTAGTGGTGACCTAAAATTTCTAACTTGAGAGACCACTTCTACATTAGTTGCCGGTGTGCTTTGTTTTGGCTTCCACTCTTGCTTCACTATGTTTTTGTGTTGATTTTTTGTGACTAATTTTCTCGACCTACTATGAGATAAGCATGGTTGATTATTTAAAATCGGTCGTTGTGACAATGTCCATAACAGATAATAATATTGCATATAAGTAGGCATCATCCATGTACCATTGAAGCTCCATGGCCCATACCAATGGTAAAATCATGAAGAAGTAGAAAAATATTGCCGAAGGTCCATCCTCACTCGTCTCCCACCTAGCTTGGCAGATGGTCTCGATCTCTCTGGCCACTTGTCATCTTTTGGGACCTTCGCCTTGCCTCCTTAGCCCCCGAACATTGAAGTCTTCGATGAGATATTGATTTCCTCCTTGTATTCGGGGGTGTTCTTTTCTTGCAACTCAATGGTGTTTACGAGAAAAGGTTGTTCGTAAACTCCAATCGTCCTTCATCAATGGCCAATTGATGTTGTCTTCTGAATATGTTGCAATCATTTGTGGCATGAGAATATGAGTTGTGCCACTTACAGTATACTCACCGCTTTAATTCCTTCGGTGGTGGTCTAACATGGCCTTGCGATAATTTTATTTGTTTATTTTCTAGCAAGTAATCATAGATCCTATCGCATTTGGCTATATCAAATGTAAATTTTGTTTCATCATGCCGATTCTTAGGACCAACTAGCTTAAGGATAGAGCAAACGAATGGTTTCGAATTAGATGTCCAAATCCATTCGGCTGTGCGCACGTCAATCGTCTTATTGTCCGAAGATACAACTTCATCAACTATATTGTCATGGGACGATCAAACTCAGCCTTTGTGAGATCTTAGCTTCTTTGGCTTGGCTTTCTTGAGTCGGAGCTTTTTTAATTCTAATGTTTATACCAAAAGCATTTTTAGAAGTTTCGGCAATCTCATTTTCAAGTCTTTTGGGTTTTGGACGTGTACTGGGCATAGGATAACTAGGAATGACCGATGCAGGAGCCGATCCCAAAAGACTCTCGGTTGCGGTCAGACTGGCCACTACTTTGGGTCTGACAGGCATTGTCACATCGGTCTGACCGGTGTATAGTGCTTCAAGAACAAATCTAGGATCTACCATATTGAGAGAATTATAGGTATGTCTTGGTGGCCAATCTCGTTGTGTAGGTACAGACAATATATTATAAGCCGATTAAATACTATGCATACACTCGCCATTATATGAAGTGGATGCACTACCTAGCAATTGGCTATTTAGCCAATTCTCTAATTCATCATGCAAGCATCTAGGGTTTTCTTAAAAGTAGTACTAAAGGATATAAACTGGTCATTTAAACTAGTAATAACAGGACTATCTACTATTTAAACAAATTCGGATGCAAGAACAGGGGCATTGCTTGAACTGGTTTGTACCTTAGATGTGTTGTAGATGGGCAATGTGAATTCCTCTTGCTTGATGATACCTTGCCTCGTCTTCCAGTAACATGAAGCCATCTTTCGCCCTAGATCCTCAATGTGAGCTTCAAACACCTAATGATCAGCTTTCGGTAACTCTCCATAATCCATCGCTATGATTTTGTCTTCATTAAGCTCAGTGTAGGAGCCCATGGTAGAGAAGTAAAATTTCAGCTATAGCAACCAAAACCGTTCCCTAGCGAAGTCGCCAAAAAGTGTGTTGGCACCAAAACGCGCCAACGCACCTTGTGTGCAACCTGCAGTGGCACCTAGAAACACGCCGCCATCGGGGATAGATGCCGCCGAACAATCACCCGGGAGGAACCCCGTTAGAGTGAACGCGTGCTGATTTGTTCTAGACTCGGCAGGCCAGCTAGGACGTCTTAGAATGGCGTAGAGACGAGAGACAACGAGTAATTAGGGGATTAGAGATCGAATAGACGTAGGGTACAGGAAGAAAGAAGGGAGATGTAGAAGATAGAGGTAGTGGTAATAGATTGATTTTGACTATCGATTAGTAGTTTCAATCGGCCTTTGCCTCCTATATTTATAAGAGGGATGGTTTTGTGTCTAGGGGGCTACTCTATGTCATATTAGACTTAAAGATCAACTAGGACTTGAGAAAACCCAGGCTCAAACAAGAAAACACGAGAAATACTAAAAAATAAATTTGGATTCAGGACTAAAGGTCTGACCGCCTGAACACCTGCAGTCGGACCGCTGCTAGTTAGATTGGCTCTATATGGACGGTCAAACTGGCCTTTTAGAAAAGGCTCAGTCTCGTTCTAAATTTGGCTTTATATTAGCTTACACTTTTTTATGCCAAATTTGGTCGCCGATAGTATGCAATTCTACCTTCTACAAGTACTAGTATATATACATTCCTGTAAGTAGATAGCATATAGAAATATATCAGACGGCAATTGGGAAAAACAAAATTAACTATCGGCAGTTGAAGCATTAAACAATCCATAATGCATCGTGCGTGTGGAAAGAGTGAGATCATTTGCTAACCACAGATATATTAAGTTGATTATAAAGGAAAGGCAACAAGATGCATTCCAAAACTTCCAATTTAGGACAATATGGAAAAAAGAAAAAATGACGTCAACGGTTCAAGAGACACGTATAAGCCCATGTGTAACCAAAAGTCCAATGGTATTTCCAACAATTTGAGGAACTCGAACTATAACGTTTATGGGTAGTGGAGTGCTCTAGCTAATCGTTGTTTGAGTCGATAAACACATGGCTCGTCGTTAGGTGGTGGTCTTTCAATATAACAAACGCACTAAACACGTGCTCGGTCAAAAATATTTACCATTTAGTAGGACAATATTGGATCAAACATTTAAAACTTTAACAATCTATACTAAAATAAGTACATAAAATCTAAGTTTGATTATATTGTGATAGCACTTTTCAAGGAATTTAGCACATACCTTTTGTTTTACTGTTTTTAAACTAAACATTGAGAAGTTTTTGATGGCCAAAGGGTTTAAAAGTTTAACCAAATATTGTCATAAATGTTGAATACTTCCTCTGCCAAACTTTTGAAACTGACTATTAATAATTTATCGAATGCTTAATCTAAATAATAATTAAAAAATATGTATAAATTTGCCTTAAAAAGTACTTATTATAATATCGTGAACTCACTAGGTTCTATAAACTTAATCTAGTACCAAATTGATGGTTAAAGTTTCAATAGTTTGATCAAATTTTTTTTCCTAAACGTTAAATATTGTGACCGAAAGAAGTATAATGCAGACTGGTTACTGTTTAGGTGGCTGTTCTTGTTTGTCTCTATTAAGGTTTTATCCTATCCTTGAAAAGGTATATACATACCCATTACTTGAGATATATCTCTACCAAAACTATCTCACAAGTGGGAGAAGGATGGAAAATTCGTATTTATATATTTCTCTTTATTCTTTAGAGGTATTTAATATTAGTCACAAGGCCTAATCTCACATGTGGAAGGAGGATTGGAAATTCATATTTATTTATGTTTTTCAATTCCCTTTTGTGTTTGGAGGTATGAGCATATACCTCTACCGAGAGGTATACATATCTCAACTAACAATATAAATTTATACACCACTATGCCTTCCAAGGACTAGAGAAATCTTTAACATTATCAATTCTACACTTTTGTTCTAAACGGTTCAATCAAATTAATTTTTTAGCTCCAAATAGTAGGGAGGTATACCTTCCCAAAAATGGGGAAAAGCCTCCCTATATATTTACGCGGTGCAAGAGTTAAAAGTAGTAAATTGAATTGTGCATATTCCTAGTTACACATTTGAATTATATATATATATATTTCAGAGGAAAGTACAATACAAGTTTTGTATCATATGCATTCATTTCAGTTGGTGTAATAAAGAATTTTCTAACTTGTGTTTTTAAGAGAACGGCTAGAGTGCATGAGCCTGACCGTCCGACCGCAATTAATAAAATTCACCCCCTTTTGTTTAGATTCGTTTTGCAAATAGTGTCAGGAGACCGGCGGGCCAGTGTGAGAGTGTCATACAGTGATGGAATGTATGCCAATACTGACATAAGGCGCAGCACAAGCAACCCATACAGTTTTCCGTTGTTTTTTTAACCTTGGATTAATAATCACTTTTTAAAAATGAGTTTTTTTTTGTTGTATCTTGAAACTAGCTAAATAAGTGATGGATCTTAAAAATACACTATGGCTACTGCATACCCTTTTTTTTATGTAACACAATTATTTTTTAATAGATACAAATAATATGTGATGATATAATTATGAAGGTATTATGTATGTCCTACTCTCTCAGAAGTTCTTATAGAGATAGGGTGTAACTAGTATCATTAATATATAAAGTATTATGATACCTAAAATATTATAGAGGTTTCATATAATACTTTCAGGCCTTTAGGTATTATAGAGGTATTAAGTATCATGGTAATTCTAGGTATTAGGTACTGATGCTATCATATATCAGGGTAATTTCAGGTATTATGCTATCTTTAGGTATCATTGAGATACCGAGGCTACCTTTAGATAAACTAGGATCTTTTGATATCATAAAGATATTAAAATAAGTACTATAATAGTAACATATTATAGTAACTCAAGGCATGGAGGTATCAGATCATATCTTTAGATATTATGGTTCATGATACATGAAATCCAGCTTTTATGCAGATGTCCGGTCACATTAAATCCAGCTTTGTCAATGAATACTCCCTGCCGCTCACTTTTATGCATGCCATTCCTGCCATCAGGATCTTCTGTGACTACATACAAAAAATCCTTGACACATGGAGCTTGCGTACAAAACTGACTGCACGTATTCATATTTATCCACGTAAGACGGAGGGGTGAAGTACACCCTCACGCCAAGGAGATCGCGCGACACACGCACTATGGGAGTTGCGTCTCGTGGGAAGGTGAAACGCATCGACTCATTAACTATACCGGACCGTAGTGATGGGTTTTTATAATTCATACCGTTAGTAGGATAGGATCCCGTTCTCTAGTTAAAAAGAGTGCTCTTAACTTAAAATTAGGAAAAGCATGCGTACGTATCAATACGGAAGACACTTATATCTCGAGAAACATAAAAACACAAAGGGGAACCATGAAAAATATAAAATTAACCAGACAAAGTTATAATAGAAATACAGTTTTACATACTGCTCAAGTTTGGACAAAATATTGCATCTAGTAATACTGAAGCCGATATGCACTCCTACACTTTCAAGTGGAGGCCGACTCACCGGTTGCTACAAGGAGAATCATCTTTCTTATTGGCACTGGAAAATGCAACACTGCATACCATACACATGCACATAAAACATACCAACAACAGCTGTTCTTGCGCTAATTAACCATCTGGACATAACTTATTCTAAGATGCAACAGGGAAAGTAATGTTAGCCACAACAGACCAGCCAGGTAATCTTCTCCGTTCCAGTTTTAGCTCTTGCGGCAGTTCCTGGCAGCATTCAGCTGATCCAACAGGTTTTGTATGGGTGGAAGATGCCTCCTGGAACATGGGAGAGGTCAAAACGGAAACGTTGAGGAGATAAAAGTTATGTCGTGATGCCATCCTTAACCAGTGCGCATTCACGCAATAAATCCAGTACAATTTCAGAGCTCTAACAAACCTTTAGTTTCGTTCTTAAATTCTCCACCTCTTGGTCTCGACGTGTTCTTTCTTCTGTAAAGATATCTATCAATGCTTCTTGCTCCTTGTTTGCAGTTTCAAGTTGCTTCTGTACATTCTCCACCTGGAAAACAAAAGATGGAACGACTTGAATTACAAAGATGAAACAATGCAGTTCTGACACTTATTCAAATCCTTCAAGCCATTATTGGCTCCAGGAAATCACATCGCACGTGTCATGTCAGTATATTTTGTGGTGCCTAAAAGGTTTCTATAAACGGAAAAATCTGCTACGTGCTGTGCGCGTAGCTGTCCGTATGGTGTACGGTTAAAAAAAATTAAAAAAATAATAATATTGAAAAAATTGAGTAAACTTTAGTTTCAATCTCTAATTTTGAAACTTTCAATTCAATTTTCAAAACCTTCAACTCAAATTTAAAAACTATCAATTGAGAATTTTAAAAAATCTACTCAAAATTTGAAATTTTAATTAGATTTTTAAAACTTTAGCTGAAATTTAAAACTTTTAAATTCTGCTTATATTATGTATATTTTATAATTAAGAATCATTAAGCACTAATTATGGTGGTAAGTGCTTAATGGGGTACGGGCATATGGCTGCCACGACGGCTGCCACGCAGCACGCGAGCAAGCCTGGCCCTTCTATAAATCATTATACCAATCTGTAGAGAGAAAAAATGCTCTCAGCAGGTGCAACATGGAATACAATTCTGGTAACCAGTAATGGGCGTCACATGAGGACAAGCACACCGCATACTACCAGCAGCCCCACAAGTAAAAAATCAATATTGCTTACTCTTTCAATGAGAGACTTATTCTTGTCCCGTTTGATTTGCAACTCTCTTGACAATGATTCCTTCACCTTCATGATACTATCATAAAAAAAAAGAATGAAGAGGAAAAGTCACTCAGATAAGTTCCAATTCATATTTCATGCTAACCATGGCAAATATATTGGACCTTTTGATACATTGAACCCTGAAAAACCAAAGACACCCCTATCTCAAAATATAGCTAACCTTTCATTCGAGAAAAAACTAGCTACCTTTAGCTGTCTAGATTCATAGCTAAAGGTAGCTTTTTTTGGGACAGAGCGAGTTATATATAATAAGTTTTTTATGATCATGGGTTGATTTTAAATGGTGCTATATGCTTCTGTTTCGAAAAAAAGGGATTTTAAAATTGAATTTAGATGAACTTTGGATTAGATCAACAAGTTTTCTGGTCACATCATACAGGAACCAATTTCATAATAATTTAAAAAAGGGTACTGATGAAGAAAAAAAGACAGGTGATAAACAGTAAGTTCCTGGCATAAAGCACACATATGCTGGCTAAATTCAACAAACTTCTGACCTCTCAACATTACTTAAGAGAAACTGACTAGCTTATTATTGTCCATACAGCTGTCAGTAAAATGTAAAAAAGGAATGGACGAAGCACTGGTAATAGCTACCTTTCCTTTAAAGACGACGAATTATTCATCATTTCAAACAGTTTGATAATTGTCTCAGGGTTATCAGTAATTTGTCCATCTCCATTATTTGTTACATTTCCTTCCTGGAAAGCATATATATCAGTTGTCTCAGAAAGAAAGAAAGAAAGAAAATCTCTTGATATAAAAAGAACAAACTGAAGAATATTTGCAAAGTGTAAACAAACATACATCAGTTTATTCAGGTACATCTGTGATGACCTCAACAAAGTTTAAATCACGTATATGGCACCTATGTATTATTCACATAAATCAAAAAAAAAAAATCTCGTTGCATCTGTTTACTTTTTTCTTGGCATAATTTATTCTGTACTTCCTTAAACTTCACCCATCTGTATTTCCCTTCTCAGGTAGTACGTATTTATTAACTTCTAATAGGAGGGATGCTATTGTTTTCCTAAGGTGATATCAAACATTCATAAATCTACTGAGATACCAGTCTACTGTGAAAAAAGAGAGAGTAAAACTATGAGCATAAGCAATGCATTAGATGATCCAATGTCAACTATTTCCCATCACATATTTACTGGATGTAAAACAAGGAATGGTCTATCATTTTCTTTCTTTTTTGTCTCATAGTGAGAACAGTGTGCTGAGTGCACTCATCCTAGTGTTCCCGAGGCCAAAATGAAATGCAACACCTCAACAGTAAAGGCCCATATCTGTCAAACATACTAGTCTAAGGGAATAGAAAGTTGCAGACATTACACATGCAAGTTGTTGAGTAAGATCATGATAATGTTTATTCATCTATGCCGTACGTTGTTACGGAATTAAAAAAATCACATCGCATATTGCCAAGAAATATATTTTGAATTTTAGAGCTTAATTTTAGAATTAATTGTCTGTAAGTACGTTTGGTTTGGAGAGGGGATGGGCAGGGGTCCCACATGTCAGAATTTTGGGGAGTTGGTGATGGGGTGGTGGCAGATTCACCACTCACCACCACCACTACTCACTTTTAAAGAAGTATAGGTTACTTTTATAAGTATATACCCAAATATATTGGGAAAAAAACAAAGTTTATTAAGATGCAGGGGAGCACAAATACCTTTGACTGATACCTTCTTCTCATCCCTTCACATCTTTTTGCTTCAGAGGATGGAGTTGAAGGCAAAGTATTCTCATTGAGGCATGATTTTTCAGCCGTCTTTAGAATATGAGAAGTTGATCTTGATGGGGTGCCTGCAATCTCAGCATCACCATCATGACTTGTATGTGATAGACCAGGCAATAATGGTCTCATATATCTTATGGTCCTTTCGGTCTTCTCAGTTGTCTGCTGAGCTATTGTTCTCGAAGAGAACCTGCTATTAGGAAGACTATTTGTAGTTGTCTTCAGGGATGTTCTTGCTGTTCTATTGTTATCACTTGATCCAGAATATAAACTTTCAGTACTTTTCCTTTGCAAATAATTTGAACTTCTACAACCTTTAGGAGATTGATCCGATGCTGGTCCTGTGTATGGAATATCTTCAGGTGAACTCTCTGTTCCAACAAAATAATAGCGCACTTAATAAGGTCATTCTATCATGCATCAACTATATAATTATAGCATATTTGGCCTGTCTTGACATATGTTCGGTAATGGAAGGACAAGCGTGCCCACAAAAGGTAAGTTGCCCAAATTTTTTAGATAAAGGAAGCTTTATTGATCTTAAACAATTACATCAAGATACAATTACTCTAAGACCACTCCTGGCCTCCGCATAGCTAGAATGCACACATGCTATAATTATTATAAAAAAAGAAGAAGAACAATGTGACAACAGATATCATGCCGTGGCGAGCTACAACCACAAGCAATCTTCATCCTCATCCTCCGCCGAAGCAACACATGGACTGTGATAAAGGTTCTCCTAAAAACGATGCCTCCAAAAAGGGAACGACACGCGTACGCACCGCCCTTGCCATGATCAATCAGCAAAGACCAGACCATAAGTTTTCACCCTAGTGAGCAATTCCTTGAACTCTAGACAATACCTTCAACAAGGAAGCGAAACCGCCATTGCCTAGGGATTTAACCCCGGAATCGAGGAACCGTTACTCGATGAGCACCACCTAATCGAAGTCCCCTAGTATTGGTACCCCCTTGATGCGAGCTGGTGCAGCCATGCCTCCCAATTTTAGCACAATTGCAATCGGCCACACAAACACAACAACCTGCAACCTTCTTTAAACATGCTACCCTACGATGATCGTGTTGCAAGCAAGCCAATACGCACATGCCCACAATCCGCCGAAATGACATGCATGACAGTTTATTTGAATCAATATATAATACTATTATGGTCTTTAGAATGAAACAAGTGTTCAGTTGTTAGCACAGGCCACTCACACACTGTGTAAAAGAAAGACCCTGCCCAAAAAAAAAAAGAAAGAAAGACAAAAGGTTTCTAGGTTCAAAGGTATGCACACGTTCAAGGCTATCCAAAGTTCCAAAACGATTTGGTTTGTCTGGTGTTGTATTATCTAGTTGAAAAAATATATATTAACAAACCAAGTCATCCAAATAAAGAAAGCTGGAACCTCTATGTCTCTACCTACCATTATCTTCTCTCCCAGATTTTCGGTTAGCATGAGTACCACGATAGCCTATTCTTTGGCAATTATCAGACCTGAAACAAAAAGAGAACTCTTTCCATGGTAATTATAATTCTTCTTGAAAGAACTGGTATGCCTATAGACAACAAATGGGCAATGCAAAATGACATGACAAACCAGTATTTCTTCTGCATTAAAGTTAATCGTGCTTCGAGTCTTGCAAGGTTATTTGTGCGTTCAAAGTCCTGCTTATCATGAGCTGGTTCTACAAAGTTGACTTCAAGTACACCTGCAAACAAGAACAATCACCGTTATAACGATTACAAAACACGCTCTACTTCAGCTTATCTACTGAAAAGAGTTGAAGCGCTGTTGCTTGACAGAATCTGATTCTGCAGCAACTTACGGTTGTGAAGGCAAAGCTGTCTCACCAGCTTCTCTTATAGAAGGATTTCTTACCTACAATACCACGTCCCTGAATTCCAGGTAGAGTCCACACTCTCCAGAAAGGCTAAAAAACATACATACTGTTATGAAATAGATAGATAAATAAAATCCAGAAATAGCACTCCTATGCTGACAATAAAAATTACTTAAGACAGGCTTATGACCATGCTTAGAACAAGAAACATTCAGTTGATTACCAAGTGTTACCACACTGAGAACAAAGGTAATAGAAAAAAATGAAGTGTGTCATAAGTCTCTAAACTTCCTTTTGACATGGATCCTTAAACATGATAATTGCAATGAGGTCCCTAGATGTGGTGGTATGTCAAAATAGAAGCCAAAAATGTATCTAGTTAGAAATGTGGCACCTCTATCCAATTTAAGGCAAAGTATGATCACACTATTGCCAACTTCCATAATTTAGAAGTGCCCAAAATCAATGACAACCAGAAACTTCCTTCAAAGTTCAAACACAAAATTATTGTTTCTCCGATGACTTCAAATGGTGATAACATGGTCAAATTGTGGTTCAGATTCAGTTAAGTTCTCATGTCATCTGTAACTACCAAAGGTTATTGACCTTTCTTGACTCACCTATACAAAATTACAGACCTCTATGTGCAACTTAGAAGTACGGGACCCCAGTGACACGCCTGCAAGTTCAAGAACCCAAGTGAGATGCCCAGTTGCCCATGTGATTATAGGGATCTATGGTGCATTTTACTCTAAAAACAGATCAGCTTAAAACATGGATGTGCAGAGAGCCATTTTAGAAGCTAGAAACAAAAATGTATTTATTTTCATTGCCAAAACATAATATACATGGCATAACTAAATGAATACCTTTATCAGGCGGTTCTTGTGGTAAACATTAAATCCTTGAATGGGAATATGATGTTTTGCATCCTTAAGAAAACCAATTGTAACATGAGTCACCATCTAGTATGCAAAAGATGAGGAACCATGAAAAAAAAGTATGTTAAGGGGTCAATGCTGACACATCACTATACTGGAAACGGTGC
Organism: Oryza meyeriana var. granulata; assembly: GCA_003991445.1. Classification (NCBI taxonomy): domain Eukaryota; kingdom Viridiplantae; phylum Streptophyta; class Magnoliopsida; order Poales; family Poaceae; genus Oryza; species Oryza meyeriana. Next base: position 371,043 of record RYFJ01000696.1, on the reverse strand, counting down.
CTACAAGTGTTGTAGTTTTTACATCAGTATCCGTCGGAAATCCATTAGTCATCACTGGCTTGTAAGTAACATGATTCTTCATCATCATGTCACCAATAATATTATGGTGTTCAATCTCTTTGCCTCGCAAAATCATCCGGAATACAAATGGAACTCGAAGATACAAAATCGATGCATAGCTCTGCAATAAAGAAGTAACATAAGGCTGATGTATATCATCTGCACATTTATTGTTAATGCAACTGTGGTAAATTCCCATTGCATTTATGGATAGCAAATAGCACTACAATCAACCAATCTTGTTATCGTTTCTCATTCTACCTTAATAAAATTATATCAATGCATTTGCATGTTCGCTAAAAAAACAAGTAGTCATCCTCCATGAAATAGTAATTCTTACATTACTTACAACGCAGAGCATCGCTTTGGCACAATGAGTTAAGTAATTCTGGAACTGTGGAACGTACCCGCAGAGAATGTCTATATGTAAAAAAAATTCTGGAGTTTGGAAACTGCTTTGCCATCTGGATATTTTTCTGATCTTGGTTACCACCTCTAATTTGAATATCCTGCCATCTCAAATATCACTAAATTTCATAGTTAGCCACACTTTCTGTTGATGGCTATACAACCTTACAAATTATTACTCCCTCCATCCCATAATATAAGGGATTATGCCCTTTTTTGCAAAAATTAAGGAAGTAGCAAAAGTACAAATCATGGTACAAAAGGTGGTAGTTGGAGTAATAAACTAGTATAAAATATGGTAGGTGGGGAATAAACTAGTACAAAAGTTGATAGATAAGTACAAAAGTTGGTAGGTGGGGAATAAAATACAGTCTCGGGATCACAAAATCCCTTATATTTTGGGACAAGTTAGAAGGGCAAAATCCATTATATTATGGGACGGAGGGAGTAGTTGACACTTACATTTACATCAGCATCAAAATCAAGCTCCAACTCTCCCTGTTCATTCTCCCATAGATTGTATATAATAATTCGAGTCCCTTGTTTCTTGATTGAGCTAAACTGTAATACCAGAAAGCCATTAGAAAAAAAAAGGATGCAGACAATGGTAACAAAGCAGAGAAAAATTTTCATTGAAAAAATTAAGCCAAAGGAAGAAACACATGAGCAACAATAACCAGTACTTTTTTATGATACACCATTTTAGGTTCGACAATATATGCTAAATTTCCTAAATTTCTTGATCCTTTTTCATGTAATCTAATACTCCCCCTGTCCTAAAATAAAACCATTTTTGGATTCAAAATTTGTCCCAAAAAGAGTGACCACTTTGGAGTACTACTTGTCCCATCAATCACCTCCTATTCAAACTTCTTCCCATCTTACCCCAACCACCCACCTACTCCAACCATCCCTAATTTAATGAAGGGCATCTAGGTCATTTCACTCCCCTCATAATTTGGATTTTAAATGCTAAAATGGTCACTTATTTAGGGATGGAGGGAGTAGTAACTTGTTCTGTCCACATAGCGATGCGTGTTTCCTGGTTCTGTCCGCTCGGTTCGACGTTAGTCGCTGGCAATGATGTGAGTGAATTTCGATTTGACACTATGATCGGTTGCTGATTTCGAAGATTTTGTTTCCTGGTTTGAGGAATACAAGGACTACATACAACTTGCAAGCCACTGCTGAAACAACGGTTATGCAGTTCCTCGCCAACCATAGATGGAAGTTTAGTGTTTTCTCTATCTTTAGGCTAGTGTTCTAAGTAGTTTTCTTGTTTTTAATCAAGTTGTGATTTTGTAAGTCGCAGTCAACCTCTGTAATAATTGGATGTACTCCCTATGTTTCAAATTACTTGTTGTTCTAGGTTTGTCCTATGTCAAACATTTTTATCTTTGACCATCAATTCCTAGAAATATGTATATAACATGAGAAATGCATATTATGGGAGTATTTTTCATGATGAATTTAAAAACATAAATATTATGATGTTAAACTATATAGATTTCTAGAAATTGATGGTATACACATTTGACTTTGGACAAAACTAAAACGACAAGTAAATTGAAACGGAGGGAGTAGCTTCTTTGAAGCAAAGTCTAGAAGAAATTCCATTATCTTAAAAAAAAAAGACAATGTATGTTTTGTTTGCAAACCTACGTGCCCTTTCCCTTATTGTGCCAAGTAGATGCCATGACTACATGATACTCCAAACAGACACCAAATACAGCTACATCTGCACTTAAAACTAAAGAAATAATATAACACTAGCCAAATACCCGTACGTTGCAACGGGAATTAAAAAAGAGAACCCCACCATACACTTTATAGCCTCAAAAATTAAAATAAAATTATTTCCATTGTTACTTCAGGTCATATTTGTTATGATGTTGTACGTGTACGTCAAGCTACATAGTTGCTTCTAGCAGTCTAGAAAAGTGATTAGTATGTTTCATGTTCGAGATTGAAGTATGAGCTAGAATAAATGATAAGGCCAGGCTAGAAAATATTTGTACAAGACGGACAAGAGGTCGGGTGCTCCTTTTCGCGTACTACCATGGCAACAAGGGCATGAGCTTTGTTTTTTCTGGCACAAAAGCCTTGTTTTGGTGGTTTTGGGTTGGGAAGGGACAGAAGGTTACTTACCTTACTGTTCCTACTATTTGAGGGACCCACATGATAGTGGTGGTGGGTGGTGGCAGATTCACCAATCACCACCACCACTGGGGTCTTTTAAAGGAGTATAGATAACATACCTCTTGAAGAAGTTCTGCTTCACTGGAATAAGGGGACCACTGTATTATTGTTTCTAAGCTTGTCTGCCAGTCAATCAATGATGTCCGCACCATCCGTTTCCAATCTTGTCCTTTTTCATAATCAATCTGCAAGTTTTGCAAACACCAAACATTTGGGAAAACTCGTGTCCAATTCTGCTATGGTCATTCAAACGAATAAAGGAAGACATTAAACAAGTTCTGCTATAGAAATTCAATCAGGTAACTTAACTGTTGTCCAGCGAACCAGTCCGTAAAATGATAAAGTTGATATAACACAAAAATGAAACTGAGCTTACCATTGGGACAATAATATCATCTTTACTGGTCTCTCTCAGGAAAGTGTAAGATAACATGCCAATGCTTTGCGTGTTCCTTTTATGCCAACCAAGAGATGAGGGAAAATAATTAGCATCTTGTTCGTGAGAAATAAATATACGAGACATAATTGGTCAAAATTTTAATGTATCCACATAATGGGACAACAACCTACTGTTTACAACCACCTCAGTCAGATAAATTAGAAATAACTCACTGCATAGAAGCTACAGTCAGATAATTATATATCCTTAGCCCTAGATGATGAAGAAATACTGTGGGAATCATTACTTGACAGAAAAAAAATGGTTTGGTGACATTGAGAAGTGAGAATCTATGATTATTTCGTCCTGAAGATGGATGCAATGGGAAAAGGTGGCAGTTAGAAGCGTTGCTGACTTTACATTTAGGTTTTGTCATCACAAAGCTTGCACTGTCTGAAAGATCCAGAGTTTAGAACACTACTATCAAATTCGCTGGTACGCTTCAATACCATTAAAAGGTTCTAACGTTTAGGTATAAACCATTTCCATCAAGTTTAGAGTTATGAACATTAAATATGACGAATTGCCTCTGGCTTCTACCAACTAAACCCGGAGCTATAAGAAAGGCCATTCAAATTGAACCTCCACTGTCGTAATCTTTCTGCTGCTGCCTCCGAGGATGATTTCCTGCATCACCGAAGTCAATTCCCCTGGCTGGCACTCATGGTGATCTCAACTTGCCCACATCTCACTGTGGTGGTGGTGTTTGATACCCTCTAATGACATCCACCTCTCTGAGCTGGAGGGACTAGTGCGTTGCAGCATGGCCTGTCAGCTTGGTTGCTCTGCCCCCATTGCAGTAGTACCCAAAGTGACAAATAACCAAGCAATTAGCCAAAGATGCATGAGAACAGCAAGGTCGAAAACTCCGATGAACAGACACCACAACAGAGTATGTTTAGTTCAAGAAACTATATTAATTGATGCCTACTGATCGCGTATGATGAGCACTTGCACTGGGCACAAAACAGTTTAGAGAGGAAGGAAAAGGGGTAAAGACGTCTTTTTCCTTTGATTATTTGGCAGCAAAAAATCGACAACTAAAGTAACAAGTAATGGAAGTCAATAGATTACAGAACGGTATATACCACAAATGTTTGAACTTTTCAGTGAGTACCAGCGACTTTCAATGGTAGATTTTTAAACTTAGGATCTTTCGATGTTAACTAATTTTTCCTTCTTTTAAAGATGACCAGCTAATCTGTTACAGTGAGCGTATGCATTGCATAGATATGTCACTGCGTCAGGCACTAAAATGAATCCAAGTATTTAACACACAAAGCAGAGAAAGAAGACTCCAAAATTACAGAAACATAGTACAGAACTTAAAAAATATCCATACATAAATACATCTACTTTGAAACACAAAGTAGCACCATAATTTAACTAAACACTGGATGCTACAATTTAAGTAGGTCATATGCAAGAGATTGAACACCAACTTAGTTACCATAGAGCTCAGCAGGGTACTGGTATGTCAATTTGAAAATCCATACTATGCTAATTTGCTTAAGATAGGTACATACCCCTGCTGTTTAAAGAATATATCACATTGGATATGTAAATTTGATAATAAGATATCACAGTAACCTGTACTCATGTTAAAAGAACGCGTGGTGTCTTGAACATTAATGGTCTTTAATATTTGAATCTGATCATCAATTATAATAGTAATATTTGCCTCAAGAAAATAATTATAGTAATCATATTATCAAAGTATTATCATAAGTCATGATAAAATTCAAAAAAAATTTCAAGGTAACAGAAGATAACCTTCTTCCATCATTGGCACAACTACGTGATAAGACTAATACATCAGCACCAAGTCGCATTGTACTTGTCTTGAAACCATTTCCATCTGATGAAGAGTGAGTTAAGAAAATTAAAACACTGTTTTGATAGAGATACAAAAACATGTAGATTCAAAGCAATTATTTATATGGACAAATAATTCTCCTTCCAAAACTTACACTGTCCAATGGTATCTTTGACTTTGGTCTTTGCTGAATAACCCAAAGACATACAATGCCGCATTTTATCTGGGTCCATTCCACCACCATCATCTGTGCACCAATTTAGCATGAACCCTCAGGTATGATATACACATTTACAAGCTGATATAGGACACTTCCCAGATGTTATACACATTTACAAGCTGATATAGGACACTTCCCAGATGTTCATTTGTCAACCAAAGGGAATTTTTTTCTCATGCTATTTCCACCGAACAGGAACAACCAAAAGGCACTAATTTCTCACCAAAACACTGGTAGTTTTTACTCTTTTTTCTTTTTACTTTTTTTGAATTAAGAAGAAGAAAACTCAGAATTCAATCTTGGGGTATGAGAAGATGCAGTTTTAAGCTTATGTAGAAGATGGATTCAAAAGTCAAAACAGAGGTTTGACCAAAACTAGAGCCTTGTGTAAGATAAATATAAACCCCCATGCAAAGTGAGATAGTATCTGACCTTCCACAGACAGCATTCGAGTTCCATCTTTCTTATTTTCCAACATGTCAATGTTCACATAAGTAGCTCCATTCGCAGCCTTTTAGAGAAATACCGCGAGTAAGCACACATGGAATCGACACAGTAAACAAGAATGTTGTATTTCTGTCACACATACTTCGTCCAGAGAGTTGTCAAGCAGCTCCGCGAAAGCTGCCATGTTAGTAAAGAGCATACATTAACAAAGTTGTTGCTGCCAAGGTTATAAAACTCATGGTTGGCTGCATGGGTATGTACTCCCTCCGGTTTTTAATAGATAACGCTGTTGACTTTGGACACGGTATTTAACCATTCGTCTTATTCAAAAAATAATATAAATATAAAAAATATGAGTCATCCGTAAAGTTCCTTTAATGATAAACCAGGTCACAACAAAATAAATTATACTTGCTTGAATTTTTTGAATAAGACAAATGGTCAAACATCACGACAAAAGTCACCGATGTTATTTATTAAAAACCATTTATTAAAAACCAGAGGTAGTATTTGGTAGATAAGTGAAATGGGGAAAGCAGACCGTACCCCCCAGTGCCCACTTGTGGCTCGTCGCATTTGAGTGTAGAAATCTTGGATGGACACGAACATGGTCCATTCCCGAATCTGACAACAGAAAAATCTCAGTGAACAACAACAACAAATGCATCTAAAATATAAACAGAAAAACAATGCATCCGGGGTTGCAATAGCATACTGTATTAAACAAAGTTGACTTCTACACAAAAGAACATGCATGCAAGAAACAGAGCATCAATGTACATTTTGAAAAGAACTAGAGAGGGCAGACCCATCTTAGAACGTGTGCAGAAAGCAGAATATCCCAGCAAAGCTAGTGGTCCTTCCATGTTTCCTGCTTTTACTCGTACGCAAATTCTCTAGCAGTTGCATAAAGCCATTGTGTGACACTAAAATTGACAATGTATTCTGTAATTTGGTTCAATTTTGCATAAAAATGTGAAGAAAGCAAACTAACTAGCAGACTGTTTCATCCTTTTTCTTACATAATACTCCTCAATAATGGTCCGACGGAGGAACCTGCCATTGCAACTTTCAATTATACTCTTTTATTCTAATCCATTTGGAGCAACAGGCAACAAGAGGGATGGTATTAGGGTAACACTAAAAGCTTCGAGAATGGACTGTACCGCAGTGCCGCGAAGGACCGCCGCGGAGCAGCTCCGGCTTGCCGTCGTAGTCCCCCGCGTTCCAGAACTGCCTCGTCACCCTCCTCGCCGGAGGAGGAGGGGCATGCCGCGTTGGCGGAGGAAGTGGCTCGAGGAATCCAGCCGGAACGGCGGCCGCTGCGGCCAGAACCCTAGCCCTCTTCTCTGCCTCGCGGCCTCTGCCGCCACCCCCCGCACGCCACGGCCTCTTCCTCACGCAGCCGCCGAAGCCGGGGTCGGACTCGGTGTCGCTGCTGCTGACGTCGATCACCGCCTCGGCGGCGGCGGCTGCTCCGGCCGCACTGTACTCACCGGCAGTCGGTGCCATATGGAGAGGGACGCGAACGGGAGCAGGAAAGCGGCAGTTGAGTGAGCTCTCCAACGGCGTGCTCGGTTTTGTAGGCGCACCGCCGGAGGTGATGTGTGGGCCCAGGTGTCAGAAGCAGACGGACGTGCATGCCAGAGTACTTTCTCGTGTGGAATAGGACACTTGACGAGACACGACGTGGAGTGTTGTGTTTTACTCCTTGGCCATGAGCTGTGCGAACAATGATGGGACGGTTCGGCCTGAACCCATTGAGATGGCTCTATCGGGGACGATCCACGCGTGCGTAGAATAGGAGCTCTCTCATCTATATTTAACTTTCTATTTCACCCCATACTTCAACCGAACCCTTATATTTTTAAGTGGGGCCCACTTGTCAGTGGCCCACCCCTTTCTTTTCTCCCTTTCACTCCTCTCTCTCTCTCACTTTCCTCTTCTCGGCCGACGTGGCTCGGGGCGGCGGGGGCGGCGGGGCCGACGGCTCGACGCGGCGGGGTCGGCGCTCGTAGGCTGTCGGTGGGGGCCAGGGAGGAAGAGGAAGGGGGCGGGGGGGCCTCCGCCGGGTTTCGGGCGCGGAGGCTGTCGGAGGATAAAACCTTGACGGCGGGAAGTCAGGAGACCCCCCTTTGAAATTCGGCCAGGGGAGTAGTTCTCAGGCGGACGCGGCGTCAGCGTGTATCAGCGGAAGACAAGAGGAAGAGGGGTTCGGACCGTCCGAACCGGGATCGGACCGTCCGAACCGTGACAATCGCGCGGGGAAGACAATGAACAGCGGATGGTTGGAAGAAGGGATCGACGCACAAGGGAGACAGGAGGATTTATACAGGTTCGGGTCACCGGAGCGTAAAACCCTACTCCTGTGTGTGTTTGGCTATGAGGTGGATGAACGTGGAATTGTGGTTACAAGGTGAACCTAGCTCGCGGCCGGAGCCGGAGAAGAAGAACAGTAGCTAGCGTGCGAGCCAGAGAGCCAGAAGACGGGGAAAGCTCCTCCAGTCCGGCCCCTCCCTCTCGGTGGCTTGGATCCTCCTTTATAGAATCAGGGGAGTCCACAGTGCCAGTACATGGAGAGAGAGGAAGCGCTGTCTTGTCGCACGTCTCCGCCTGCTGCCACCTGCTGCGCCCACGTCGGGGTAGGTCGGCTGCAGGCGGCCTAGTCTTCGGGACGTGAGGATGCGACGGGTCGTCTGGTCGTCTTGCCGCTCGGCTGCGGGCGGCTGGAGTACAGAGATGTGACAGAGGCCGTCGCCCTCCGCTGCCATAGGGCAGAGAACCGAGGTCCTCTTAGTCAAAAGGCTCTGACGGTATTGTCAGGTGTTCACGGGGGGCCGTCCTGGGACGTCCACGCGTGGCAAGGCAGGCGACAGGGGCGACAGGCCCTGTCGCCTCGTCATTAATGTAGGTAGTTGGGGAGCTGGTCAGCCGAGTTCTTCGGGTGGATCGGCCCCTGGAGCCGTGGCGATCGGCACCTGAGGTCGAGTCGGTCGGCCTCGGGCCAGGGCATCGGCATCCGGGACCGGGGGATCGGCACCCGGGACCGGGGTATCGGTGCCCGGGCCCGGGAGCGAAGCCGCTGGAGACGGCGCCCCGGGGACGAGCCCAGGGCCGATGGAGAGATGACCCCCCGGGGAACTGACGTGGCCGATGACCCACGTGTCCCCAGGGCATGTGGGACCCCCTGTCCCATTTCGCCGACAGTGGCCCCTGGCCCTGTTGCTCGGCCGAAACTGCTTCGGGCAGGAATGGGGCCACGTCCTTGAAAAAACGAGGGGACGCTGGGTCCGCCTGGTTCATCTTGAGCTAGTGGAGCTTGATGACTTGTTGATTTGGACGGGATATGTGCCCGGGACCCGGGCGTCGCCACCGAGTTCTTCGTGGCAACCCGCAGGCTGGAGATCGCGGCAGCAGAGGGGTGCGTCGTCCAATCGAAGGGCGCCACCGAGTCTGCTGTCGACGAGACCTCCCGCGCCTGGTCCGAGATGGAGGCGCGGGAGAAGGAAACACTCTCCCGGGAGGGAAGCGTCCGGGCCTAAGGGGCCGGGCTCGCGTCTCGGGGGTGTGAATTCGCCGCGCGCGAGGAAGTCGCGGAGGTTCGCGAGGAGGCGCAGGAGGCCGTGGCCGAGTCCGCTGCCCTGGGGGCAGGGTTCCTCGACTGCGACGAGCATCTGGTGGAGCCGATGTCTGACGAAGAGGTCGAGGAAGACGCCGGTTTCCTTCTGACGCCATCCGCGGCCGCCTTCGGGGCCCGGGGGCCCTCCATGCCCCCGAGTGCTCCCCTTCTGACGTCGCCCGGGGTCCAGTCAGAAGTACACCGGTGACCGCGCCCCGTGCGATCTGGGTCTCGCTCGTGCTTGCGCTCCGGTTTTGCCTGTCTTGTACAAAGAGAGATATTTGTATAGATATATGATCACGTTTATTTTTTCGTACCTTGGTTTATTGTGTTGTTCGGAGGTTGCTGGTGTTCGGGGCCTCGTGTCCGGGAACGCCGAGTGCCGAGCGTCGTCCGACAGCGAGATCCAGCAGCTGCGAACAGCCGTAGGGTGCGAGACCCCCGTCCGGGCCCCGGCGTAGCCGCTTGCCCCTGGAGCTCGGGCCCCGGGGGCAGCGAACGTGACCGTTGAACGCTTGGGGAGCTCGGTTCCTGGGGGCGCGAGCAGTCCGGACGTGAGCTTGGCGGAGCGACGAAGTCCGTTGGTCCAGCCCCTTCCGTCTCCCGGATCCAGGGGCTCTCCATGCCCCCGGGCGCCGTTGGCTCGGGGAGCACAGCGAGGCCGCGAGAACAGGCTTCATTCGCCGGGAGCCCCTAGGGAACTGACCCTGACCGGATACAGAGTCGCCAGGTAGCGGAGCACCCGGCGCCTCGGCAGTTGCCGGGGAGGAGCTGGCCAGGCCGGGCACTGCAGCCTGCCCCGGGAATCTAGGCTGGCCAAACAGGGGGAGAATACAAGTTGAGCAATATGTAAAGTCGGATAAGGTAACGTATCTGGATATTGCGGAGGGCGGCATGGCTTCGCGAGCACAATCCCGGGACTGGGAGTGTTGCTCTCCCCCGGGAGCGCTGAGTATCAGGCCAATCCGCCGTGAATCGCCGTCGCGCCCAGCTCCCCTTCTCGGGGCCTAGGGCAGCCGCCTGCCCCGGGAGCACGGTCCTCGACGGCTGCGAGGGGCCCGAGGATGAGTCTGGCGGGACGATCGAGTCCGCAGGTGCGACCGCCTTCCGGGTCTGGGGGCCCTTCGTGCCCCGGGCGCCATTGGTTCTGGGCGCGCCGCGACGCCGCGGGAACCGACTTGATCGGGCACGGGGTCGCCAGGCAGCGAAGCACCCGGCGCTTCGGCAGTTGCCGGGGAGGAGCCGGCCAGGCCGGGCTCCGCCGCTCGCCGCGGGGACCTAGGCTATACATACAACGGGGCAAGGATACAGATTAAGCAATGCGTAAAGTCAGGTAAGGTTACATATCTGGATCTTGTAAGTGGCAGTATGGCTTCGCGAGCACGATCCCGGGGCCGGGAGCGTTGATCGCCCCCGGGAGCGCCGAGGATCGGGCCGATCCGCCGTGATCCGCCATAGCGCCCAGGTCCCGGGAGCTCGGTACCAAGGGGCCACAGGCGACCGAGCGCGAGTCTCGCGGAAACGGCTAAGTCCGTAGGCTTGACCCCTCCTGTCTTCCGGATCCCGGGGTCCCTCCGCGCCCCCGGGAGCAATTGGCCCGGGAAGCGCCGCGAAGCCGCGGGAACGGACCTGGCCGGAGACGGGGTGGCCAGGCAGCGAAGCACCCGGCGCCTCGGCAGTTGCCGGGGAGGAGCCGGCCAGGCCGGGTTCCTCAGGCCGCGTCGAGGTTCGGAAGTCCTGCCTAATCCTGCTGGGAATTGGTCTAATCTGCATACGACGAACTCCCGAGGGGGTCCTCGCGGTCGCGACCGTGCAGAGGGAGAGATTACGCATAAGCATTTCGCCCCTACCTCCGGAAAGAACCGATCACCGAAGCTAGCCAGGCAGGACGTCGGAGCCGCAGGGGCACGGGCCGCCTCCCGGAAGGCGCCATTAGGTCCCCGCGAGCTTGACAACGCCCTGGACCTAGCACGTCGGGATACGATTACTCGTCGGTAGGGAACTGATGATAATGCGCGAACCCCAACCGTCGCACGGTCGCGGCTCGAGTATGCCCCCAGGGGATGAGAAGAATGTATTTATGGAAGAAATTTGTGAGAATGCTCCCAGGCTTACCGAACCCGGTCGGGAAACATCGATCATCAGGAAGGGGCTTCCCACAGGGGGAAGGTTTACTTCTTTCCAGCACGTGTAAGGACACGGCGGAGAACCAACCCCCAACCCGAAGCGATCGGACCCGTACCTTACGCTAAAGATAGCGCTTGAGGCCTTGCTGGTAACGAGCGACGCGGAGCGGAGCGCGCCACCTTCGTTCCTTGAGGAAGTCGAGGTTGTCGAGCTGCATATTTGTCGTGGTTGATGTTTGCCGATGTGGCGCTGTACCCGAGAGCCGAAGGAGAGGTCTGGCGACAGAACGACTTCGGCCCGGTACACCAGGAAGAAACGGGGTCTCCCCGGGCGCCCAGCTTGGTGTGGTATGAATCGCCCCCAGGACCACCGGGGAAAAGGTCTACTCTACGCATAGTGAACTGTGAGAGCGTCCGGTTCGTTCCCTTGTCCATCACATGCTACGAGCCGTGGCGTCAATCACTTCCCGAAGGCGTTCTCATGGTCGCGCCCGTATGGCGGCTGGATTTTGCGCATAACCCGGCCGCCGTACGGGCGCGGCCCGATGGTACCCCCAGAGGGTGAGACTGCCCCGAACGCAACACACGGGAAACGACGAAAGGAACGAGACCGGGAAGAACATTAAAAAATGCTGCTCATGTAAAGTGTATATACATGGGGGCCCCGGCCAGCGCTGAGTTTCCGGGGAAATCCGGCGCTGGCCCGGGTTCACCCAACTTACAGGATGTTTATACAGATAGATGAAGATGCTTGATGTGCCTAGAGATGGAGCTCGGACTCGCTTCCCTCGCAAGCCCGAGTCCGGCATGTGCTCGGGGCCCGGGGGCCCCGGCCGTCATGCGGATATGTGTCCAGGACCCGGGGGCCCCGGACTGAAATACGGTTTGATATATGCCGGGTTCCGGGGGCCCGGGCTTGAATATGGAATGTGAGACGACCTTCCGGAAGCATTCTCGCCGGGGCGGGGCTATCCAGGCTATCGCGCCCTATTCCGGGTGTCGCGTTCCTAGGCTTGCACTCGCCTTGGCGAGGCCGCCCTGGTTCGGCACCCTGGTGTCGGGCCCGGGGCACGGATTCGGGAATCCGCGCCTCGGCTCAAATATGTGCCCGGGACCCAGGGGGCCCCTGACTGAAATATGATTCGATATGTATTGTCAACATGTGCCCAGGCACGGGGCCGGGCAAGAACATGGACCATATCGGGACGTCTTCCCCGAACCTGCTCTTGCCGAGGCGGTGCAGTCCGGGTACTAGCACCCTGTTGAAGCTGTTTCGGCGCGGGAGCGGGGTTCGGATCGTCCGCGTAAGGGTCGGACCGTCCGAGTCGCTACAACCGGACCGTCCGTCGAGGGATCGGACCGTCCGAATCGCCTCGATCGTGCTTGGGGTACTACCGCTTCTACCAGATCTCGGGCTCGGCTCCCCTGGGAGGGCTGGCTCGGCTCCCCTGGGAGGGCGCGAGCTCTGGAGATCGGGAGCAGCTATGCGCCCGGGAGCCAGGGGCTCCTATCCGCACGGGCTCAGGTCCCTTGAGAGGGAGCAAGCTCTCCGTGACCGGGGGCAGATATGCGCCCGGGAGCCAAGGGCTCCTAACTGGAATGCGGTTTGATATGTGCCCGGGAACGGGAGCTCGGGTAAGGATATGTACCGTATCGGGACGAGTTCCCCGGATCCGCCCTTGCCGAGGCGGCGCTGTCCGGGTACTCGTGCCCCGTCGAAGTTGTTCCGGCTCGGGAGCAGGACTCGGACCGTCCGCCAAGGGTTCGGATCGTCCGAACCACCTTGGTCGGGCTCGGGCCCGCTACTACTCCTGCCGGAACTTCTTGACGCGCTCGGCCAGCTTTTGGACGGCGCGGCATTCGGAGAGATCGTGCAAGTCCGTCTCATGGACGGTGCACCACTTCCGGGCTAAGGCCGGCTCGAGACGCTCGGCGAAGCTCTGGACGGCGCGGCACTCCGTGATGTCGTGCCGGTCCGTGTCGTGGAAGGCACACCACCCCCGGGTTGTGGCCGGCTTGAGACGCTCGGCCATGCCCTGGACGGCGCGGCACTCCGTGATGTCGTGCCGGTCCGTGTCGTGGTAGGCGCACCACCCCCGAACTATGGCTGGCTCGGCACGCTCGGGTGAGCGCTGGACGGCGCGGCACTCCGTGATGTCATGCCAGTCCGTCTGGTGGAGAGGGCACCACTTCTGGGCTGTTGCCGGCGGTGGCGGCGCGCGTGCGGCCTTTTGCCGCTTGCTGCGACCATTGCCTCCGCGGGCATCATAGCTCCGGGGGCTGCCCGTAGCTGCCAAGGCGTAGCTGTCGGTTGCCGCCTTGGCCTTCTGGCGCTTCCTCTTGTTCCGCCGTAGCACGGAACGTGAGAGCTTGCCGTCCTCTCCAGGGCCCTTGTCAGGGGCCACATTGCCCGGCGGGGTGTAGCCACCGGACCCCTCGCCGTAGCCTCGACGATGATGGTGGTCTTCTGCCATGGAGTGCATCGGTGTTGGAGACGCCGGCGTAACACCTGAAAAGGAAACTCCCCCTACCTAGCGCGCCAGCTGTCGGAGGATGAAACCTCGACGGCGGGAAGTCAGGAGACCCCCCTTTGAGATTCGGCCAGGGGAGTAGTTCTCAGGCGGACGCGGCGTCAGCGTGTATCAGCGGAAGACGAGAGGAAGAGGGGTTCGGACCGTCCGAACCGGGATCGGACCGTCCGAACCGTGACGATCGCGCGGGGAAGACGATGAATAGCGGATGGTTGGAAGAAGGGATCAACGCACAAGGGAGACAGGAGGATTTATACAGGTTCGGGCCGCCAGAGCGTAAAACCCTACTCCTGTGTGTGTTTGGCTATGAGGTGGATGAACGTGGAATTGTGGTTACAAGGTGAACCTAGCTCGCGGCCGGAGCCGGAGAAGAAGAACAGTAGCTAGCGTGCGAGCCAGAGATCCAGAAGACGGGGAAAGCTCCTCCAGTCCGGCCCCTCCCTCTCGGTGGCTTGGATCCTCCTTTATAGAATCAGGAGAGTCCACAGTGCCAGTACATGGAGAGAGAGGAAGCGCTGTCTTGTCGCACATCTCCGCCTGCTGCCACCTGCTGCGCCCACGCCGGGGTAGGTCGGCTACGGGCGGCCTAGTCTTCGGGACATGAGGATGCGACGGGTCGTCTGGTCGTCTTGCCGCTCGGCTGCGGGCGGCTGGAGTACAGAAATGTGACAGAGGCCATCGCCCTCCGCTGCCATAGGGCAGAGAACCGAGGTCCTCTTAGTCAAAAGGCTCTGACGGTATTGTCGGGTGTTCACGGGAGGCCGTCCTGGGACGTCCACGCGTGGCAAGGCAGGCGACAGGGGCGACAGGCCCTGTCACCTCGTCATTAATGTAGGTAGTTGGGGAGCTGGTCAGCCGAGTTCTTCGGGTGGATCGGCCCCTGGAGCCGTGGCGATCGGCACCTGAGGTCGAGTCGGTCGGCCTCGGGCCCGGGCATCGGCATCCGGGACCGGGGGATCGGCACCCGGGACCGGGGTATCGGTGCCCGGGCCCGGGAGCGAAGCTGCTGGAGACGGCGCCCCGGGGACGAGCCCGGGGCCGACGGCGATGACGCCCCGGGGACGAGCTCGGGGCCGATGGAGAGATGACCCCCCGGGGAACTGACGTGGCCGATGACCCACGCGTCCCCAGGGCATGTGGGACCCCCTGTCCCATTTCGCCGACAGAGGCGGAGAAGGAGGAGGAGGAAGCCGACGCCGACCGACCACCGACGATGTCGCTGCGGCCAAGCGAGCGGGCGGAGGTGCGGCGCAGCCGCTACAAGGTGGCGGTGGATGCGGACGAGGGGCCGACGCAGGCGGGAGGAGGGAGACACCAGCGGCCGGGGGGAAGAGGAAGGGGACGGGAGGCCGACGCAGGCGGGAGGCAGGAGACGCCGGCGGCCGGGGGGAAGAGGAAGGGGACGGGGGGCCGACGCAGGCGGGAGGCGGAGGACGGGGGGCCGACGCAGGCGGAGACGCTGGCGGCGGGGGGGGGGGAGGGGGTGGTCGGGAGAGGGGCGGACCCGAGCGGCGGCGTGCCTGCGCGCAGAGAATAGAGGCGGGGTGTCGGCGAAATGGGACTGGGGGTCCCCACAGTCGCCGGGGACGCGTGGGTCTTCGGCCACGTCAGTTCCCAGGGGCCACATTTTGCAGAAGAAATGGCCGGCTACGACCGACATCCCGCTCGGCCCCGGGGCACCATCGGCCCCAGGGCGCCATCTCCATCGGCCTCGCCCCCGGGGCACCATCATGTCGCCCCGGACCCGGGCACCGATCCCCCGGTCCCGGGTGCCGATGCTCGGGCCCGGGGCCGACTGCCGACTGCCGATGCCGACTACCGACTGCCGATGCCGATTCACTGGAAGGACTCCGCGGACCAACTTGCCAATTACTCTGCCACGTGTGGGCGTCTCCCGATGGCCCCCCGTGGACCTCCGACCGTGCAGTCAGAAGACTTTTGACTATGGAGGCTTCGTTCGCTGTGTAGTCAGAAGCTTTTGACTATGCAGGCCCCCTTTTTTCTACGACCAGGCGGCAGAGGCGTGCGCCGTCACATCCTCACGACTTTAGCCGCCCGCAGCAAACCTACTCCGGCGTGGGCTCTCCTCCGACACAGCAGGCGACAGCAGGTGGACGGTGCGACGAGACAGCAATAAGACAGACCATACCGAGAGAAGCTCTCTCTATCAGCATTGGCACTGTGGAATCCCCTTGCTCTATAAAAGGAGTACCACGCCAACGACTCAAGTAAGCTAAGCTCATGTTCAGCTGAAGCTCAGCTCCGGTCTGAGACCACTCAGGCAGCTCTTGCTCCTGGCTTAGACAACGAAGCTCTCTCTCTCTGAGCCTCAAGTTCCCGGGCTAGCTTCCGAGCTCCCCGGGGGCTTCACCTTGTAACCACAATTCCACATTCATCCACCTCATAGCCAAACACACACAGGAGTAGGGTATTACGCTTCCGAGCGGCCCGAACCTGTCTAAAATGCCTCCTGTCTCTCCCGCGCAATTGTCACGGTTCGGACGGTCCGTTCCCGAAACGGATGGTCCGAACCTCTCTTTCTCCCAGCTCGGGCCTTCAGTCCCGAGCGTCCAACGTCCCCAGACGCCGTGTTCGCCTAAAAACTACTCCCCTGGCCGAATCTCAAAGGGGGGTCTCCTGACTTCCCGCCGTCGAGGTTTCATCCTCCGACACGGGGCGACTCGGGCGAGGGGATGGGGGGGCGACGAGGGGCTCCTACATCTGGGGGGTTGGCTGCCCTCGGATGAGGGGCCCCTGCAGATAAGAGGTCACGTAGGAGTTCGGTTGGAGACGTTTTTTCATCCAAAAACTCCTAAATTTAAGATAAAAGTCCATTTGAGAGGTCGGTTGGACTTGCTCTAACAGACTGACAACTCCCCTATTGGGAAGGAAGGCGGTGTTGGGTGCCACGTGGCGGCGCACCCATGAAAGTCGATATCCCAAACTACTACTCGATCCCAAAACCCTCGGCACCAAAATATAAGCACCTTTAGAGTTAAATACGAGTATTAAAAAATTATTGAAATTAAATAGAGGAGGATTATAATTTGGTTGAGAAGAGAAAATAGCTGAAAAACTTTTATGATAAAAACTGTGATTGGTTGAAAAGAGAATATAGATGTAGAAATTATTATATTTTGGGATAAATTTTAAATGTTAGAGATTGTTATATTTTGGGACGGACAAAGAGCCATCCTCTTCTATAAGGGACTTTGAAGTTTTAACTTATCCTTTAATATAAGGAATTTTATAGTGTTAGTTATCGCATTAACCACTTTTCATTCAAATTTCTTTCCATCTTATCCCTTACCTACCATCTCACCCAGATCATCACTTATTTAATGAGTAACATGGAAAAGATCCCTTATAGGGGCGGACAAAGGGAGTACTACTTTAAAGACAAAATTTGCTACGTGACACTTAAAAAACGTGATATTTGCTATAAGGCACTGAAAAATGAGACTTTGCTCTTAGACACTTAAAAAATATGGACATTTGCTGCTGGACACTGCAGACAATAAAATAATACATACAACTAGTTAAGGGGAGAGAAGCAATATGAAATATCATTTTTGCCCTCTTGTTCTTTCTCCACCTCTTCTTCTTCTTTAACCCTTCTGCCAACATGGAACTCCACCTCCGATCTTCATCCATGGGCCAACCGAGGTTGTCCGCCTCGCTCTGCCGCTCACGTGAGCTCCTCCGTGCCATGCATGTGCCGCTACCTGCACAAGCTCGCTCTGCCGGCTGCATGCACTCGAGTTCACTTCGTCGACCATGCGAACTCGAGCTCCTCCACCTTCAGCAGCTCACTTAGGCACCCCTGCGAGTTTGCTCCACCGGCCAATAGGAGGAGACCAACGGGATCAAGAAAACATCTTCAATCCAACCGTTATCACAAAAAAAAAAACAGGGAATCTTTTCCAATCCCTAATTCCAGCAAAGCAAACCACCAATCCAATGCCTAATCAGTAATCACAGAAAAAAAAACCCCAAGGTAGGAAAAAAATATCCCTGCTAGTGATTGTGCTCATGCAAAGCCGCTCGGAGGCCATGGTAGCTCGCGCTTGTGCTGCATGTGCAGATCTAAGAGGACTAGTGGCAGAGCGAACAGGGCTTCGACCACCAGCAGCAGAGTGAGCGGGGCTTCGACGATAGGCAACAGAGCAAGCACCGTGTAGGCTGCAACTCTAGGCCACATGGCCTCTTTTGCCAGGGTAGCTTGCTTTTCCCTGCCGCCGGCACCATTGCATCATCTGATCACAATAAGAAACAAAGAGATGGAGATGGAGAGAAGAAGACAGAGAGAAGGTGTGCCAAATGATAAGTGGGTCTAGTTTGTAAGCAAAGGTAGCAAAGTCATTGATTTAAAATTCTCTCTCTAACTCAACAAAAAAAATATTTTAATGGCCTCAGTGTCCACCAGTAAAATATAATAATTTTAGCATGTCTCCAGCAAAGCCAAACTTTTACGGTGTCCTAGAGCGAAAACCACAATTTTTTAGTGTTTGTAGCAAAATTTCCCTACTTTAAAAATATAAACATTTTTAGTATGTTTATCACAGATTAAGATTAAGGAGAAAAGACATTAGAATGGAAAAGAAGAGAATGTGGTCGAGAAGTCTTTATATTTTGGAATAAATTTTGAATGCTAGAAATTGCTATACTTTGGAATGGAGGAGTATTTGCCATCGATCCATAAATCGAGAAATTTTTCTCTTCTATATTCCATACCTATATATCCATTCATACTACTTTTATATTAATGAGGGACTGCCCACCCTAGTAAAGTCTTCTTGGGATTCTAGTAGCCCTTTTATATTAGGATAAAGGAAGTGCTCGAGATTCGAGAGCCAAATATGTAGGACGATCTAGTGAACAAACTAGAGCATCTTCAATAGCCTAGTTTTTTTCTCTTTCTACCTGCTCAAGGTATTCATTGCCAACCATTTGTTACCACCATTTGTCAATAAATATTGTGTCAACTGTGTCGGCAGAATCTGGCTTGGGGTAACTGGTGTTTGGCGGTAGGGTTCAAGGCTATGAACTCGCATGATCCGGGAAGCTGCACACAATACACACGCTCAAGTTACCCGAGTTTGGGCCTCTCGGAGAATAACACCTCTGCTCCTGCTTCACTTTGTTTTGAGATATGGAACTTGGCCCTTACAATTTCGGGGCCCTTGGATGTCCCTGGCTCTTTTGAACCCTTGTGCGCCTAATCCTAGTGTGTTACTTGTGTGAATCCAACCTCTTCGTCGGTGCATCCGCTCCGGTTTATATACTGTCTACACACCAAAACCCCCCTGGGGGCCTAACACAGGACTGTACACGCATATTATTATAGGGATTGTCGCTCAATGTCATGTCGCGTGTCGTCGGTCATTCCGCCTTGCCATGCTAGGCTGCTCGTCCTCGAGTCGTCCACTGATGTGACTATGCCTCCCCCTATTAGAACAGGCTAAATAGTAGGGAGAGACGGGATCCACCAAATCGTCAACATTTAATACCCAGCCATGAGCACACCTCATTAATGCAGAATGATGGGGTGTGCCAAAGCACGTCCCTTTTCTCTCCCCGATACCGGGGCGTGGGCCCCGCTTGGCCTCCGTCCCCTGACCTTTGGGTCCACCCATGCATCGCCGTGGGGAAGACACCCCATGTGCCGACACCCAAGCAGCCTGCGTGGATGGCCCCAGGCCGGGCAAGCTACCACACCTCAGCGCCCGAGTGGCCCGCGTGGACGGCCCCTGATGGAGCGCCCTGATCCCATGCCCGCCCCAAGGTGCTTCGGGCCAAGTTCTTCCTCCATACTTTCATGGGCCACGCCTATCAGTGTAGTAGATATGGTATATCCTGTATACATGGACATATGCTACCAGGAATACCGCATACCTAATATGATATGGAAGATGATAACCAGGTATGGATAAAGTTATAGGCAAGGGAGGAAACATGCCCTAGATATGGAAGGATACCATAGTTCAATCCGGAGACAACAAGGACTAGTCTGCCCGTGTCTTACTTGGAGTCCCGAGTTCTATTTGGAGAGGGGGTCATCTTTCACTATAAATACAAGGCCTCCTAGGAGGGGAGGTATCGAATCATGAGCCTACAGATCTAGAGACACCAAGCCTACGCCAAGGAGAAGTCTTTCGCTAGCCGCCGACTACAGCATCTTACCGATCCTAGGTGGTACGTTAGATTAGACAGCTTACATCCCTCTTTGTACTTGGTGTATACATCCCATCCAATACATATAAACAGGAGTAGGACTATTACCCAAGCCGGGGGTCGAACCTGTATAAAAATCATGTGTCTTGGTCCGCTATCGATGGATACCTTGGTATCAGATGGCCCTTACATCCTCAAATACCATAGTCGGGATCTAACCCATCGATAGTTGGCGTACCAAGTAGGGGCCTAGTATTCCAACGGATTCATTGAGATGCCTCCAAGGAGCGGCTTTTCCAATGAAGGATTTTATGATCGTTTTGGCCTGGAAGATCAGACCCGGCCATTGGTCACTGTCACACCCTGAAAATTGCTTTAATTAAAAATTGTTTTTGGGTAAATGGAAATACAAGAATACACAAGAAAGAATTTTGTCTGTGGAAGTATTTGAATAAAATTTTGAAATTTTCCAATATTAAAAATCCCAAGTTGAAAATTTTAAATAAATGCTTGGATGTTTTTATATTCCTAGGGATTTGTCGGAGTATTTTAAGCATTTAAGTATTTATAATAATAAATTCTTCGTGTTTCGTGGTGGTTTCTGCCTCTGGTAAATTCCACATGATTTAATAAACCCTCTGAAATGTTCTCGGATTTTTCGGAGCTCCAGAATTAATTTAAATGCTATAAAGATCACGTCAGTATTTAATTAAATGTAAGATAAAATCCCTTTCTTTTTCCCGTTCAGGTCGTGCCTGATTCAGTCCCTTGATGTCACTTTGTTCCCCTCAAGCTTTGGATCCCTTTTCTTTAGGGTTTGGCATTGTTTTCCCGGAATCCTGAAGTCATCTCGAAAACTTAAATCCAGAGTTCTCAGATTTATTTAATTGCGAAACCCTAAAACCCCTCTAGACTCCCAACCCGAGATTCTTAGAATCTGAAATACCTATTCTTCCCTTGAAATAAGTCCCAGATATTTCTTTGAAACTCTGTTCCGTCAAAACAAGTCCAAATCTCCAATCATCTGAGATTTCTCCAAATTCCAGTCCTGATAAAACATTCTTGTTAACTCTTTAATCCTAGAATATTTATAATATTTGGCATATTCTATTTTTCCAGTTCCCAGGAAAATATTCAAATTTCCCATATCTCCAAAATATCCATATATTTTGGAAAGATCAATTATCTAATTTTATCAGATTCCTGAATGATTCCGAGATTCTACTTCCCCAAATATTCCTCGACAAAGTATCCTCCGTCCTCTGAACTCCACTAAATATATTTCATTTTCCAATATCCTCCAAAATTGTAGCTTCCAGAAGCATCCTTGAGTTACCGATTCCCAAAAAGAAATAATATCCAAATATCCGAAATAACCCCATAATCCGTATATTCGAATTATCCCCAAAATATTCCTATATTTTGGATATTTCAAAACCCCTTTGGTCTTCCTAATTTTAAATAAATATTTCAATTCCCACAAACACCTGAGATTCCGGAGTTCAAAATATATATATGTATAAATGCATATTATACATATATATATTCGTGGCACTCCAAAATTCTGAATATTTTCCTCAATTTTCAATATTCCTAATAATTCTTGAAATTTTAAAATTTAATTTCCAAATTTAGGGAATTTTCTGGAAAACCCCCTCTATTTCTTTCTTTTTCTTTCTCTGTCTTTTCTCTTTCCCCTTCATTTCTCCTTTTTCTTTTCTCCTTTATTCCCTCTCCTGTTCATCTTCTTCCCCCAGGCTCTCTCTCTCTCTCTCTCTTTCTCCCGATGGAGCCAGGGGCCCGGCCCGGCCACCCTAGGCTGCGCCCCCCCCTCGGCGGCGCACCTCCCGGGCTCGGCCCACGCCGCCCTGGCCCCGGCCTGCGTCGACTGCGCCTCCTCTCCACGCAACCGCCGCCGCCGACTTCGCCTCCGTGCCGCCGCCTGAGGAGTTCAGCTGCCACCCGAGGATGCCGCACCCTATGTTTCCCCTGCTATAAATAGTGCCTCGCTGTTCCCCCGTGCTCTAGCCGCCTGCGCCTCCTCGCCACCCCGCCAGCGCCGCCGCCCTCTGTTCCCGAACAGCGCCGCTGCCGCTGCATCTGGCCGTCACCGCCCAGCGCCCTGCCGCGCCAACTGCTGCCCTGCCAATGCGCCATCACCACTCAGCTCCCTGCCGCCGTCCACTGCTGCTCCACCCCTGCCGCCGTTGGTGAGCAGCATCCCGAGCCGCTGCCACCCGCTGCAGGCCATCCAATGCCGCCGCGCCTTGCCCCCTCGTCGCCGCCGTCGGTGTCGTCATCGTCGTGCTCCGAATCTCCACCGGCCGCCGGTGAGGATCCGGACCTTAGCCTCCACCGTCGCCCTCACCTTCTCCGCCTCCGGCGTCGCCTTTCCCGTGCCATTCCTTGTCGACGAGACGCCATCCTGAGGCCATCACGTCTTCAGAGGCCTCAACTTCGCCTCCCTCCCTCCACCGCCATTGATGTCGCCGCCGTCATCGAACCTTGCCGCCGATGCCATCTCCTCGCCAGGCCACGGACCCCGCCTGAGTCACGCCGCGCCATGCCATAGCCCCGGGCAGGCTGGCAATCGGGGCCCCATCCCCTCTATGGATGACCAGTGGACCCCATGGCATTGGGCCCCGATGGATCTTTCTCCGGTGAATGACAACTGGGTCCCACGCACAAAACTCTGAGACGTCTCAGCCATTCATTGCCTCCAATCAAATCCGATCCCTTGGATCTTCATAAACCTGCCCGATAGATCTCAACCGTCCAATCCCCTAGATTCAATCCATGCCCTTGATTTTCTTTACTTGATCAATCTGCCACATCAGCCCTAATCACCTCGTTGTCAATCCACCACAGCAGCCACCTCCCTCCCTTTGCCCATGTGTCGCCAAGGGTGTAACCACCTCATCGGTTCATCAGCCTCAACATCTCCTATGTTTCATAGACCGAGTCCACCTGAGTTAGTCCCTAATAGTGGACCCCACGTGTCAGTCCCCTTTTAAAATATTTATTTAATTCAAAAATCCAGATAATATTCTAAGGAATATTCTTTTTTCCTTTTCTTTTCGGATTTATTCTAAATTCAATCTTGCGGAACCTGTAACTTTTCCGTCCGAACTCCGATTTGACCCGTTCTTCTTCCTAAATTCATGTAAAAACATGATTTACTTGTTTATGTACCCAGGATTGTGTTGTTGCTAGCAGTACTCATGACAGTTAAGGACCAGTTTACGGACTACTTGTTGCGAAGCATTATCCGTGCTAACCACAAGCTAGAATGGGATAGCAAGACTAGAAGTGTGACGAGTTTAATAGGAGGCACCAGAGCAGGTTTGTGGCTGGTATAAGTACACACATGACAGTGACAATAATACCATGCATTTGGGCGTTGAGCCGTCTCGCAGGAAGGCACTTGATCACCCCTACCGGAGACCGGAGGCTTGGCGGGAGGCTCTTCTATTGTGTGAGTTATATGGATGGTCTTGTCACAATCTCTATTCGGGTACTTTCGAGTGTCATGACGCATGGCTGACATGATGTTGAGATTGTGTTTTGTGGGTAAATTGGTACACCTCTGAACAGAGTAAAACTATTTGAATAGCCGTGCTCGTGGTTAATGAGCGAGTCTAGCAATGTTTTCTGTGATTACTCCCACACTACTCCTAAATGGTGATAAATGATGAAACTTGATAGTTCCCGTTGGAGGGTTATGCTTTGGGCCTGAACTGCGTTGGAGCGCTGTTCAGAGATTGGTTCAATGTTGACAATAATTTAACTATACTAATTTTAATAATTTTAAATGCAAAAGTTTTAAATGCTGTTTTACACAAATAAGCCATACTATGCCTGTCTTTTGGTATCTTGTTGCATTATTCTGTATTTCCTAGTGTGGCTTGTTGAGTACAGTGGGTAGTACTCAGTCTTGCATTATTGCAATCATCAGATTGAAGCTTAACGAGGAGGAGAAGTTTGGTGTTTGGTTTATACCCCAGTTGAGCTGCCTGTGGTTTGAAACTGAAGCTACGCTAGTTGCCGTTCCGCTGCTATTTTCTTCTGTGTGAGAACTAAGTGTCTCTGTTGTAAGTATATATCGTTTATCTTTTTGGTTATGTTTATCAAATTATCGATTTGTATACCTCGAACAACATGCTTCTCAGACTGAGTGGTAGGGTTTATCGACATGGACCTTGACGAGCCATCCGTGCTTCAAGGTCTAGACAAAGAAGAGTCCTTGGACTCCATGCCTGGCCGTGATGTCAGAGCCATCGACAAATCCCCAGCTCAAGATGACGTAGTTGAATCTGTCGAGGAGGGAGAGGTTACTGATCGGAGGAATCGGGCTCCTGAGAAGACACCACCTAGGATGCCTATACCTCCCCGCAAGACGACCCGACTACGCCGCCTCAGCAGATTCTTGGAGCTCAACAGTTGCTGAGCCAACCGCCGATTGATCTAACGGCTAATCCCACCACTACTGATTGGATAGGGAGGATGCATACCACCATCACCAATCTAGATACCACCTTCAGAAGGGCCGGGCAAGGAGGAGTCACAGGATCAAGAGATAACAGGGCCCTGTCAGAGCGTGGTGAACCTCCACGCAACGACAAGCTGTCCCATCAAGACGCGACCGGTGGGATTCGCCAACATAGCCAACATCAGTGAAATCCACCCCCACGAAGAGACAGACAATCATGGGAGGACTGCTGGAACAACGAGTGACAAGATCAAGATCATTGTGACAGCTTGAATAAAAGGAGGGAAGACCGTGAAGACCAAAGGTGTCACGATGACCACAACCACAACGACGACCGCAGCAGTCGTGGCCGATCAAGTAGGATGATGGGATCAAATAAGACTAAGATCGGCTCTGATACCACAACGTTGGAGTTTTAATTTACATAAAAGAATCTTAGTCTAACATGATCACCTCTGCTAATGCGGAATTAATCTAACTGACCTGCTTGTGAAGCCATTGATCTCTGTTGCATTGCTTCTTCCCTTTGTTCTTCTTTTCTTCTTGATTTTTCTCCTTTTTCTTTCGATGTAGATGAAGTAGGGGAAGCAGATGTACCAACTTGATCAATCTCTGGTCACCAGTGTACTGCTTAATGCCGATGGCCTTCGGGTCTCCATCGGCACTCCCTAGAACCACCTCACGAACCCCTTCCAGCATCTGTTTGATCGGGCAATTAGTTTAGGGTTTTGTCGTGAGAGCTTGGGTGTCCCTTCCTCCTTGCAGTTCTTTCTTTTATAAATGCACTGGTGGGGCTTGGGGTGTATTCAGTTAGGATTCTAAATTCGTTTCTAACCGATCACAGAGAACGAATTTATCTCTTATTTGTTTCTTGTTAGGAGAGAAAACCAGTGGTGTTTTTATCTCTTCCTAAACTATCAGCAATGCTGATAAATCAACCAATGGTTTTAACATTTGCATCAGTGATAAATGGTTTAATATAAAAACCACTTCATTACAATTTGCAACATAGTATCATTTTTAAGGAATAACATTTAACCAATGTATTCAACACACGTACGATTAAATTTCATTTTACATATTTTCATAAAAATAACCCGGGTAACACACGGATTGACGACTAGTAATAACTAATTGAGCAATATACATTGCCCTTGCCCACAATGTAGCAATAGGAGGGGGTCTTAGGCTCTCATGGCCTATTTATATATTGTGAGAGTAGTCTTTATAGGAGCTATTACTCTTCCCTCTTCTATTGTACTTCTATTGTGTCTCCCTCTCTTCTATTATACTACCTCTATTCTAAAAATATAAGTATTTCTAGATTGTTTAGCAGAGCTTAAGGTTGAGGTTGAGCTCGACGCGCGGCGGCTGCGCAGGACTAGGCCCGTGGAGGCCGGGGCGACACGGGGCTGACGCGCGCGGGCTGGGCGATGGAGCAGCAGGCCAGACCGGGGTGAAGCGTGGCGGTGGCAGGCATGGTGGTGGCGACGGGCCGAGGGGAGGCGCAGCGCCGGGGCCAGGCGGAGCGGCGGCAAGCCGGGCCTGGTTCGGCCTCCAGGCCAGGAGAAGAGAGGAGAGAGGAGACCGAAGGAGAGAAGAAAGAAAAAGGACGATGAACAGGCGAGAGAAGTGGAAAAGGAAAATAAAAGAAAAGATGGGGAAAAAAGAAAGGAAAAGAAAGGGGTTTTCAAGGAAAAATTCCAAAATTCGGAAAATGGGAATTTATGAATTCGAGGAATATTTCTGAATCAAAATTGTGGAAATATTCGGAATTTTGGGAATATTCTGGTACTCGGAATATATATACATACCTACATACATATATATATTTGAGAATCGGAGACCACTTGGAGGAGATTAGGAAATGGAATATTTTGTGGGATTCAGAGAATGAAGAATATTTTCCCGATGGAAATTTGGGGGTAGAATATCGGAATATTCGAGGAATATTTGGGGAATCAAATATCGAATTATTCTTCGAGTGGGGAACTGAAGGAGATTTTTTGGGAACTGGGAAATAGAATATTCTAAATAAAATATTTTGGGATTAGGGAATTGACAAGGGTGTTTTATTGGGACTGGAATTTGGAGAAATCTCAGACGATTGGGGATTTGGATTTATTTTGACAGAAAAGGGGTTTAAGGAAATATCTGGGATTTATCTTAAAGGGAAATATAGATATTTCGAATACAGAGGATCTCGGATTGGGAGTCCAAAAGAGTTCTAGAGTTTCAAAAATGAATAAATCCGGTACCTCCGAATTTAGGTTTTCAAGGTGACTTTAGCGTTCTGGGAACGACACAAAACCCTAGAAGAAAAGGGAGTCAAAGTTCACGATGAATGGGGAGACTTCAAAGAACTGAATCAGGAACGACCCGAACAGGGGAAAAGAAAACGAATTTATTTATATTTATTTAATTACTGAAATGATCTTGTCCTATTAAAATTAATTTTGTAGCTCCGAAAAATCCGAGAAAATTTCAGAGAGTTTATTAAATCACGGGGAATTTACCAGAAGTAAATGCCACCACGAAACACGAAGAATTTATTATTATAAATACTCAAACGCTTAAAATACTCCGACAAAACCCCTGGAATATAAAAGCATCCAAGTATTTATTTAAAGATTTAAACTCGGGATTTTTAATATTGGAAATTTCAAAATTTTATTCAAACTCTTTTCTCAAACAAAAATTTTCTAGTGTATTCTTGTATTTCCATTTACCCACGATAATTTTTAATTAAGACGATTTTCAGGGCGTTACACACATTAACTTGCGCTCAGCCAAGAAGATTTTGAGCTCCTCAAGCTCCTTAATCTCTCTCCATCTCTCTTGTTTTAACTTCACTTCTTTCTCCTTGACTTCAGCCAAACCTTTCATTGTCTCCTTGTACAATCCAACTTCTCCTCCATTCGTTAACTTTCTTTTGCTTGCTTCCTACCTGGTGGTCTCTTTTTAGCACTAGGCTCTGATGAATCAGGCGTTGTAATTTTGTCACTATTGTCTCCTTCTTCACTAGCTCCCTCAGATGGCATCAAAAACTTGTTGGACCTTGTCCTCTTGTGGGACTCTAGTGCTTGAAACTTCGGCAAATTCCTCACCTTGAGCCAACAGTGAACAAACTTAAAGCCCCTATTCTTTGGTTCCTTAGATGAGTACAATGCTTGCACTTCAAGCATTTGTAAAAAAGTTCAAGTGTTAGTTTGCATTCATACAAGTTTGTTTAAAATAATCTACAGACAAGTTAACTTACATTTCTTTTATATGGTATGCCACTTGGATGTCGGTGCTCGATTTGATCATAGCAAGCTTGAAACTTGCTTGTCTCCTTCTGAATGGTACCCAACGGTGTTCAAGAGAATTTGTATTTCTATCAGACTCAAAATTATGGTTGCCATGATAATGGTCCGCAATCCTTTTCCAGTATGCCTTCCCGGCTGCTTATTGCCTGTAATAGGATCTGTGCTAATGCTCCCCCATGAAATGTACAATTGGATGTCCTCTGGATGAGTATAGTTGCTTAACCTTATGATGCTTTCTTTTGCACTGTTGGTTGAATTAACTGCATCTCCACCATGCATTGACAAGGAAAATGCATCAACATCGGTGTCCTCAGTCATCATGTCCATAAAAGAATCACCTCCATCGGCCATTGCAATCTAGTCACTATAATAGGTATATAAATTGACAAGTTGCAGTAAAGGTTTTTATAAACACAAACCATGGTAACAATCAATTTATTATCAAAAAAATAACCAACACGTACTATGCTAGCAAAGTTGCTATTTTACTCTACAGAAGTTAGAACCTAACATAGTAACTACAGTAGATTTGTACCAGGTGTCCTATCGACCACATAGTATATGCAAACAAACAAAGGTCACTCAGTACACTCGATGAATAAAAGGTCATAGCAAAAAAGTCATACTTAAAGACAAAAAAAAAAGATATATTTTTAGAGGAAAAATATCCAAGCATCTACACAGTCATCCAAGGAGAGGATATATCAACATAGTCATCTACACAGTTATCTTGCGCTTGCATTGCAACATAGTCAAAAAGTAGCAATATTGCATTAAAAAAATAGCAGCAGTATTGATTGTCAAATTGTCATCCATTTATTCATACTCATATATATAAAAAAAAGTAGCAGCAATAGAGCCCGCAAAAGGAGGTAGGGCGAACGCGAGGTAGGGTTCTCACCTTTCTTTTCCGATCTTCCTCCCTGATGTCGACGGTGCGGGAACGTGGGTGGGGGAATTGTCGTACACGCCAAAAAAAAAGATTGATAGGGGCTCCGTCAAGAGTCCCCAGCACAAAGGACTTGGGAGGAGGATTTGGGTGCCTCCTTATTTTGAGGGCCTGACTAGGGTTCCTGCTGGACCTAGTTTTTTTATCTCAATACACAAAAGCTATTTAGGGGCTGGGTATAAGGTCTCTGCTAGAGATGCTCTTACCATGTGGTTACCGCGGCTTATCGCACGGTAATCGCGGTAACCGTAATCTTATCATAAGATTTAAAAATCTTGAATTCAAATTATTAGAGATAAAATTCATGCGGTTTTTGACAGCTCCCGCGGTAACATCTTACAGTAGGGAACAGTAACCTCCCCAGCCAATAAAGGAAACTCTGCCTCTTCCAACATTGCTTCCTTCCCTCCCTCTCCCACACAGTGTCGTCTTTCCCCACACCGATCTGCCGATGCATCGTGAGATGCAGGATGCAGGGGAGCATCTGGCCCTGTCTGAGTAGCTGGCGCTAAGAGCCGGTGAACGCAGGTGAGCCAGAGTGGTCGGTGGAGCGTGGAGGACGTTGTCGAGTCGTGACAGTGTTGAAGGCAGGTCTAGCCAACTTCGGCAAACCAGATCAGGCGGCGACAACCACGCGGAGGAGAAGCAAGGAAGCCAACACGTATGAGCCTCCCGTCCTCCTCGCGGGCCATAGCCACCGCCGCCGAAGCATCCTGTGATGGGCCGACCGCCGACACGCTCCAACACCGCACAGGGACAGGTAGGACGGGAGGGTTTCGGCAGCGGTAGCTCGGCTTCTTTGCTCGGAAACCACAGTGCCGCCTCCAACAATCTCCGCCCCTGCCTCCGGCCGCCAACCCAGACTAGATGTGCCGTAGCCGCTGCCTGCTGCCCGTCGCTGCGCCGCCGGGCCAATGGGGACTGTGTCCCACGTGCGGAGGAGGCACCCGGATCTGCAACACAGGGCCACAGAAGCCGGGGATGATCGTGACATGGAGGTGGAGCGGGCGATGACCGCGGCGTGGATCCTCCCTCGAGCGCGTCACCCAAAAAAGAGAGAAAGTGGGGGTGGGGTTTGTTATTACACTGTGATATTAATGGGATAAGTGAGGTGGGATCAGTACTCTCTTCTTCTAAAATATAAGCATTACTATAAAAATTTTGATAAAAAGACCCTTTTAGAAAACTTATTTTCAGAATGGGATGTGGCCAAAACTTATTCTAAAACTGAACCACATGCTCAACGCTAAGCCCAATAGTGCTGAGGGCTAACATACCAGCACCGAGCTACCTAGCATTGAATTGGGTGCTAGGTGGTCACCCTGCCATGCTAGTGGGCCGATGTGGTAGGATGTCAGCGTCACCCACCTTGGCGCTGAGGTAGCGGTCATAACCCCTGGTAGCTCCCTCTCGAGCCAAACACCTTGCTTATCTCTCACTCCCCGTTTCTCCCTAACACCCTGCGCCTCTCTCTCCTCCACTCACCAAATCCATCGAAATCTTGGTGAAATCGTAGTTTTTTCTTGCAAATTTTGTAGGGAATTCCATCCCCAAGGTGGATTCCGATCTCTATGCTTTGTTGTTGTTTGAACCAGTGGATTTGTCCACTACAGTGAAAACCTAGATTTGGGAGTGTGGGTAAAGAACATTTGATTTTATTGCCAATTAGGATTGGTGGCATGTTGGTAGTGCATGCAATTTAGTGGGATGTCCTTTATTAAATTGGTGGAATGGAGGAAGTGTTGGTGATATTTTGAATCGTGTGGAGGAATTGCCTAGGAGTTATTGTGTGTCCAATGTATTTTTTTTCAATAACTAGGTTTAGGGTGTAGGTTACATTTATTAATTAGATGGAACGACTAGTATTGTAGTAATTGTTAACTTTATTTGTTTATGTTACATAGGATTATGTTTTTTCGCACTGAATGTTCAATTTTGCCTTTTCTTATAATCAACATTCTATAGGTGTCTTATTGAATTAATTGTAATAGTCTAATCTTTCAATGTTGTTGTCATGCACTATAGATGGACAAAGTGGTACACGTGCATTTAGGTGGTACAACAGTAGAGTCTACTGACGGTGGTAGCCAGATCGAGGGTATGAGTGTTAAGCCTCTAGCATTTGTTGTTAAGCCGACCTTCCAGGAGCTTGTGTCCCATGTGAAGGATGAATTGGGGTGGATAAATGAGTATGTATCAGTTCAAGGTAGATATGACATTGGAGCCGAACCTGTGTCACATAAGCACATGCTAGGATTAAACGGAGAGGTGGACTGGGAGGTATATGTGGAAATAGTGATGGGGTTATAATTTAAGTCACTAGAACTTGTTGCTTCCAAAGTAATTAAGAGGCAACATACCGAGGATTGCTTAAACCTTAACCGATTTCCGGAAGTTGAACCCCTCTTCTGTGATGATCTGGCTAATGAAGTCCTTGAGGATGAAGTCAAAACAAAAATGCAACTCACTGAAGGGGTTTTCCATTCAAGCTTTCGTACCTCACGGTCACTCGATGCGGGAAGCCACTTGCAATGAGGAGGTTGACGACATTGTACCATTGCTGGTTAGAGATGAATCTTCGGACATTAAACTTAGAGTAGGCATTGAACATGAAGCTGATCACGAGGATATGACTGATACTCAGAAAGTAATTGCCATATGGAATTTGTTGCGTGAAGGGGTTTACACTTATGAAGAGTGTGCCTACACTATGTTGCAGGAGGGTTTGTATCCCGATTTGCTAGATGAACCATCGAACGATGAACCTGACTACAAAGATGAGTATGCCTCTAATTCGGATGATGATCAACCAGTGGGTTTGATGACTCCGGAAGAAAGGGGGTGTTCAAGCAAATTGTTGGGTGGGATCCTTCAATCATTCAATCTGAAGACCTTACGAACATCGAACGTCAGTCACTGACAGTGACCCACAATACAATGGTGGTATTGATTCAATGGGAGCGGAGCCAAGAAAGGGTGTGGAATTTCGATCTATGGAAGAGTTAAAGATATGGCTGCAATAGTACTCTATCCGTGTGCACTGGCCTTACCATGTGAAGCACTCTAATTCTGCGGTGAGGTACACAGTTGCTTGTATAGATAAGTCATGCAAATCGGAGATCTGAGTAAGGAATCGTACTGGCGACCAGGTGGAGGATAACTGATGTCGCTATGGAACACACGTGTTGCAGTGTTGAGTTATCAGGGAAGCACCTATAGCTCACTTCAAGGTTCATAGGCAATAGGTTGCAACCTTTCCTAAGGGCAGCTTTGCAGGTATGATTTCATACTTTGGTACCCAGTGTTGACTCTTGTTTTGCGAGTGACCTACTTTTACCAAAGTTGTCATCATTTGTAGGTTCTCCGTTCGTGTTGCCAAAAGATGGCAGCTCGCCTTGGTTGCACATCCATAGATATGGTTCAAGCTGTAGTGCCGCAAGGCCCTGCCGCATCGGGCCTATCATCAAGGTTAGCATGACAGTGTTCCGCAGCAGACAACGTGGAGCAATCGTCCGAGGTGGATATCAGATCTAAAGAAGTGTAGGGGGAAGATGGGGACAACTCGGAGGAAGTGGACATGGAGCATCAAGTGGAGATTGGCCTGTCTCAGTTGAATGATGCACCTGTAGAGTCGTAGCTAGAGTGCCCGTGGTGCAAGACCAAGCACCAGGACAAGTGGACACCCAATGCTCGCCCTGACCACTGATTGGAAATGTGAACCAACTAGTAGTACTATGGATAGACTGTGTATCTTTGCACTCATTAGATCGAGACATTAGACGATTCGAAGGTTTATCCTAGCTATATTCTACTTAGTGCTATGTGAATGATGATCTCGTTTGTTGTCAAGAATGAATGTTTCAATAGATGTGTGAATGTGTCCTTACTTGTAGTGTGTTGCTGTTTAAATGTGAGTTCGCACTGTAGTTACTCTGTACAGCAAGCACACATGGGGCATTTGTCTTTGTATGCATATATAAATTCAGCGCCAAATTAGGTGGCGCTGACGATGAACATGTCAGCGCGAAGGTGGGTGGCGTCGAGCTAAAGGAGTTCTGCGTCGGACGTATTGGCACCAAGCACGAATCAAACCCTGGGCCACTCCCCTGGGCGCGGAGCTATAGGGGGTCACGCCAAATGTATTGGCTCTAACCTCCGCCTGCCCTGGCCCCTAAGGGGGTCTTCCTGCCAAGCCACTCCCCCAGGCGCAGAGCTATTGGGAGTCAACATTAGCTGTATTGGTGCTGACCTCCGCCCGTCCCGGCCCTCGAGAGGGTCTCCCTGCCAGGCCACCCCTCGGGCGCGGAGCTATTGGGTGTCAGTGCCAGTTGTATTGGCGCTAACCTCCGCCCACCCCAGCCCCCTAGGGGGTCACCCTGTCGGGCCACCCACCTAGGCACAGAGTTGTAAGGGGGTCAGTGCCAGCTGTATTGGTGCTGACCTTGCCCACCCTGGCCCCTCAAACGGGCATCTCCCTACCAGGCCACTCCCCCAGGGGCGGAGCTATTGGTGATCAGCTCCAGCTGTGTTGGCGCTGACCTCGCCCATCTAGTCCCCCAAGCGGGTCTCCCTATCGCGCCACTCCCTCAGGCGTGGAGCTGCATCAGGTCAGCGCCGAGTCAGTTGTCGCCAACCTTCGCACTCATAGGATAAGTACGCTCAGACTCCTCACCTTCTCCACGAGCTAGGTTTTCTTCCTATTTCTTCTTCCAACAAACTTCCATCTCCCAGTCGCCATTCCTAGCTCTCCTCCCAATTGCCTCTTGGGATCCCTCCATGTGCCTCCAAAGTGGCCAGCTCAACCACCCCGGAAGGATTTGAACTGATTAGGGTGAAGGAGGAACCAGCCGATGAAGTGGGTACCGGGTAGGGGTGGTCCACCCCCAATGCCACCGCCGAAGAGGGGAGCTCTAGGGCTACCATGGCGGCAGCTGCTGTGGGGATGACAGGAACTCCTGGTGTTGCGGCAGTAGGATTGGGGGGATCGGTATGGCCAACCCCACCCCCATTGGCACGTACATGGGGATGGCCTCCGTCGACACCGGCAACGCTCATGGCTTGCCATCTTCCCAAGGGATGATAGAAGAAGTTGGCTCCAATTCGACGTCCGACATCCAAGCGTGGACATCTCCGTACAATATGGTCCCACTGGTCATCCTTGACCCATCGCCTCCTCCATCTCCTACATCTCGGCGAGTCCGAGCTTAGGTGAGGCAACCTTGCACTGCGAATTGTTTTATATGGTTTATATGGTTTAGCTGTCGTTGGTTCGTTCAGTTAACGTGCTAGGGTTTACATGGTAACTCGAATTGTTCAAATTCTAGTTATGGTTTGGTTACATCAACGGAATGCACTAATGGTTAATTAAATTAAGAGTAAATTTCACTTTGGACCACATTTAATAACCAAAGTTAAATGCATGGCCAAGCTTGTGGAATATACAGATTCTCTTGGGATAACCATGCCTTCATCTCGGACAAGGGGTAAGGTCCATACAAAATGGCAAATGACTGACAATGTAGTTTGGCATAGTGGTTCAAATTCACTTGCCCTTTTGTTTATGGAATAACCAAACTACACTACACAAACATGTTTAGATGTATGCCTGGGGTACAGTGCTGATAGCATATATATATGTTCCAAAAATTTTGATAAATTGACCCTTTTGGAAAACTTATTCCGATATGTATGTTCAGTGCTGATAGCATGTTCAGTTTGTGAACCCCGGTCCAAAATGCAAAGGATTTGTAATTATATGCGGTGTTAAGTGAAAAGTGTAACTATATGCATGATTTTTTGGGATTTCCATACGTAAAATTGTTTAGTTCATATGAAGTGCATAGGACACATATGCCCATGAGATCTATGAGACCTCAAATTTTCATATGTTTTTATACACTTTTGCATTTTTTAGGTTGGTGTAACTCAAGTGCAATTCCAAGTGGCTGAGCTGGTCGATAACAACAATGAGTTGGATAGTTCCTTTATTGTAGTTTGCATTCTCACGCTCCTCGTCCTTGGGTTAGGACTTGCTACTATGTGCTAGAAACTTATGTATGGCTACAATGTGTATATGACTAGTATGGTATATATATGTACGTAAGCTATCTATGCAAAGTTGACGCTTGCTTCGACATAGAGAGTATGGCTTTTGTGGATGGAGTCATCAAGTCCATAGTGCAACTTCATGACAATACAAGCCGACTTTTGTCTTTATTTCATGAGCAGCTTACATAGGAGGTTCTAACTACTCTTAGTTCATATTGTGTTGTACTGACGGAAATATATGAACCGTGGTTTAAGTACTTATGAAATGAATGCTATGTAATTATTGTGAAATGCCTCGTGACTTTTGGTTTTTGTAATGAATGTTGATGCCTTGGATGACCGTTGAATAGTAAAGTTTTACCATTTCTGTGTCCCTTGGGTTTGCTCTGTTCTGTAACTGCTAAAGACCGGACATGAGTAGAATTTCTTTCTTCCAATACCAGCTTCATCAATGCCAATTAACCTGGTGCTGATGGACCAAACCTCAGCACCAATGCATCTAGCACAAAGTAACAGAATATCAGTGCTAGGCAATTTGGCGTTGACATCTGACACTTACCTAAGAACAAAATGCCAGTTTGCTGATGCTTCCATACAACAGTGTTGGCTGCAAAATGTACACGTATACAATTTGAAATATAACATATTTGAACCACAGAACACTTGGAATATGTTCCATACATTGCAAACATTAAGTCCGGTTACAATAATATAACGTGAAACGTTTCCAAAGATCGTTATTACATGCCTTAGAGAATTTAAAATGGTCATTCCATTAGCAATAACCCTACTGCATGTAACAGGGGTACTTCCCCTACCTCACAGTTTCTGGACCGGCTTCCTTCACATGGCATGCCCTCTCCCGCTTCCTCTCCCTCTTGGCCTAACGTTTTTCCTTCTCCTCCCGTTCTTTCTCCTCCCTCCAGTTCTGCTCTTCCTCAATCCTACATTGAGCCTCAAATTTCCGTTTGAAGCGCTTCCGGCACCATTCCTGCATCATGCGAAGGTACTTTGCATTGTCGGGGTGGACCTCCTTATCTATCCACTCCACAAAGTCACATAGTGGAGGTGATGGCTTCAGTGCCTACAAATTGACAACGTATTACCATTTATGGATAAAAGGATGAAATAACATTACAATTAAAATTATCTCAACCGGCTTCTTCGACTTCCCTTTCTTCCCTTGAGGCTTCAGCTTTTCCAGTGAGTATGCGTAGTTAGCGCACATCCAATACCTTTGGTGGTATGTGTAATCTACCTCACTAATCGCAAACTTGCACTCGTCACCGCACCAACACATGGGTCAAGGAACCCCTACCGACAGGCTTTGACGAGGGATATAACCCACTGCATCCATTGCACCAACGAATCTATGAAGTAGATGAGCAAAATACTATCAATTCAATTGAAAAACTACTTCCTTGTGTCCATCACCTAAATAACTTGCAAAATTCAACAAACACATACTTGTGTCCATCACCTAAATATTGCAAAATTCAACAAACACATACTTGCCTCACAATCACCTTCTAGCAATTAATATAAGTAACTATCATACAAAAAAACACTCAATATAAACTACCATTCCATATGGATAGTTTAAACCCTACTATTTAAACAACCCAAATGCACCTACCTCATATTGAGTACAAACCATAGCATTGCCATAATTAAATACTACTCAAAACTTCAATCCCTGAGCAAAAGAGGTCCAAAAAACCAATCTCAATGTTCCCCTACACTAGTTCAACAAAATATTCAAACATTGGGAGCTACACAATTGGATCTAGATAACTTCCCTCCAGAGTCGCCAGAGCACGGCCAAAACCCTAGGTTTGTGAAGGGAAACCGAGTGACAGATGCCTCAGGTAGGAAGATGGGGATGTATATGGACCGCTACCTTAGCGCCAAGGGGTCTGGTGCTGAAGTGGGCGGATCAGCGCCAAGGCGGGTGGCGCTAACATCCTGCCACGTCCGCTCGCCAGCATGGCAGGGTGACCACCCTGGCACCCAATTCAGCGCTAGGCAGCTCGACATTGGTATGTTGGCCCTCAGCGCCATTGGACTCGGCGCTGAGCACGCGATTCATTTTTGGAATAAGTTTTGGCCACGGTCCATTCTCAAATTAAGTTTTTCAAAAGGGTCAATTTGTCAAAAAAAATTAATATTTCTAGGTTGTTTAGCAGATATTAATGTTAAGGAGAAAAGATTTTGATGCTCCTCAATAAATATGGAATGAATGGAGGTAGGAGGTAGGTGGGGATAAGATGAGAAGAAATTTGAATGGAACGTGATTGATGGGCAAGTGGTATTTGTGAATAGTGCTAGATATCTTTATATTGTGAAACAGGATTTGAATCCTAGAAATCCTTATATTAATTGAGGGAGTATAATAAAGGGAGTGTCTAGTTTTCAAGTTACCGATAGTTTCAAAAATTTTAATCAGTTTTCCAAGTCTCTTGGATGGCAATCCTTTGGTTCTCATCACTCCCACTATTAATTATTTAAAACAATATCTCTTATTTCATAGGTAAAAGGTTAAACAATAAATTACACTAACCTAAACATGAAATAAATTTACAATTAATAAAAATTTACAAAATTACATGCAAAAGTGTTCAAATTTTATAAAGTAAAAACTATATACAATGATAAAATTACAATCAAATAAACTAAAATTGCAGATTGTATAGTACTACAATTTTAGTCCTAGTAATGTGTAATTTTAGGTGACTGAAAAATTACAAATTTTCAGGTGCATGAAATCTAGCAAATCAATATAACAAAATTACGACGGAAAAGAGGCATGGGGATCAGTGGGGAGGCCTCTGTGACACACTACTTAAGCTAAAATGTTAAATACTACCTCCATCCTAAAAAGACATTATTTTTAGCCAATTTCACGCATACCAAAGCTAAAAGACTATAATACTCTCCACTTTATCAAACTCTAATGATTTTGTCTCCTACTTTAGCCAATTTTAATGTATTTATTCCCAATTTTACAAACCTCTATTGTCACACCCTAATTTTAGCCACACAGAATAATACCTGAGAAAATACTCTAGAAAAATAATTTTTAAAAGGCCAGAGGAATTAATTATATTTGTAAAATGCAAATTAATAAATTATTGTGGCCGGGAATATTTTTCTTTTGTTCCCCTTACCAAAATATATTAACTGGATTTTTGTGGAATTTTCAGAGCACAGGAACTATTTTTAATAAATCAAAAACGCTTATCGGAACTAAATTTGCTCTGGAAATTAATTTCCCTTTTCTTTTCTCTCTCCTTTTCTTTTTCCTCTCGCTGGGCCGCTAGCCCAGCACTGTGCCGGCCTCCGCGCGCACAGCCTGCGTGCGCCTGCCACCCCGCGGGCCCATCTGTCGGCCGCCGCTCTCCCGCTCGCTCTCTGTCTGCGCTGTGGGCCCCGCCCGTCGGGCCACTTTGCCCCACTCGCTCGCGCGTCGCCTCACTGATAGGCCGGGCCTGCCTGTCAGCCTTGTCTTCCTCCTCCGTCCAAATCGGGCGGAGAGGAAAATCCCCTCCGCCGTCCGATCAGCGCGGCCTCCCGCCTCCGCGGGCACCCGCGCCTGGTTCAAACGAGGAAAGACCGAGTCCGCCCCCACTCCCCACGTTTTCCAGCGCAGCCGCCCTCGCTCGCCCGCGAATCGTGCGCACGACCCCATCACCGCCGCCCTCATTTCAGAGCACGATTGAGCCGTTACGGCCTCGATCTCGCTCGCCCGCATGCATAAAAAGCTTCCTCGCCTCCTCCTCCGTCTTTTCCCCAGCATATCGAGCTTTCCCGAGCCCTCAAACACCACCGCCACCGCGCACCCGAGCTTCCGCCGCCTTTCACCAACTCCGGCCGTCGCTCCTCGCCGTTCCAGACACTGCCAAGCCGTACCGCCACCGCCATCGTCTCTGCCGTGCCGAGAAGCCCGTCGGCCGCCACTCCGTGGAAGCCGAAGCCTGCCGGAATGCTCCATCCTCGTGCACGATGAGCTCCGGCCCTCTGTCTCATCTCCGGCCAGCCAATTCCGCCGCGCCGCGCCTCCTTTCTCCATCCTAACCTGTTTCCCGTCTTCCTCATCTTCCAGAACATCTCGGCCGCCGCTTCTTGTTCGTCCGCCGCCGTCGGAGCTCTGTTGCCGACGCCGTCCCGAAGCCGCCGCCGCTCCCGCCTCGCCGCCGTCGTCCCCACATCATCGCTCGTCGCCGCGAGCCGCCGGTGAGACCCCTTGCCGTTTCCCCGTTCCTCTCCGCTCCCCGCGTGCCCGCCACCGCGTCGAGTGGTTGCCACCGGCGACCATTGGGTCGCGTGCACGTCGCCGCCTCCCGCTCGGGATGGCCGGCTATGGCCGCCATTCCCCAGGGCCGTCCGATCCGCCAGGTGGCAGATCGGGGCCACCCGTCGGTCGCCCGCATGGTCGCCCGCGTGGCCGCTGCGTTGGCGCCACGTGTGCGCCACGTGGCGCACTCATTTTCGGCTCGGTGAACCGAGTCCACCGTGCGCCATCCTCCTGTGGGCCGCTGACCGGTGGGGCCCGCCTGTCGGCGCCGGCTTCTCGGTCCAGTGACGCAATAAATCGAATAATTATGCAATAAATCGTTTAATAATTAGTTTTACATTGAAAATAACAGTAAAACTTCAATAATTCATAACTAATTCATATAAACTCCGATTAAGTCCATTCAAATTTCATTAAATCCAGAAAAATGCCAAGAATGCATTAAAAATACTTTTAGCCCATGTTTGATTTCCCACATGTACTATTTTTAATTGTTTGTGCATTATTTGTTATAGAATCCGACACCGGTAACTCTCCCGTGTATTACGAGGTCGTAGCAGAGTACGTCGAGCCGGAGAAAGGCAAGTCGCACTGTTATCTTGATCATTTTGTATCCGTTTTTCGCTAAATTGCTTTGTTTACTTAAATAAACTGCATTATTTCAATATTTCATGTGGATGGGTTATAACCTATATAATGATAGGACTGTGCCTTAGTTTTGAAACCTGAATTCTTATCACCTGGGTAATAATATGATTAGATTACTATTCTTAGGATGCTTAGCCATGCTTAGCAACATAGCTCACCTGGGAATTAAAATATTATCTTTTTATTTGATTCGACTCAACGTCGGAAAAATGGAACTTGGATAGGCTAATGTTAAATTACTAAAATTGGATCTAAATGGTGGGCTGTGGGTGTATGGTTCTGCTTGTAGCACCCATGGCAATTAAGGACCGATTTACGAGAACCACTTGGGCAATTACTCGTACTTTCCACAAGCCAGCGTGGGCAACGGCTGGGCTTGTAGTATTTCTTCTCCCTCTCCTAGGCACCGGAGATGAGGGTAGGCGTGATGGAGTTGGGTCGGCCCGGGGTAGGGTTGATCGGCTTCCAGATTCACCGTGGCACAAGGGGGGTAGCCTAGCCAATATGGTGTGCCCTGTTGGCAGGTGCAACCTCAGCATGGTGTGGATGGTTAGGGAGAGGTTGCGTGAACGGTCCTGTCACGGCCTCTCACGGAGCATCGTGGTGATGCACTGGCACACGGGAACGTGTGTGGGGCTGTGTCTTGTGGGTAAAGTTGTACACCTCTGATCAGAGTAAATCTATTCGAATAGCCGCACCCGCGGTTATGGGCACGTTGGTCAAGACTCACCGTGATTAGTCTCACCCTTAGATAATTAATCTGGCTTTATGAAACTAGTGTGGATCGGATGGAAGGTGTGGAGTCCGGTCAACATGGTGTAACGTTGATCGGTGGAGGTTGGTTAACGTGGTGTAACGTTAATCGGTGGAGACTAGTGGACGTGGTGTAGCGTTCATCAGTGGCGCCTGGTGGACGTGGTGTAGCGTTGATCAGGGCAGACTGGTCAATGTGGTGTAACGTTGATCAGTGGAGACTGGTTAACATGGTGTAACGTTAATCAGTGGAGTCCGGTTAACGTGGTGTAACATTAACCGGAGGAGTCTGGTGAATATGGTGTAGCGTTCATCAGTGGAGACTGGTCAACGTGGTGTAACGTTGATCAGTTTAAGGGATGGTTGGGCCTGGTTAACGTGGGATAACGTTAATCGGTGGTGAATTAATATTGTTAACTTAATCAATTTTTTTCTATCTATGAACTACTACCGTTTGTAACTGCTTTTACGCAATCAAACCCTAGCCTACCTTTGCTTCCCATGCATATGCATAATTGTAGGTGTGATTTGTTGAGCACTGTAGGTGGTACTCAGCCTTGCTCCCTTTTCCCCCTCTCAGTGTTAGAGAACGCGTCCGACGAGGATCGTCTCGAGGAATAGGCTGGCTCCGCCGTCAAGGTGCCTGTGGGATGAAAGCTGCTGCTTGGCCAGATGTTTATAGACTATATTTACCCTTTTCCGCTGTATTTTTATAATATAATTTTACTCTATTTGTAAGACACTCTGTATGGCAACTTGGATTTGTGTACCCTGGCTTTTCTGGACAGGGATTTAATACACATGAATGTTCAGAATTTTGGTGTCGAATTTCTGGGTGTTACATCTATGCATTGATTACTTCAATGATGAAGTGTTTATGGAACAAATGCGATGGACAAAAGTAAAGTTATTTTGGGACAAAGAGAGTAGCGTGTAGGGCTCTATACAGTAGTTGTTCAATAATGCATATACAATAATGAACTTATATTATTTTAGGATGTGTTTGGTTTGAGAACGAAGTGGGATGGGTTAGATCCATTCCTGTTTTTTGGGATGGATTGGTTCTGGTTTCTGTTTGGTTGGAGAGATGGAATGAACCCTGTTTTTTGTTTAGTTGGAGGGATAGAAGGGGATGCAATGATCCTACCATCTGTTTGTATGGAAGGATGATGTTAGGATGGACGTGGCCGGTCAACTGGGTGGGGGGAGATGGTCCAACCGCCACCCCCATTAGAACTCTGTGTTGGTACTAGATCCGGCCGGTCAGACCGGGTGGGAAAGACGGTCAGACCGCCATCCCTACTATAGCCGTCCATGGGGATGAGCAGCCGGAGAGAGAGAGAAAGAGAGAGAGAGGAAGGGGGAGGGACGATAGACGAGGGAGGAGGCCGAGGAGTACCTGGCTGCCGTCGCCGCTCCCTGGGCGCGCGCCGTCACCGCTGGCGTCTTCACCTTCTACCGCCACAGGAGTCCATGGGCGCAGACAACGCGAGCCACAGGAGTCCATCTCCAGTGCCGCCGCCACATCCACCAATACTTCGGTCGCCACGGCGGCTGAGGGCGGCGCCGTTGTCTCCCCACCGCCGCCTCCCTCGTCCACCGAAAGGCTTAACCAGCAGCCCGAAGACGGAGGCCGCGGCACTGACGGATCGAGCCCCGCCATTGCGGCGGTCGCCCGAAAGGGAAAGAAAAAGATCGGCGAATAGGGAGGATGGAGGGGGAGGGAGGATGGACGGGGGAGGAGGCCGAGGTAGGGGACGGCTACCGTCGCCGCTCCCTGGGCGCGCCGTCGCCGCTCGATGCTGCCCGTGAGGTGGATCGGCGCGGTCCGACCGTTTTTCTCGAATCGTGCCGTCCCGAATATTAGTGGAATATTCTCTACTGGATCCATCCTATCTCATCTAGTCCACAAACCAAACAACTGTAAAAATAGAATAGACCCAGCCCAACCCACAAAATCCCTAGAACCAAACACACTCTTATTGAACCCTCAAATGGTACGCCATACCATAATGTTCCATCTTCAAGAACCAAACCAGAATAAAATTGACAAGCTTTGGTTGGCAGTTCTCCCGCTGTTCTCTCGAAAACAAGAACAATATTGAGTTCCCTACATAGTAAACAGCTCAGTACCGTCAATACGTACGGGATTAGCCATGTTAATTCCCTGCTGTTCCACGTATCAATATCCCCACAGAAGTAGGGTTGCCCGAGTAAACTGGTATGAAAGGTTGAACAAGTGTAACAATGCACTACATAAGTCTGCTCGGGATGTGGCAACTTAAAACCTTGCCCCAATTTCAGAAACAAAATTTCAGTGAAATTTTCTCTAAACAGGACATTGTTTGGTACAAGTCGTTTACACCTTGTCATTCCCCCTGTTTTTGAATCTAGGAATTACAGAAGTGCGCCCCCAGCAGCAGCTATCCACCATGACATGTGTGCATATTCACAATAATCACGTCCTCAGTATTAGCATACAGCCACACTGAAAAATTGCTGGTTTAGTTGATCTTGGGCTTTGGCCTCCTTGGTCGTAGAAGAAACCAGAGCAGCAGAAAAACAGCCAAGAAAGCAGGGATTGTTGTCAAGTCTAGCTGCACGTCGAGTTTTCTTTCACGAGTGCATTGCACAGGGTGTAGACTTGAAATGGTTGAGTTAACAGCATTAGCAAATCTGAAAAGAGAAAGCAACATGAGAATCCAGAATACCAGACAAATAACTAATCAGGCTTATATTGTAGTTGAGAATATTGGCCCATTCATCAAATGAATAATAAATAAACAGAAGTAGAACATTAAGAATATAATCCTTCCATATTTTTATTCGACTCTTAAAAAAGATCTCAAGATCAAAACGTAAAATGGGTTACAGAAAATATATAAAATTCAGGTACGCAGCATAAGGACCACTGACCCATGAGAAGAATCCTCAAGCAACGAAGTAAGCTTTACAGCATCACCATATCGTAATCCTTTGGACATAGCAGAAACCTAAATACAAACCAAACACAAGTGCCATAATGTTTTTACGTAAAACAGAAGAAAAAAAAAAGGCACAACTAGAAGCAACTTACCCTTCTCCACAAGCTAACAACAGAATTATACTTTTCAACCAGCACTCTCTCCTGAGCCTTGAAAAGTTTAAAGCCTCGTTCAGCTAAATGTTATTAAGGCCCTTCAAGAAAAGTTATGAGAGCAAACAATACAAATAAAGTAGCAGGCTTGTGACTTTCATCTACTTAATGGGAAAACACCAGTTTTGACAGAAACATTATCCTGCGCTTGGTCGGGTTTAACCCACAACCTACACTATAAATACCAGTTGGACTATCAACGTAGGGGATATTTTTATTATCTTACTACAAATAAACTAGCTAATATCTTTACATAGTAAAGATTTTGGAATGCAAAAATCCAGTAACATTTAATCCTGCTCCTTTTGGATTGAGCTAGTTCAGATGGAGACATGACACACAGATAAAGTTGATCAATCTCTGTTATCATTTTTAAAACAACGTGATTCCCAACAAACATTATACTTTCCAGAATTTGAATAATAAAACTGCAAAATTATTAGGATACTGGTCCTCTCTGTAATCAGTTGTTGAATTGCTGAATTGACGATTTGTATAGACTCCTCCACTGCAGTAACGATGTAGTTACGAGCAATAACATCTCGTTGGAACTCTGAAAGCTGCCAGCCTTTAGAAGTGATAGATA
Source organism: Oryza meyeriana var. granulata (assembly GCA_003991445.1). Lineage (NCBI taxonomy): Eukaryota > Viridiplantae > Streptophyta > Magnoliopsida > Poales > Poaceae > Oryza > Oryza meyeriana. The sequence continues at coordinate 326,793 of RYFJ01000696.1, read as the reverse complement.
AAGGATTACAACCCACAGACCAAGTCCAGTCCTAGAATTATTGGAAAACAGAAAAGGTAATGAGTAGCAGACCAAACTATCACTCAATCTGTTTAAGGCTACAGTTTTTTGTACATCAACACACAATCTCCAAAATATAACTTTCATCACTAACTTTTATATGAACATGTTAGAGAAAATCTATAATAGCAAATCTAAGGATACCACTTTCATATGATCAGTCTTAATAGTCTTTCATATATACTGGTCAAAATTAAGAAATTTGACTGCATGGTTTCTATTGTGAAATTGCATTGACAGAAGGTTTAAATAAGAGAAAACAAATGGAGAAACGCTAACAACAAAATTATGGGACAGGCCAAAAATAAATCAAGTACAGTGCAAGAGAAAATTATAGAAGATATAAACATAATGACTGTAAAAATATAAGCATATGGAATAAAAGGCTGAATGTATGAAAATTAATTCGAAGCATTAAGTTAACCCACCATACATAATAGAAATTTATGCAGATCCAGCAAGAGCACCGTTGGATTGTATAAAGCGTACATTGCTAGGTAATTGTTACTTATGATAAACTACTGGTGCATGCATGCATGCAGTCATTACATGTTCATGGCTGGTCAAATATAACTTAATGTCCAACAAGGCCAAGGTTCACTTCATAGTGCTCAAAACGCAAAATGAAAAAAAAAGTAAAATATTGGCAATCTCTGGTCTCAAAGCAGAAACATATTCTGCCCATTAGTTAACAAATAGGACAACTAAAAGGTATAGCCGTATGACAAACCTCTGATGCAGTTTCATGAGCTGAGCTATAAGCCAGATGTGAAGGAAGTAAACCAGATACATACTCAGCAGTTGCAGCAATGGCAGCTTTTACTGGTCTCCTGCTTAAAAGTATAGGTTATGAAAATCATTAATGCAGTTCAATCAAACTCAAAATAAAAAAAAAGAGTTTTTTAGGATAAATATTAAGACTTGCCAAAGCCCAAATATTGGCATGGCCACATTCTGTAGCAAGTTCGCTGTGTACAATCTTGTGATCACACTGGTGTCATGGTGTTGATGTGAAAAAATTGACTGATAATGAACCAAACAGTGGTCTAAACGTTTTCTTCAGGTTTGGAATGCCAAGTTAGCCGCCAACCTAGCTGCCATTTTTTTCTTAACTTGTGTTCGTTAAATTATGTACACTAATAGTGCTTAAAGTCAGGTTATCACAACTATGAGGGCTCCACATGTGTGCACGAACTGAATGAACCCTAAATGTGGTCACCATTTGAGTTGAACATGTCAGATTCTGGTCCCATTTTCAAATGAATGAAGATAAATTTTCAAAATATTAAATTTCAATTGAAAGTTAACCTGTCATCGAGCCTAGTATTTCTTTTTCAAATCAAGAATGGTTACAATTTAGTACATGAAATACGGGAACGTATCCTATGCACACAGACTTTCCTGTGTGCACACACACCAACTAACAAATATCACCAAAACTTCTAGAAAAATTTATACATGTACTTCCAATAGTATTATACCTATGTATGAAGTCTCATCTTAGATTTTTTTTCTTTTTGTTATGGCTAAAATATAATGAATTTGAAGATGAAACTTTATACATAGGTGTAATACTATTGGAAGTATGTGTACAAATTTTTCTAGAATTTTTTGTGATATTTGTTAGTTAGTGTGCATGGTGTGTACACGGAAAGCTTGTGTGCATAGGATATTCCCATGAAATACAAGGCTGTATTATAGATTGCAAAAGGCAACCAACTGGCAACCCATGTATGATATGGCAATCCTACCTCAAATCCCATAAGATTGACCTCCCATTGCACTGCAAGTGACTTTCCCAAGAATCAACATCTGATTGAACTACTACAACCATGTTCGAAAGAGACTTGGCTTGATAATGTTTGTCCAATAATAGGGGTTCACTATGTATGAACCAGAATATTGGAATCTCCAATGTTGACCTGTGATTTGAGTGTCCTCCTGCATATAGAAGAGAAATCTAAGCTTACAAACTTGCCCAGTATCTCTGCTAAGAAATATCAGAGATAATACTACCTTTGTTATCAAATGCATGTTATCATAGAGTCATGGCTAACCTTTTAATATTGACCACTAACGTAAAAAAAATGCAATGTTATATTGTCACATGGAAATGGCATTGATAACATGCCATCAAATTTCACCTCATTATATTGTTAATATTTTTGCACTAGAAAGTAGCTATCAAAGGTTTGTGTTTGCAGGCCTACCAATATCAACAATAGCAAAAAAAAAAAAAAAGAATACAGGTAACATAGCAACTATAGATTAAACAGCTCAGCCATGAACTTCCCCACTGCCATTTTAGCTTCAATCAATATCATTCAACCTCACATGAATTATTGGCCTCCTTGCACACAATTTTTTGTTCATAACATTATCCATTAAGAATGCAGTTTTTCTGTCCTAGGGTACCTGTCTTAAGTCAAATTCACCATGTTTCAGTGATTCCACATTCCAAAACAAATCATGAGCATAGTACGCACAAAGTTACAAACCTACAAAATATCATTCTCAAGGAAAAAAAGAAATCAATTAAAACTATTCATGCAGTAGCAGTACACCTTTGTGTTGTTTAGATCTTGACAGATAGGCTAAATCTGATATCGGAATTTTGCCTATCTGTATAATGTTGCGTGTACAAAAATCATGATCTTTATTGGAATTTTTATTTGAAACATGTTGGATTCAAAGTATTTAGCATCTTATGTTCATCGGTCCGCAAATTATAACATCATATGATTTACTCCCTCCATTCCAAAATATAATCACATTTCTAGGTCAGTAGGTTGTTTAGCAAATACTATGGTTAACAGAAAAGATTCCCGTTCAGTCATCTCAGTGGTCAAATTTTGACTTTTGAATTTCTTAGGGCCTATTTGGTAGGGCTCCAACTCCTAAATTTTAACTGTGGAGTGGAGATGTGGAGCGGAGCTGTGGAGCTACCCGAACCCCGCTCCACCCCTCTAGTTCATCTTTTCAGATCACTCCAGCCAACTCCACTCCATTTTTTGGTGAAAAGGTGGATCTTTGGATCTGAGAGCTGGAGCCCTGCCAAACAGGCCCTTAGATTCCCCTCCCAAGCACCTGATTGGTTGAAGATGTATGGATTTCCACACATTGGAATCAGTGCACCAGAAATGCTTATATTGTGGTACAAATTTTGAATCCTAAAAATGTTTATATTTTGGAACAGAGGGAGTAGCCTATGAATCACCGATACATACCTTCACTGCCGTCTTTGTGTCTGATACGGCGATACGCATACAGTATGGCAATACGCGTATCGGTGAAGTATCAGAGCATTTTCCATTTAAAAAAAAGAAAAAATTCCGATACACCATCATTACGTTAGCAATATGGCTGCAATTCGTATGGCCCAGTACATGTTACGACTTATGCCTCATATGAAAGCCCATCTCAAGCCCAATTTAATAGTAAACCCTAAACTTCATACTTCAGCACTGCTGCCCCCCTGCCCCGTCCCCCATCTTGTGTCGTGGTGCCGTCTCCATCGCGCCACTGCCCCGTCGCCCTGCCCATCACCGCCACCATCGCCCATCGCCCGCCGCAGGCTGGAGCAAGGGCTCCCCTTCAACCTCCAGATCTAGGTTAGTCCTCTCCTCTCCTCTTCTCTGCTTTGCAATGCTCTTTCAGATCCAGGTCTCTTCTCTCCTCTTCTGTGTAGTGATGTCATACACTTTGTTGTAGGGATGGCTGGTGGTAGTTCTGGTCGGAGTGGAAGCTCCCCTACTCCTCGTACTGGTAGTGGTACTGCTAGTGAAGATGCTGCAGCTAGTGGTAATGCTGAATAAACTAGAAATGAGTTTTTGAGTTCTAACTAGCTGTCCTTGTGACTACATGTCTACATATTTACATGATGCTGTCCTTACAAGGATAGCATGGATAACTCCATGCCTTCATCTTTTTCATTATAAGGTAACCCTGAACCCTAAATTACACATATTTTAATACACACACACACACTCGCCGTATCGGTGTATCCTTGTTTTTTGAAAATCTCGTATCGCCGTACCCGTATCGCGTACTCATGATTCTTAGGGAGTAGCATCTTATGCTATGCAGAACTTATTGTTTTTGCAAAGCTTCGTAGGCAAAAAGTGAGGAACTTAACGTATGCTCACCCACATGTGTGGCCAACAAAACATCAATAAGATATAAAAACCTCCTCTTGTTGACAGTCGAATTATATTCCTCAGGACACATAAGCGTCTGTTCCTATATCATGAAAAGCAAAGAAAATGTGCATACCTTTGAGTGAATTGTGCTCGCTTAGCCTCTGTAGCTGATGTTGGAGAATGGCAGAATCAAGATATGTATGGACTGTTGACTTATAGGTACCATTAACCAACAGAAGTGGGACTGCAGCTGCACGACGGGCCATTGCAAATGCCATCATCAAGGCAGGATCCTCTGATAATGACAACCTACCGACAATCATAACTAACAAATTAGACTGGAAAAAATAATTACATATTTAGTTTATAGAGCATACAATATAACTTGCAAGTACATTTGACTCCCTTATAGGTATTGCATAATAAGCTTACAAGTGTATGTATGTGACTAGCAAGTGCTGTCAGTGACCTGTTAGCATATACTACTAACTTGTAAATGATGCAACTAAATTCTTAGCACAGACGATTGATTTATAACTAAGCAAGCACATATGACTAGTAATAAGTAACCAACCTGTAAGGATATGCACAACAACTTGCAACTTTGCAAATACATAAGAATGACTAGTAAGGTTGGTAAAAGGCTGATAGAACAAATCCATCAGACAACTTATAGGTGCCACAACCATTCACTTGTAAGAACATATATGTTCTTTATACGGTTATACAAAATAACTTGTATATATCAAACAGAACATACATTACGTATTCAAATATGCAAGCAACTTTGTGTAGGGTCACATCTACAATTATACAAGAATTAGAATCATAGAAAGAGAGCACTTTACATGATTAGACCAGTCACTAATAGAAATCGTACTAACTGTTGTCTGCGATCGCTCATATGGCCAGGGAGTCAAAGGCAACAGATCAGCAACAGTAAGTTTCGTGTTAGCTCCTTGCTTTGGCCTTAAGCCACTTAGACATAAGACTTGTTAGTTGATTTTCATATTATACATTGTTTATTAGGGCCTCTCAGTATCTTCTTAAAGGGGACAGCTTTCAAGTGATCCCAGAACTCCTCCCTCGATTCTAATCTCTCCTGACTCCACATGCACCGTCCCTGCACAGTGATTCTCTGTTCCTTCTGCCTTCGTGAATCATAGCCACAGCCCCAGGCCAATGAGGCCTGGGGCCAAAGCCCCACCATACAGTACCACTTGAGGTCATTACCCTCAGGTTCAGGCCGTCAGGGCACAGCATGAGTATCAAAAAATCAAAACACCAAATCGATACAAATCATTGGTGTAGCCCAATCTTGCCAATACCTTTATGATTAGTATTGTGCTCTAAATGAGTTTGGTCTAGCTTTATATCAGACTTGCAAACATATGATAGGACTTAGGAAGTCAGACTACTAAAATCATAATCCCTGGTAGTAATTAAAAAAAAAAACTAGATCACTTTCACATACAATTTCCATTGTGAATATTACTAAACCCCCAGGTAAGTTTATTGCTCTATAGGACTACAAACCAAAATTTACAAAATGAAGATTACTTACATGTGTTGACTGAACATTGGCTTCTGGAATTGTAGTAACACAGAACTAAGGCCCTCTGTGACTGATTTTACATTAACAGGCAACTGTTTTGTGTTCCTGACTTTCTGCATAAGGGGAAGAAAACGTGTGGAGATAACTGTATTGAATTAGAATATAAGCAACAGAAAAGTTACCTCTTAAACTTACCTCTTGAGTCACAAAGTACAACTGAAACGACAACTTATCATAGTAATGATGAGCTCTATGAGAAACAGAAGGAGCAATTACATGCCTCATAGAGCCCCATAACATGGAACCAAGGTGTGCGAGGAATGAATCACGAGCCACTGTGTAACTATGATGTTCCTGGCATAAGTGATTGGACTTTGTCATTAGAAGTATGATTGAAATTCTGTTAACAATTAAATATTGGACTTCAGCAATTGCATGCACAATTGCATGGCGAATACGTTTTTTAGTTCTCCTGCTTATTAGGGAAAATGTTTTGCTATAGAAACTGATTTTATTTTATTTTATTTTTTCTTGTAATAGCAGCAGCTGGACAAAGCTAACCTCTGAAGTATCCTTAAATAAGTTCCACTTTTCCATCCTGTTCAATGCATCAAGAGCTTTCTTCTTATTAATATCGTCCGAATCTCCAGTATTGTAACCCTCCAGTTCACTTTTCAGATCATGCATTCTCTCATCAAGTTCTACATTTAAAAGAAAAATGAAGGTTCTAGTTTAAGGGAAGGTCTTTCTGATAAAGCAAGCAAATTTTATGAACAGTATAAGGCTGCCCAGCAGCTACCATAAACTGAAGATCTCAGCAAAGAAAAGAACACTGATTAGCTTATTGTCTTCCACAACTTATGAGAAAACATGACCAAAGGACAAAAAAAAAAAAGAACAGCGTAATGAGTGAGATACATAAGGAATATCTTTCATGCATGGTACAAACAGTAGCTCAAGTGCATAACTCAGAAAAATATCAACTACAAGTAGCAAGTCTACCACTATGTAGAATAATTAAAAAAAAAACCCAAATTTATGGCCATCCAAAAGTACCTTTGCAAAGGGCAAACAAGTAACAAGTCTACCACTATGTAGAATAATTAAAAAAATACCCAAATTTATGGCCATCCAAAAGTACCTTTGCAAAGGGCAAGCTGTACCCTTCTTCCCACACAATGTTTGAAGGCAAAAAGTTCATATACATCAATCTCTGCCAATAGGATATCCACAGCATGGTAATTCTGAACCACCCAAAAAATGGCATAGCATAAACAAGTCAAGAGCTAGTTCAAGATGTGATAACAATATATAAGAGCTAGTTCAAGATGTGATAACAATATATAGAAACAAAAGGGAAAGTTACACAGCAAACAAGATTGCAAGAGGAGACTTGTTGCCTATAGTGATCATCAGTTGGGATGCTACTATGTTGTGGAATATCGTTGCCAGTGATGTGCTAATTGTGATGACTTGTGGGACCACTTGTATTTTGAATTGTCCAAAGGTTTAGCAAAAAAAAAAAAGAGTATTGAGTAGAATACAGAGAAAAATATTTCCAAGTTCCCAAAATCTTTCTGCACCCTATCTTCTCTAGAGTTCTGATCTCAAAGCTCTCTACTGTTTACAACAATCCTCCAAAAACAAGTGCTAGGGGGTAAGAAAAAGAGAAGGAATTTGTATAAGCAACATAGTGCACCTGGAAAGTCTACGATGCCTAACATGGAGATTACAAAAATAAGGAGCATCATTTGGCCTATGAGATTGAGTAGTAAAGAAAAATATATAAACGGATAGAACAATGATATCCAATGCATTCTAAGAGAAGTCCAGCATACCTCGCCAAACGATGAGAATCTCTCTCTGATTGTATCTTGTAATTTCTCTTCAGCTTCTTCTTCTGTAACTTCTGCATAAGAATAACTATCATCATAAACTTAGTGCTGCAAAGGAAATCTCAGTATACAGAGCAAACACATTGTACACGAGTTTTAAGTGTTAGAGAAACCAATTGTCAAATTGCAACACTTGCCAGCCCTGCTATAGCCTAGCACCACCAGAAATGAGCCTACATGCATATCGCATAGAAAGCTAGCAACATGCTTAGACAGCCAGTCAGCCACTTTCACCAAAAAGGCTAACATGTGGTTGCAATATTTGGACTGTCAAGCATTCCCATAATCCCATAGATGGATTATGGAATTAACCCTGCTGTAACATAAGCCACCACTAACTGCCCAGCAAGACTATGGAGTTACACTCCTCACCCCTCCACCCCCAAAGTCAAAGCTAAGCATGCCAAGATAAGCGATGGAAAAAAATCCACACTACATGCTCCCATAGGCCCACATCCACATGTCCCCACACAGAGAGTCTAATATGAACCAAATTCACTAAGGTCTAATACTCATGTAGGATATGCCCATGGACATGAAGCATGTCCCCTGGGCTTTTGTCCATGCTTCTCCATAAGGGTCAATGAAAAGTTTATGTTTCGACCATCAAGTATCATATGCTACTCCATCCAATCATGAATACTAGTCACCGTGACTTTGATATATTAAAATTTGACCAGTACTGTTTTGGTGTTATATATGTAATCAGGAACGCATGCAGAAAATTATTGAAAGGAAAACCGATGATTCGCCAGTCCGGAGTCCAGAACTCCAGATACTGGTTTGAGGAGTTGCCACTGATAAGATTTCACTTAATCTTTTGCGACTCCTAAGACATAAGTAGTTGGGTTTTGTCACTACAATTGTAAGGTGGATTATTTTTGGGTTAGCATGTTTAATCCATTGACACAGGACAGGACTTAAAATTGCTAGCTTCGTATCAATGCTAAATTCTCACCTTTTTTTGTTGTAGGAATTTGCATTGCAAGTGCATATGGAATGACTATTAATTTTGAAGGCAAAAAATTGCAACATTAGGTCAATAAAGAAATTATACAGATATGGAAGATTCATGTGCCTAGCGCTACTACAAAAAAAAAAAACGAAAACCCATCTGCATCAACTGAGTTGTCTAAGATAGTGCCCAAACATGAATAACTAAGAAGACAGAAAACATCATGACAAAAAATGATATAACTCAAACATGGATATACAAAAACTTCAGTTTTAATCTGTGTTACGCAAAAACTTCTTATGATTCTATAGATGCATTTCGTGAAAGCTGCTATGTAAAATTAATGAGAGATTTTTTTAAAAAACAATAGATATACTGGCACAACACTGTACACCCTAGTTCATCACCATCCAAATTGTGCAACACTAGGTAGTAACTGAATTGGAATGGGTAGAGAAGGCCTGATGAGAAAAATAAATTAACCTGCAACAGCCCCAACAGTCTTTGCAACATTAGGTAGACTAAGTTCGGTACGAACAACATCCCCACCAACAGCAGGGCCCCAGGCAAATGGCCCTGCACTCAGATCAATGAAAGCAAACCTGAAAATAAAATTTTGATTAGAAGAACAGGAACTAGTCTAACTCTTAAGATTTTAGCTATTCGTGAAACAAAACAACAGCAGACCTGTCTCTGCCAATCCACATATCTGTAAGGCATTCAGCGTGCAGACCCTTCAAATCACTGGACCTGAGTGCACTCTCTAATATATCATGCAACTCATCCTTTTTGCCATGTAATATCTACAAGACCGTGCGATGTTAGCCAGGCATATATAATGATATTTAATTTACTCTACCAACATAAGTGTGACACCTGGACAGCTTTGTCATAAACAGTATCATCTTTGCTCTTTCCTTCCTTCAACAGCTCAAAATTGCTTAAGGCTTCCTTGCACCTCTTTGACCAATCCCCCTGTTAAAGAATTTGAATAAAAGTATACCATTAGGTTATACATAAGAATTTCTTGATTAATGTTCATCTTCATAACTTAGTATCATGCATTCTAATCAATTCCAATTTCCAATGGGCATACAGCACCACTTGTCAAGTGTCAACAAAACTAAAGTAGTTGATATCAAGAAGGATTTGTGCAGTTCCTAATTTTAACCAGTTCAATGTCAAAATTGGTGCTATTCCATACAAAGGCCATCATGTGGTCATGTCGGTATTGCTTTCTCTGATACTGTCCTTCCTGGGATATTATATCACTTGGTGCATTTGCATCATGGTTAGTTTGTATGACATTATACGGGAAGCCATTGGAAATATGCATTCCCTAGACAATCGATTATTTAAAGACTGGAAAATATTGCTACATCTTCTATATATTATTTTAGTGCAATTTGTTACTTTTTCTACTGCACTCAAGATTTAAGTTCACCTTCCTTCTGTTTTTTTTTCTTGAAAATTAGATGATTGAGCTGCAAAGGAAAGCCTGCAATGTGATTGATTATTGTGCTAATGGCACCTTCTCGCTCCTAAGATTACTAGCAATAAATATTTTCGTTGTTCGAACCAAAAAATGAACTCTAAAATTTCAAGTGCAACTTCTAATACATGGCAAGTTATATAAACCAGTTGCGGTATATAACACTTTCTTGAAGTCACTAAATCAAAAGTCTAAGCACTCTCAATGCCTGAATGTAAAGAAAAACAATGTAACTGTTAAATGAACTAATTAGCTAGCTTTGCGGTTGACTATGTTATGCAACCTCAAGCTTCATCAACCAAGTCAGTCACGGCCAAGGTTGAACACAGATAAGATGTTTCGAATGGCCAAGTCAAACGAACTAAAAGAGCACATTGATTTTGCATGTAAAAATAATTTTATAAAGAATACAGAAATGTAGCATTAAAAATACCATATCCATATTGTCAGTAGTTGTCCACGAAAATGATGACAGAGGATGACTATCATATAAGGGTCTTCTGTTGACTCCCGTTTCGATATCTGGTTAATAATACATAGAGGGAGATATAAGTACAAAAAGGAAACAAACTAAAGGAGCCACTGCATGTTGCAGTTAAATATAACTATAGTGAGAGAAAAAACTGAATTAAAACAGTGTTCTTATTGGATGTTGTGACTGCAAAAGGATCGACCTAGTCTTCACGTATTATTGCACAACAATATTTGACTAAAAGCAAGATGTTTCTCAGCACACTTTACAATATGTATATCTGTGCATTTATATTCTAATTTTGTTATATGTATGTATATCTGTGCATTTATATTCTAGTACAGCGTAGCGTGTTTTGTGCGTATGTGCTTGTAACCCTATTATATATATACTTTGGCCCGCCGACCCATTGGAATACAAGGTTCAATCCATCAACATAGGGTGTGTTTGAGATAGCTTTTTCTTTAGATTGTTCATGTTAACGCGATAGATTAATATTTTAAAAAATAAATTTCATAAATAGTTTAGAATAGGTGGTCTAATCAATGCAGTAGAAGAAAGTTTTTTGAGAAATCGCATTTTTAGAGGCGTGGAGTAAATAATCAGTTTCAAAAATCTAGAGAAAAAGCGGAGAAACAAACGCAGCCATAGTATCATGAGCCATGGATTAGGGTTATGGTTTCTCTCGCCAGCAGCCACCTCTTCACCAATTTTGGCTCCCAGGCCCTGGCTCTGTGCCTCGCTGGAATTTGACATAAACTATTTAGAGGTACAAAAAGACACATTAAGTATCAAACGAGAACAGTGCTCCATTTCGTTCCAATAAATCAATTGGATCCAAGGAATTCAAGAAGCAATTCATTTTGGTGCTGAATCAGTTCGGATTCCAGCTCAAGAGGAGCCTCCACAGACGGCTGACAACCCTCAAACTCAGGACGAAGACAAGACTGGAACTCACAACAGGTGCAAGTACAGCACATGTCTGCACCATGCAAGTCCAGCTGACGCTACACTACAGACATCTTGCAAAAGAATGTCCAAGGTGTCATCCAACTGATGAAGAAGCTACACAACTGACATCTTGCAAAAGAATTTGTTCATGATGTCATCCAGCTGACAAAGAGGCTCAACCTCCATGCAATGTTGATGCAGCAAGGCCAGCAATGTTGATGCAGAGCTCAACCTCCATGCTCGCAACCAGAATGGCCTTGGCATAGGCAACCTCCCTAACTAGGTCTCTTAGAAGGCAGGAACCATCTCATATATCTCCATTGCGGTCTCAAGCAAAGCGAGGACGCCATGGTTCGTGTCCTCGTCAGCATCCACCTTATGATGGGCTTGGGTGGCAGGGTAAGGCAAGGCACACAGGGCCGCTCATGGTGAGGTATCCCCACAGCCGCTGGCTGTGGTGGATCCACTGACAACACACTACTCCCAAAAATAGAGCCTGTTGAACATGACTTGGGGCTTCAGAAGGGACAGACCCCTGGTTCTCCTGTCGTAGATGCTAGGGCAGAGGAGAGGAGAGCGGCTTACGTGGGCTAGGCGCACGAAACACAGAGCAACGATGATAGTTGGGCATGGATCACAGAGTATAGGACAAGCAAGCACACATCGGTGACCCACAGAAGGGCGTGGAGACCCACATTGAGCTGGGGTCCACGGAGGAGTGTGTGGGGGCCTGCGCAGCGTAGAGCAGGGGCAATGCACAAACTCCTGAGTAGCAAGTGTGATGCAATGTCCACAGACTGACCAGGCAGAGAGGTCTCTAACAGCGGCGGCCAGTGATGGCTAGGGAAGGTGGTGGAAACCCTAACCCCAACATGTCCTCATGCTACCATGTTGAGGAAATAGTCCTTGAATCCCAATGGGCCAATACTTACATAATAGGGCTACATGAAAATATGCACAAAACACCCTAATCAAAGTGGACACACACAACTACATATACATTTAACACAATTCAGCTGTTTGGATCACAAAGAAAATCCTTTTCCAGGATCCAACTCTACCAATTCTAATGGCTATTTGGGTGTTTTTCTTTGATAATTGATAATAGAAAGCTTCAAGATAGCCAATCTTTCACCAAAACCTATCTGCTGCCACAGATGCTCACACTTCTTGTCATAAAGCATAGTAACTAAAGGGGGCAGGCATGCTCGTATCACTACTATTGATTAACCAACGTCAGTTGATTTAGTTGCTTTAGCAGCTCTGGCATACGCCCGTAAAAAGACCTCGTCCGCTTCCCCCTTCCATTGAATCTACAGCTGATTGCCTATAATGTAAAACTATGTAAATCTAAAAACTCCTCTGGTACACTTTGTATTCCCATAGTCATATCACACAGTTATTTTATTTCAACAGAAAATTTATCTTTCTTATGCAGTCCCTGGTATTACATCCAAACAGGTAGATTGCTCACTTCTGATTGCAATTCGGGAAATTCAGGCCAAGTCTTGGAACCAAGCAGGGCCCAAGATAAATTCTTATATGGGCATTATAGTGACATACAGCAAAGAGTGTAAACTTTCCTAAAAAACAATAAACTAGGAAAATTGCAGTGAAAAAACTTAAATTAGTTAACATCATTAGTTCTGTTAATAATGTGGACCTACTTTATCCAGTGTCCAAAATCTTCATAGCAAGCAGTACGGGGATACGCAGGCAATGCTTAATTCTTAAGTATTAATTTTTCAATTTAACAAATACATCCACAAACTTCAGATTATGCAATATCTGTGGATGAACTAAGTAGTTCACCTCCATATGTATTTCCATCTTCACTGCAATAGAAATTAAGAAACAAAATATTATACATAGGAAAGACTATAATTACCAAGATAAAGTTTCTTGTCACTTTTTGATTGAAGAATCCGAGCTTGCAGGGTCTTATTCTGAAAAAAAAAAAGAAAAATAACATGTCATTGTCCACAAACATACAGATTTTTCTCAACAAAAATCCATTGTTAATAAGGAAATATATAGAAAGGTAAACATAAAACTGCAAAGCATATCCATTCAGAAAAACAAAACGGTGTCATTGGAAATGCACAATTAGAATGTGCGCATATTACACAAGTAACAGTTAAGCACATCAGGCAGCATCCTGACAAGTGATAAGAAAATTTTGAAAAATCAGCAGACTCAGCCAAAAACTGGAATTAAGAGCCAACAGAAGAATGCCAATGCTTCAGCTCTAGTATTAGATGCCACTGTGGCAGAAAACCTTATCTATACTCCTTTAAAAGAAGGTAGTGGTGGTGGCACCCCTACCTACTCCATTGTAAATTTTACAATTTACCCCTTGCAATTCTTAATATTAAGAAACAATCAAATCTAAATGGATAGCCACATATAAAATCAAATTAAGGTGAATATTCCCTATAGAAAAAAGATGTGTACTCACATTTCATGGAGAATATATTTTTATTTATTTTAGGCAATATTATAATGTATTTTTTTATCCGTAGCAAAGTACAGGCATTCAGCTAGTTGCAGAAATATGTGCAATTCATGAACAAGACAGATTTGTAGATCAAAGAACATTTGGTCCAGCTTTCAGAGAAAGTGAAACAAGAGTACACAAGGCTGGGTACCTGCTTCCAAGATCAGCAAAGATGCTCTTACAAGAACACCATCAGCAAAGATGCTCTTACAAGAACACCCCAGACACTCAAACAATATGCCAACTCTACTAACAACTATACTACTCCACCGTTTTTAAATATATGATGATGTTGACTTTTCTACATGGGGTCTTATTCACAACAAATAATAAACGATACTCCCTCCGTTCCAAAATATAAGGATTTCTAGGTTGTTCAGTAAATATTAAGGTTAGGTCAAAAGATTCTTTTTCAGTCACTTCAGTTGTCAATTTTTGAATTTTGAATTGCTTAGATTCCCTTTCCAAGCATCTGATTGGCTTTGGGATCATTGAAATTATGGGAATCATGGAAATCAGTGCAGGAATGCTTATATTGTGGTACAAAATTCGAATCCTAGAAATGTTTATATTTTGGAACGGAGGGAGTACTTACATAGCTTTTTGAATAAGACAAATGGTCACACATCATGTCCAAGTCAAAAGCGTTAAATATTTTAAAATGGAGGTATTACTAAAATCAAACAGTCATAACAGAGTTCACCAGAATACATATGTTCTTCAATTCCTATTAAGAAGCCTATATATCATTCAAACATCACTTTCTTCTACCTACCTTACTTTATCTGAAGCTACTAACTGATAAAAGTGAATTAACACTTTTCGCAAAAAAAAAAGTGGAATTCTGCAAACATCATTAAACTTTTTGCATCCAAGCACTGCCTAAAATATTGAGACCTGATAAACTGGAGCCAAGCATGGCGTACTCATGTCAACTTCCAAATGGGAAGAGCAGAAAGGAAGACAAAAAGTACAAATTGGAGTATCAAAGTTATAAACTGAACATAACTCCTGAAAATGTATAAGTATAAAGAAAAAAATCAGGACACCCTCTTGTTATCAGCAGGTCCAGCAGCTCCCAAACCCAAGATATATTATGTACCAGGTATAATAAAGATATCTAATGCTACCAAGAAGATATAAGCAGTGATATTCTTAAAGATATAGCAGAATGTTTGGTAAAGTATGCCAGCTTACCTCCCTGAGCAAGTTGATCTCAGACTCTGAGAAGCCTTTCCTATGAAAACATATGACAAAATAAGATGAACAAATTAATATAAAAACAGTTAGGTGATTTCTTTGCAGTTACACTTAAATGATCAAACAGCACAGGTGGAAATGCATGAGACAATCCAGAACCCAGTGTAAAACTGGTGGTTATTTATACAGCTCTGATTTTTCTCATCTTAGCAACAGAATCTGTATTGAGGAAATAAAAATACGATGGAAGAGAAATAATTAACTCAGCTGATGAACAACAAAGAGATTACTTACTACGTATATAAAAGCAAATGGTTAAAACACTTAAGAGTAAAAGTATACCGCCATTTAAGCAATGTTGAGTTGCTATACAGAATAATTCCACGTATGCCTAGCATGCTACCACATTACTTTATTTTGACGCATTTCAGCTGAAAGGTACTTAAGAACTTCCTCTGTCCTCAAATAAGCAATGTTCAGCACTTTTAACAGTATCAAAGGTTCAATTTGACTGTTACTTTTTCATAGTAATGTGTTAGTAGAAATCGTGAAATATCTATGGAATATACATATATAACATTAGGGAGGTCCTTCTGACATTCAAGCAGCCATTGTTGAGAATTTCACATGTAATAGAGGCCAAGGATCTTTGACCTGATGCATTCCATAACATCGCTTATCGAGCCTAACAGTATTACAGTAAAATATTTCCTTTCAAATGAAATAAAACTGCACAATTGTTCATAAGATTAGTTGCAGAACTCCATTTGTGGGCTATTAAACTTATGTCAATTGCTCCAAGCTTTAACACTTAGAAAATGGGATCAAGTAGAAAGAGGTGATGTTTGCATGATACAACAACACAGCAATTTTTAAAAAAAAAAACTGACACCATTTTTGTTCTCATATTAAACTAAATTTCTAGGCAGTTCAGCAAAGAAAACAAGAAGAATCCCCTTTTATTTGTTTGTGTGACATGTCTCAGAGGATCCCTGTCAAAACACATGTCTAATTTGAGAACATATTATGTCTACATGTGATAAAACAATCACAGACCAAGAGTGTAAATGGCACAGGGTCAGTTTGGAATTGGTGTGCTGCACTATGTTGTGCTTGTTTTTTAAGCTGGTAGAGAAAATCGTTGCGGTTGGATTAGATTAGACAAATTCTGTTATTCAGCCGCTGTTTCTCTCATTATAATTCTGTGGAACGCAACAGTATCTTCATTTAGATTATAAGATTATCATAATTCACCTCAGTACCAAGCGGAGCCTTAGTCAATTTTATATTGATGTAAATGATTTAACATTAACAATGAATTAATTCATGACTAGCTTATGCAATGGTACCAATCAATTACTGCCCCGCTTGGCACTGCTTTTTCTAAAAAGCCAACATTTTGAAATGTGATTTTTAAGAATAAGTTTAGGAAGGTTTTTTAGTCCTCTTAGTAATCATAAACAATAAGACTGGGCAAAGAAAACCCCCCAAAAATTAATTACAAAATCAAATTCTAAAATTCAAAATGAGATGTGGCTTTTTAGAAAAAAGCAGTGCCAAGTGGGCACTAGATTAAAATCTTGAAGAAATTCAGATGCAGTGTAGCACTGCAAAGAAACTCAACCATGTTGGCACTATCAAAAGCTACCATAAATGGCAAAGTGTTTTTGCTATATCGTGAATTCATGATCCTGCCATGCTAGATATAATAAATGTATATTTTTCTAACTCTTGTTGCATTAACTATATGCATATATGAATTGTATTAACAGCGTCCACAAACTCACCGATAACCATACTGAGTACTCTTGTCAATAGGTTTTGGATTAAGTATGAAGATATTGTATGCCTCTTGTATTTGAAGGTGATCAACAAGTGTTGAAAATAAATGTTCCATTTGATCACTGTCCACGTGCCAAAGTGCTTCTGCTGCTTCCCTGTACAACATAGTAAAAAAAATGAATCAGTTACCAACAGTAGACAGTGATGAGAAACATAAATTAGCATCATTGAAGTAACAAGTGCCACCGCAAAGGGTCCTCCTAGTAGCTATTCATAGTTAGTTAGCTGGTTTGCGATAAAACCCAAACAAAATTACAAACAATTATAAGCATGATAGCGAGTTCCTCTTGTACGAATTTCCACAGGTAATAAACATGCAGAAATCTGTGAATACTAAAAACAAAACCATTTATTCTTTGTAAAACAATACCTTCCATTGCCAAGTACTAGGAAGAGCATGCAAAGACCACATCTCAGTCCTATCATATTTGGACTAAGGTCCATTTTGTGCTATAGTTGCACCTAGTTTTTTTATGTGATGAAGCACTTGCCAAATTCTATCAAACTGCTTAATGAGCATAATTGAAAGTTTGAAATAATGTGTGTGTGTGTCAAGAGCATCTGACCTTGAATCTGTGATATCTTCTCTACGGGATAGAACTTTTATAGCATGTTGAAAAACAGACATGACATCTTCACCCATGTGTACTGCATGTACGGAAAAACTGCACCACAAAGAAAGTGAGGTAAATTAAGGGGAAAATTTGATTATCGTGGAAGCATAAAGTGGCCTAATTACATAAAATGGGTGAAAACATTGGGCCAAGTCAGAACAATTGCTAGAAAAGTAAAGTAACATACTTGTAATTTATGTGACTGATTAAAGGAAGATCATATTGCTTTAGTTTCTTAACACTAGTCTTGTAGAACGGAGTAAGAACTTCGCCAACTGGGGGTATTCTTGTTTGCTCAAATATGTGATCTATTTTTGTAAACCAACGTTCCAGTTCTTCAGGTCCTAATTTAAACTCTAAATAAAATAAAGATGCTGTTAATATTTGGTGTGAACAAAGTTAAGAAACAGATAATAAAAAAAGTATTGCATACGGATAGTTTGCCGACTTACCGTGACCTCCTTTTCCATCAAATCCTATAAAGATGAAGTTCACAGGTATTGAAAGATATATAGAATCAATCTCTGCAAGGCTCATATAGTTGGCAATATTACCTGAGAACAACAGATGAAGAAAAAAAGGACAGATTTAGTAGTGAAGAGATATCGCCTTATGTCATATACGAACACACCATAAAAACTCCAGCACTATGCTCATTTCACATGCAACTAATTGTCTCGGACCACATACATAAGTAGTCGTTTCTTGACTAGAATCACCTATCCATGCACAAAATAAACTATTCATGCAAAATATAGTCCTTACCACAAAGCAATACTACAAACCAATGCTTGCACAGAGGGCATATTGCCTCTCGAAAACAACATTTTCTGAAAGATATCGATAATATTTGTTTGCAGATATTGAAGTTAAAGTGACATGTTCCTGTCAATAATTATTGGATAATCACAATCAAAAAATTTCAATTTCTAAGGTAGCTCTTAGTTCTGTTGCATTCTGATCATTAAGGAACAACCAACAGCTACTTCTCTCTCCACTCTTTAACCCTCCGTCGGTAGTTCCATTTATACTTGCTAAAGAACTCACGGTTCCTTGAAATATGACATCAGCACTCTCATGACTAAAACAAAAGGGTTACTGGAAAGAATCACAAGGTACCATATGACATGCAAGGTCAGGTCAGCAAGCACTACAAAGCAATGATATAGTACTATAACATAATTATGCCAGACTCTTGAAGAAACACTTACGAAGAGGCCTGTGAACAAAGTATATCAGCCTCAAGCAACAGTTTTACATTATCATGTAACTTCAGAAACATCCAAAAGAAGAATTATCACTGCAGCAGCTAGCGAAGGGCCTCGCAACACCAACTTTAGGGGAGAATTCTGACTTGGTCTGTTTGCAATACGATCTAAAACCTAATAAAATTGATGAGCCACAGCAAAAACCTACCAGCTCTAGTGAAGTTGAGCAGTGCCTTCTTGCTAGAGTCCCGCGATGCTGAGCCTTCCAAGTCATCGAATTCTACCAAAATTACGAACCCGTCAGCATACCACCAACCAAAAGAATGCAACCTGCAAACACGAAACCACTGGGCCCCAAGAAAGAAATGAAGCGCGGAAATCGAACCCGTGCGGATGACGGACTCCGACCAGAACTTGCTCTCGGGCTTGAGGTTGAAGAGCGAGAACACCGAGGCGGCGCCGCCGATCTTGCGCGTCCGGGTCCCCGGCGTGGATTCGGCCGCCTCCGGGGACGGCACCTGCAGCGGGAGCGTCAAACGAAGGGCAAATGCCATCGAGAAGCCGAAATGACCAGATCTAAGCGGAGATCGGGGTTCGGGCGAGATCAGCATACCAGGGCGAGCAACAGTAGCACGAGGGGGAAGACGAGGGGGCCAGGGCGCCGCCGCGAGGGCCTCATCTCGCCGGCGGGAGCGCCGCAGCGGCGAGGCGGCGGGGCAGCCGATGGCAGCCGGAGGGGATCGGGGTTTGAGGCGAAGGGTTTTGGAAATTGGAAATTTGCAGTCGCAGGTTGTTGGTCTTGGTTCGCTACTCCTATTGTCCGCTGAAGTTCAAGCTCATCGCCGCTTGCGTTAGGTTCGTCCGGGTCATGCATGCGTGGGCGAGTCTGGGCCTTCCGATGGACAGTGGACGGTCGGATTTGTGTGATGTCATGCTTGCTCCCGACCAGACCAGCAGTTTTGGCTACGGCGAAATCTGGGCAATGCCAAATCCGGTGAGGGCATGTACAACGGGCGTTATTTTCCCGTCTCCTCTCTGAACATTTTGCAAAAACTCCCTCCGTGTGCTCAACAACGACATCCTCGTCGCCTGCTCCAATGCATCGACGACGGCCAAACACACCTGTACCTGGCTTCGTCTCCTTCGGTCGGCGACGAGCGGATCCTGCGCGGCGCTCGTTAGCTGGTACGCGCGAAATGGTACCCCGCGAAATCCTTCCCATGGAATCCCTTCCCTAAACGTTCCCTCTTCATCTATTTGACTGGCTTCCTGTCTTCCTCCGTTGGTCTCATCCCAGGATGGTTAACGGCGGCGGGCTCCGTGGCGGCTCCACTGCGGGGCGAGGGCGCGACGGCCGCGGCGTCCACGGCGTCTCCGCTGCGGGGCGTGGGCACGACGGCGGCACTGTCCGCGGTGGCTCCGCCGCGGGGCTAGGGCGCAACGGTGACGCCTCAGCGGCGCTGTCGCGGCGTTCGACGTTGCCTTCCTGAGCGGCTCGTCATCAATGTTTTCATTTCCTCCTCAGCCTGGATCTTGGTGGGAAGCTGGCAATGATCCCATTTCTCCTGCGTTTAGGTGTTCATCTCCGTGGGATCCTTCCAGGTACTATCGATTTCTTCTTTGTTTCCCTTGATTACGGTCAAGATTTAGGCATATACTTGAAATATGATTTGTGTGCTTGTTGTTCTTGATTAGGGCCATAACTGTAATAGTTATATGTGCTAAAATGGGAACAATTTATATCATCTCACTGCACAATGTATTGTTTACTACAGTTTTTGCTCATACTATTTGAATACTCATAAATTTTTCTTTTGACTGCTCAATGTATTGCTCTTGATTTTTGATTGCTCAAAGTATTGCTCTTGATTAAATTTTTATTTTGTGAGTATGTCATGTGAATGCAATATATATGGTTCATTAAGTACTTTTCGTCATGAAATATCGAAACATAGGACTCCACTGATATTATGTGTCATGTGAATGATCTTATTTGCATTTGGCTTCAGTCATTATTCAATTTTGTGATTATTCCAAGTGTTTATGAAATTTGAGACCTTGACTAATATATAAGTTTGATGACTAGCTCTATAATTGTATGTTCTTAAGTTAAACATAAGTCACTGCCTGCCTACCTGTAATACTAAATTGAGACACAATGACTCAATACCACTCCTTTTATTTACGGCAGCCCAGTTCCAACCGGTGGTTCCTTAAGCTACTTTGCTAATCAGCCCCATAATTTTCATTTGGTTGGTGCACCTAGTCAAAGCAATTCTGTAAACACACCAGTACGTACAATCAATGAAGAAAGTTCTCCGGTAGAAGCAAAAATCTTACCTGATGAACAACCGGAAGTAGGTAATAGTGATGCTGAAAATGTATAGACTGAGAAGCTGCTACAATTTCTGTGCTAACCTAATTGTTTCTGACTAATGCATGTAGTGTATTGTGCAACAATATTTTCTAATCAGTTACCTGGCCATTCACATTAAAAAAAACTGTGTTATCATAATTGCTAGTTTTCGGATATTTCCATGCTTTCTTGGTTGATGAATTGATATGTGGATTAATATTAGTGGCATGTGTACCATTTGGTGGCTGGAGCACACTTAGTGTCTGCATTACATGTTAGTTTTCTGAGTTTCTCAACTGATAGCCTTACAATGATAGCGACACCAAATTAATGAAAGTCCAGCTGCAGGCTTCGCAATCCAGATGGTCCATGCATCTATAGTTTTCTGACTTTTCTCTACCATGATTGGTAGTTTTAGCAACTTCTCTGGTAGCAACCTGTTTCAAGCCTGCAACCTGATAACCATGAATTATTGAGGCACCGGGAAATAGTTGTGCTAACTACCTTAGCCAATGTTATGCACACCAAAGTTGTGCTCATAGTTGCCAGATAGCATAGTAAACTTAGGTGACTGTAATACACATCAGAGTTTTCTTGCTAATAGGCAACTAAATGAAGGCAATTTGTCCCTAAAATGATGTACAACGTCTTCATGAATCATGATCAAACTGCAATTGTGGGAAAATTATGAATGCTTTTACAATTTACAGTTAACGTATTCCAATAATTTTGGTTTTATACTGTAGGAGTAGAAAGTCCAAACTGCTTCCCTGTAGTGCCATCTGTTGAACTATTGCTATGTAACTTTCAGGCCCAACATTTCCAGATCTCTGTAGGGTCATGTGGTTTGTAGACACAGGACAATTTCAGTACTATATATCCCTGAACTTGCCTGCATGTCTAGTAGCATGTAGGGAAAAAATAGTAGGATTGCTGAAGGTGCTGTTCCCTTCAGTAACATCATGAGTACATTCTAAATTTTTTTTGCAAGGTTTACCCTGAATTTTATTACTTTTATCTAAAAAAAGAAGCATTGCTTTGCCTAGTGACCAGTGTATTTTCATGCAGTATTTGCCTGCTCCCAGACTGGATTCCTTCCGTCCTCAGTTTTGATATTTTTTTCTTGGTTTTCCATATTTCATAGTATTTGCTTTGTTCTTGTGCACTATACATTGCATAACCTTGCTTGATCCCACCAGGGTCACCTGCGCCTGGGACGGGGAGCATTGGCGCGCTTGGTGTTTACTGCACTCTCCGTTGCTGCAGAGCCGTGCAGAGTTTGCTCTTACAATTTTTGGAAAAGCCAAGCAAAGTAGTCAATCCAGAAAGGTATCAAGTGGTGGCCATGTGTGTTATAATTTCACATATTCTGTTTTGGTCTTACTGAACTTATGTTTAGCACTATGTAATTGTGTTCTCCTGCTCGACTTCAGTTTGTGAATTGGTGGTTGGAAGTATTATCCCTATATTATTAACTTCTTACTCTGCTGATTTCTATTGTTTAGCATAATGTTTATTTCTTTATTTCCACTTGCTATGGAAAGAAAGAAAATTAGCAAAACAAAGATGCAATTAAATATAATATATAATGTATCTATGTTATTATAAATAAATATTATTACCATGTTAATCTAATTTGTGCATGTTGAGTATTTTTATGAAATAGCAACACGGTGACATACAAAATAGTATGCATCATTGATTCTGGCCACATGCAAAGTATTAAATAGCCTGCAGACAGGGAAACAGACACCCCACTGTATGAACTGTCTTTTTAGCTGTCTATATGACAGATTTCAGCCTCTTACAGACGACCCCCATCTATCTGTTGTACATGCCCTGAGAAAAAAGTTGAATCTTCCGTTTGCATGCTTCTTGCACTCTTAAAAACTCTGTTTCGTGCAAAAAAAATTTATATAATTTTTTAAATACTTTTCTAAATAATTCGTTCATTTATAGCATTAAACAGTTATCACAAAAAATTAGATCATCCATCAATACCAGCTATCTCAACAAGGCATCAAGGCCTATTTTGCTAAATTTTTTAAGAAGCTACATGCATGCAAATTTTTTTATCTTATAATCAAATTCTGGGTTTAAGCCAGAAGATGGACAGCTTTTTGGATGTTATCATAGTTTAGCTTAGTACATAAAGGCAACTAGTTCTCATAAATTTTGGTATGGATGCTCTTATATCATTATCATTGAATTGGATAATTTCTCTAAATAGGAGACATTGAACAAAGGAATTCTTAAAATTATCGTTTTCCTCTAGCATTAATATAATTCATTAGTATTAAGAAAAACCTCTTGTGGGAAGGTTGGCTAGAGATTTATTAGAAAATTACTGCCCCTTTCGGTCCATAATGAGATGAAGCTAATTCTATTTTTATTATCTAGATTATATTGCTTAGTTTTATGTACTAAAGAGAGGAGATGTATGAGATGAAAACCTTATATATGGTTCTAGAACAGAGATTTTTTGAATGGAATAAACGACCATTAACGGATAATGGATGTTGGTTCAATCTAAAAGAAATTGTGCAGAAGCTTTGCATAGTTATTACTGAAACACAAAGAACTAAAAATGGTGGAGTTAGCCATCTATATGTCCGTTGTGGATTTTTTTTCCCTCGTGGAGGAAAGATCAGGCATGCCTAAAGCTATATAAAGTTATAAACAACCAAAATGCATGGATAGTGATAACTTGTTGACACTATATGGCATGGTCACTACCACCATCTACCTCCATAAGAAGAGGGAAGAAATGAAAGGAGGGAGAAGTAAAATATATGTGTATATTTTTTTTAAAAAAATCCTGTAGAGTTTAGAGTGGTTTAATACATGGCGAATGTGAGACTAAAATGTAGCGGTTGCTTTTGAAATAAAACTAACACAAGAATGTTGATTAAAGTGGGTGGTTCGTGCATGTTTTATGATGTCAACGGGGTTAAAACCTATCGGAGTTTATATTGTTAGATTCATACTATCATTAGCGTTGTAATAAGTAATCAAGGTTTTAAAGGAAAAAATAAGGTAATCGCTGACATGTGTTTAAGGCAGCGTTCTTTGAGCTTTTTGACTGAGCTAAACAGCAGCACAAAACAGATCATTACTACATACTTAATTAATTAGCTATTATAAATTCAAGCAATAAATTTATTTGATTTTTTAAAAATGACTGTTTAGCTATTCGAGAAACATACTTAAAAAAATAAGAAAAAAAAAGAGAAAGTAGCTAAGCCAAAAAGCCTAAACCACCGTTCGAATCTAACGGTGGGATGAAAACCCCCTCGTTTTCCGTAAGCACATTTTCCGATTTGCTAAACGATGTATCTTTTGCAAAAAATTTATATATAAAGTTGCTTTAAAAAATCATATTAATTTATTTTTTAAGTGTAAAATAATTAATACTCAATTAATCATATGCTAATAGCTCAACTCTTTTTGCGTGATTTTCTTCCTCTTCCCTCTTCCCTTACCTTCAAACTATCCCTAAACGAACCATGCCTAGATACGGCAAACTTATCACCAAAGCTATCTAGTGCATATGTGTGCTGCCTAGTACGTAGTCCATACTTGTTAGCCTCTCAGAGCATCTCCAACAGAATAGTTATTTGGCTCTCCAAGTTAAAATCTGACCACCATAAGCAAAAAAAAAAGATATCCAACAAACTCTCTATTCGACTGGCCAAGCTATCCGACTGGCGAAACTACTCTCCACACTAGCCAAACTTGGCCAGCCAACTCTAGCTTGCCAAATGGTAGGGCCCACCCCTATCCCTCCTCTCATCGCTCTCTCTCTCCCGTCGGCCTCACCTCGCCTGCGCCAGCCTGCCCCGCCGGCCGTGCCTGCCTGCGCCGCCGTTGCTTGCCCTGCCGCCACTTGTCTCTCCATCTGTGCTAGAGGAAGAGAAGGAAAGGGCAGATGAGAGAATAACATATGGGGTCTAGAGAATTTGAAGAGTGGGAGATGAAGAAACCGTTGTAATATAAAAAAAAATATAGAGAGAAATCTTTTTTTTTGGCTGACCAAATGAATAAATGGAGGTGGGTGCGAGCCGAACTGACTACACGCACGCAGCACCTAAGCCTACTCGTTGCTGTTGTTTGGATTAGCTTCTTGCGTTCGAAATGGATGAACCAACAAATTATGAGCAATTACTTATCTTGCTTGCCTAACACGTGTGTTAAAATGAACTGATGCATTCCAAGAAAAAACGGGCAAGTTATGTCCATACTCGTGTTGGCCTAACATGTGCTGAGAAATGTTCCGATGCATCCTAGGGGAAAAAAAAGGCAAGTTATGAAAAAAAAAAGAAAAAAAACATGTGCGTTGAAATGAACGGATGCATTCCACGAAAAAAATGGGCAAGTTATGCCGATACCTAAGATCGAGTGGAAGAAAATTGTATGGACCAACAAACAAAGCAGAACTCACTTTCTGTATTGTTCGTCACAGAAAAGTTTTAAATACCAGGAACGCACCACACCATGCTCCTGGTTATGGGTATTATATGCAATTTATCTTCAATTTCCCATCAAGATCTACTGCTAATCTTCTTAGCCAAACACCTACTCGAATTGATTTTGATTCTGTAGTATCTGATTCGATTCGAGAATCAAAATTAGAATTACAAACAATCAGAATCTAAAGTCATATCAAACGGGCTCTTTGGGACAGGCCAAGTAGATCAAATCTCTAAACCTTGGGAATCTAGAAATCCATTTATTTAAGAAAAGACGAAGTAGATCAGATCTCAAAATGTGAGCTTACGAACAAGACATGGTAGAACCTACTCTCTCCGTCTTAAACTATAATAATTTTTAAACTTTAAAATTTATCTCAAATATAACAACTTTTATACTTATGTTCTCTTTTCAATTAATCACAAGCTTTCACTACAAAATTTTTTTTACCTATTTTCTTTTTTCAACCAATCACAATATTTTCTCATTTAATTCTAACAACTTATTTAATATCCATACCCAGCTTTAAAACTTCTTATACTCCTATTTTAGAACAGAGAGAGTACAAACCTATAGCTGAGGTGAGAGAGCAAAGCAGAGGGGAACCACTCAATAACACAAATCAGCTTGGTGTTTGAAATAAGCTTGATGTTTGAAAGAGCTTACGAATTAAGATAGTGTTCGGTTAAGCTTTTGCTTATTTCCTTATTTTATATAAGCACGTTTTACAAACTGTAAAACGGTGTGTTTTTTACAAAAATTTTCTATATAAAAGTATCTTTAAAAAATCAAATAGATCTATTTTTCAAGTTTCTAATAGTTAATACTTAATTAATCACGCGCTAATAATGTTTCTTATTTTACGTGCGACTTAACTAAAGCGACCGCTAACTAAGCTTATTATCTCTTTTCTATGATTACGTTTCCCAAAACATTAAATGAGGCATTTTTTGCAAAAAAATTATATATAGAAATTTCTTTTAAAAAGCAAATAAATCTATTTTTTAAGTTTATAATAGCTAATACTTCTTAATGTATCATGTGCTAATGATCTTTCTCGTTTTACGTGCCAAAAAAAAGCTTAAGCTAGAAATTCTCTAGACTGGTGCCAAAACTGCCATGTCTAGCTAGGACCCAAATTTTGTTGATGAACAATATGTACAACAAGACAAGGATGTGGATAAACCGGTCGGGAAAGTTGAGGACCTATACACCTAGATAAAAAGGCAACCAGCTTGCTCCAACTCCTAAATCTAACTCCTGGAACGAAGTCTGAAAATGGCCCGAACCTGCTTCACCCCTCTAGTTTGTTTTTTTTAATCACTCCAACCCACTCCGTTCCCTTTTTATATAGAGCTAAAACCGTTTAATTAGGCTCCAACTCGAGGAAATATAGAGCTAGAGCTACAGCCCTACCAAACAACCCCCTACTTTTACCTAACAAGTGTCCACATCACCGCAAGAGCCCAAAAAAAAACGGTGCATCCAAAAAAAAGGAACAGCAAAACAGTCAACACAAATCCTCCTACTGAAGTCATTTCCGCTGCTAAGAGAGCGAAGCACAATTCATCTGGGATGGTAAAAATGCGCCACAGAAATATCTTGGGGAAGGTGTTACTCGTTGGTTTGCTGCAATGACAAGTCGCTCAACTCTGCCACTAGACCATCGACGTCTATCTTGCTCAATGTCTTGTTAGTGCCACTGGCAGGTGGAAATTCAGACTCCTGAGGGTTGTCCTTGAGGAGTTTCTTCAGATCCTTGATGAGTTCAAGCTCAGCCTCGTCATCAGACAACGATATATCCAGATCCCACACCTTAAAGATAGTCTCTCTTGACTCTGTCTGCTCAGGAACTTCAGATGAAGCCAACTCTTCAGATCTGGCTGTGTATCCATCCATTTGTTTACCATGTTCATTTGTGCCCCTAATTACATTAGAAACTTCGGAAGCTTCAGTAGTATCTGTGTCAACATCACTATTGTCTTTTTGCTCCATTTGCATGTCATCATGCTGAGAAACGTTTTCAGCCGGGAGAGAGTGAGGTTCGACCTCTAAAATTGCATGGGCACCTTGGTCATGCACAATTTCAGAAGTATCATTGGGTATTACCGTTGGCTTTTCAAGGGCATTGAGCAGGGCTTTCTTCATTGCTCCCCAGTCACTATCAGAAAGCTCAGATGTCTGCACAAAACAAGAATCAGCCCACGCAGCCTCCTCTGGTGATGGTTCAAATGCCTTCTCATTTGATCTAATTGATTCCAAAATTGTAGGGACGACATCATCAAATTCAGACGCCTCAGGCTGCTCTTCAGGAATACTTGGTTCAGAGAGCAGAGCTGAAATGTCTCCGTCTTCAGAAGTCATGGTTATACATGTGACTGATTAGCACCTTGGTCAAGATGTGGTCTACAATACCTGTAAATATGAACGGATGGGAAAAAACGTATCATAACAAGCACAGAACATCCAGGTAATCAGGTACGAACATAAAGAAATCATTAAGAACTAGCTATACTGTATCACATTTATCTAAGTAGTAGTACAGCAAATAGCTTCTCAGCAAAGGGCATCCAACATAGCCAAACTTTCACGTGTTCATAGGGATGGAAGTCTCACCCACTTTAGCAATTGCCAATGGATAAAAACCCTCATGGAGGTGGTTATGTTATTGTTTTTGAGCACGTAAGCACATTTGTGGGCACAAAACCCTCACTCATGTCCGCTCTGCCTGTTTATCTGCAAAGCTTGACATGATGTGCAGATGTGTTTTCACGCTGTTGTTGGAGGTCCAAGGGGGCCCAATCACTCAATAGCAGGGGCGGTGCAAATGGGTCACAACCAGATTGGGGACAAGAAGGATATCTTTTGTGCCAGGTGATGGGGATGAGGAAGGAACTAATCCTGCCGCCGAATGTCCATGTTGCTATGCAGACGTGCAGTAAGCTAATTTGAGGACGAAGGGCCCAAGTCTACTTCCTCTTCAACTCAAGTATCAATTATCCATTCAATGCTCTTGATCTAATACAATTTCTCTCTAAAAGTAACTGCAGTACTTATGCACCTCCCCCCAAAAAGGACAAACAAAAGTTTGCGATGCTAACAAGTGACTTGTTTCGCTTTATATGAAGTTAAAGATGTGCCACTGTGCTAGATATATGTTCAACAAATAACAAAGAAACCATGTATGTGAGTATGGGGGGAAAAACTAATTCTTCCAGACCAACATGTAGTGAGGCATTCCCAATTGAAGTTAATAAAAAAAATAAATAGTGGAGCCAGGATTTAGAAACTTGCATGTACTAACACTACAAGGTTGTGTGAGCCAGGATTTAGGCCTATCATCTAAGTATAAAGTATTAGAGTAGTGGGGCAAATCCTCAGTGTTTGGTAATTAGAATGTTTTCAGTACATAAATCAGGGATCTATACTAACAAAAAAAATTCTTGGATCTTTAGGGCTAAAAAACATGTAGATGTATTTCAGATCAAATGATACTGAAGTTTCCTAAAAAACAGGTTCAGGTTCAGTCCTGAAAAACGAGAAATTTCAGTTGACCAGAACAGACAACTCCAGGAAAAACAACTAGCTTATTTTCAGTAAGCACCATGGTGAGTGCAAGGTCATGAAGCTACTAGAGCCGAGGAGTATGGTCAACTGAGATGGGAGGCCAATGAATCCTGAGAGAAGAAGCCCTACGAGTATGCACTGGACCACCTCTCTGAATAAATTACTTGATGAACCATAACCATATCGAAATATTCCCAAATAAACCTATCCAACTATTCCCAGAGAAATGCAAAACATTTCAAAGTGCCCCATCGTGCTGCTTCAATGCAACAGATAACACGTAATATTTATGATTATTTTAATGAATACAAAAGCACAACTAC
Source organism: Oryza meyeriana var. granulata (assembly GCA_003991445.1). Lineage (NCBI taxonomy): Eukaryota > Viridiplantae > Streptophyta > Magnoliopsida > Poales > Poaceae > Oryza > Oryza meyeriana. Next base: position 297,197 of record RYFJ01000696.1, on the reverse strand, counting down.
TACTTTCAACACAACAGATCATAGGGAACACCTAGATAAGCAAACAATGTCACGTTCCTAGAAACAAGCCAAAAACTAAATGTGAGAGCCGCTACTGACGAAGACATGACGGAAATAGGAGGGGGGGGGGGGGGGGGGGGGGGGGGATGCTAATGGGTCGTACTACCAATATATTTAACAGTTGCAGTGGTATCAAAATTCATACATTAATATATAAAAAATGAGTGAAAAATGAGAAATTTAATAACTGTAGTACTTCACGGCTGGAAGTGAAAATGTTTATAAATATGTGAGTTCCGATCTGTGGAGTGGTAGTATTTGGATTATTAGTGTAACAACTATACACAAAGTTTTCGTCCCTTTTTTTGCTAATCTATGAACAAACCATCAGCTACATGACACACTAGCAAGCAAGATATACTAGATTAGAGAAATTAAGAATAAAACCTCACCGCCACAGGACGCGCTTGCTGCCGCCGCGCCGACGTCCCGTGCGTGCGTGCCGGGCTGCCTCCCTTGGCAGCTTCCCACAGGGAAGAGGAAACGGGGAGTCTGCCGAGTGCCGACCGCCAGACAACGCCCGCGCGCGCCTGGTTGCAGCCTGGCCTGACCGCCGCCGGTTGCCGCTCGCGTCTGGCCCGGTCTAGGGCTTGCTATTTTGTGCCGCCGCGCCCGCCCGCCGCTGTCTCGACTGCTCGAGGGGTTTGGAAATGGAATCTTGTGGTCAATCCGCTCTCCTCCGCGCTCTCGGTTATAGATGGCCGAACTGGCTTGCCGGCACAGGCTGACGCCCACTTCAGCACGGCCACTACGACACGGTCGGTTAAGTCACCAAACCTATAGTGGTCTCTGCCGTGTCAGCCCACGAATCGATGCATCGGCTTAGATATGGGCTCAAATCTGGTACGGAGGTCAATTAGCACGTTTGGTCCATAAAATTTAAAAATATGAGATGGAATAAAAAAAACGTGAAAAATAGAAAACTGAAAGAAAAATATTAGGAAAAATTAGAAAAAATAGGATAAAATAGAAAAAATATATGAGAAAATTATGGAAAATAGGAAAAAATGAAGAAAATAGGAAAATATATGGGAAAATTAGGGAAAATAGAAAAAAAAGGTGGAAATAGAAAAATTATGGAAAAAATAAATGGATCGATCGGACTGTGCTCGTGCTTTGGCCGTGCCGGCCAACGGGCTGAGGTGCCAGCCCGGACCGTGCTAGCACGGCCCATATGCCAGCGGGCCGTGACGTGCCTAGGCTGGCTACAGTACAACCATGCTCGGGCTGGCATACCTTGGCCTGGCCCATTTGGCCGTCACTACTCTCGGTTGCGGTGGACAGTGGACTAGCATAGCAGATGATGGGCTTTGGTCCTTTGGCTGATTGGGCATTTGGGCCTTCCGGTTTGCAACGTCAACGCACCTATGTCGGGACAAACTAGGACGATGGCCTATCTACCCAGCCGAATGGTTTACTTGGCATTCGACAGCGGATGGCCACTTTAATTTTTGAGTAAATTTCATGAAATCCTGAGTTTTATAGTCCGAGTTACACAAGACTATAGAGATTTTAGCCTGTATCACATAACCACAGGTACTTTGGTACCGTAGTTTCGGAAACCCTCATCCCGAGAAGATCATAGCCATGCTTACATGTGGGGCCCGCTTGTCGATGTGGCCTATACAGCTCGGATGATGACGTGGACGGGGTAGGTGTCACGCCCAAAATTTCACTAGAAATTCCAAAGCTAATTTGTGCAATAAACCCTCGTCTAGGAATCAGCCGAGGTGCACAAATCGATAATTTAATAAACATAACCAAAACGATAAATACTTACATAAGAGACACTTAGTTCTCATACAGAAGAAAACTGCAGCGAAACGACAACTAGCGAAGCTTCAGCACCAAGCCACAGGCAACTCAAGTGAGGTATAAGCCAAACACCAAACTTCTCCTCCTCGCAAAACTTCACTATGATGATTGTAATATTGCAAGACTGAGTACCACCCACCGTACTCAACAAGCTACACTAGGAAATGCAATATAATGCAACAGAATTCCAAAGAAAAGGCATAGTATGGCTTATTTGTGTAAATAGCATTTAAAACATTTACATTTAAAAGCAGTGAAAACAGTATAGTTTAATTACTAATCAATATTAAACCAACCACTGAACAACACTTCAATGCAGTTCAGGCCAAAAACCATAACCTCAAAACTGGAGCTATCAAGATTCCATCATTTATTATCATTACTAAGTAGTGTGGGACTAATCACAGAAAACATCGCTATGCCCGCCCATTAACCGCGGGCATGGCTTTTTGAATAGTTTACTCTGGCCAGAGGTGTACCAATTTACCCACAAAACACGGTTCCACACATGTCAGCATGCCCCAAAATACTACCATGATATTGCAAAGGGGGAACCGTGACAAGACCTTTCATACAACTCGCCCAATAGAAAAGTCACCTGTTGAACCACCAGTCTCCAGCAGGAACTGATCAAACACCCAACAGGGAGACGGTCCAACGCCCAAAACATGTACTTATTGACACAGCCATGGTGGTCTTATTGACACGGCCACAAACACGCCTTGGGGCCTCCTGTTAAACTCGCTACACTACGGGTCTAGCCGTTGCCCATTCTAACTTGTGGTTAATACGGTATTGCTTCGCAACAAGTAGTCCGTGAACCGGTCTTTAATTGTTATGAGCACCACTAGCATCATCATCATTCTATGTGCTCACAACCCACCAACAATTAAGTTTTAATTGGCATATTCAATTAACCAGCCATGACTAAACGTCGTGAAAATATAACCATTATTCATTAATTAATCATAAATGAGTCATTGGTTTCCCACATAAAATGACACTAAAGTTTCTAGGCATCGCTAAGCAAATCCTAAATTAATCTAGCTAGATCAGTAAATAGTCATCCAGCTAGTCAGTATTATTTACCCAAGGTATCAAGGTATAGATAACAATAACAAAATGGCCATAATTACAAAGGAATATTGGATATTAAATAAATACCCGTAATAATGTCATTCCAAAACATTTCAAGCAATAACGTTGAAATAAAATAATTTTCACAAATGGGATCAATATGCTCAAGGGGATTGTTGTGTGACTTGCTTTGCAATAGAAAAGTCTTCAGATGATCTTCCGAACTCTTCCTCGTACTTCGTGATCCTCCGAAATGACGGTAATATGCGACTACACACAAAACGAGGAAAACACTAAGAAACTCTAAATAAACAGTACATAAAAGTACATAAACAAATAGATCATGATTTTAGATGAATTTAGGAAAAAGAACAGGTCGAATCAGAATTCGGATGGAAAAGTTATGGCTTCCGGAAGTTTAATTTCAGAGAAAATCCAAAAAGACAAGGAGAAAGAATATTCCCTGGAATATTCATTGGAATTTCGGATTAAAATAAATATTTTGAAAAAGCTGACAAGATGGGTCCACTGGGCAGTGAATTGGCTCACGGTGGTCTTGGTCCATGGAACAGATGAAATAGAGAGGTTGTGGACTAGTGAGGTGGCTGTCAAGGAGGAATGCCACGTGGCGATGACAAGGATCTAGGGCTAACGTGGCCCGATGACATGGATTAAGGAGATCCGACGACTCAAACCTCATCCAGGATATCTAACGGCTCGAGGTCGATCAGGGTCTTAAGAGGAATTAGATGGATTGGATTATTTGGGAGAAATCCAATGGCTGATATGGATTTGAGGCACTGGTAGCCAGGCCCACTGGTCATACAGAGAAGGGGTACTACCGACCGGGCCCGCCCTCATACATAGAGGGGGAAAAGATTGCTGGTGGGCCCACATGGCATGGCGGAGAGGGCCAGCCGAGCTCGCTTGCCATGGCGCAGCTTGCATGGCCAAGGACAGGGGCGAATCCAGTAGGTAGGCTCCATTAGGATCTAGCCTACCCTCCGATTTTTTCAAAAAAATTCAAGTATATATAATACATCTCAAGCTGCAGTTCCTGGGATCTCTATCTGCAGTCTGCTTGAGGAAGAGGATGAACATGAGCGATCTAGGGGAGAAAGAAACTGAAGCGGTACGCTACGCACTTGGTTTCTTGGCCCAGTTGGCCCATTTAGCATCCCATAGTGTAGGCAGCAGTCCCACAAGCCAATGGGGCAAGTTGCATTAGTGGCCTAGCAAGGTAGCAGGCTAGCAGCCTCATTGCCCATTCGGCTATGGTTGGAGTGTGGAAGACTGAAAGCTGAGCTGCAACTTGCAAGGGTGCGTGTTGGCGACGCAGGGGCTTGCCGCTTGCGCGCTACGGTGGTGCGGTACCAGGACGTGGGCGCGTGAAGGCTTTGCGGCAGCGGGGCGTCGACGCGGCTGTACTATGATGGCTTGGAAGTGCAGCACGGGAGCAGCCAGCAAGGGGAAGAAATAAAACCTGTGAGTATTTTTTTACTTATCTGTAGTCTATAAATCTCTAATCTACTCCTATTTATCTATTGCATAAGATGAGGAAATATTGTGATTTATGATAAACAGAGCCTTATGTTTCATGCCTTTTGATTTGTTGGTACATTTGTAAATTACAAATGGAGAAGAAAATGACATTGCTTTATTACTTTACAAGCAATTCAATTGACACCCCCAAACTAATGAGAGCACAAATCAAACAAATAGGCTTCGAGTAGAAATTGATAAGGTCTAAGAGTATGCATTTTGTATTGGCAAGGTACTCCATTGTTTTTTTATGTGTTTTTATATTTGACCATGTATGTATTGAATTTGAGTTGCGTAAGAATATGTAGTTCAATTTAGTTCTATTGACTAAAGTTAAGAGTTAAAGCTTTGAGCCCATCCTCTTTTTTATCCTGGATTCGCCACTAGCCAAGGGCGATGACGGTGGCCAGCGCAGATGGCGGAGGGCAGAAACAGAACAAAGGCGCTGGTCGGAGGCTTGAAGCTCACCAGTGGTGGCGGCATCCTCGGCAGCGGCGCCAAGCAGCGGCGGCGGGTGGGTGGCTGTGCGGCGGCACGGTCTGCATGGGTGGGGCGGCGAGATCATATTGCGGTGGCGGCGCACGGGATGTGGCTAGGGTGGCAGTGGTGCTATTTATAGCGGGGGGATGGTGGCTAGTGCGCAGGCGGCGGTGGCGGTTGAGCGAAGGCGGTGCGGTGCGGTGCGGCTCGGGCCGAGCTGACTAGGCGGCGGCGGGCCGAGGGCTGAGGTGGCCTTGGGCCATGATGGCGGCGGCAGCTGCTGGCGTAGGCTGGGCCGAGCAAGGTCGAGGGGCTCTCGGGTTTAGCATGGGCCTGCTCGGCCTGGCGCCGGAGGAGAAAAAGAGAGAGCCAAAGGTAGAAGAAGGAGGAAGAAGAAGGCAGGGAGGAAGAAGAGAGAAAAAGAAAAAGGGAAAAAAAGAAAAAGAGAAAGAAGGATGGAAAAAGAGGAGAAAGGAGAGGCTTTTCTGGAAAAGTTCTAATCTTGCAAGAATTGGAATTTTGCGATAATTGGGGATTCGGAAATCCAAGAGTATTTTTGGGGGAAAAAAAGAAAATTGGAACATTAGGGATATTTGAGGAATTATTGGAACTTTGGATTATGGAAATATTTCGGAGTTAGAAATGGTGGAAATATTCGGAATTTTGGAATGTTTTGAATATTTTGGGGTTGTCTTTGGGAATCAAAAACTCAGAAATATTTTATGGAATCCGAAAATTGGAAAAGCTTGGAATATCTGGGGATTTGAATTATTTTCAACAGAATTCAAATTTCAAGGAAACAAGGATAGATTTAATTCAATAGGGAAATAGGGATATTTTGGAAACTTTGGATTAACAGGAATAATTAGAATATTGGAGGTTGGGGAAAAAATCAAAGGATTGTTGAAACCTCAAAAATATCAAAATATTTCTGGGAATTGGGAATTGAAAGATTTTCGAGGGTTTGGGTCCCTTTTCAAAGGAATCGAATTAATTTCAAAGGAAGGGAGTTTTTTGGAAATCGATAAAATACCGGGATTTCGGAATTGAATATATTCGAGAACTCTAGATTCGGAATTTAAGGGAATTCCCCGGGATTAGACTTTTAGGGAATTTGGGCTTCGGGAACGACAACCCGAGAAGGGTACAAAGGGATTAGACCGAGAAAGACCCGAGAAAAGGGAAAGAATTTTAATTAAATAATTACTAAAATTGATCTTTGTAATATTAAAATTAATTCCGGAGCTCTGAAAAATCCGAGAAAATTTCAGAGAGTGTAATTACACACAAACAATTTATTAAAAATGATTTCGACAATGCTTTATTAAAGAAAATTTTATTTCCCACTTTTACTTTACTTAATTAATTTACTTTACAATTTAATATAAATTCTTAAAAATCATTTATTAATTAATTAATTTAATTTCCAAAAAATCGGGCTGTGACAGTAGGCTTGACCTTCTTTGCTACCTATCGGACTAGCCGCACCCACGATGCTAGTCCCCTCGATGCCCTCGCTGCCTCGTGCCCGGTCGCCATCGCGCCACAACCTCGCCGCTATCCATCAACACCGGCCCTTGTTGTTGACCCGAGCCACATGCTGCCGTCGCCTCCCATCCCCCAAGCATCCTCTGCTTCCCCTCTGGTTTGCCACCACCACCTCTCATCAGGCCATCGCAGCTCGACCCATTGTTGCTGACCTAGGCCATGCCCCTCGCCATCTTTTCCCTTCTGCTGACCCAGGCACCCGTCGTCATCGCCTCCCACCATTATCGTTCTAGGCGTTGTCCTGCACACTTTACCTTATTAAAACTGACTACCCGTGCATTCTCTGTACAGAACCTACTGCATGAAGCCTCCAACATCATCACCCATCATCTAGTCATCCTGGTGATGCTACCGTGAGTGACCGCCCATAAGTAGGTCAATGAGATTTAGAGCTCTTCTTGACAATATGGCTAATTTTTATGTTATCTATCTATATATGGCTCAATCAGTGAAATAATGACATGCCAGTTTGATGAAAGTACGATTACCTTTAACAATATGGTGCAAAAATGAGATTCCTTTCTATAGGTCAGATTATGAAACTTGCCTGTATAGATGTACTTCTACTGATTTCAACAGTTTCTTCATTCAACTTAACCAAGACCTTCAGGTTCACTGGTACCTTGCAGAGGACTGATCGTTGTGCCATTCTCTATTTCAAGTATAGCTAATAATGTGGTAGTGTTATTTGTACAGTGAACACTGAAGCTTGTGGATGAGCTGAAATTCAGCTTGTCGAACAATGCTTTTGGCCAGGCAGAATTTGTTTATCAATGCTTTTGGACAGTAGATTGTTGGTTCATAGAACTGGTAGTAAGACAGATTAACTCTTGATGTAATGTTGTAACTAAGGAAAATAAGGAGGCAGGTAGCTAACTACTCCCTCCGTCCTAAAATATAACAACTTTTGGCTAAAGTTGTTATATTTTAGGGTACATACATAGCCAAAAGTTGTTATATTTTAGGACGGAGGGAGTAGTAAACTTTATTACAATGGTTTACAACTCAATATGAGGGAAGCCAATGTTGCTACAGATACCTGTGCTATATTTCCTTTAAATGTTGTAACTAAACTTCATGTTTCATTTTCTATTAGTGAAATTGTTTATGGGCATTGCCAAAAGGAAGTGCAGTAAATTGGTAATCTGAATGATGTGTGCTGTTGGACGATGAATGACCTGTTTATTACAGAAACTGTACATCACTAACGTCAATAACTCAACAGTCAGCTCACATCCCTTGCACCAGGGGTCGTGCTTGGAATGGAGGCGTTGCGTGCGCACGCTCGGAAGGGCGGAATGGTTCAGGGAGGCAGCAAAATCAGGAGAGTAGTAGAGACGATGAATGAAGGCAACAAAGATGGCAAAGCTAGGGACAGTAATGGTGCAAAAAAGTGAAGGGAGAGGCGAAGCAGACAACAATCGTGGTCGCAATTGTGGCACCAGTCTGCGTGTGCCTGAGCGACTTGTGCATCGTGCACACTTCCTTCTTTCTATTTAGTTGTCGCAATTTCGCTCGAGAAAGTGTGATTTTTCCAACCATGACATGTGCCCCACTCTATGCCATGCCATCATCTGAATTGTACAGGCCACATCGACCTAGAAGCAGGTCCCCACATGTCAGCGTGGCTTATATATGCTTAGGGTGGGGTTTTCTAAAACGTGTAATCTAAACGGTCGTCGATCGGCACAACAAACCACACAATGTGAAGAGACATACGCCAGTCCACTTTGGTAGGGGCTAACGTGATAAATGCTTGAGAGGTTATTAAGGATGATTAATTTAGCTAGATTAACGGATGATACTGAAAGTGCATCTAGCCTCCTAAGTGAGTTTTGGATGATTAATGACGAAACGGTTAAGAGATTAATGAGCTTATTAAGAAATGTGCAGAGATTAGTCTTAGGTTGCTTGGTGTGATGCATAGAGACCCTCACAAAAACATGACGTAAAGCGGCAAAAAGACTCAGAATTTATTTTAACTTCTTTTGAAATTTCTTTTGAGTCATAGGAAAGCCGTACTATCAAGAGAGGTTGTAAACAGTGTTCAAAGGCTATTCAAGTGCTTAAAGATCCATCTAGTTGAAAAAGTATCATTTTGGCACAATATTTGCACTTGGATTGGGTGTGTTTTTGCTGTTAGGGTCGGATGCTCTGACCATGGAGTCGGATGTTCTGACCCAGTTTTTCCAGCCTGCCGCTAAGTGTTGGCAGGAGGCTCTTGGCCCATGTGTCGGAGCCTTCGGGGTTTAAATCTGTGAGTAACGGCTAAGTGACGTGAGCCAGTAGGTATAGAGCCCAATTTTGGTTTCCAACCATTGGTTGGCCATTCCATTTTCGTTTTTCTGTCTCCTAGCTTCTTCTAAGCTTGTTTCACCTCTCCCACCTAGTTCTAGTGCTCCCTTGGTGATTATTGTGAGGATCTAGTGTGGTTTTGAGAGAAATTTCTTGAAAGAGGGCTAGGAGGATCATGCGCACTTGAGGATGGACACGGAGTTGCTGTTTGGAGCTTGTTACTCTTGAAGGGTGATCTTTTAGACAGTTAAGCGTCGCCCGCGAGCTTCCTTATGCTGTGAATTGTTTCGAGCAAGTTTGTGAGGGTGGATCTTGCCTCTAAAAGGAAAAGAGGTAACTTTGAGTGGATACCAAGTTGATTTTTGTGGTCGCTTGGTGAGGCAAGGAGTTAATTATAACACCCTAAAATTATCCCTATATAAAATATTGTGAAAAAGGAATTTTCAGAAATCTAATTAAAAGTCTCAATGAGCGAAAGGAATAAAATCAAGGAAAAATCTAAAGAAAAATGGGCTTGAAAATAATTTTATAAAATTCTTTGCTTAATTATTTAATTTCTGAAATTTTCTGGGAATTAATTGATTAGGGGAATTATTTTTGGCAAAATAAATAAGCTCATAGAATTAAAACAAAAAGAAAAAAGGTTTAAAACCCCTTCAACAATCTCTGGGCCATTTTCGGCCCATTACTGTGCGCAGCCCTGATCTCCCTCGCGCGCGCACATTGGCCCACGGCCGCTTGCGTCGCCCTCGGCCGCCGACAGGTGGGGCCCGCCTGTCAGGTCGTTGTCTTCCTCCTGCCTGGGCGCACTGTTTCACCCGAGCGCCGCCGCCGTAAATCTCGCCAAATCCGTTCGTCTCGGCCCCTATCTCTCCAAATCTGTTGGGGGAAAACTGAGCCCCTATCTTCTTCTACCTAATCTCCAAGAAACCGGAGCTAAATCGCGCGTGGAATGGAGACCCAAAGCTTCCTGAGTCGGACTTCAATCCCTAACCGGCGCCGCTGCAAAATCCGTCGAGTCCGAGCCGGAGTCCGCCCCTCTCCGCCTTAAATAGCAACCTTGAGACCCCCAGGATGGTTTTCGCCCTTTAGATTGAGCCCTAGCTAGCCCTAGCCGTCTCTCCGCGTCTCGCGCTTGCTCCGCCGCCGTCGCCAAGCTTCGTCCGCGCACCGCCGTCGCCTCAGCTGCTGTTGAAGCCCGCTGCCGCCTCGGTTAGATTCGCTGGAGCCCGCAAAAGCCAGGCCACCATCTTTTAGCCCTCAGAAGCCGTCGGAACACCGCCGTCGACGAAGACCCGAAGCCCTCCGCCGCCTCAAGCTCGCCGCCGGCCGCCTCCGTCGCCGCTCTTCGTGGTTTTGCCCTCGGTAAGGATCGCCTCGACCTCCTTTACCCTTTCCCGCTCTCCCCGTTCGTCGCCGCGCCGCCGATCGCCGTCGACCATCGGGTTTAGTGCCTCCGCCGTCGCTGCCGTCGCTGTAGCCGATGTGGTCGCCGTGTAGGCGCCAGCTCGGCGCCACCTCAGCGCTGTCGGCGAAACGGGACTGGGGGCCCACATCCCCCTGGGATGCATGGATCTTCGGCCACGTCAGCTCCTCCGGGGCCCACATTCTGCACAAGTGATGACCGGCCACGGCCGTTTTCCAGCTAAGTGCCTGGGGCCCGAGCACTGTCCGGGCCCGGGTGCGCCTTCCCCAGGCACGTCGCGTGACCGCTCGCATCCACCTCGGGCTCTGTGTGGCGTTCCCAGGCCCAGGTCTCACCTCGGTCCCGGGACCCACAGGCTTGGTCCCGGGGCACGTTCCTGGGCCCGGGTCTCGCCCCCCGGTCCCGGGACCCACAGTCTCGGTCCCGGGACGCGCCTCCCAGGCCCGGGACTCACAGACTTGTTCCCGGGGCACATTGCTGGGATATTCCCGGGCCCGGGTCTCGCCCCCGGTCCCGGGACCCACAGTCTCAGTCCCGGGGCGCGTTCCCGGGGCACATTACTGGGACATTCCCGGGCCCGGGGCGCGCCTCCCGGGCCCAGGACTCACAGCCTCGGTTCCCGGGGAACTCGACGCCTTGTGCGCGCGGAGGGCGCGATGAGCTCTCTGCCCCGGGCACGAGCCTGACCCGAGCGGATCAACTCTCCAACTACCCACATTAATGGCGAGGCAACGGGGCGCGTCGCACCTATCGCCCGCTCGGACATGCGTGGACTCTCATGATGGCCCTCTGTGGGCCTGCTCCCGGTGCAGTCAGAGAATATTTGACTAAGAGGGCTTCAGTTTTCCACGCTCTGGCAGCGATGGCGTGTGCTGTCACATCTCCATGACCTAGCCGCCCGTCGCAGCCGAGCAAGGTGACGACCAGACGTGCCAAACCAACTCCGGCGTGGCTCAGCAGGTGGACGCGTGCGACAAGACATATCGTACCTAGAAAAACTTTCTCTTGGTATGTGTACTAGGCACGGTGGACTCCCCTTGGACTATAAAAGGAGGTTCCACACCAGCAGGGAGAAGGGTTCAGCTTCTGAGAGGATTGAGTTCAGCTTTCAGAGAGACTGAGTTCCCAAGTTAGGGCTAGCTCCTGAGCACCCCTTAAGAACATCTTGTAAGAACAAACCGCATTCATCTCTCACATAGCAGATACACACAGGAGTAGGGTATTACGCCTCCGCGTGGCCTGAACCTGTCTACTTCTTCTGCCTCCCTTATGTGCCATCAACGAGACGCCGTAGCCGTCCTGTGAACAACTCCCCTGGCCGAACCTCAAAGGGGGGTCCCCAGACTCCCCGCGGTTGGAGTTCCCTCCTCCGACAAGCGCCGTTAGCCGATCCGATTGGGATCAACCGTAGCCGTCGGATCTCCTAGGTTATATCTCAGCCTTCCGATCTACCTTGACACATGGCTAGATCTCGGCCGTCCGATCAAAACCCTAGAACTCTAGCCGTCGGATCCCCCTCGTGGATCACGGTGGACTCGGTCCACCATGGACCCGACACCTTCCCCTCGCCGACAGTGGGCCCCACTAGTCAGCTAAGAGCGTCCTCTCTCCTGTGACGTCATAAACCCCTTTTCCCGAATAAAATTAATTCAATTATGACGCAATAAATCGGGTAAATTCTTTTAAATAGGCTATATAGGGTTAAAACTTCCAAAAATCATAACTAATTCATACGAACTCGGATTGAGGTCGTTCAAGTCTCTAATTTCTTTAAAAATCATGAACTATCCATTAAAAATATAATATTGTACTATTCATATGTGTTGATATACTTTTTTACTTGTTTTGTTTATTGCTATAGCTACCGATGTTCAGGAAGAGACGCAGTTCTTCGAGGCAGGTGTCGAAGGCTATGTGGAGCTGCAAGGCAAGTCACACAGATTCCTCTTTCTCATTGAACATGTTGTCCCTATGTTTAAACCTATGTTTTCCTTCAATGCTGCATTTATTTTGGAATGTCATTGGGACAGGGAAACTCTAACATTTGTTTATGGCCCCTTTGATTTGATTACTTGACATTGTACCTATGGAATAATTTTGACTAGCTACCTTTATTTACTGGTTAGCTAGAATAACTCTAGGACCCTACTTAGCTATGCCTAGCAAAAGATAGAATAACTTATGGGGGTCACAGTAATTTCTGTACTAATATATTCGGTCACATGGAATGATGATCCCTTTTACGACGGTGGTCGTACGAGGACATGTTAATGGTTCACTAAAACTTGAATAAAAGGTGGGTCGCAAGCACCATGGTTGGAAATGTTGCTAGCGGTGCTCGTGACAGTTAAGGACCGGTTCGCGGACTACTCGTTGCGAAGCAACACTCGTGCTAACCACAAGCTAGTATGGGTAATGGTGGGAACCAAAGTGTAGTACGTTCAACCGGGGTCCACCGTGGTGTGTTGTGGCTGTGTCAATAAGACCACCATGGCTGCGTCAATAAGTCCATGTCTTGGGCGTTGGGCCGTCTCCCAGACTAGGTATCTGATCAATCCTATCGGAGACTGGTGGTCCAGCGGGTGGCTCCCTTGTTGTGCGGGTTACATGGAGGGTCCTATCACAATTCCTTTCCGAGATACCGTGGTGGTATCAAGGGGCACAGTGATGTGCTGTGGAGTTGTGTCTTGTGGATAAATTGGTACACCTCTGGACAGAGTAATACTGTTCGAATAGCCGTGCCCACGGTTAAGGGCAGCCTAGCAATGTTTTCTGTGATTAGTCCCACATTATCTAAAATTTGATGGTTGAACAGTGGAATATATGTAGCTCCATGTGGGAGTGGTTGGGCCTATACCGTTTTGGTGAGCGGTATAGTGTTGATCAATACTGCTATTTAACTAATGTTTTATTACTCTCTCAAATGTTTTATTACTTGCTTTTACGCAAACTTGAGCCATATTATGCCATCCTTTGTTATCTCGTGCATTTGCATATTTGCTGTGTGGCTTGCGGAGTATTTCATGTATTCACCTTGCAATCAATAATCATTATTCAGAGAAGGACTACAGTGAAGAGGACTATTTGGAGGACTGAGCGGGGGCCCGGTCAAGTGAGTGGAGTGGGAGTCGTCACGCTACTTATTTATTTATCCGCTGCTAGAACCTTATTGTTTTAAGAGGTACCATTCGCCTCTGTAATAAATGCTTACGCTATGTAGACAATTACTTTGATTATCAATTTTGTCATGTGTGCCTCGGTTGATTCTTGGACGAGGGTTTACACACAATAAAACTCCAGAATTTTGAATGAAAATTCTGGGCGTGACATTAATCGAGACCCGGCTCTCCGGAGCTTCTCAACGGAGACGTAGGATCTTTATGATTTGAACTTCGGGTAAAAATCACTTGTCTCCACTCTTGCTTGTCCTTTAAGAGTGTTTCTTTTGTCTTGGTTCCTGCCTGGACCTTGCTTCTATTTACCTGCTTAGAATAGGGGTATTTCCTGTTGATTTACCTTTGCTTGAAGTGGCTTGGGAGAGCCCACTTCAGCAGGTCGGAGGATTCGGACTTCTCGGCCGGACCATTTGACCAGTCTTCTTGGCCAGCCCGAGAGAGCCGCTCAGAGGGTCCTACCCCTGAGCCCAGAGGTTCTAGCCAGTATTTAACCGCTGCATTTGAAGAATTTTCAGAAACACCTATTTACCTCCCCTCTAGGCGACATCCACGGGCTTTCGAATACTGCATTATAACAAATAATTTGAGCTAGATTTGATCGATGTGCTGCCATTAGTATTGGCTTTGGTCCCAACTAAGTCAAGTCATATCTAAACTAGGAATATAATATAATGATATATAGAAGTAAATATAATAATGTTTAGAAGTAACTCAACAAACTTTAAAAGTAACTATATAATATATATGTGGATTAGTTAAAAACAAAGTTATAGAGTAGCTTCATAAGTAAATTGATGGATTCCTCGAATGTAATCATACATTTTTTACACCTGAAAGCATACTCTAATTTTGTGTCATCGATGAATCATTTTCAAGTTTAGATGGAGTCCTAGAGTTTTCAGGTAGGCATTGTAATTATTATATCCATGTTTTTTTAATAGAAGTAACTATACATGACGATGAAAGCAACTCTTTAGAGCATCGAAGTAACTAGACAACATTTTTAAATAAAGTAACTAGGAGTATACACAATGATGGATGTAACTTCTTACATCATTAATTGACCAAATTGTAGAAGTAACTGTTCATTAATGCCTTCACGGTATCCATGCGATGGAACTGAATCCATTTTTTTAATCTTTTTAATGTTTTTTCAAGGATCGATAGAAGGTAGATCCCATCATTTTCGTGTTTTCTAGTCACTTGTTTCTCTTGTGTTTTCATCCAACGTAAGATGGGCACATCGCGCGTGCAAAATTGGGTTAGCAATGCATTGCGAAGGCACACACCTCACATGGTGTAATTTTAGAAAAGAAGAACGCATGGTACTATTTTTGGTAACGAGTGGAGTCGCTAGTTAGTTTAATCCTAAGAGCATGCACGATATAATTGCCTCCTTTATAGGACTATGCTACTAAAATACCTATGGTTATGTGACACGGACCAAAATTCCAGTGGTTTTATGTAACTCAGACCATAAAACCCAAGGTTTTACGAAATTTACTCTTAATTTTTTAGGACAAAGGCTGATTAGTATAAATAAAATAAGAAATTACACCATATTGTTACAACAAAAATAAAGAAACAAACAAGAAAAAGAAAAGAGGCTCTATGTCTTGGAATGGTGCACGAAATGCTATCATTATGAGCGCAGCCATAACAATAGTCAACTCCTGTACACACAAAACTAAATGAAGGAGCATCGGCTACCATCTTCATTGTAGTATCAAAGATGTACTAGAAGGGGGTGAATAGGATTTCTAGACGACAAGGCCAAATTAGAACTTAATTGTCGAAGATAAATCTAGCCTATGTGGGCATGTGGCTAGGTTTCAAAACTAGTGTGGCCCCAGTTTTCCAATCTATTTGAAATCCTACTTAATTCTATTACAAGTTAGGAATGTAAATTGCAAGAAGCAAAGAGCTGCAAATAAAGAGAGAAGAGCAATAGAGAAAGCAAACGAGGCACATCGAGGTTTTCCTGAGGTATCAGAGATTTGGCAATCTACACTAGTTCTTGCTGGAGTACTCTATACAAAAGTCTTGCTCCCTCTCATGGTGACACATTCCATGAGCGCTCTTTAGGGGTAGCTCTTCTCCGCTCTAGATACACGAGGTCCAGGCCTTCACACGTCGTCCAGGTCTCCCACAATCTTCTTGAGATATCACTGGAAATGCCTCCACAACCGTCTAGGCACACCGAGATACCAAGAGTAACAAGATGAAGTTTTACTTGACTAACACGAAATCTATTAAACTCGTGAATGCACACAAAGCTACAAATTCTAATGCTAATCGTTACCCAAATGATCTATGGCATTCTAGAACTCCTCTGAGGTTCTCCAGTTGTTTAGGGACTCCAAAGGCAAGAGAGAAGTCCAACCAATGGAGTATATATAACCCAAACACTCAAACTAGCTAGACAGTCCAACCATAGTATAGGATTGTCTGACCCTATATAATTTTTTAAACGATCACTGATAACTGGCCATTAGACCATAAGGCCCTGTTTGGTAGAGTTCCTGATTCAATGATTTTGATTCTGATTCTTGCTGAATCAGATACTGAAGAGAATCAAAATCAATATGATTAGTCGTTTGGCTAAAAACATTAGCTCTGGATCCTAATGGGGGACTTTTAGATAAATTGTCTATACTACCCCTGTAGTAGCAAGAGATTTGATTTGTATAAATTTTCTATAGCTTAATGTAATACTAATAAGTATTATAAGTACTCATAAATGTGTACCAATATTTGTACAATTACTTGTTAAAAAAGCTTTTAAATAAGGTTAAACAACACAACAAGCTCAATGCATTTGCACCAAAGAGCTAATCCATTTCAATAATCTACTCACAGTTTGAGTTCTTGCATAATAACATGGTTACATATTTCAGAGAGTTCTTATAAAAGAAAAATATACTAACCAGAGTTCATATGAGAACTTTCATCTAAATTGTCATAATAAACTTGCTAGGTCATCACGAAATCTATTCATAGACCTATCACTAAAGTGTGAAGTAGAGGTATCTGATGAATTTGGAGAGTTCACATATTTTATATATCTTGCAGGAATAGTGGCACATAATTTGGATCTCGATCACACCTGTGAAATACTTATTAGATATACAATTCTAACGTATAAAGTTGTGAAGACACATGGTTTTTGCAACGATCATTTCTTGCTTATCTATTGGATAGGTAGGCATCTTTAAAATGATTCACCATTTCATCTTCTACACACCAAAGGTGCGCTCAACGACATTGTGTGCACTTGAGTGACACTGGTTAAAATATTCTTGCTCACCACTTGGTGGAGGACCTCTTCTCCATTTAGGAACATGGTACCTTTGCCCCTTGTATGGTGCCATATACCTCGGCCTATTTGGGTAGCCAGCATCAACAAGATAATATTTACATACAATATATGCATTAACATTATATATATAGGGCATGAAAATTAGTCAAAGAAAAATCTACATGATTTTACACACTAACATACCTTGTGGGGGATGTGAAAATATATCTTTATCAACATCTAATGCATGATAAAGGATGCTTGTGTCATGCATAGAACCAGGTTGTCTAATAGAAGCATATGTAAAGCACATGTTGAAGTCTACCACTGCCATCACATTCTGAGAAGGACTCTTGTGTTTACCAATGTATCTAACATAATCATCACATGGTGGGTTTGCTGTGATATGAGTCTCATCAATGGCACTAATGCACCTTTTAAAATGTGGCCATATTCTTTTGTCATCTTTAATCCTTCTATGAACTTTTGGGAGGTTTGGATCCTTTGGACATATGAAATCCTTGCACATTCTAATCACACTCAACAAGACCTCCTCAAATTTTCTGCTAATTGTTTCACTAGAATGCTTGAACCTATTTTGAACCCTTCTATTTGACTCACCACCTCCAACTATGAATAGAAAAAGGCAACTGATTCCATCGAGTTCATGTGATTGGTTGATTTGAGGCCATAGATACTCACCAATAAGTCGTGCAGCTCGTAAAATAGGTAACTATTTATACGAAACATATGGTGACTCTCTCCTGGGGTCTTTAGGGTCTCTTGTACCCATGCATATCTACTTAGTTGCGATGTCCTTAGTCCATTTTTATTATAATATATCATATAATACTGTCCAAGTAAGCAAGCAGCTGAAAAAGCAGTGGCTTGTAAAGCTTGATGACAGCGTATAACCTCCAAAGCAAACTCATCATTTTCCTCTCGATCAGAACCATCATTTTCGCAAGAAGTCTTACTTCCATCAGATTCACTGGATGACACCTGAAACATGAAAAAAAAGTGGTAACTATCATGCAACTTGAGTGCATATAGAAAACAACAAGTAGTCACAAAGCATGATATGAATACAATAAATAATGTTGAACTTTAGTGCATTACATGACCAACAACTACAATAAAGGATAGTTCAATAATTATTACAACAATAAATCCCGAAATAACACAGATGAATATAAATTGATCCAAAGATACAGAACAATATATTTATTCATCACACACTAATATGTTAGGCCACTACTTGACATACTTGGCTGCCTTGGCTTCATGTTTCATGGTGAGCCATGCAAATCTTTCTTTTGTATTGTCCAAGGTCATGAATATTTCTCTCTTAGATTTCTTTGTGAAAATCTCAATAGCAACAAAATACTCTTCAGTACCAAAAACAACACCACATTCCTTCACTAGAGCTATGACATCTTTGATGGCACACCCCGAAGTGTCCCCCCTTCTAACAAGAGACTGAACAGATGCAACTGATTTCTTGTGATTGTCAACAAAGCGAGTCATTTGTTCATAGAACCAATGTCCACAGCTAGTTTTCGGTTTCTTAGCCTCCTTACCAGCAACTCTCTTACCCCTCTTAGGAGGAAGAGTGAAATCTTCATCACCACTATCATCTTAATCACCTTCATTCACTTCTTGTATGTCATCAACATTAATAGTAGTGGAAGGTTGGGTTGAACTCTTCGGTAAATTACCTCTAGTAGGATTCCAGTGATCATTTCCTGTGTTCCGAAGGTCTTCAAAAATATGTTGGAGTAAAACTTCATTTTGAAGCCCCTTAACTTGAACTTCTGACAACCTAGCAAATCCTATAGAAACACCAATGTAATAATTAGAATAATATTTATAAATCATGGTTAACAACTTGATATGAATACAAGACAGTAGCTTACCTTTTTTGCTTTTGCCCACCAATCATCAGATGCAACAATGGTACCCCTAACTTGATCCCAACCTAACCCAATCTCTCTATCTGCCAATTTCTTCCATATATTATAATCACTCTTCAGCTTGCCCCATTTGTTATTGAACTAAAGCTTTTGATAGCGTAAGCCAGTCTTCTCTTCAAATTTTGCAATTACATTATCATACCCAAATGGGTATTAGAGCGATTCCCTACGTTAACTTGTTCCAAGAACAACTCACAAACTATTCTAGTGTTCTCATCTGTTTATTCAACATTATTTGCATATTGGTTTTCCTCTACCGAAGTTGTTACCATCTGCCATCGGTTTATTTGCAATATTTTATATTAATCATTGGGTCCCCATGTATATAATATATATATCTTCTTTCATATCTAATTTATATAGGCAGTAATAGTACTAATATCGTGTATAGTACTAAAATATATATGTGTCTTCTCTGAACTGGTCTCCAACTAATATGACTACAGTACTAAATAAAAATCAAGTGAGCAAGTGAGCAATATGGGGCTGGTCTCCAACTATAAAATATTAATTATATAAAATATCAAGTGAGCAAGTACTAAATAAAATATCGATATGGTACAACCTTTTGATGGCTATTCTCTTGTGCTGGCTGTTATGAGCTGGACAAAGATAAAGGATAAAATATCAACTTGAGACAAAGATAAAGGATAAAATATCAACTTGAGAGCGTACGATATAGAACAAAATCAGGAGAGTGCTAGCATAGAATAAAAAATCAGATTGCATGTACTCCACGGGTTATGAGCACAAAACAAATATAAATCACACCTCCTCGGGTTGCGTGTACTAGCATAGAACAAAAAATCGGCCAGTGCTCTGTTCTTGCTTGAATAAAATATCGAGAGAGTGCTCTCTTCTTGCCTGTTGCCCAGCGATGGAGAAAGGCGGCGGTGGACTGAAGACCGGCGGCGGCGGCGTTGCAGGGACCCGACGGTGACGGTGGCGTGGCAAACTGGAGAACAGCGGTAGCGGTGGCACTGGAGTCCTAACGGCACCGACGATTGGAGACCCGATGGCAGCGGCGTCGTCTGGATCCCCAAGATCAGGGCGAGGTGAGTCTTCTCGACTCCTCGGGTGGATGGGGACGGGCTGGAGCGGCATATCCAGTGGCAGACATGTAGTTTTTATGAAATATTGTGGGGATTTTAGATGTGGTTTGTTGGATTCCCACGAGAAGTCACAAAATGCCCGATTTTCTATTCACATCAATGGATCAATTCGGATAGAAAACGGAGGGATTTTTTCTCGTGACAATCCGTACCAAACAGTTCCGAAAGCAGAGCAGCGGACAGTCCGATCACATCCGGTCTCTGCGACCGGTGAGTGAAATTCATGCCTCCGACACGTGAGCTTTTCTGAAATTTACGGAGAAAAACACTTCGAAAACGGTACAACGCGAACAGCGAACTGCCGCGTGGCTGCGTATCGAAACCTCCAAACGCGCGCGCACGCATGAGCATGAGCGAACCCGCGCCACCGACGACGGCCGCCAACCTGCGCGAGTGGAACAGCCTGATCCAGCTCGCCGCCGCGTCGGGCTCCTACTCCCGCTGCCTCCGCCACTACGCCTCCCTCCTCGCCGCGGGCCTCCGCGGCGGCGCCTCCACCTTCCCGTCCCTCGCCAAGTCCTGCGCGGCGCTCCGCCTCCCGCGCCTCGGCGCCGCCATCCACGCCCAAGCCCTCCTGGCCGGCGCCGCCTCCGGCGTGTTCGTCCGGACCTCCCTGCTCGACATGTACGCCAAGTGCGCGCGCCTCCCCGACGCGCGCCGCCTGTTCGACGAAATGCCGCGCCCGACCCTGGTCTCCTGGAACTGCATGGTCGCTGCGTACGGCAGGAGCTCCCAGGTGGAGGAGTCTGTTGCGGTGTTCAACGCAATGCGGCGTGCAGGGGTCAGTCCCAGCAAGGGCACACTTGTCGGCGTGCTCTCGGGGTGTGTGGACTCCATTTCCGCAAGCAATCCTGGCATGTGCATCTACGGGTATATCGTGAAATCTGGGCTTGATGCGGATTTGCAAGTCTTGAACTCTGTTCTTACCATGCTTGTCCGTGGTAGCCATCTGGATGCTGCGTGGTTGTTGTTTGATGGAATAGGCAACAAGTCTGTAGTTACTTGGACTGCGTTGGCATCCGGTTATTTAGATAGAGGGGATTATTTGGAGGTGTTTGATCTGTTCAGCCACATGCGAGGTGCTGGGCAGAATGTTGATTCCGTAGTGCTTGTCAATCTCATATCAGCTGCTGTTCTGTTTGGGAACTTGTCGGTGGCCAAGGGTGTGCATACTCTTGTTATTAAGCTTGGCTTTGAATCTGAGGAAGACCTTGCGGCATCATTGATAAACCTGTATGCAAAGTGTGGAGATCTTGAATCCGCTCGACAAGTCTTTGATGGAGTTCACATGGCGAATGTGGTTGTGTGGACTTCAATGATAAGTGGGTATGTTGAAAGTGGTCATCTGAATGAGGCGTTGATGATGTTCAATAGCATGGTGTGCGCAAACATAGAGCCAAATGAAGCAACTCTGTCATCAGTTCTTTCAGCTTGTGCCAAATTGGGGTCTGCTGATCTGGGGAAAAAGGTTGAGGAGCAGGTGATAACCATTGGACTGCATTCAGATCCACGAGTAGCTACTGGATTAATCGACATGCACTGCAAGTTTGGTAGCATCAAGCTGGCTAGGAAAATATTTGACGGTGTTAGCAATAGAGACTTAGCTGTTTGGAGTGCCATGATTAATGGATATGCTTGCAATGGAGAAGGAAGCGAAGCTCTTGTCCTTTTCAAGGAGATGAAAAACAAAGGTTTTCAACCAGACGCGATTGTGTTTACTCATGTTTTTACAGCATGCAACTATTCTGGTTTAGTAGATGAAGGTCTTGAGTGCTTTCACAGCATGACAGTGGAATACGGTATCGAGCCATCTATTGAACATCATATGTGCATGGTTGATTTGCTTTGTAAAGCTGGTCATTTTAGGAGTGCCCTAAAGTTTTTTAAGCAGATGCCAAGTCAGGTGCAAAATAAGGTTTTGGCTCCTATAATTAGTTCATACAGTGCTCATTGTGCTGATTCATCCATAGAGTTGATACAAGAGGAACTTCTGAATCTGGACTCTCAAGATTCTGGCCACTGTGTTCTAATGTCTAATATGCTCAGTTGTTTAGGGAAATGGAAGAAGGCTACAAGTTATAGGAGGCAACTAAGCAAGCAAGGATTAATCAAGGAACCTGGATGGAGTTGTATTGAACTGAGTGGCTAACTATTCTTGATGCTTTAGAGCACTTGATTCACATACTTTTCCAATCCAAAGAGTAGTCACGTCTCTGTGAAAAAAAAAATGGGTCATGTCCAATGAGTTGTTTATTGGTGAACAGATAGCATTCTCAAGTGAGGCTTACTTAAGTTTGAAGAATTAATTCATCTTGCAGGCTCAAGTCCAACGTGTATTACTAGGATTATATGCTTGCAGCCAATGTGGCTTGAGGCTATGGTTTGGTGCAATAAAGTGACATCCATTGCAGATACATTGATTTGGTTTGAGGCTTCAGAAGTAATTATCAGGTGCCTGACCATCCTCTCGTTAATGGAGTGAAGTAATTATCAGGTGCCTGACCATCCTCTGGTTAATGGAGTGGTGCCATTCAGGAAATAGTGGCTCTTTATCGGGATTCAAGCATGTCAGGTACTAAGGTTCATGGTCCGTGTCTGGGTTAATAGCTATGATGGAACAGAACCCTTCAGTGAAACAAAAAGAGTTGAAAACATATTAAGATAGCATCACTGAATCTGCTCAGAGTTGGAATTATGGTCCTGCACGCTCCTCCATCCACTATCCCATTCAAGCTCGTCAGTCATGACCACTTGCCTACTGCCATTCCACATCATACTTCTCTCCAGCTGGGTGCCATTGCTATAAGTTGGTGATAAGGAGAAGCATCCCTTCTGTGATCCCAAGCAAGAAACTTAATAAAGATCCCTAGGAGGAGGGGGACATACAAGCAGGCAGATATAAAGATGACGCTGCATACTTCACTGACCACCTCAGGTTGGTGTCACCTTTTCATCCATCACATGTTTATTGAAATTGTCTTAACAGTTCTCCATTGATCCAATTGAATTACCATATGGAATATAAATTTTAATTTGCAATGATACTTTTGGTGAATGAAACATACTATATCACTTTAGGAGAAGAGAATTAAGTGCAAATAGTATTACCTTGTCTTGCCATCTTATTCTCTCTCGCTCTCACTATTCTTTATAGGAATTTGCAGCAATGCTTTCCCTTGGTCCATGACTTTTGTAATAGAAACACCAAATCTGCATCTTTGCTATTTGCACATTGTATTTTTTTGCTTCTCTTTCAATGCCTCAGACACAGTACATGCAGATTTTAGAAAATCTTATCCCTAATTACCAAATACTAATGCCAAAACAGTTTTTAGTATGTTTTTGCAAAGCTATTGGGGATCAATTATTTTGTAATGCTGTCATTGTCACTATCTTTCCTTTAGGATGCTTTTCTTGGCTATGCACTTCTTTTTAATAAAAAAGTGTTGTTCATGTGTCTAATTTTCCATTTAGCATGCCATGGGTACTTGTTTGTGAGGTACTGAGATATGATTTAATATGGGATAATTTGCTTTAGTATCTATTTAGGAAGGTTATGATTATCTTGACAGTATGTATGGCTGTTACTATTTGATGATTGTGTAAGTTGGTCTACAAAAGATAAAGGTTAGTGGCTAGGTTTCTTTGCAGACTGTATATAGCACCCTACATTTATCCTTTTAAGGACTGTTCTGCGTTTTTATCTTATATTGCTATCTTTTTAAAGGATGCTTGCATATACATAGGACCTTACATTTAGCCTTAACACGATCTGTCTTACCTCCAATGGTATTAAATACAGACTGAGCTATTATTTACACGATTTTCTTGTAACTCCGTGATTTGGGATTAAATTGGTTAGAAAAGGTTATCTGAGATGAAAGAGACGGGGAACATCACAGTTTTTGTCATCTACTTCTTGCAGAATATCTTGATCCACTTGCTTGTGGTCGGAGGATGTCATGGCTAACAGCGTACAGACGGCCAGCATCATCATATAGGCCAACAAAGTCAAGCTTCATTGTCGAGTCTCTACGGAATTGATGTTTCGATAATCCTCTCCGTTGAGCGGCCACATGACCTGGATGAATAGATGCACGATTGCACAGAGTAAAACTATTCGAGCTTGGTGCAATATGTAATTTTTTCGAAAGATAATGTATATTCTATTCAATACGGAGATAGTAGATACTACAATTCCAATGTAATGTCCTAATGCAATACGCGATTACGCGTATCATATAAAGTCATGAGCTAGATCTTCTTCTTGTTCTATGATAAATCAGTACTGAAGGATGTATAAAGATTCAATCTTTTTCTTTTTTTTGGGTGTGTGTGTATTACTCTCGATAAGTACAACTCCATCACTGTAGTAGCTAGGCCGCATTTTCATTATTTAATTTGTACTTTATATAGCGTTTATATAAAAGCTTCATAGGCACAACCAAATGCAGAGCGAAAATGGACAAGGCAGATAAAGGATGGAAGCCTCCAACACCTGTTTGCTAGCTTCTTGGGTAGGAGTACTTTATCTGTTTTGACTGGGAATGTAAGGTAGAGGGGAATTTCATCAGGCGGAGGATCACCATGCTGCAGGCCTGCACTCTTGCCATCCTTGAACAAACTGGTTATAAATGGCGAGGTTATAACTGAGGTTTGAAATATCAGAATATTCATTGAAATCATAGTAACCTATAGTGTTTCGATCTGTTTGTTCTGCTAGTACCACCAGTTAACCGCTTTGGGACGGTAACTGGCATAGCCAAGAATACGATGAAGCCTGGCTAGTAGCTCCTATTGACTATCAGTAGTTTTTATGGTGATTTTTAGCAATTAGCAATGGAACTCGTTGGCGTTAAGGCTGGGTGTAACCACCCTCCTAGCCGAAGAGGTAGCTCCGCCTTGTTTCACCGGATTACCATCATGATTTTGAATCCTAGTTGCACTGAGAATTAGATTTAGTTAACAGGACTTCAAGGGCTTGTTTGGGAGAGCTCCAACATCTAGATTATTTGTAAATATGGAGTTTGTGACCTAATAATAATAAAGTGATAATGACTATTTTACTCCAAAATGTGAACATATGACTTAGCTGTAGCTGCCAAACAAGTCCTTGATTACCAGCTACCATAATAGGAGAACGGTGGCTGTGTGTGCCCAAGCTCGCACATGCGTTGCAGTCTCAACGTCGAGACATTAGTCAAGGGACTTGTTAAGCACATTGCGTAATGGTCAACTGACATTCCTCTTGTTGTGAGTCTTGTCTGTATAATGCTGCAATATTACAATTTTCCAAGTAATTTTCTTTGGTGCCGTGTTAGTAGGAACTAGGAAAAAGGTCATGTTCTTTATACTAGTAATTTATGTATGCTAACGCTACGATAATATTTGATAATATAATTCAAACATCCAAAATACAATATATGTTTTGACGATCAAGACTATAATGCATGAGATAGTTTGAAGATTAATGAAAACAAAGAACAATACTAACTTTGAGCAACAGTGATACACATACTGCTTTTGTAAGTTGCTAGTTTCAAAGTTAGACAACTGATTAGTGGTCCCACCAGTAGTACCATGTTTCCAGTTTCTTCACATCCACATGTCGATGAAGAAACAGTGCAATTTCACACTGAAATTTTCAACTGATGCATGGAATGGATGGTTTTGCATGAACAAGTTTGTAGGACATGTGTTCTTTAAACAGTTCAAAGCCATGTGTTAATGGCTGGTTTAATGAGAACCGAGAAAAGCTGAATTTTTTCCGTAAGCATAGAACCTTCGTATAGACAAACAAACAATAGATCAATAATAGCAATGTATTGTGTATACACCATCACAATTCGAGCATCATCGATCCACAAGGGCTAATTTCTGCACAGCCTCATATTCATAATTCGATGTCAAACACAAATCTTGAAATACAACGGAGGCAAACAAAATTTAATTGGTTATGTTAAGTCAGTAACACAACACCTAAAACAATGCAAGTCCGAAACGTGACAACTGAATGATACGAGTAGTTTGGTGCAGTGGTGTGAAAGCTGCTGCAACTTAAACCTTGAAGCCCTTGATGATCCTCCTTTGGCTTGTGTCCACTGAACTGAATGGAATAACAACATTATAGCAACATTGTAGTTTTGCACTTTGAATGAAGTGAAAAAATGTGTAGTACCAGATGCATAGAGAGAAATTTTGGGTCATAGCAACTAGATTTATGTTTGCTTCAAGTTTATGGTGTCTGTGATTGATTTTGTTGCTATGGTGTATTGTTTTCCAAGCACATGATGGTATACACAAACAGTGTGCTGCAAGATACTACTGAAATTCCTATGTTCATATGAAGAAATACTACTGAATTTTTCTAAATTTAAATGATCTATCATTTATGGAGTGAGGTTAAGTGGACCAAACAGCTAGAAAGGGAGTTAAAGATAACACAACATGGACTGATCACTGTTTTCTAGAGCTACTTTTGATCAAAATGATAAGTGATGATCCCAGAGTGGATGATGTGCTTGCTAAGCCTTTTGATGATACACTACTATGAGTATAGGTTTCTGTGCATCTAGCTTCCATAATTATATAATGTCCATGCTTATTTTACAACTGGATTTTTTGCTTAAACTTATCTTCAACTACAAACATTCTTTAGGAAATTATACTCATATACATTGTAACTAACATTGCTCTAGCAGAAGATGCAAGTTAAACATTTTTTTTTTTGTAAATCTACTTCGAGGAAGAAAATATCTTGAGCTATGAACATCCTTCAGGAAATATATGCATATATGGCTTCAGCTATGAACAACATATACATTAATGGCTGTACGTGTGTTTCTCATATTTGTAGAAATCTACTAACAGATAGTCAAATATCCAGGCTATTGTACTGGATCCATCCATAGGTTCCTTCACATCAACACAAAAATCCAAATAACCAAAATAAGAAATACCTGCTGGCATGGTCGATCTGGCGTGTAGCTCCTGCTTGAGCCCCTCTGAATTCCTTCGTTAGGCACCTAGCTGAGAATAAATTAATCAAGTCATCTGACTTAACATAACTTCATAGAAGCAGGAAACAAAATGATTAAATACTGACATAAGTTTGCAAATACTGATTCGCATTGTCTAGAACATAAGGTTTGCAAACATTGATCTGCATTGTTTTGTGCTCTTTAGAAAAGAACAGTATATTGTAGCTGGGATCAGCTGTAGGGTAAGCCAAATTCTATGATCAAAACCTGGGTATGTACATGTATTGATCACAGATGCAGAGGAAATGTAAAATTGAGATATTAAGCAATATATATCTAAATATTTGTCAAATAAAGTACAATTTTGGAATACAGGATTGGGGATACTATTACCTAGCTGTACTATTAGAACCTAAATAGGAATATCACGTATTAGTAATTAGTAACAGAAATTGTTTTACTATTTTAACACATAATAGCTTGACAAAAAAATGATCACATCGGAGCCCCTGAGGAGTCATCCTCTAAAAGGAAATGCCCAGCTCAGCTTTCTGAAAGCTCTATAGACCATTTTGATGTTTTTAAGATAAGAATGCATCTACCATACAACTGAAGACTCAAAGATACCAAACATCTAAGAACCGCTCCCATTTCTTTCAGGTGACATCTCTACATATCACAGACCTGCATGTCAGATTTTTTTTTCAGGCAAGTAGGCCCATAAATAAGGGCAATAGCTAAGCTACAAGGCGCACGTGTCAATCCATTTGCTTGGGACAGATTAGCACTAAATGTTATTTAGCTCCCCATGGTATTAAGCAATTATCTGAAGACAAGCACTTGAAAACAAAGGTTGATAAAAATAGCTTGTAGTTACATATATCAGTATTATTCCTCCTCTGTCCTCTTATCATGTAAGTCTAGTCATTCATTGGTGGACCATATTACCAACCTCACCAACCGTGCAGAAGATATGCAGAAGGTACCAAGTACCCAAGCACTGATTATATACTTGTCCTACTCTATGAAAAAAAAATGAAGATACTTACCTTCCTAATTTGGCAGGGGACACTGAGATTAATCCAAGGCACCAAATTCAGGTTAAATACCACCAATTTACAAGCCATTGCGTCATATATATTCAGCACTTAAACTCACATTTTCTTCTATTTTAAAGTTCATTTTCTTTCAGA
This sequence comes from Oryza meyeriana var. granulata, assembly GCA_003991445.1. NCBI lineage: Eukaryota > Viridiplantae > Streptophyta > Magnoliopsida > Poales > Poaceae > Oryza > Oryza meyeriana. Next base: position 269,222 of record RYFJ01000696.1, on the reverse strand, counting down.
ACATTTGGTCCTTATACAAATGGCGTTATTTAGTGTGACTATTTCTACAGAATCAATTAAATGCTTTTAAGCAGTACCAAACTTACCTCAAATGGGGCTGCAACAACTGGATAGTGATGCAGAGCTCGTAGTTATGCAGCATAATGAGGGCATCATATTACCAAATAGTGTGAACATTCAATTGCAAGACCTCTGAAAAAGTAGAAACATACAGTCATCATTGAGTATATACAGTTACCAACAATTGAAGTAAATAACCTTAGCAGTCTGATATTTCAATGTTTAGTTGTAATTGTAGTTTCCATCCTCACTTCCATGCAAAATTCAAACAGTTTGCAAAATTTGCATACAACTCAGTAAATACTCGTTAAGACATATATTTTGGTAATTTATTTAGAGGGTAGAGAAGTAAAATGCAAAAAAAAAAGAAAGAAAAGCCACATGCTAAAGACATCAAGAGAAAGGTTGATCGTGCAAGAGCAAAGCAATTACTATTGTTTATATATGCATCTGCATGAATTATAGTTGTCCAAGAGGAAGGTTACACAAGACTCCATCAGAAAAGGGGATAATAACACATACTTTTTTTCGGGTATATAAGAGCAAGGCTAACAACACATATATTTTTCAGTTTCACATTAAATAAATCTACTCCAATACCCAGTTTTCCCTTCTTTACCGTAGATCTGTCAATCTAGACCAACAATAGTTAACAGAAAATGCATACAGTGAATTATTATCAAATAGTTCTCATTATGGTCGTTATCCTCTGAGATGAAATGCAGGGAGACTTCACACAACTGGAAAGTGGATCTCGGCGCCCTCGACGTTGGCCGCAAAGGACAACAGGACACACCTTGTACCTTCAATGCAGGGGAGGAAGAACTGAGGGGGAGCAGCTATTCACCATGATCTGGGGGCCGGGGGAGCGGCGGTGCCGGTGCCTGAGACAACGGCGGCTGGAGGGGATCGTGGGATGTGCGACGTAGTCGACGGCGAGGCGGCGCACTTAAAACCGTTGCGACGGTGTTTTGGCGACGGTTGAGGAAGCAGCGGCTGCGTGACGACGCGACGCCGTTCTGGCGACGATGGATAGGCGTCGGGGCTTGAGGCAGCGGCGGCAACGATTTTAGGGTTTGGGGTGGGCGTGGTGGTGGGAAGAACGGGATGGAGGCGACGCACTTGACGCCGCTGCGACGGCGTTCCGGCGATTATGGATCGGCGGCAGTGTGAAGACACGACGGCGTACCAGTGATGATAGAGCAAAGGCGGCGGCGGCGATTTAGGGTTTGGGGTGCGCGGGGCGCACCGCGGCGTTGAGAACGGGATGAGGATGCCGCGGGTGGAGGAAGGGAGGGAGATCTGCATATAGGTGCCAAAACGGGCGGACGGGCGGCACGGCCGTTTAGGCACGGTTGCTGTAGCGGGAGTGCCGTGCCGGCTCGCGTGTCTCCTCTGGTCCAGGCACGGCACGCCGAGGCTATAAGCCGTGCCATATCAGCACGGCCCGTCGGCGGCCCATCATACCCGGACCGGCCCGGTCCACTGTAGCGAGGACTTTTCCGATACACCACCGGTCCTCCCGCGGCCGTCGACGCCTGCAGCGGCCTCCGTCGTCGCCTCCTCCCGGCCAGCCGTCGCCTGTAGCGGCCCCCGCCGCCCCCCTCTGCAACCGCCTCCCTGCCCACGCGCCTCCCCGGCCTCCGCCGCATCCCGTGCCTGTCTCCTCCCGGCCCCCGCCGCCCTCCGCCGGTGCGCCTCCCCGGCCTCCGCCTCCTCTCGGCCGGCCTCCGCCGCCTCCCCGCCTGCGCGCCTCCCCGTGCCCGTCCCCGCTTCCTCCCGGCCGCTGGCCTGTGGCTGTGTGCAGCCAACGCTGTAAAAAAAATATAAGGGTAAAAAAATTAGAGGAGTTGTAAAAAAAATGAAAAAATATAAAAAAATTATTTAAGATGAGTAAAAAAAATATGAGGGTATTTTTTTATGATATTAGAGGAGGAAAATTTTTATTTTTTAAAATATGCAAAATAGAAGCATATATATAGTTATGTAATTTAATTTTTGTATAAATATAGGAGAACATTGCGTAATAACCTTTATTGATTTTGATATTACACAGCTGTCTCATTAAAAACTCTGTCATGTAAAAAATGCAATGTTGAGAAAACCATGATAAAGAAAAAAGAGTATAGCTAAAGGTCAACACTCAAAAATAAAAAAACATTACTCTAGTTCCTTATTTTATAGGTAAAAATTTTCGAACTGCTCAGCCAAATCTTGGTTCTCCGTGGTGTGTTGGGCACGTTCCTTGGCTAGCTCCCAGTCTTTAACCGCAAGTAGCATTTCTACCACCTCACTGCGGAGATTTCTTCTTCTCTTCTCAATAATTCTTCCGCAAAGATTGAAGGCCGATTCGAATGATACCGTAGACACAGGCACCGTGAACACATCTCGTGCTAGCTTTGAGAGCACGGGATATTGAATCTTGTGATCGTTCTACCATTGAAGAACGTTGAGATTTTCTTGGTTGATGGAGTCGTTGTCCAAGTAGGTGGACAGCTCAAGGGCTTCAAGCGAAGCGTGTGCAGGACTTGCAGTGGCCGAACTTCCACCACTGGTACTCGAAGAAGAAGAGGAATCACCCTAAATTCGGCCCCACTGCAATTTCTTCTTACTTGGGACAGGAACGGGTGGGGCTCTTTGCACGTGAACTCCCTGAAACTTAGTTTCATACTTTCGAAATACTTCATACAATTTTGTTTTAGAATCGGAATAGTAGTTAGTGTAATCAATATTCATTGCATCCCCAATAAGATTCAAAATATTTAGAAACCCCCGTATTTTACCCCTAGGATCAAGAATAAATACAAAAGCATATAAGTATGAAATGTCCCTCCAGTATTTAAGATATTTTTGTTTCATGTGAAATACTGCAAGTCCTAGTAGTTGGCCATCTTTATATTTTTTTAATAAAGTGGTAATGTCAAAAATTTTATGCAAAATTAAATTAGCAGTTGGATAGTAAACACCAGACAAAGTAACAGTTGCATCATAAAATATTTCAAGAAAGTAATAAAACCTTTCTACAACATACCAAGACTGTTCTGTCAGTTGCGGTTGCCCGTCACTGGTAACAACATTTTTGACTGCCCATCACTGGTAACAATATTCTTAGACTACAAGAAAATAGTTAGTATATCTTTGTAAGACAAGACATGTCTCAACATCAAATAAGTCAAGTTCCACCGATGGTCCGCATCCGTTTGGAACTTGCGTAGACGCTTGTCCGAAGCGATGCAGAATCGCTTGAAGGTCGCAAGTCGAGGATTAGAACCATTCAGCCATGTTATGGCTCATGGATAGAATCGAGATATACAGTTACTCTTTTAAACCGGATTTAACTATGAGATTAATAATATGGCAAGCATAATGTTGATGTAAAAGAAATGATTTAGCATAAATATTGAATAAAGGCTGCAAAATTTCCATTGCTCTGGAATTTGCAGCTGCATTATCTAGAGTTACTGCAAATATTTTATTTGTGATGTCAAAATCCTCACAAACTCTAGAAATCTGTTTAACAATATTTTCTGCAGTATGTGAAACATCAATTAATTTTAAAGCTATTACTCTTTTTTGTAGTTCCCATTCATCATCAACATAATGAACAACTACACTAATATAATTCTCCTTAGCCCTACCACTCCAAATATCAGATGTGATACCAATAGAAAATATGCATGTAGTAAATAATTGTTTAATACTATCTCGACCTTGGTTGTAAACATTCACCAAGTCTCGGGTTGTAGTTTGTCTAATAACAGCTTAAAACCTAAGATTATGAGCAGTTTTAATGTAAGTCTCAAATGTAGGAGACTCACCAAAGTTTAGAGATAGATCCTATCTAGCAATTAAACATGTAAGGGAATTTCATGCTACCTGAGGATCATACTCCCATGAACGTACCGTAAAGTCAGGATTGAGTACTAGTTGCTGCTGTCGTAGCTGGTAACGTTGCTTCTTCGCACACGCCTCATCATGCCGCCTCAAATGCCCTGTTCGACCAGAAGGTTTTCCAGATAGTTTAGTCTTACAAATTTTACATTTCGCGTAAGTTACCTCCCTTCCATCCGTGCCGGTCTCCTTGATCTCATCAAAATGTTGCCAGGTGGAGGAAGTTCTTGATCTCTTTGAGCCGGTTGCCGTTGATAGGCTCCCACTTGTAGTTCCGGATCCTTCTGAAGCCACATGTACTTCCTCCGGATGTTCTTGCGGTGTAAGAGCCAACCCGGAGTCGTCTCCTTGCGACATCGGCAGATAGCTCGGGTCCAAGTCGCTCAGTTGAAACGTCGGGTAGTTCGGATCCATCCTGCAATATAAATAGAGAAAATTAGTAAAAAAATAGTATGAACAAAGAAGAAAATTTAGGATTTTTTTTACCTTACAAGAGCACCAGAGGCTGCAGCTATCAACTATGAGAATGTGGAAAATTTTTGAATTTTAGACAAAAATTTGTCTAAATCAAAAATTTAGAGCGCAAGAGAGCAAAAGAGAGGAGAATAGGGTACAAGAGGAGAGATTGGGAGGTTTGGATGAGCAAAAATGTGGCTGGTGGCTCCCCTATTTATAGAAAAAAATTTTACGATTTTTTTGATATTTTTTCGGATTTTTTTTGTCCTCCAATGGCTAGATTCAAAATCTAGCCGTTATTTCGGACCGTTGGGACATGTGTCACTTTTCTACTGGGCCAACATGGCCGAACACTGCAGCAAACGGTCGTCCTCCTGGAACATTGTAGCGTACTATGGCACCACTGTTGTCGGCGAAACGGGACTGGGGGTCCCCACAGTCCGGGGGGACGCGTGGATCCTCTGCCACGACAGCTTCCCCAGAGGCGTCATCGCCATCGGCCCCGAGCACATCCCCGAGGCGCCGTCTCCTTCGGCCCGGGCTCGTCCCGGGGCACCGGGCACGTTCCCGAGGCGACATCTCCTTCGGCCCCGGGCTCGTCCCCGGGGCGCCTTCTCCTTCGGCCCCGGGCTCGTCCCGGGGGCACCATCGCCATCAGCCCCGGACACGTTCCCGGGCGACATCTCCTTCGGCCCGGCTCGTCCCGGGGCGCCTTCTCCTTCGGCTCCGGCCGGGGCCCACACGACGGTCCCCGACAGGCCATGCGCCAAGCTCCCAAATATACCTGCATTAATGGTGAAGCGACAGGGCGCCTCCCGCTTGTCTCCCGACAGCATCTCCAGGGGGCAGCCGCCTGCAGCAGTCGGGCGACAAGACAAGCAGACCCGACAAGGCGACAGTAGACCAGCTCTAGCCGCCCGCAGCCGCCGGGCAGGCGGCGATTGGACACTCCTCCAGGCACGGTGCAGCAGGCAGGCGCCGACCGGCACGACAAGATGTAGCGTATCCCTCTCTCACCGCGTATGACCGACACTGTGGACTCCCCTCGCCTATAAAGGAGGATCCATGCCTCTCTCTCGGGAGACGGAGTTCGGGCCTCAGGTCACCCAGGCAGCTCTTGCTCCTGGCTCTCTCTCTCTCTCGAAGTCTCAAGTCCCCGGGCTAGCTTCCGAGCTCCCCGCAGGGTCCATTTGTAACCGCAATCCCACATTCATCTACCACAGATAGCCAACCACACACACAGGAGTAGGGTATTACGCTCCAGCGGCCCGAACCTGTATAAAACGCCCCCTGTCTCTCTCTCTCTCTCTCGCTTGCGATCTTCGCGGTTCGGATGGTCCGGACCGTGTTCGGACGGTCCGGACCCCTATCTTCCAGCTCAGGCCCCTCTGTTTCCGCCCCGAGCGCTGACCTCTCTTCTTCCGCTTGACGCCAGCTCCACCTGAGAACCACTCCCCTGGCCGAATCTCAAAGGGGGTCTCCCGACTTCCCGCCGTCGAGGTTTCATCCTCCGACAGCTGGCGCGCCAGGTAGGGGGAGTTTCCTTTTCAGGTGGTACGCCGGCAGCACCGGCGCGCTCCATGGCGACCGGCCATCATCATCAGCAGGATTCCGACGACGAGTCCGGCGGCTTCACCCCGCCGGACAATGCTAGCCCTCTGGCTAGCTCACCGCGTTCCCCCACGTCTTCCTGGGGGCGCGCGGTGCGCGCTGCACGGGCCGACTTCACCCAGTGGCGGCCTGGCCGAGCGGCCTCGGCACCTCCCTCCGCGGAGGGAGCCGGTAAGTGCCCGGCTGGGTCCGCCACGGCCTCATTCGTGAGGCGCAAACAGGCGCGCCGCTCCACGGCGCGCCACCATCAAGACATCCAGCCGGCGACGCGCAGGAAGCCCTCCTGGCGGCGAAGGCTCTCCTGCGCCACCCCCGGCTTCCACCGGGGGCAGCGGCCGGGAAAGGCGGTGGCTCGGTGAAGTCGCCGACCTCGTAGGTAAGCCCATCGCCTGATCACCGCCGGCAATCATGTAGGAGCCGGCGAGTCCTCGCGTTCCGCCTCGCGCCGGGACAGGAGGAAGCGCCAGAAAGCCCAAGGCGGCCGCTGAGAGCTCCGCCTTGGCCGCTGCGGCCAGCCCCCGGGGCGACATCGCCACGAGGACGACGACGGCGGCGGTAAGCGGCAAAGGGCCGCACGTGCGCCGCCGCCGCCGGAAATGGCCCGGGGATGGTGCGCCTTCCACCAGACGGACCGGCACGACCTGACGGAGTGCCGCGCCGTCGAACGCTTGGCCAAACGCCTCGAGGAGCGGCAGTAGGCCGAGCCCGGTCGAAGCCCTTGGCTCCCGGGCGCGCATATTAAGCCCCGGTCGAAGCCCTTGGCTCCCGGGTGCGTATCTAGCCCCGGTCGGAGCCTGGCTCCCGGGAAGCGTCGACTATACCGGTTCTGGTTCTTTGGTCGGCTTTTGGTTTAATGAAAATCTCTCCTCCTTATTAGAAGAAATCTTCCCCTTTTCCCTTGTCCTAGGGTACGGCTGCCCGGACTCCATCGGACGCGATGGCGAGTCCGGGCGGTTCGACCCGAGAGAGTCCGGGGCCTCCGGGTCCCGGACACACATAGGGTACGGCTGCCCGGACTCCATCGGACGCGATGGCAAGTTTGGGCGGTTCGTCCCGACTCAGCCCGGGGCCTCCGGGTCCCGGTGTGATAGTCCGGACCACGCCGCCATGTCAAGCGCAGGTCCGGGCAGGCCGCTCCCGGTTGAGGATCTTCTCCCGGTGTCAAGAGCTCGCACCCTCGCAAGGGAAGCCGAGCCCGAGCACGGCCCCTGGCAGGCCAGAACCAGAGAGCATCCTCGCTGCCCTCGGTAGCGGGGCTCGTGCCCGCTCCTCGCGCCATGGCCTCAGGTCATGACACGCGAGTTGACGGTTGGGCACGTACCAATCATATTCCGCAGGCAGCAATCGTGGCGTGCATCGCAGAGCGCCCCTCGCCGGCAAACGTACGGCCTGGGACTTACCCCCCGGGCACGACTCTGAGGAGCCCGACCCGGGGCGGCATCGCCAAGGCGAGTGCGCGCCTAGGAACGTGGCACCCGGAATGACCAACACAGGGCGCGAGTATCCGGACAGCATCGCCTCGGCAAGGGCGGGTCCGGGGAAGTCGTCCCGACGCGGTCCATGTCCTTACCCAGGCCTCCGTGACCGGGCACATGGCAACAATACATATCAAGTCGCATTTCAGTCCGGGGCTCCCTGGGTCCCGGGCACATATTTGAGCCGAGGCACGGATTCCCGAATCCGTGCCCCGGGTCCGACACCGAGGAGCCGAACCAGGGCGGCATCGCCAAGGCGAGTGCAGGCCTAGGAACGCGACACCCGGAATAGGGCGTGAAGCCCGGACAGCACCGCCCCGGCGAGAATGCGTCCGGAAGGTCGTCTCACATCCCATATTCAAGCCCGGGCCCCCGGAACCCGGCTTATATCAAAAACGTATTCCAGTCCGGGGCCCCCGGGTCCCGGACACATACCTTCAGCGCTGGCCGGGGCCCCCGGGTCCCGAGCGCATGCTTCTCCCTAGTCTCGGGGCTCGCGAGGGAAGCGAGTCCAAGGTCCATCCCTAGTAAGCACATCAAATATCTTCTCAAATCCGTCTGTATAAACATCCGCATGGGATGGACAAGGGAACGAACCGGATGCTCTCACAGTTCACCATGTGTAGAGTAGATCTTTCCCCGGCGGTCCTGGGGACGATTCATATCACCCCAAGCCGGGCGCCCGGGGAGACATAGTTTCTACCTGGTGTACCGGGCCGAAGCCATTCTGTCGCCAGATCTTCTTCGGCTCTCGGGCACAGCCCTACATCGACAAACATCAACCACGACAATAGGCAGCTCGACAACCTCGACCTCCTCGAGGGACGAAGGTGGCGCGCTCCGCTCCGCGTCGCTCGTTACCAGCTAGGCCTCAAGCGCTATCCTTGGCGTCAGGTTCGGGCCCGATCGCTTCAGGTTTGGGGTTCGAATCTCCGCCGTATCTTCTTACGGGTCGGGATGAAATCTTCCCCCCGTGGGAAGGCCCCTCCCTGGTGATCGGAACTTCCCAACCGGGCTCGGTAAGCCTGGAAGCATCATCACAAATACTACCTGAAAACACATCCTGTAAGTGCCTCTAAACCTCAGCACTGATCGAGGCCGATGCGCATTCGCTTTCCATAGTAATACTTTTATTATCGTTCCTGGGCTCGTGCCCTTATCCTTTCTTTGCGTCGCGATCATGGCGATCTCCCCTCGGGGGCATAATCGGGTCGCGCCCGTGCGGTGGCTGGGTTTTGCGCCTAAGCATCTATTCCCTACCAGCGAGCTACCGTATCCCATCTGCTAAACCCCGGACATCGTCTAAAGCCCCGGCTTGCGGTGCCCCGCTCTGGTTGGCTTCGGGCTCGGTTTTTTCCGCTGCTAGGGGGTAGATTCCTTATGCGCAATCCTTTCCACCGCTCGGTCGCGACCACGAAAAGGCCCCTAGGAGGTGGTAGACACAACAGCTCGCAGCATGGAATGGACAGGGGAACGAGCCAAGTGCTCTCACGGTTCATCATGTAGAGCCTGTTGTCGCGGCATCGCTGTGCCCCCTAGGCCAACGGTGCCCGGGGGCACAAAGGACCCCCGGATCCCGAAGACGGACAGGGGCTGAACCTGCGGGCCTTGCCGCTCCACAAGACTCGCGCCCCGGGGAACCGGGTCCCGGGGCGGGCGACCGTCGCGTTCGCTGCCCCCGAGGACCGAGTTCCCGGGGCAGGCGGCGGTGCCAGGGCCCGGACAGGGGCCATAGGCCCGACGGCTACTCGCAGCTGCTGGATCTCGCTGTCGGACGACGCCCGGCACTCGGCGTTCCCGGACACAAGGCTCCGAACACCAGCGACCTCCGAACAACACAATAAACCAAGGTACAAAAATATATGCATGATCATATACATATGCAAATACCTCTCTTTGTACAAGACAGGCAAAATCGGAGCGCAAGCACGAGCAACACCCGGGTCGCGGTCACCGGTGTACTTCTGACCGGACCCCGGGCGACGTCAGAAGGGGAGCACTCGGGGGCATGGAGGGCCCCCGAGCCCCGAAGGCGGCCGCGCATGGCGTCAGAAGGAGACCGGCGCCTTCCTCAACCTCTTCGCCAAGCATCAGCTCTACGAGATGATCGCCGCGGTCGAAGAACCCCGCCTCCGGGGCAGCGGGCTCGACCACGGCCTCCCGCGCTTTCCTCGCGAACTACCGCGACGTCCTCGCGAACTACCGCGACTCCCACGCAAGCTGCCGCCACTTCCTCGCGAAATCCCGCGATTTCCCCGCGATTTCCTCGCGCGCGGGCGAAACTCACACCCCGAGTCGCGAGCCCGGCCTCTTGGGCCTCCGAGCGCTTTCTTCTCGGGAAAATATTTCCTTCTCCCGCGCCTCTATCTCGGACCAGGCGCAGGAGGACTCGTCGGCGGCGGATCCGGTGGCGACTCCCATCGGACGGCGCACCCCTCTGCCGCCGCGATCTCCGGCCCGCGGTCGTAACGAAGAACTCGCTGGCGAAGCCCGGGACCCGGGCGCATATCGCCCGTATTTGTTCCCGACCACATGTCCAGGCTGCGCAACAAGTCATCAAACTCCACCAGCTCAAGATGAACCAGGCGGACCCAGCGTCCCCCCGTTTCTTCAAAGACGTGGCCCAGTTCCTGCCCGGAGCGGTTCCGGCCGAGCAACAGGGCCAGGGGCCACTGTCGGCGAAACGGGACTGGGGGTCCCCACAGTCCGGGGGGACCGCGTGGATCCTCTGCCAACGACAGCTTCCCCAGAGGCGTCATCGCCATCGGCCCCGAGCACATCCCCGAGGCGCCGTCTCCTTCGGCCCCGGGCTCGTCCCGGGGGCACCGGGCACGTTCCCGGGGCGACATCTCCTTCGGCCCCGGGCTCGTCCCCGGGGCGCCTTCTCCTTTGGCCCCGGGCTCGTCCCGGGGGCACCATCGCCATCAGCCCCGGACACGTTCCCGGGGCGACATCTCCTTCGGCCCCGGGCTCGTCCCCGGGGCGCCTTCTCTTCAGCTCCGGCCCCGGGGCCCACACGACGGTCCCCGACAGGCCATGCGCCAAGCTCCCAAATATACCTGCATTAATGGTGAAGCGATAGGGCGCCTCCCACTTGTCTCCCGACAGCATCTCCAGGGGGCAGCCGCCTGCAGCAGTCGGGCGACAAGACAAGCAGACCCGACAAGGCGACAGCAGACCAGCTCTAGCCGCCCACAACCGCCGGGCAGGCGGCGATTGGACACTCCTCCAGGCACGGCGCAGCAGGCAGGCGCCGACCGGCACGACAAGATGTAGCGTATCCCTCTCTCACCGCGTATGACCGGCACTGTGGACTCCCCTCGCCTATAAAGGAGGATCCATGCCTCTCTCTCGGGAGACGGAGTTCGGGCCTCAGGTCACCCAGGCAGCTCTTGCTCCTGGCTCTCTCTCTCTCTCGAAGTCTCAAGTCCCCGGGCTAGCTTCCGAGCTCCCCGCAGGGTCCATTTATAACCGCAATCCCACATTCATCTACCACAGATAGCCAACCACACACACAGGAGTAGGGTATTACGCTCCAGCGGCCCGAACCTGTATAAAACGCCCCCTGTCTCTCTCTCTCTCTCGCTTGCGATCTTCGCGGTTCGGACGGTCCGGACCGTGTTCGGACGGTCCGGACCCCTATCTTCCAGCTCGGGCCCCTCTGTTTCCGCCCCGAGCGCTGATCTCTCTTCTTCCGCTTGACGCCAGCTCCACCTGAGAACCACTCCCCTGGCCGAATCTCAAAGGGGGTCTCCCGACTTCCCGCCGTCGAGGTTTCATCCTCCGACAACTGTAGTTCATACTATAGCAGGCTCTAAACCGACGCCCCCGCTCCTGCCGGCCGCCGCCGCCTCCTCCCGGCCGGCGCGCCTCCCCGGCCTCCGCCCCTTCCCGCACCCGTCTCCTCCCCGGCCACCCTCCGCTGCTGCCTCCCCGGTCATCATGCCTCCTCGGCCTCAGCCCCCTCCTGCGCCCTCCACCGCAGCGGCCCCCGCCGCCGCCTCCCTGCCTACGCGCCTCCCCGGCCTCCGCCACCTCCCGTGCCCGTCTCCTCCCGGCCGCCGATGCCTGCCGCGGCAGCGCGGCCTCCACCGCCGCCCTTCGGGCGGGCCGTGCCGTACCGCCGACCTAGGCACGGTATGGCTACTTAGGCCATGCCGGCATGGCTCACGGCCAACTGTGCGGGGCTAGCCCAGCCATGATTACTGTATCATCATGCCTAGGTCAGCCCGACAGGGCAAGGCCCATTTGAACATGTATGAATCAGGAAGAGGAATGATCTCGGCCGTTGAACTTTTATTGATGCAGTTGATTTAGGCAATGTAAAGTGAGTTGGTGTATTGTATGGTAGATATAGGGTAGATGTATAGAGATAGTGGTCACTGGTTGATTACAAATATACCTGAATTTAAGTAATTAAGGGTGCCTTCTAAAGTGCTTAAATGACTTAACTTATTTCGGCACGCAAAACGAGATAAACCATTAGTGTATGATTAATTAAGTATTAATTAATTTTAAAGCTATTACTCTTTTTTGTAGTTCCCATTCATCATCAACATAATGAACAACTACACTAATATAATCCTCCTTAGCCCTACCACTCCAAATATCAGATGTGATACTAATAGAAAATATGCATGTAGTAAATAATTGTTTAATACTATCTTGACCTGGGTTGTAAACATTCACCAAGTTCCGGGTTGTAGTTTGTCTAATAACAGCTTAAAACCTAAGATTATGAGCAGTTTTAATGTAAGTCTCAAATGCAGGAAACTCACCAAAGTTTAGAGATAGATCCTGTCTAGCAATTAAACATGTAAGGGAATCTCGTGCTACCTGAGGATCATACTCCCATGAACGTACTGTAAAGTCAGGATTGAGTACTAGTTGCTGCTATCATAGCTGGTAACGTTGCTTCTTCGCACACGTCTCATCATGCCGCCTCAAATGCCCTGTTCCACCAGAAGGTTTTCTAGATAGTTTAGTCTTACAAATTTTACATTTCGCGTAAGTTACCTCCCTTCCATCCGTGCCGGTCTCCTTGATCTCATCAAAATATTGCCAGGTGGAGGAAGTTCTTGATCTCTTTGAGCCGGTTGCCGTTGATAGGCTCCCGCTTGTAGTTCCGGATCCTTCTGAAGCCACATGTACTTCTTCCGGATGTTCTTGCGGTGTAAGAGCCAACCCGGAGTCGTCTCCTTGCGACATCGGTAGATAGCTCGGGTCCAAGTCGCTCAGTTAAAACGTCGGGTAGTTCGGATCCATCCTGCAATATAAATAGAGAAAATTAGTAAAAAAATAGTATGAACAAAGAAGAAAATTTAGGATTTTTTTACCTTGCAAGAGCACCAGAGGCTGCAGCTATCAACTATGAGAATGTGGAAAATTTTTGAATTTTAGACAAAAATTTGTCTAAATCAAAAATTTAGAGCGCAAGAGAGTAAAAGAGAGGAGAATAGGATACAAGAGGAGAGATTGGGAGGTTTGGATGAGCAAAAATGTGGCTGGTGGCTCCCCTATTTATAGGAAAAAATTTCACAATTTTTTAGATTTTTTTGATATTTTTTCGGATTTTTTTTGTCCTCCAATGGCTAGATTCAAAATCTAGCCGTTATTTCGAACCGTTGGGACACGTGTCACTTTTCTACTAGGCCAACGTGGCCGAACACTGCAGCAAACGGTCGTCCTCCTGGAACATTGTAGCGCACTATGGCACCACTGTAGTTCATACTATAGCAGGCTCTAAACCGATGCCCCCGCTCCTGCCGGCCGCCGCCGCCTCCTCCCGGCCGGCACGCCTCCCCGGCCTCCGCCCCTTCCCGCCCCCGTCTCCTCCCCGGCCACCCTCCGCCGCCGCCTCCCCGGTCAGCGCGCCTCCCCGGCCTCGGCCCCCTCCTGCGCCCTCCACCGCAGCGGCCCCCGCCGCCGCCTCCCTGCCTGCGCGCCTCCCCGGCCTCCGCCACCTCCCGTGCCCGCCTCCTCCCGGCCGCCGATGCCTGCCGCGGCGGCGCGGCCTCCACCGCCGCCCTTCGGGCGGGCCGTGCTGTACCGCCGACCTAGGCACGGTATGGCTACTTGGGCCATGCCGGCATGGCTCACGGCCAACTGTGCGGAGCCAGCCCAGGCACGTTTACTGTATCATCATGCCTAGGTCAGCCCGACAGAGCAAGGCTCATTTGAACATGTATGGATCGGGAAGAGGAATGATCTCGGCCGTTAAACTTTTATTGATGTAGTTGATTTAGGCAATGTAAAGTGAGTTGGTGTATTGTATGGTAGATATAGGGTAGATGTATAGAGATAGTGGTCACTGGTTGATTACAAATATACCTGAATTTAAGTAATTAAGGGTGCCTTCTAAAGTGCTTAAATGACTTAACTTATTTCGGCACGCAAAACAAGATAAACCATTAGTGTATGATTAATTAAGTATTAATTATTTCAAACTTGAAAAATGAATTAATATAATTTTTTTAATAAACTTTTATATAAAAAATTTTTATAAAAAATACATCCTTTAGTAGTTTGGAAAACATGCTCATGCTATCATGTTTAGAAACATACCGGTTGTATGTTATACATGTTTCTTGGTGTGCCATTTATTATCTCGATCCATCACTCAGTACAAGATGCATACTATATATCCTCTCTTCACATATTACATGTATACCAGTCTCATCAGTCTCTTGCTCGATCCTACAATCCATTTTCTAATATGGATCGGAGATACCAAGATAGGAAGCGGAAGAGAACAAATACTGCATATCAAGGTGACCAACAATAATATTAGAAATGACAGGCACACAGAATCTCAACGACGGTTGCAGCACTGAACAGAGTCATTGTAGCTTCGTCTACCAATGCTTTGGGAGTGAGACCATGGGGGGTGGAGCACTTGGTTGCGTTGCAATGGCAGCGGAGGGGAACAAGGCACGGATCCAAAGCATGCCAGTCACAACCTCGCAGCCCTCCGGTGTCGGCCTAGGTATTCTTGAGTGACCGCAACACGTGGGGCTTGGCTTGATGCTGCGCACGAGCCGCACTCACATGTGATCGGGTATTCGGGTGTGCAACACAGATGATCCGGACACGCACACACATACGCTTAGTTTAGCCCTCATCCCTTGTGACTTGTATAAGTTATGTAGCATAAATTCTAACGGTCAATGTAATGTGGGAGATTAAGAGTGTCTAGTGTTCCTATGAAAAAAAGAGTGCCTAGTGTAACATAGTGGTACAAATAAAATATAGGTAAATCCATTATGTAGACCACATCCATCTAGTGATGTGTGTAAATGTAAAGTAGAAGAACTATAAAACACAGTCAACCGTTATAAACAAAGTTTCTCCGACATCATAGTGATAGCTTAAGCAAAACAAGCTTCTATCACAACAGAATATCAATTTACATGATAAATCTTCTATCAATTCTTTGTATGTCATTGATATTTCACCGTATCCTTTATATAATTATATGGTGTTACCCATTACCTTACTAACAGTTGTGAAACATTTTGATAAAGACACAAGCCACTCCTTTGGTAAAAGAAAAATGACGTTTAACATTCCAATATTTGAGGTGCAACTCAGACCACAATTTTTTTAGTAGAATAAGATTATAAGATATAATAAGTCTATGCTATGAGATTATGAAATTACTTTTGCAAGACAAACCTACACATACCATTGTTATTTTCAAACTAAGTAATTTAAAATTCACTACTAACGAAAATTTCAAAAGTTTGGCTAGATAATGTCTAAAAACATCGTATATTAACGACCGGAAGGAACAGTACAAAAATAAGGATTCTGAAAAAACTGATAGAACAGAGGTGCTAGATGTGGCTGAATTTTACTGATCTGCTGAAAAACATGTGTTCCATGTTACTCCGATATTAAACCCTACTTATATATTCATCTGTTCGAGATGATGGATGCATTTACTTCTCTATGTACACGACCTTTCATAAGGAGGAGACGAGCTAACAGAAGTTATATCTCCCCATTCCCTCCAAAAGACTACCGGAGGACAAAGGCACGCAGCTGCAACACAACAACGCAGAGCAGCTAACAGTAAAGATGTCCCTAGCTAGCAACTACGTGCCGTGTTGCTCAATCGTTTCAGACATCTGTTCATCTGGGTTAACCTTTCCCTTTTCTCTCAACTAGCCTTGTACGGGAACGGGAGGCTTTGGGAATGATCTTGGCGCTGTCAACTCGCAGGCTTGTTGCTCAACGTGCAGGGCAATATCTGTTGAGGCCCTGTACAGTACACTATATTGATGATAGGAATAAATTAGTATAGGGAAAATCTAACTATTTATTTAAATAGGTATTTTAATAAATAATGTGTTAATTATAAAGTTACCCAGTCACTGAATCTTGGTATGATAGGACGGTTAAAAAAATAAAAAAAATCTCTAAATTTATTTTCCATATCCCACGTAGCACGAATCTCCATGCGATTAGATATTAAAAAACAAAAAAATCAGCCAAAAATAACTAACAAATTATATATATGTTTTTTTATTTTCTCATAAAATCTTTATACTAGTTATATACTATAAGTATAAGTTTTATTAATATAAAATAAATCTGGATAGTATGTTGCACCTGTAAAGGGTCTCCATCTGTTTATCAATCTTCCACGTTGTGCTAGCTGCAGGGTCTCCATCTGTTTATCTATCTTCCACGTTGTGCTAGCTGCAGGTTGATTAGTATGTCATCAAAACAATGACGGGTACCTACATAGTGATCCACGCAGTCACCTAGTTCCCTAGGCCCTGTTCTTTTCCACTACTTTTCCTAACTTTTTTTTCGTTTTCCGCGCGTACGCTTTCCAAAACGATGATTGATGTATTTTTTAAAAAATTTTCTATATGAAAGTAGCTTAAAAAAACAAATAGATCTATTTTTTAAGTTTTTAATAATAAATACTTAATTAATTACACGCTAACGATGTTTCTCGTTTTACGTGCCACTTAAATAAGCCGGTCAACTAGCTGGAAGGAACAGCACAAGTTGGCGCGAGAGGATGTTATTGTTGACATCACGTTGTGATTGCTTTCGCGGTAACGTCGCAATATGATTAGCCTTAATGTACAAATTGGTCTTCTTTTCTAAAGGTGATAAGTGGTATTCTTTAGTATTTATTGGATAGCTTAAATAAGTCATACGTAAAACGAGAAACATCATTAGCGTATAATTAATTAAGTATTTACTATTAAAAACTTAAAAAATGGATCTATTTGCTTTTTTAATCTACTTTCATATAGAAAATTTTTAAAAAACACACCGTTTATCATTTTGGAGAACATGCGCACGAAAAACGAAAAAAATAAGCTAGGGCAATAAACTAGAAGGACCGCTGCCTAAGTTAGTTCATTTTCAAGAAGCGAGAAGGAAGAACCTCAGTTAATATGCAAGAAGCAAAAGGTCGACAGAGGTCGACAAGTTCATTTTCATGTGACTTTTCTAGGCACTTTAATAAGTAAATTTTGGTTGAAATGTGGAAATTCGATGACATATATAAGAATGGGCCTTGTGACCTATATATATAGGTACTATTAATTACCAGAAGGGCTTAAAACTTAAGGATGGGTGCTTTAAATGTTTATTATTAGCTGTACAGGTAGGATTTAGCCAACTCCTTTATATAAACCATCTTGATGTGCCACAAGTATAAATAAAAAGCAGAACCGTATGTTAGCTCCTAAAAGGTTGCTCCATACTAGCACACAAGCCTACAAATCTTGTACAGAGCATCAACTCACAAGTACTACAAACTTTCATATGTTTTAATATAAATACGAACAGTTCACGCTTCAAAATTATCTTAAAAAGTCCATACTTCAGAAACACTCAGGAATAGATCTTTAGTTTATTTCTACCTACCCTAGGATACTGGGTTCATGCATGTGTCTCTTTCTCCCGTAGATAGGACCTCTTAGCACGTGTTTGAACACGAGGAAAAAGGAAAAAAAATTATGTAAAACGAGATGAGCTATTAGCATATGATTAATTGAGTTTAAATTATTATAAACTTGAAAAATTAATTTATTTGATTTTTTAAATAACTTTTATGTAGAAAATTTTTGTAAAAAACATACCATTTAGCAGGTCGAGAAGCGTGCTCATTGAAAACGAGAGAGTTTTCTTCTCCTTCCCTTGCCTTCGAACGCTACCTAAGGCAAAAGTGAAACACATTGGAAAATATGTTGTAACGCTATCAGATACTTCCCATTTACTACCTCCATTTTAAAATATAGTAACTTCTGGCTATGAATCTGGGCATGGGTCTTCCTATCTACTGTCTTCGTCCTATATTTTGGAGTATGTTCAAATACATAGTCAGAAATTGCTATATTTTGAGACGGACGAAGGTACTGATACTTAAAATTTGTTTGTTGATGTGTTCTCCAACATAATATAGGCACGACACCTGATGCTAGCACATACATCGGAGTTAGGAATGGACACGAGTAATTTGTGGATAGTTCAATAAACTAAGTTTTATTTTTGATATTTTAAAAATAAACTAAGTTTTATTTAACTTTATTTTTAAGATATTAAAAATAAAATTTAATTGAACTAAAGCCGTTCACGGATTATACGTGAACTAACCAATGTCCATTCCTAATCGGAGTGAGAAGCAGTTTTAGGAATGATCTAGGTGTCACATTTGCATTCATGGTGATGCGCCCAAAGTTAAGTTACAATTTTTAGTTGGTGCGTTACCTGTTGCAGTGACACAAGGAAGGGAGAGAGCAAACCAATTAATAATGGTGGTCTGATGCAACTAGGGAGAAAGAATCCAGACCAATATACGCATATTGGTTAATGCACTTGGAGCTGGGCTATTTAGCGAGGATCATTAGCAAAGGATATTAGCACTCTTACTGGATTATTTTATTCTTCTCATGGCCGTGAGTACTGAGTGCATTTTGGAGTCAAGGTTGTTTTCTTCGTTGTTTGTAATCGAGTCATTATTAGCAGAGGCCCTGGAATATTCTATTACCTTTAGAAGTCTTGCTGCTCTGATCGTGTGTCGTTCTTGCCGCACGGGTGGAGTCTGCTTTCAGGATTTGGACACAGTAATTGTAACCCAAACCTTCTTGCTATTTTGATTTGCTAGTAGTGCCCAATTGAGTTGAGTTGATACCGAGTAATCGGATTGGATCGTTTTCTTATATGCGTGTGCTTACCTAAATTGTTGGACGAGATTCTTGGCTGTTGCTATTCCTGCTGATCTGAGTTTTGAAGCTGAGTAGAAGTGATATATTGCTATTATATTAGTTACAGAGTTAATACGATTATTGGTATTGTAAAAAAGAAAAACAAATTAGGGTGCTCGTCGTCGGATGCTCATCACCTGGACCTAGGTCTGAAGATGAGGACATTTCTTTGAATGAAGAGATGGCAAGTGCCAGAGAGATATGCATAGTCTAATTCACGGTAAACTAAAACCTCAAATTTGTAAACCAAGTAAGCTGACCATGGATCGCTATCACTGTATACCCAGTGAAAGAAAATGAAGAGAGCTACAAAATGAAGAAGAGTTGGAGAGCTCTGATCCACTAAAGATCATATCACCGTAGTGGAATTACTCGATCAGTCACACAAATCACCGTTTTTCTCTTGTAGGTAATCACCCCTTCGTTGCGGATTGCCGGTCGATAAATTTTAGGGACGGTTGCCTATGTAATTTTCGACATATTTAGGGGGCTCATATCATTTTCGACAGATCCATCCTTCAGTCCATTAGCTAATGGAAATAGGCAGCAGAAGAGATTTTCTCAAATTGACCAACATTGGAAATGGGAGCCATGTGGAATCCCATCAATGACTGCAGTGAATCACTGAACAGAGTTTTAATAGCATCGGCCACCAAAGATCTGGGAGCAAAACCCATGGGGGTTGCAGCTCTAGTTCTCCTTCTATTTCTCTGGACGCGAAGGTCATGCATGTGGCTAAGCATTTTTTTTTATAAAATTAAAGTTCTTCACTATTATGCAAGCCAAGAAAGGTTACGAGTTTGAAGTCATCGATAGCCACCAGTGGATGGATGCACAATGCAACAAAAGCAGAGTTGGAGAAATTGATCAACAAAAGCTCATATGAATGTAGTGATCAGTCACAAATTGCCAATTGTGTCATGTAGGTAGTCGCCCCTTCGTTGTGGATAACCAAATGCAAATTGGTGAACATTGCTAAGGTAAACACACACCTCTACGGTAGTAGATACATCCAAGAAAGAAGTATGGTAAAAAAAAGGGTAGCTAGCTGGTAACCTTTTACCAGTACCAGTACCAGTACCTAGATGGTTTCCATTGTCAATAACCATTTCTCCGTTTTAAAATTTTAGATTTAAACTCTTGGCATGGCTAAATGTCATTTTTTATAGATCTGTCATCTAAAACACACTCATGGCATTTCAAGAAAATAAGCATTTTATAATTTCGATGTCAAAACTATTCCAATAATAATCCTGTCAGTATTCATGACCCTGGTTGCATCAGCCTACTCTTGCTGGTAAAGAGGGTGGTGGCTAGCTGGCTATAGTTTTCGAAAGCCTTATCTTATGGTACTATTATAACTGTCCTTACAACAAGTCTAAGATTCAACCATACCTTAAACTACACCTTCTGTAACACCCTCATAGCATCACGACATCAGAGAGTAAGCGCTGCAGGAGATTAGCGTGAATTAACTTCTACGGAACCACGATACTAGTACCAGTCCTAGAAAACCTCGCTGGTACTCGTGGTCAACCGAGATGTACCATAACAACTAATTAAATATATATTATATCTGTATAAGTTGTAACTTTGGGCAAGCCTTGAGCAGCAACCTTCAAACAGAACAGTATCAGCGGATCGACAGCGCAGCGAGAACCCAATCCACAAGCAACGACTTGGAATTAGAAAAGAAACCCTAATCTTCACTTCGACTTCACTCTTCCTGAAGGAGGAAGAAAGATAATAAATTGAGTACATACGTACTCAACAAGTCACAGGAGAAGTGTAAATATGTACGCCATCAAGGAAGGGTGGGTTTATTTCGCAAACATTTTATTTTAAAGTATTTTTCAAAATTCTAGGTGTGGGTTGTCTCAGTGTCACTGGAAAGAGGCTCTCGCCTCGATCCTGTCCGCGAATTGCTTTGCAACAACTCAAGCGGACAAATAGATTTTATCTGATTAAAGTTTCTAGTCAAGTCTACCGCATGTCAGACCATGACAGTGGTTCAAAATATATCATCTATTAATTTATTTTCACTTTCGTCCTCCTTAGGATAAAACATTATCTTATATTTTCTCTATTATTTTTCTTTCACTTTCGTCCTTTTCAGGACCTCATTCACCTCATCATCTCAACTTCGGCTCCTAGAGCCATCATATCTCTAGCACTGTGCTTCCACTCAGGAAGCCGAATCAATGATGCCATCTGATATACCGATCCACACAGGACCGTTTCAGATCACGTAATGGTCATTCATCAGCCGACCTGGCCGATTCTGGTAACGGTTCCCAACCGTAAACATGCTTTGCAAACCTTTTATAAAAACAAAGCTACACTAGAAGAATCACTTCACATTGTCCTTTACTGTGGGCATGGCTGTTCGAACAGTTCATATCTCTGTAGAGGTGTACGCTTTCCCCACACGACGCGAGCTTACTCCCTCACTAGCCGAGCAGGGGAGGTTTGGGACAAGGCCTTTCGGGAGCCATCCCAGGGTACCTCATGCCCAATAGATGGGTCAAACTCAATCAAGCATTCGGCTTACAATTTTTCCCAAACTCCTAGACCAAGTACTGGGCAAGCTTCCCTTCCTTACTCTACTCAGGAACCTGGAGATACTCTCAAACTCCTTATCCCGGCGTTCCACATCTACTAGCATTCGAGGTAACCATGTTCAGGTGGAATACTTAGCTAGGGGCGTCCCATATCACCCGTGTAGTCGCACTGTATTATGGTTAGTGCAATTCCCCAAGGAATCGGTCCTTATATGCGAATACAAAGCATCCCTGCTTAGGCGATCACTTTGCATCGCGAGTTTTCGCAAACATTTCTTTATTCCACAAACATATTGACACCGCGTGTCGGATTAAAAGATTTTATAAACCCTGGTTTTCCCATTTCGACAATATATGTGATTTGAGTGAACCATCGATACCCATACTCATAGAACACGGACGCCGAGGTAACACTGAGGTGGAGCGACAAGGAATAGGTTTTTCCAGATCTACGGAATATTGCAACTACTAGGTAGGTATGTCAGTTCGTCGAGCGAACCGAGGCCGAATCAATTTATCGTGTGCACTAAAATGTAGTTTGGCAAATAAAAATATTTTATAAACTAGAAGCAATATGTTTAAAGAGTGACTTACCTCAGTCTTCGTCTTCAAAATCCTCAAAAATCCGAGTCCGAAAGAATTTCCGTCATCGTCGACTACACATAACGAGAAAACATGCAAAAACCCTAAAAATAAAATACTATTATTAATAATTAATAGTGCCATGAGGTAGATCTCAATTTTAGAAAAAATTCGAGACTTGAATAGGGTTGATCGGAGTTATGATTGAAAAGATATGAATTTTTGAAGTTTAAATGATTTTTTAGAATTAAAAGGATTTATCTAGGTTTGGAAATGGAATATGCCAGGGGAATATTCCCTTGGCTGACAGGTGGGGCCCTTGGTCAGAGAGAGAGACGAGAGCTGAGGTGTAGGGCCCTCTTATCGGTGACATAGAGAGAGAGGGGATGACAAGGGGGCCCACATGTCATGCACTGTGAGAGATGGTGAGAGGCCACTTGTCAGGGGCTGAGGGGATGCTGGTCCACATGGCAAAGAGATAAAAAAAGGGAGGGGCCACATGTTAGTGGGACCAAAGAAAGATTATAGGATTTAATCTTGCGGGCCCACATGTCATATAGTAGGGGTGGTAGGGCCGCTGTCAGAGGGAGAAATGGAGGCCAGAAGAGAGAGCGAAGAGGCAGGGCCGCCTTGTCAGTGAGATAAAGAAAGGGCGAGAGAGAGAGAGAGGGAGAGGCCCGGGGGCTTCGGTGGGGTGATGCAATGCCAAAGAAAGGGGAAAGGGGCTCACCAGAGAGGAAAAAGGGAAGAAATCACGGCAGTGGTGGCGGCGGTATAGAGCTTGGGTTGGCTATGGCGGCGCGGCCACGGCGAGGGACGATGGGGAAAGAGGAGGGCGACCGGGTTTTATAGGGGAGGAGCTATGCTAGAGGACGAGGGAGAGAGTCGGTTCTTGGACCTCGATGCGGCATCAATGGCGGTGCTCGGTGCGTGAGTGGTTACGCCGGCCGAGGCAACTGCTGGCGTGGGACAGTGGGGAGTCCGAGGCGGTCGGGCGGCAGGTTGACGACGAGGAGGCTGAGGAGGTCGGGGCGGCACCAAGAGAGGGGAGCCGTATACGCTTATGGCATTGACACTCGGGCATTTGACCGAGCACGTGGGGTGCGTGTCGGTCGGAGCGGAGGAGAGGGATGGATCCAACAGACGGGGCCCGCGTGTCGGCGACATGGCGTTCGCTAGCGAGGCTGATGGGTGGGGTCACAGGATGGTTCGGTTGGAGGGGATGGCGAGCGGGTCCCGTTGGTAGTGGGCGCGGCACGGGGAGCAGAGCTCACTAACAAGTGGGCCCGGGGGGCAAAGAGTGCGGGGTGAGGAGAGAGGCCGAGTGAGGCCGTGCAGCTAGCTGGGCCGAGGGAGGGGGAGGCGGCCCGAATTAACAGTAGCATTTCTCTTTTTCCCAAGGATTTTTCAGTGAGGGTTTTTAGGATTTTGAAGGGTAGTTTCAAAATTTGAATTTTGGATTCACAAAATTCTAGAGATACTTTTGGACTGAAATTTGGATGCTAATATGTTCTTTTGAAATGGATTTGAATATTTGGATGAAATTTTGAGGAAAGAAATTATCGATGCTTTATATCGGCAATAATAATATGGGGCTACTTGTGAGACCTAAACTTGATGGACTGCAAAGGAACACGAACAATTTATACTGGTTCAGGCCCTCAAGATGACGTAATACCCGATGTCCAGTTGTGGTGTATTGCCTTTGAGGTTTCTCTGGTGAGATTCTTCTTCTGCCCTCAGGAGGCGCTTTGCCTCCCCTTATATACTGGGGGATAGGGTTACAGAGTAGAAATCCCAGTCGTACTTTGACCAAGGGATTTCATTCTAGGAATACAACGTGTCCAATTAGGACTATATCCTTTCGTTGTCGTGTAAGGCAATGTATGCCAGTCCTATTGTACCCCAAATTATAAGGTTAGGCCCATCCTCTATCCGAGTGACTCTAATGCTTTTCATGAGGTACCCGAGGCCCATGGCCTCCATAGCAGCCCCTGAAACCTTCATAGTTATCACGCCCAGAAATTTAGTCAATTTCTAGACTATTTTGTGTATTAAAATCCTTATCCAGGAATCAAGCCAAGGTATACAAAATGACAAATTAATAAACAGATCCAAACGTAAACGAAGCGCAGATACTTACAGAAGATGCACTTAGTCCTCACACAGAAGAAAACAGCAGCGGAACGGTAACTAGCGTGACTTCAGCTCCACACCATAGGCAAGCTCAAGTAGGGTATAAGCCAAGGTCTTCAAACTCAACTTCGACACGAACGGTCTTCACTTCTGAAAAGGGGGACATAGCAAGACTGAGTACCACCCACCGTACTCAGTAAGCCACACCAATGATGCATTTGTGCACGGGATTTCAAAGGGAGGCTAGTGGTTCATTTGCGTAAAAGCAATTGTAAATAGTAGTAGTTCGCAAATGATAAAAGGGTTGGTTAATTAATCAATATTAAACCTCTACTGATCAATATTACACCATGTTAACCAGGCCCCACTGATCAATGTTACACCACATTAACCAGGCCCACTGATTAACGTTACACCATGTTAACCAGGCCCCACTGATCAATCTAAACTATACCAGTTCCATTAGGTCAAATTAATTAAAGAAGAGTGAGACTATTTACGGTGAGTTTTGACCAACATGCCCATAACCGCGAGCGCGGCTATTCGAATAGATTTAATTCTGATAAGAGGTATACAACTTTACTCACAAGACACAGCCCCACACAAGTTCCCGTGTGCCGGTGCATCACCACGATACCCCGTAAGAGGCTGTGACAGGACCGTTCACGCAACCTCTCCCTAACCATTCACACCACGCTGAGGTTGCACCCGCCGCCAGGATACCCCACATTGGTCAGGCTACCCCCTTTGTGCCACAATGGATCCGAAAGCCAACCAACCCTACCCGGGCCGACCCAACTCCATCACGCCCATCCTCCATCGGTGCCTAGGAGAGGGAGAAGAGACGCTATAAGCCCTGCCGTTGCCCACGCTAGCTTGTGAAAAGTATGAGTAATTGCCTAAGGGGTTCCCGCGAACCGGTCCTTAATTGCCATGGGTGCGACCAGCAAAACCATGCACCCACAGCCCGCCATTTGGGGTCAAATTTTAGTAATTTAATAGTAACATATCCAAAGTTCTACTTTTCCAACATTGAGTCGAACCAAAAGGTAAACGATGATATTTAATCCCCAGATGAACTAAGTTGCTAAGCATGGCTAAGCAAGTCCTATCTCTAGCCAAGTCATCCAATGAGACATAAGCTAGTCAGATTATCACCCAAAGTTATCAATGAATGGATAACAAATAAACAGGGTCTTAAGCAAACGGATAGGTTGTCCTATATTTCATGTAATTGGCAAAACATGCAATTTATTTACAAATTGTAAAATTTTTCATAAAGTAGGTTCAACATGCTCAAGGATGAATGTGTGACTTACCTTGCGAGCAAACGTCTTTGATTGCCCTTCCGAACTATTCCGTAGACTCTGCGGTTCTCTGAAATGGTGATTACATGTAACTACACGCAAAACGACAAAAACCCTAAGAAACTCTAAATAAATAGTACATAAAAATTACATAAACAAATAAAGCATGATTTTAGATGAATTTAGGAAGAAGAACGGGTCGAAACGGAGTTCGGACGAAAAAGATATGGCTTCCGGAATATCGAATTTAGAATAAATCCGAAAAGAATTGGAAAAGAATATTCTCTTGGCATTAAATTAAAAGAATTATTTTTGGCACTGGAGAAAGAGTGTCAATGTCATGGCTCACAATTTCGAGGAATAGCTGGAGTGGTGGATTAGGCTAGGGCTGATAGGGCACTGGCGAATTAAAAAGAGTCAACGGCTGGGATTCG
Source organism: Oryza meyeriana var. granulata (assembly GCA_003991445.1). NCBI lineage: Eukaryota > Viridiplantae > Streptophyta > Magnoliopsida > Poales > Poaceae > Oryza > Oryza meyeriana. The sequence continues at coordinate 243,475 of RYFJ01000696.1, read as the reverse complement.
ATCTGGATGGATTTAAACGGCCGAGATTGGTTTGGTATTTTATGTGGATCTAGTACTCAGGCGGATTGGGTCACGACGATCCGACGGGTAGGATGAATCTTGGAGAAATCCATCGGTCAGGATCAGATTAAGATTTTATGTGTTTTGGATGGCTACGATTGAGTTTTCGAGAATTCTACGGATGGAATCGGATTAGATGATAGTTTATGGACCCACTTGCTATAGAGAGGATCCATACATCTGTCACGGAGGAAGGAGACACAGGAGGTGGCCCGCACGAGGGTGACACGCGTTCGAGCTCTTGTCATGGTTGCACGCAGAGGGGCTCGGCCACGCCGTTCGGCAGACGACGGCACTGAGTGGCGAAGGTCGGTGGCGCCGAGGGTAGCAGGGGAAACCGAGGTGCCGACGATGCGAGGCACTGAGAGGAACAGGAGGCTCACCCACGTCGGCATCGGAGAGCTGATGACGGCGACGGCGACGTCCACACCGGCAGCGATCAATGATGGCACCGGGACAGGATGGAAGAGACGGAGGCGAGGCCGACGGCTGGGCGACGGGCGGCATCGACGACCATGACACAGAGGTACAGGAGTGGAGAAGATGGGGACGGTGAGCAAGCTCGGCTTGCGGGCTCATCGGCGGCGCACGAGGGCGACGACCGGCGACGAAGCGACGAGGACGACGGCGACTCGGCCGCGAGGACGAAGGGCGGCACCCGGCAGGCAGGACGGCTATCGGCACGGCCGACGTGGCTAGGCGACGGCAACGGCACTCCTTGGTGCGGCGGCGTCGACGACAGACTGGGGCGGCGGCTCCGGGGCTGGGGAAGGAACGGGGCACCGAAGGAGGAAGAGAGGAAGAGGGGCGGCGGCTTCGGGACGACCGAGGGAGCAGAAGGGGCGGCTGCGCTGGGCTTCGGGGAAGGGGCGGCGCCGAGGAGGATGCTCACCTCGGGGCGGCAAAGGACGGCGACTGCTGTAGCCGAGCGGCGGCGCTGGCTCCTGGCGTCGGCGCGGCTTCCAGAGGCGGCGGCGCTCGGTAGGGGCGAGGAGCGGCAGCGCACAGGAGCAAGCACGCGGCGGCGGCAGGGCGACAGCAGAGGAGACGGCGGCGATCGTCGGCTCACAGGCGGCGGCTCCGGATGGCGCGAGGCGATGGCCCGGGCGGAAAAGCGCAGCGGGGCGGCGGGATAGGGCGGCGGCGGAGGTGCAGGCGGTGGCTTCCTAGGGCGGCGGCGCACTGGAACAGAACAGCGGCGACAGGGATTCCCGATGGCAGCGGCGGCTGCAGTGGCGTGGGCGGCGGCAGCCACGAGCTGGCGGCGGCGAGCTTCCACGATGGGGAGCGAGCTGGGCGCACAGGAGAGCTCGGAAGAAAGAGGAAAAAGGGAGAGGAAGGCATGGGCGGGCCACTTATGGCCTCGAGGTGGCGATTTGAGGCTGGGGTGAGGCGGATTTTGAGGAGGAGTGGGCGCCGACCATCACGGCGACGTGGGCGCGATCCAGCGCCGCTTCTCGGGGAAGTGGGGGAGAAGGAGACGGGAGGTGGAGGGGACCGGTCCGGGGCGGCGTGGGAGCATGGCGGCGCGGCGGGGGCCAGGGCGGCGTGGGCCAGGGCGAGGTCGGCACAGGCCGGGCGAGCAGGGGCAGGCCCGACAGAGAGAAGCAGGGAAGAAAGATATGAACAGGAGGGAGGAAACCAGAAAGGAGAGAAAAATAAAAGGGGAAAGGGAAAATTGGAAGAAAAAGAAAAGAGAAAAGAAGGAGAAAAGGTGGAGATTTTTGGGGATTTTTTCAAAAATTCTCTAAATTTAGAATTTAAATTTTAGAATTTCAAGAAGTATTAGGAATATCGGAAATTGGAAAATTGTTCGGAATTTTGGAGGGTCGCGAACGTTGGCGTATATATATATTTGGAAAATCGAAAACGTTGAAACACTTTTGAAAATCGAAATATTTCTTTGGAATCGAGGAGATTCACCGGAATTTTTGGAACCCTCCAAGTATAAGAATATTTTGGGAATTTCTAGAATACTGTAATGAGTTAGCAGGAATATTCCGAAATCAGAAAAAATTAGGAATATTTATGGAATTAGGAACTTGGGGAAAAATGGAGGGTATTTTGCGTCGACTGAGAAATTAGGATATTCGAGGAATATATTTCACGGAATTCGGGAAACGGAATAAATGAACTTCCAAAATATGGGAAATATTTTGGGAGTCGAGAACGGGATGGGGGGAATAGTTTAGGAAACATTCAATCGCTTGAAATATCGGTATATTTTGAGAATTGGAACGTCGAGGAGGTTTTAGGGTTCCGGAGCGACACGAAACCCTAGAAGAAAAGGGAGTCAAAGTTCACGATAAACGGGAGACTTCAAAGGACTAAACCGGAACGACTCGAGTAGGGGAAAAGACAGGGATTTTATTATAGATTTATCTAATTATAGAAATGATCTTTGTCCCATTAAAATTAATTCTGGAGCTTCGAAAATTCTGAGAAAATTTCAAAGAGCTTATTAAATCGTGGGGAATTTACCAGAAATAAATGCCACCACGAACACAAAGAGTTTATTATCATAAATACTTAAACGCTTAAAATATTTCGACAAAACCCTGGGAATATAAAAGCATCCAAGTATTTATTTTAAAATTTCAACTTGGGATTTTTAATATTGGAAATTTTGAAATTTTATTAAAACATGTTTCTTAAACAAAAATTTTCTAGTGTATTCTTATATTTCGATTTACCCAAAAATAATTTTTAATTAAACCGATTTTCTGGGTGTGACAATAGTTGAGTCACAGCTGATGCCGAGTGCTCATTCTCCACGGTGAAGAATTCCTAAGTGCATTGCTCCTGAGTACTTCTTGTCCGAATGCTTCTTCTCCTGAGTCCTCATTCATGTCAACTGGTAATGTGGCTATGAAGAGCTTCATAGAAAAATATGAATAGTGTGCGTCGAATAGGCGCACCTATTAGGTGTAGCCCCCGATTTTATGTTTAATTGTGAAACAATTAAACATAAAGTCAAAAATCTTTAACCTTTCAATCTTTCCTGAGTAGTATACTATATGGAAATTAGACTCTTCACATCATGTCAGCTGGAAGAATTTTTGCTCAGGGCAATTTTTGGCTAAGCATGTAAGCCAAGTACCACTTTTGGATTTTAATCTAATATGTGGTCAGGTGTGCTTGAGAGATACTTGCATCCCCAATTTTAATGGAGACCAGCTGTTAATCCTTATAAGGATATATCCTTAATACCTTAAAATAATCAAAATACCCAAATGTACACACCCGGCTGTAGGCTTAGCATGAAGCGTACCTGATTATTTAATCGGTTCTTATAAAATAGTACCTGCATCGCGATTTTAACGCGACCAGCGGACGACCCAATAGGGCATGTTATTTAAGAACTCATATTTTTGGCTTACTATTGAATAAGTCAGCCTAAACAGACCTACCCAGTGCAAGCTTATAAAATCCAGAGATTTTGATCATTGTTCAATCTGCCCGTTGCTTTGAGGGTGTACCACTGAAGCGTAACAAATTTTCATGCCGAAATCTTTGAATATGCCGCCCATGAACCGAGTGCGTTGTCCATAATGATGCAATTGAGGATGCCTGATCTGTAGATCATACTCAGTATGCGTTGCACATATAATAGTTTGCAACTCCTGTGCCGGTAGGTGAGTTTGCCGAACGAAAAATCGACATCCCTTGTAGGACAAGACGAGTACTTCAGCGTCGGTAACCGTAATTTGCCATAGGAATTCTTGTCTGCAAGCCTTTCCGACTTATGTTCAGGATGCAACATGGTTGCCACAAATGCTCGAGTGGATATATTGTAGGATCTACTTGCCCTCCTCAGGTGTGACGCAGTGCATGAGAACTCCAGATACGTTTTGATGATATAGGTCTTCTCTAACTACGATAAAGGTTTTGCTTCGTCGCTTGATTTACTCAGCTTCGTTGCAATCTTTAGGAAGTTCATCTTCCAGTAGGAATCGAATGATTGGGGTCTTCCAGTCTTGAAAAATAATGAGCACCTCCGTAGGTTTTGGTTTTGATGCTGCTGCCGACTGAGCTCCAGTAGTGGCTTGTTTCCCTGTTTTGGCCAAAAAGGTACCCAAACGCTGCGCTAGCGCAGGATTCGGCTGGCGACCCTCTTGGGCCATACCCAACCTGGCAAAATTGTAGCCGAATAAGGTACCTGAACCTCGCATTAGCATAGGATTTGACTGGCGACCCTCATGGGGCGTACCCTACCCAACAAAGTTGTAGCCAAATAAGGTACCCGATCCTCGCATTAGCATAAAATTTGGCTAGCGACCCTCATGGGGTGTACCCTACCTAACAGAGTTGTGGCCAAATAAGGTATCCGAACCTAGCATTAGTATATGATTCGGCTAGCGACCCTCATGGGCGTACCCTACCCAACAGAGTTGTGGCCAAATAAGATACCCGAACTTAGCATTAGCATAGGATTCGGCGAGCGACCCTCATAGGGCATACCCTACCTAGTAGTGTGGTACCCGAGCTCCGACTGGCGCCGGAGGTCGGTTATTAGCTCACATGGAGCGTACCAAAGTAAAGGTGACATTCGAATCCTAACTGGCGCGAGTACTCGGTCAATAGCCCTCGTGGAGCATTCCAAGTGATTTTTGAAGTGTCGCACTTCAAGTGTATCATGGCAGACTGGTCCAGCCCCTGAGCGTAGGAGATAGGCTCATAGCCCCAAGTTCCTGTTACGCGTATCCGGAACTGGCCTGTTCGGTATTGCACGAGTTGGGAATGGGGATGCCATCCTTGTATTTGAGCTTTTAAGCCTCTGAGCATGTCATTTATCATTCTGATAATCTTCAGTTCTAGGAGATCAAAGACGGTTGCGACCGACTGTCTCAATGAAGTTGTCTGATTTGCGTTTGCGGTTCCCAGTCTTAGTCGGGGCCGCGTCATTGATATCCTTCCGCTCCTTCTATCAGGGTGCCTTTTTGTCATCGACGGCCTCAGCAACAGCGTCGACTGAGTCGGCGTATTTATTCGCCATGCCGAATAGAGCTTTGACAGAACTTGGAGGCTTCCGAGTGAACTTAGCGATGAACGGGGTGTCCTTGACTCCTTTTCGAAAGGCGACGATGACGACCTCGTCCTTGATCTTCGGGATTGAATTCCTCTTCTCAGAAAACCTTTTGATGAAATCACGAAGAGACCCATTCTTCCTTTGATGGCACTGATACAGATCGTACTCGGAAGATGGCCTCTCGTACGTTCCTTGGAAATTGGTGATGAAGCGTTCCCAAAGTTCTCCCCAAGGGCCAATTGACCTCTTAGGAAGTCCAGTTAGCCATGTCCTCGCCGAGTCGGCTAGAGCAACTAGGAGGTAATTAGCCATGGCCTTGTGATCTCCTCTAGCTGCTCGGATCGCTAGAGTGTAAACTGTGTGCCAGGACTCGGGGTTGGTCTTCCCGTCGTATTTTTTAATTTTAGTCAGCTTGAAGCCTGATGGCCAGTCGACTTGTTGCAGCTCCTGGGTGAAGGCCGGTACTCCTTCATCAGCATGAGGACTCTGACTCCGACTATGGTTGTGAAACCACTCATGGTGGAGGCCGAAGAGCTCATTCTCGTTTTCTAGTCGGCGATGCTCATCTTCCTCGCGTTTGCAGCGTTGTACGTTGATGTCTTGCCGAAGATCACGTTGTAGTCGGCCTCGGACATCCTAGTTATCCCAACGGTCGTCTTGATGTTGGCGCCGCCGGTCGTTATTGTGGTTGCCGAGTGACGTGTGGCGCGACTCTGTGTGCGGCTGACTGGGGCTAGCCGCTCGACATCGTGTTGTGGTAGATGAGACTGCCGTTGGAGAAGCCGACTTGTTGGTCGGTATGAGAATGTCACCTGACTATTAACGCTGCTGGCATGCAGCAGCGGTGATCATAGCTTTAATCCTTGCTATCATTGGAGTGGCCTAGTGATCGGGCCCAAATTGCAGTGTATCCAGTAAGGTTGCAGCGGCCACAACGTTCTGTTGAGGGGTCACAAAGACGTCATCGTCACCGACACGGGTTTGGAGGATGTCGCGTTGAGCAGTGCGCCAGGCCTTGCGTAGATTGTCGTTGCGAACATCGCGCTCGGCCTGCAGGCGTCATGCGTCTTCCTCCTGTTGTTCATGTAGTCGGCGGGCTACCTCTTCTTGCAAATCGTGTAGTCGGCGTGCCTCCTGAGTGGGAGTTGAGCCTTGGACGCTATGAAGACTTCATGTGGTGGAGAAAAGCTCGCCGAAGTGCTGTCCGACTAAGAGTCGGAGTCGGAATAGTTTATGGGAGTAATGACGACCCCGACCTCCCTAGATCTAATCTCGAGCGGCTCTATGCCGTATCTGAGTTTAACTCCAGGGGACCGGATTTGCCGCGTCGGATGCTGATTGAAGTTATCCGTGGCATTGCCGAGTCCGAATGGGAGATTGACGATCTCCTCCTCTCTTAGCCCAATCTCGGCTGGCTAAAGACCGAGTCCGAGTCGAACACCGAAAGAAAAAGTTGTCCCTAGACTCGGGCATGTTAGAGATCGCCACAGCATGTCGACGATGATCGCTACAGCGTTACATAGGCCGACTTGCGCGGAGTTGGCCTGGTCCCTGGCCGATCGGATTGGATCCGAGTCAGACAGGGTGAGGTTGCCGAATTTGTCAGCGACGAAGTTGAGGCTCCCGAAGGTGATTGTTTGCCCGGGGAAGAAGTTGATGCCGTCGACGCCTGTTGTTGAATCCATCAGGCTTGTCGAAGATGATCTCGCCGATGCCCCTACTTGGTGCGCCAACTGTCGATGTTTTATATCGGCAATAATAATATGGGGCTACTCGTGAGACCTAAACTTGATGGATGGTAAAGGAACACGAACAATTTATACTGGTTCAGGCTCTCGAGATAAGGTAATACTCTACGTCCAGTTGTGGTGTATTGCCTTTGAGGTTTCTCTGGTGAGATTCTTCTTCCGCCCTCAGGGGGTGCTCTGCCTCCCCTTATATACCGAGGGACAGGGTTACAGAGTAGGAATCCCAATCGTACTCCGACCTAGCGATTTTCTTCTAGGAATATAACGTGCCCGACTAGGACTATATCCTTTCCTTGTCGTGCAAGGTAATGTATGCCGAGTCCTATTGTACCCCTAATTACAAGGTTAGGCCCATCCTCTATCCGAGTGGCTCTAATGCTTCTCATAAGGTACCCAGGGCCCATGGACTCCACAGAAATAGAGGGGAAATTCACGGGAAATTTGAACTTGATTTTAGATTTGGGATGGGGAATTTTGGGGGATTTTTAGAAGGGACGTCCATATGAAATTTTGAATTCTTTTTTTGGGGAGGAATAAAATAATGAAAATTTTATTGAAGGGTTTGGAAGGGGAATTCAAATTGCAAAATTCGAATTTGAGATTTAAATTTTTGAATCGGGTTTTTGGATTGGGGAATTTTGGAGGTTCCAAGGAGGGATAAATTGAGATCTTGGCACTTAGTCCTTAGACATACACACAAAGATTAAAATTTTTGAAATTAGGGTTTTATAAAATAGTTTTTTAACGGCCCAAAAATCGGGACGTTATAAGCCTACCCCCCTTGAAAAGAATCTCGACTCTGAGATTCGAGATAAGGGGAACGACGAGGGCTACAAAAGAGAAACTACGGCAACTTCAGCTAGCTAGGTCTTCGACGATCCTTCAAGGCTCAAAATTCTGAGCTTTGTTATTTGGGTCTTGGCAAAAGTATCGTAGTCTTCACTTGTCCATGTTAGTCTCTTGTTTAGCATGTCATGTCGTCTTGCGGATATGCCTACTCTGGTGGGTCCTGATCTTCTGGTCCTTCATCTATGGCTTCAGTGCTCAGGTTAGCTTGTATTTCTTCTGTGTCTATGTTTATTTGAGATTTAAATTTTTGGATTGGGGAATTTTGGGGGTTCCAAGGAGGGATAAATCGAGATCTCGGCACTTAGTCTTAGACATACACACAAAGATTCAAAATTTTGAAATTAAGGTTTTATAAAATATTTTTTTAACGGCCCGAAAAATCGGGGCGTTACACCTTCAAACAAAACGCTACTCTTGCTCCAAACGTATTATCTTTTCTACATTAGTTTTCTCATGTACCAGATTTCTACATGGAGACGATATAATTCTCCAGGCTCCATAAGTACTAATAGACAAACCCAAACTACTTTAAAACCTATTATTTACATAATACATCCTGCCGAAACTTCCCATCCATTACTATTGTTGAAGATGCACGCTTAATTATCTGTACATATGTACGTAAGTACGTGTGTATATATATATATATATATATATATATATATATATATATATATATCCTCTTCACATATGGGTCATTAGTTCCTTTCTCCATCCTTTGGTCGCTAATAGAAACTAGAAGCTATTGGCGTAAAATCACGTTATACCACACACGTAAGCATCTTGTGTGCAATCCACAGCAGCACTTGAAGACGCGCCGCCGTAGGGGGTAGATGTTGTCGAATGATCACCCGAGAGGGATCCCATCGGGGTGAACGTGCGCCGGTTTGTCCTAGACTCGGTAGGCCAACTAGGACGTCCTCAAACGCCATAGAGACAAGAGACAATGAGCAATTGGGGGTTAAAGGAGAATAGACGTAGGATATAGATAGCAAGAAGGAGGGAGATGTAAAATATAGAGGGTAAAGGTAGTAGATTGATTTTGATGATTGATTGTTTGTTGTTTCAATCGGTCTTGCCCCTATATTTATAGGAGGGGTGGTTTTGCGTCTACAAGGCCTTTTCCACGTCCTATTAGGCTTACAGATCAATTAGGACTTTAAAAACCTCGGCCTCAAGCAAGGAAACACGAGAAATACCTAAATTGGAATCGGACTCGGGGCTGACGGTTTGACCGCCCAGACACCTGCGATCAGACCGCAGTTCATTGTCCGGTCTGACCAACCACACAATGACGGTTAGACTAGCCCTCACGGGAAAGCTCCGGTCTTTTCTAAATTTGGCTTGAACTTGCTATAAATCTAAACTAGTGCCAAATTTAGGTGTCAATAGAGGCAGATGAGAAACACATGCTATTTGCCTATTTCTCAAGTTGATCAACACTGGAAATGGGGGTCATGTGGAATCCCATAAACGGTTGTAGCACTGCTCAGAGTTTTAGAACAACATCGGCTACTGAAGCTCTAGGAGAGCACCATGGGGGTCACAACCCTTGTTCTCCTCATACTCGCAGCAGGCATCAATCATATAAAAAAAAATGGAGTAGCTATTAGGCCATTCCTAGTGCAGTTTTTAACTGGGTTTCATTCTTATTTAATACTGTGACACATCAGCAAATTTAATAACTTGACAAGTTAATTATGAAGAGAGAGAGGGGCAGGGAGTTTCATTGGGACGAAACTCGTCGGTCACAGTTATCAACACCATTGAAACCAGGTGACACTTGCACTGGGGCGGTATCGTTTCATTCTAACGCGTTTTGGGGATCTAGTGCGCCACCCCCCTCCATGTGCTTGCTCCCCCTCCCCGGGCGACCGCGCTCGATCCCCCTCCCCGCGCTCCCCTTTCCCGTGCGCCTCCCTCTTCCCGCGCTCGCGCCTCCTTTTCCCTGCCTCAGGTATAGTCACAATAGAGACAGGCTCTGGCGGCGGCGGCAGAGGCTCTTCATCGGTGGCGGCACACGAACCCCGTGGTGTGATGCCTCGCCGTGAGAAGATGGGGGCCGGTGCCTCTAACTCACCAACAGCTCCAACACTCCAAGCAGCGCCACAGTAGCCAGGCTTGGTGTATTCAGATTCAATGCCCCAAGCACAAATTACAGAATGGTGGCCCAGATCTGAAGGTAGCAGCTGTTCAAGTCATTGCTCACATGAAACCCAATCAGCAAATCCATGGTATGATTTCATAGTTCGTTCAGGTCAATCTGTGATTCAGTAGAAAACCCTTGCCCAACTCAAATGTGTCCTCTGTTATGGGAATGTCTTGTGGAAGATGCAGAGGGAGAAGCTCCAATTAGTGCATCATGGTTGTTTACTAACAGCTAGTAGCGCATTGGTCTTTTTCAGGAGGATTATAGTGAAGCACAAAGGAAAAGGACGATTTCAGTCTTAGCTGGATTTGATTGTTTCTAACAAAGTTGCATTTAGATTTAACAAATCCATGCAATTTTTTCTTTTAGCTTTTCTGATAACTAGGCTTAATTGAGTACAAATTACCATTGTAATAACTTCTAGTATAGCCTATAGGCCTGTAGGTTAGTCATCAACAACTTGGAAATTGGAAGCAGCTGGACATAAACTGGATAGGCTCTATCAGATATATGCTTGATTGTTCTCAGATACATAGCATATATATGCTCAACATCATGGTGTGGAATTATCTGACACATATATGCGTCCTAGCATGCTATCTTCAGAAATAAGCAGAACACTGCCAGGCTAATACTTTGGGGAAACTAACGTCATTTTGTAGGATGAACAATACTGTTTCTAATTAGTGTGTAGGCAGAATTTTGACGCTGGTGACGCCATGATTAAACATCTTGTAGGACAGTATGTCAAGGAAATTTTGAATCCTGTCAGGTAGATGAGTCATGGTAGGAAGAAATCAATTTCGTTTTGCCTCTACCTCTCTGTACTGCAATTTTATCTGATCTGATCACATCTTTTCTGGTTTTTTAGGGGATATCCACAAGTGGTTTTGTAAATTTTATAAATCAAGGACAATTTCTGCCGCCGCCATCACCACCGCTGCACTAGACAAAATTTCCATTTTGTTGACTTACTCAGAGCTTGAACCAATATCTCCACCACCGCCACCATGTACCAAAGGGACTCCATCAGCATTAGGATTGTCGGCCAAACAAGCTACATCAAAACAAAAAAAGGCCACGATCAACATTGACATGGACAATGGTGTTGAGGCAAGTAGGTCAGCAAAGAAAAGACATTGGACTCATGATGAGAAAGTTAGACTAGTAATCACCCTACAAGAAACCTTTCTTCAAATATGGTACATGAAGTGGCATAATGTTCCCTTTCACTAAGTTGCTTACTTTCCATTTTGTAGGCAAGTGCTTGGCTGAATAATTCCAATGACTCGATCAATGGAAACGACAAGAAAGGTGATACATTTTGGGGATAGATCACTGATGAGTTTAATAAGAATGCCCCACTAGATCGTAAAAGAGACTCCAACCAACTTAAAATACACTAGACATGTCTAAAGTCAGTGATCAATGATTTCAATGACTGCTGGAATAAGGTAACTAAAGTTAATAGAAGCGGCATGTCCGACGATCAACCGATGGATGAGACACAACAAATGTATACAAAACAGCATGGTAAGCCTTTTGTGCTGGTGCATTGGTGGAGGACTCTCAAAAACGAACCAAAATATGGAGGCCATGGGTCCTGGGTACACCTAATAGGTGGCACAATTAAGCACAAAGTCGGGGGCTACACCTAATAGGTGCACCTATTCGGCGCACACTATTCATACTTCTACATAGAGCCCTTCATAGTCTCGCTGCTAGCTGACATGAAGCAGGACTCGAGAAGAAGAAGCACTCGGACAAAGAATACTCGGGAGCAATGCACTCGGGCAATCTTCACCGTGGAGGATAAGCACTCGGCATCAGCTGTGACTCAACTATGAAGGTCTCAGGGGCTGCTGTGGAGGCCATGGGCCCGGGTATCTCATGACAAGCATATGGGTCACTCGGATAGAGGATGGGCCTAACCTTATAATTAGAGATATAATAGAGCTCGGCAGACTTAGCCTTGTACAATAAAGAATATACAGTCCTAGTCAGGCAGGACATATCTCTAAGAGGAGATCTCTTGGTCGTAATCCGGCTGGGACTCCTACTTTGTAACCCTGTCCCCCAGTATATAAAGGGAGGCAGGGCGCCCTTGAGGGCACGCATACAAAGACAGAGAGGTTCATCAGAATCTCCACAACTATAATTCCTCAAAGGAATACACCACAAATGGACGTAGGGTATTACCTCACATCGAGAGCCTGAGCTAGTATAAACTCCCGTGTTCCTTTGCAGTCCATCGAGTTTCGATCCGACGAGTAGTCCTATATTCATATTATCGGTGTAAAACATCGACACAATTGGAGAAAGAAAAGAACAAGAGCATGCTCATTGATGTTGATGATGACAGAGGTGGAGAAAGAAAAGAACAAGAGCGTCCCATTGGGAGAGAACAAGCAAAGGCTCAACGCAATGGGATGCGCAAGGCGGAGGAAGTTATGGATGGTATTGCCCTCCTAGGAGAGAATGTAAACAAAATAGTTGTGGTGCAGCAAGAGCGTAAACAAGAACATGAGAAGGCGACAAATGCATAGCTTGAAATCTCAAAGATTCAACTCAAGGCTGCAACGAAGCAGAAGGGGGCAAAGTTGCTGGAAGTTTATATTCACTTTTGAAACAAGACACAAGACAGATGACCGAAGAGTCGAAGGCTAGAAGAGAGAAGGCATTGGCGAAGATGGAGCTCAAGCTGTTTGGGGATGATGACGAAGCATAAAGTGATCTGATCATGCAATTGGATATCCCTCTTGTAGCCTACTATTTTGTTTGCTAGAATTTTATTATTCACTTTTGAGATCTTTCATTCTTGTTGGTACTGTGTGAAAAGAGGTTTTGTAACGCCCAGAAATTCATAACCAGAATTCTAAATATTTCTATGCATTAAATCCTTATCTAGGAAAACCAGGGTACACAATACCAAGTGATGAGGACATCACTAGCTCGGATATGACCATAGTTACCTTATGTATTCATCAACCAAAGGTGCATACTTTCAACGTAAGATTTACGTGTTATATATTTGAACAACCGTTACTATACCATGAGTTTTGTGTGTTCTCGTTTGCAGAGATACTTGCTTGGGTGAAGGAAAAGAGACCGAGCGCAAGGAATGCATGGATGACCAAAGAAGTTTGTTGGGGACCAAACCAAGACCTTACCCAAGTCTACTCCTACATTACCACGTCACTTTTGATCCAAAGAAGGCAAAAGATGAAGTTCTGCACGTTTTGATTTGGATTCGGGCCTCCTGATAGTATCAACTTCAAATGGACCTAGCCGTTGATCTAGAAGGACTCTCGGGGCCCATGAGTACTTGTTGGAAAGTTTATGGAGTTTACTTTCAGATGGTTTTGATCCGACATTGAAATTCCTCCTGAACTGTCTGAAATCGTCGAAACAAGACACGTACCTCTTCCAGTCTGATTTTGTTTGGGCCTTGGGCCTTATAATTGTGTCGTGGGCTAAGCCCAAGGGGTGTGCGCTCTAGGGTTAACCCTAGGACGTCCCAACTTATATATATACTGTAGCTGTCGTTGTTTAGAGGTGGGTTTTGCTTAGATTATTCTGGCATTGCAGTTTCACCTTCTAGATCGGTTTGTAGAACCCCAACTTCGTGTGCTAAACATTCATCTGCAATTCAGATTGTGTTTTTCCTTGTTCTTGCAAATTTTTTCGATTGTTTGCAGGAGCAAAACCTTTGTGGTTAGGTCGACTGCGTGAGAGCGTGGCCGATAACGACAAGACGCGCAGGTGTAGCGAGTGCGAGGTGACGATCTACTGATCGGAAGCCTCAAAACGTGAACGTCCATATGTCGCCAAATCAAACCTATCGGAAAATCAGGCATCTAGTCTCGTATCAAGTGGTATCAGAGCATCAGGTTGCCCGATAAGTATCATCTGTGTTTTCTTCTGTTAAGTTTTGTTTTCCCTTACCTAGAGTCTAGAAAACCTCAAAATTTATTACCACCGTGTTCTTCGTAGTGTTAGGTTTATCCCCTGTCCAAACCCCTTTGTGCCTTTGCAAAATTTATTTCAGTTTCGTTTTGTTGAGTCTGTGTCCTAGGTCAAGTTGGTGGTCACTGGTTTAGAGTCGTGCTCGTGGTTCTAGTTCTAGCTATTGCGTTGCGCGAGAGCCTGCCTTGAGAGATCGAGTTCTACTTGGTTTGGACTGCAAGCCGTCTTGAGCTTTTAACCCGCTTTCGCAAGCCTTTTTAGATAGGTCACAAGCCGCCTTGTATCAATCGCCCTGCATCGCTAACCTCCTTGTCTGCTCCGCTTGACCTATTGGCACTTATACTCTAGCCGGAGCAACAGGGTTGAGCCGCGAAACCCTAGTTCACGCCACCTGTCTTAAAACAGCCATAACTTTTACATACGGACTCGGAATCGGATGCACTACTTTGTCGGATTCGGCTGATCTAAAATCTTGAAATTTGACCTGCAAGACTGAGTTTGCAACTCCGAAGTTTTTGCACGCTTTTCAGAGTGCCTCTGTGTGTTTTTCCAGGGTCACTCCGTACATTATATCGAGCTGCCAATTTTTGTGGTTGCTTCTTGTGTACTAGGTGTACTCCTAAAAAAAAGAAAAAAATGAAAAAAGGAGAAGAGAAAAAAAAGAAAAGGATAGATAGTTGTTTTCAGTGATCAGTCTTGCTGAGCTGATCTTTCAAGATTTTCGAGAGACTTGGTGAGAGAGAGTTATCCTAAGTCCTTTGTTTCTTACTCTCGCTTGTTAGGCTGGTTCTAGGAATGTGTCTCGGCCAGCGACTGCTAGAAGTATTTGGAACACTTATTCAGCTTTGCTATTCTGTTATTGAATTTTGCTAACCTTTCCTACAATACACTGCCTTTTGAGATCCACACACTTCTGGTCAGTACAGGTTGATCCTTGCAATTGCACCCCTGCCATCGTCAAACATCCCACCTCTCTGAGTCGTACCGCCTGCTTCAATTGGTAAGATTTTTGTAAGAGTAAGGTAAGACACTTGAGAGTGTATTCTAGTACCTAGTAGTTGATAGGGATCATACTTTTGTGCTGTTTGTTTCCTATTTTCTACTAACCATGGCAGGTGAGGTGAATGATTTCGTTGATTGTGCTTCAAAAGAGGAGATCACTAAGCTGGATCAAAAGATTGAGGAAAATGTAGCTGCCGTGAATGCTATGCGAGAAGACCTCTAGGCTATAGTGGGGAGCATTACCACGCTCACTAATAGCATCGAGCAGCTGGCAGCAAACCATCACCTAACATCACCACTTGTTGATGATGACGGAGGTAATGAAGAGGAGGAAGCTGACAATAGTGATGCACGTGCTGAACTTCGTGACGAGCGCCTACGACAACGGCTGAGATTCAACCGGCAATGTATGGGAGGTAATCGCCACCAAGGGTGAGTTAATGATGATTCTTTTGCTAAAGTCAAATTTACCTTGCCATTTTGTTAACACCAAAATTTGGTACGGTTCGTTATCATGTTCGGTTAAGACAAAGCCGATATCAGCCGGTGGAAGCTAATCCAGAAGAAGCCGAATTCGGGAAGGAATCGTGAAGACCACAACATGGCAGTTAATTATTTTATCTGTAAATTAGGTAGCTTTAACGATTTTTAGGAAAACCTGATCTTGTGTCCGGTCAGGGCTTGTTGTTTTTTCTTTTATAGTTAGGAAACTCCTGTTTCGTATCCGATCAGGATTGTATCAACTCGGGGTATAAATACGTATGCCCGGGGACCATGTAAATCATCTCACAGATCAATACAACTTCGGCGCATCGCCACCTTTTTTCGACGGGTTCTTGCTTCTCGAGCCGGGCTGCATCGGTTAGGTCCGAACTCTTGCGAGAGGGTAAGACTCGTCACCCCTTACCACGGTGTATCTATTCTGTCTACGCCTGCATCAGTTAAGTTTGATCTCTTAGGCCGAGTGGATATATCACATCACGCGTGCGTAGATTTTATCAGCTTACTGGGTGTAATTTATCATCAGTTTGTGCTACATTGGTTAGGTCCGACCTACTAAACTGCCTGCGATAAGTTATTTCTGCTAGGTTGATAGATTTTATGCAAGCGTCTTATCGGAATGTATAGCTGATAAGTTATCGTATAATACATCACGATTGCATTAGATCTATCAGCTCATCAAGGTTCTTTTATCATCATCGTCTGTGCTGCATCGGTTAGGTCCGACCTACTAGACTGGTGATAATAAATCTATCCATGTTGAGTCGATAGGTTTTTACGATATTTTATCGGAGTGCTTAGCCGATAAGTTATCTTTTACTAGATAAAGCTGACTGCATTGTCTATTGATTATTGTTCTGCCTATTTACTCTATCATCGGCTTCTAGCCGATGTTCAAGTGTTTTTTCGGCAGTCGGCTGGCTCATTATTGGCTTATATCATCATCGGCTTCTAGCCGATGTACAAGTTACTATCGGCAATCGACTAGAGGAATTCTATATCGACTTGTTGGCCGATTGGATCAAGGATCCAACTTTTTTCTATCTCCTTGTCAATTACTAGGTCAAATTGACTGGCACGCCCGTGAACCTCAAATTTAGGACCTGCATTGGAGCTAAGCAGATCTCCCAGGCCTTCGCGTGTCTAGTGCATCGAACCATATCATCGGCTCGTTCCCAACGCTGCCGGTGATTTTCGGTGTCAACATATTCTTTTCTGGAAAATATGACCTTGAGGCTTATTTAGATTGAGAGATGATAGTAGAGCAGAAATTTAATTCCCATCTAGTTCCTAAAATTCATTGGGTTGGGTTTTACTTAGATTATTCTGCCATTACAGTTTTGCCGTCTAGATTGGTTTGTAGAACCCTAACTTCGTGTGCTAAATATTCATCTGCAATTTAGGTTGTATTTTCTTTGTTCTTGCAAATTTATTCGATTGTTTGCAGGAGCAAAACCTTCATGGTTAGGTCAACTGCGTGAGAGCTTGGCCGATAGCGACAAGACGCGCGGGTATAGCGAGTGCGAGGTGACGATCTACTTATCGGAAGCCTCAAAACGTGAACGTCCACCCGTTGCCAAATCGAACCTATCGGAAGATCGGGCACCCAGTCGCATCACCAAGTTGCCATACAGAGTGCGTCTTACAAACAGAATAAAATAGTCTGACGTAAAAGCAGCGGTAAAGATAAATAAAATCTATATACAACTATCTAAGCGAAGGCTTCCATTCCACAGGCATCTTGACGGCGGAGCCAGCCTAGTCCTTTTGCTGATCCTCGTTGGACATGTACTCCACCACTGAGAGGGGGAAAAGGAGTAAAATTGAGTACCACCCACAGTACTCAACAAATCATATCCACAAATATGCACAATGCACGGGAGACAAAGATAGGCTAGAGGTTTATTTGCGTAAAAGCAGTTGCAAAAGTAGTTTCGTAAATAGTAAAAGATTGATTAATTGAATAATATTAATCCTCCACTGATTAACGTTACACCACGTTAACCAGGCGCAACCATCCATCTGAACTATACCAGTTCTATTAAGTCAAGTTAATTAAGTAAAGGTGAAACTAATCATGGTGAGTCTTGACCAATCGCCCATATCCGCGGGCGCGACTATTCGAATAGATTTACTCTGATCAGAGGTGTACCACTGTACCCATAAGACATAGCCCCACACACGTTCCCGTGTGCCGGTGTATCACCATGATACCGCGTGAGAGGCTGTGACAGGACCGTTCACGCAATCTCTCCCCAACCATCCATACCACACTGAGATTGCACCTGCCGCCAGGACACCCCACATCGGCCAGGCTACCCCCTTGCGCCACAATAGATCTGGAAGCCGATCAACCCTACCCCGGGCCGACCCAACTCCATCACGTCCATCATCACCATTGGTGCCTAGGAGAGGGAGAAGAGATGCTACAAGCCCAGCCGTTGCCCACGTTGACTTGTGGAAATTATGAGTATTTGCTCAAGGGGTTCCCGCGAACCGGTCCTTAATTGCCATGGATGCGACCAACAAAACCGTGCACCCACGGCCCACCAATCAAGTCAAATTTTAGTGGTTCAACATCAACATATCCAAAGTTCTATTTTTCAACATTGAGTCGAACCATAAATGTAAATTAAAATATTTAAATCCCCATGTGAGTTAATTGTCTCTAAGCATGGCTAGGCATCCTAATCATATCCTCTAGTCACATTATTACCCGGCTACAAAGGTATATAGGAGGAAAACAGGTCATAGCAATGAAAATTGCATTTATATAGGTCACCCTTCCCACATAAAATAATGGAATAATGCACGTTTATTATTTTAAAACAAATCATTTGCAATAAATGGGTTCAAAATGATCGAGCAAACGATGCAACTTGCCTTGCTCCGGCTCGGCAAATTCGGCAATGACTTTGTAGTAAACTAGAGGGCCGATGGCATCGGTTTCTATAGCAAACAACGCACAAATAATTAAAAACAATACATGTGGACACTGAAACAGGGGCTGAAAGTATTTTTAATGGATTCTTGGTATTTTTCTGAATCTAATGAAATTTGAATAGAATTAATCAGAGCTTGAATGAATTAGTTATGAATTTTAGAAGTTTTACTGTGATTTTCCTATGCAAAAATAATTTCTAAATGATTTATTGTGTATTAACAAGGATTTAATGCGTCAACGGACCATGGGGAACCGGCGCCGGCAAGCAGGACCCACGGGTCAGTGGCGCATAAGAGTACGGCGCACGGTGGACACAGTTCACGTGCGTGTGGTGACCGCGGACATAGGTACACGAGCGGCCCCGATCTGCCGAGGCAGATCAGACAGTTCAGACGTAGTCGGGAACGAGCCCCGCCGGCGCGCGGCGACGGCGCACGTGGCCCGATGGTCGCCACCGGTGACCATCCGGTGCGGTGGAGGGCAACGGCGAGTGGCGGAGGAGGTGAGGAATGTGGCTGAGTGCTCACCGAGGTGTGACGACCGATGGAAAGCGGCGAACGGCGGTGAGCAGAGAGGATTGGTGGCAACGAGATTCAGAATGTCGACGGCGACGACGTTCTGGCGGTGCACAACAATGACGGAGGTGCGGACGAGGTTTAGGAGGACCTGGTGGAGGTGTAGAATGTGTTAGGAGGAAAAAGACCGAGTGGGTCGACGGAAATCCGCGGCCGACTGCCGGTGGAGAGGCTTACCGAAAGGGGATGCCGGAGAGAATGGAGTTCCGGCGGGAATTCGAGGCAGCCGACTATGGAACAAGACGTAGCGGGGTGCGGTGAAGCTAGCGAGCGCGAGCGTAGTAGTCGGCGATGGCTGTAGGATGGCGGCGTGCGATTGGAGTCGGTGGAGTGTGGCGGAGATTCAGGAGCTTAGCGCAGAGGGGGTTTGGGTACTCGGCAGATGTGGGCAACTGAGGGGAAAGTGAGAACGGGGCACGGGAAGGGTTTATATATACTCGGCTGCGGGAGTTCGTGGCTGAGTTGGCCGATTTTCTCGGGGTTGAGGGCGGCGACCATGGCAGCTAGTGGGTGCGATTCAACCGTGATCGTGGATGAGAGGGGCAGAGAAGGTGGGGGAAACGGACGGGGACTCGGTCCGTGGCGTTTGAATCAAGGGCCGAGGCGTGGGGGAGCGGGGACGGGCAAAATCTGACGCTCAGGGAAGGCTGATCCCGTCCGGCCGAGTCGGCTGGAGGTTGAAGATGGGTTTGACATGTGGGTCCTGGCCCCACATGTCTGCAGGCGAGACGGGCTAACGCGGCTGGCAGCCAGGCCAGGCCAATCAGTGAAGAGGAGCGGGGAGAGGCGCGGGGCGACGTAAGCTGTGGCAGGCCAAGACACAGAACTGGGCCGCGGCCCAGCGGGAAGAAAGAAAAAGGAAAAGAGAAAAGGAAGGAAAGAAAAAGGAAAAGAGAATTTCTAGAAGGATTTTAATTTCGATAATTTGTTTTGGTTTATTAAAAATGTCTCTAGTTCTCTAAAAATTCTAGTAAAAATCCTGTTAGTGTATTTTGGCAAGGAGAATATGGGAAAAATATTCTCAGTCAAGATAATTTATTATTTCACGTTTTACTTATTTAATTAATTCCCTTGGCCTTTTAAAAATAATTTCTTTGAGGCTTCTTCTCTAATATATTTTGTGTGGCTCTATTTAAGGGGAAACTTAGGGTGTGACAGGTTTATACTATTAGCTGAGGTTTTTTGCATCCACCTGTTGTTAAAAATGTGAATGCTTCTCTCTCAGAGTGTGAGCATGCATTCGTGCTCATTTTTTTAACTGCCCATCCAGCGTGAATGCAGTGCCTGTTGAACGCTCCTCTAGTGTGAAACTGTGAATGTATCCTCCAGTGTGAATGCTACTCATTTTTTTTGTGTGCGAAGTGTGAAATGGCCCTTAAGTACCTCCGTGAGTCACCTATATATACTAAAACCAAGCCATTCTATTTTTCTCACCTTTATAGCTCACCATCCACAAGATGTCAGATGATCCTTTCTCCACTGATCATCATGATCCAGCAAGCAATACCATTGATATTTTAGAGGATTTCCTTGCTGAGGATGATATTTTAGATGATTTAGGCTGTGTTCGGCACTCCAGGAGGGCAGCAGCTTAACTCCTCGTTTCCCGTGCGCACGCTTCCCAAAACGATCAACGGTATGTTTTTTATAAAAATTTTCTATATGAAAGTAGCTCTAAAAAAGCAAATAAATCCATTTTTCAACTTTTTAATAATAAATAAATAAATAATCACGTGCTAATGACGTTTCTCGTTTTAGGTGCGGCTTATTTAAGCCCCTCAATAAGCACTAAAGAACAGGGTGTTAGTCGATGAGACCGTGATCATTCTCAAGTCTACCGTTGAAGCTCTTCAGGAAGTAGCATATGATCCTCGAAGTGGTCCAAGGAAGTACATCAAGAGAGCAGT
Source organism: Oryza meyeriana var. granulata (assembly GCA_003991445.1). Taxonomy (NCBI): domain Eukaryota; kingdom Viridiplantae; phylum Streptophyta; class Magnoliopsida; order Poales; family Poaceae; genus Oryza; species Oryza meyeriana. The sequence continues at coordinate 222,745 of RYFJ01000696.1, read as the reverse complement.
TCCATTAACATCTAGTTGATGACTATTTCTCAGATAATCCACTATATATGGACAAGATTTTTTGCTAGAGATTTCGTATGACAAGGCGACCGTTTGTACACATCATCAATGAGTTAGGCAAGTGGTTTGATTATTTCACTAAAAGAGTGGATGCTGTCAATCGCCAAGGTCTAACACCATTGCAGAAATGTACAGCGGCTATTCACCAATTGGCTAATGGTAGTGCTGCAGATCATCTAGATGAATATCTGAAGATTGGTTACAATACTTCATTGGAGGCTACGAAAATGTTTGTTGAAGGTGTTATAGCAGTTTTTGGTGGACACTACTTGAGGCATCCCACTGTGGAGAATGCTGAGCATTTGCTCAAAGTTGGTGAGAGCGAGGTTTTTCTGGCATGGTTGGGAGCATTGACTGCATGTATTGGCAGTGGGAAAGATGTCCCAATGCATTGAAGGGCCAATTCACTCGAGGTGATCAAAAAGTCCCAACCATAATTCTTGAGGCCGTCGCCTCTCATGATCTTTGGATTTGGCATACATTCTTTGGAGTTGCTAGTTCCAACAACGATATCAATGTTCCTAACCAGTCGACTCTATTTTTCCAAAGAACTAAAAGGGCAAGCTCCTCGGGTGCAATACATGGTGAATAGGAACCAGTACAACACTGGTTACTATCTTGCTAATGGAATATACCTGAACTGGGCTGTATTTGCGAAGTCAATATCCTTGCCTATCACTGACAAGGACAAGTTATTTGCAGAGCAACAAGAATCGAAGAGAAAGGATATTGAACGAGCATTTGGTGTCTTGTGATGTCGGTGGTATATTTTGAAGCGACCAGCTCATTTATATGATAGAGAACAACTTAAGAAAGTTGTGCTAGCTTGCATCATCCTTCACAATATGATAGTTGAAGATGAAATAGAAGAGGACATTGAAGAGAATCTTGATTTAAATGAGGCACCAAGTACAACGATTGTTCAAGCACCAGAACTCTCCCTTGAAGATTACGTTACATTTGAAAGAGTGCTAGAGAAGGATGCTGATATTCGAGATACTAATGCTTATTTACAACTTAAGAAGGACTTGGTTGAGCATATTTGGCAAAGGTCGAGGCCCCGTTGAAAAAAATCTCTAGTTTGAGACATGCTATATGTAATCTATTATACATGTGTGATCCATTTTATATCATATGATTATTCGAGTAAATTAATCAAAATTTCATTGACCATGTGTTATTTGCCAGTGTGATATTTTAATTTTATTAGATGGTCACATATGGTAGATCATTCATGCATCTCATAGTTCTAGTATTCTAGTACTTGATTTAGAAACAATTACAAAGTGGCTACATAATCTCATGGAGCACTATATCACAATACCATGCAAGCAGTAAATGCTATTGATAGCCTATGAAACTGTGAAATAAAATTGTGCACTAGGAGTCCTTGTTTCATTCATCAGTCCATATCTCTTTAGATGACATTGCACCCTTGGAAACCGCAGAATGAAACTTGGCACTAGGAATGGCCTTAGTACTTGTAGCAGCACTAGTATTGGTACCATGTAATGTGGCTGTGATGTGTCATGCTCAGCGTCTTAGTTTGGGTTGAATTTCACTACAGAGGCGATCCTGCGAGTTGTAGTTTGAACTGCATTATATTCTCCTTGAATAACCTCTATTGGAAATAGAGCTACTGGATCAACGCGCCCAAGAATTTCTGGAGGTAGGAGATGAACAATATTGTTTAGAAAGTTCAGAGTTTTAGAGAACGTGTATGTAGGGCGCAATTTTCTCTCTCTATTTCTATAACCAAAATGAAAATGATAGAGCTGGAAGCTTAAAACTTCATTTAGAACTTATGCCTTGTGCCATCCCATGGTCCTTCTTGCCTCGGACTTTACTAAATCAGCGAACACATTGTGCAATTGTGTATGTTGTCGTGACTCAGCTCCACAAGATTTTGGTGATATTGAGGAAACATCTTCCACATGCTTCCTTCCTGGTAGATGGAGGAAGCAGAGAGGCGGTCAGGTGGGTGGCCTGATCACCGATATCGACGGCTCACCCTAGCTCCGGCCATCTCATCTCTAGGGAGTGGATCTCGTTTTGAGTGTCTATCGACGGTGGAGGAGGATGGCAGCAAGGCTTTGGCAGTTGGTCGTCTTCAAGGGCAAGAGGAGTTTGTTCCAGAGGTTGTGGCTGGTGATGCGCAGACTGAATCACCCAGAAAGGAAGAAGAAGGGAAGTTCGCAGAAGAAAATAATCTGACTTCGACGTTAGTTCATGGTTTCTGGGAGCAGGTAGGGTATCCAACATCTTCTCGATGATGGGAACGATCAGGGAGATCAGAAGCTTCATCAACCACTGAGGTATGTACTCCATCTGTCTCTCGCGCATGCGACGTCAGTTGTCAAGCTAACAAAGAACCATGGGAATCCATGGCTGCTCGGCATCCAAAACAATGAGGTCATGATTTCAAGCAACGGCGAAAATGGGTTGTGAGGCCATAGAAAGGCCCACTTCCTCGTCCTCGTCAGACGCCTCTAAATGTTCTTGGTGATTTCTTGCCAACGAAGATTGCCGGACTGGTGATGTTTGATTGTGTTAATGCGCCGATCGCGAATCAGGCGAGAATTACGAGCTCTGTTCAAAATTTGAACAAGGCCATATTTGCTCCCTTCCTAGGCCCAGCCCGCAGCTAACCATATGGAAGGTCTATGCATGATCTGTGAGCCCCACGAGTTGCCAAAACAGATACCGAAACATCGTTGCATCTCCATCGAGTTGCCAAAATAGATATCAAAACATGGTGATAGGTAATGGAGGGCGGCATGATGCCCGATCTGTGCCGCCCAATCCCTGTCGGTCGGCTGATGGGGGACATGCTGCACAAGGGGCACCAGCAGCTAGGTCTATGTCACGCTCTGTACAGTGGGCTCCAGCCGGTGGTGGCACACGTGCACTGGTCTTTGTTGGTCGCAATGGACAAAACAACCGAGGAGGCTACTCCCGGAACGCTGGTCACGCAGCTGGTGGCTTCCCTCAGCATCGTTTTCAGGGGGCAATCGGCGTCAAGATGATAGCCGTACTCATCCTTGCAACGATGCTGCTCCGGTTCATGGCGGCCAACCACATGTACAAGGTGCCCATGCTGAGACAGGATGCGGGAACAACCATACTCAAGCATTGGACCACCCGGTGCAACCACAGACACAAAAACAAAAGGCAGAACTTGCACCCATAAAGGCAAAGAAACCAAGACCGCCGCATTGTTTTCGCTATAAGTGTAATGGGCATTTCACAGAGTCCTGCAGAGCTGTCCTTGATTGCATAATTTGCAAATAAAAAGATGCCCATTTATCGTCCAAGTGTCCTATTCTCAAAATGCCAAAATCTAGTGCCTCCTTATTTGGTTTTGGAGAAACAAAGCTTGGGTTTCTGCGGATACCTGATTTTGACCTCAAGTTAGAGACCCCAATTCCATCCCCAACTGCTTTGGTTTCAGTTCATGGTGGAACTCTCACTGCAGAAGTGGTGCAAGCTGAATTAGCTCGTCTTATCCATTCAGACTGGAACTGGGAAGCGCTGCCGCATGTTGAGAGATCTTTTCTAGTCACCTTTTCTTCTGTGCAGGAGTTAAAAAGAATGGATGATGTGGAGTTTCGTCTTAAAAACCATGGGGTGTCTATTACTATAACAGAATGGCACTCAGTGGAAGATGCAAATACTATTTATCAGCTTGATAAGGTTTGGTTTCATGGTGTTCCACATGCTTGGAGGCATTATCTTGGATTTTAGGCCTTAGGTACCTTCATCGGAGATACATAGGAAGTGGACATGTTGACCTTTCGCAAGAAAGGAATTATTCATATCAAAGTGGCTGTTTTAAGCATAGAGGACTTTCCTATATCCACGAATATTGTGTTTGGCGAAGTTGGTTATCGTATCATTTTTAGTGTGGAGGATGAAAATTTCCAACCAGTGGCACCACAAGTTGATGATCTAATGGATCATGATGAGGAGGGCACTGCCGAGAACAGTCCTCCCAAGAGGGATGGTGCTTCAGATCACTTGGCAAAGTGTCCCAAAAACACTGACTCCCATTCTTCACAACAAACACAAAATTCTGAACCAATGCAAATGCAATTGGCGCTAACTCCATCTGGCAATTGTCGGCCACCACCATCACCTCGGCCAATTGTCTTGGATGTGAGTGGCAAATATAGGGTAACGTCAGTTCCATCCTTTATGTTCTTGTGAACAGAGGGATGGGGGGGATCTGAGATGGTGGTCTCTGTTAATACTACGGTCACCCGCACTCATCTAGCCAATCCCCATCCTCTTTGACACATGATTACATGTATTCTAATTCTAATTTGCAATTAGATTATCATATGATACCTTTTGATTAGGTGGTATCTTACAAAACAGGAGGCATGTCAAGAACCATAAGTATTATTAGTGACATTGCACTGCAGGAGGACAAGCCACCGACGACATCTCGTGATGGTGAGCTATTGGCGGCTACTAAGCTGAGCAGCCACAATGTGCATCGGCCCATGGAGGTGAGTGCATCTCCAGAAGTTAGCACCTCGTCACCGCATATCACTGCAGTCCACCTTGAGGTGTGCCAAGAACATGTCCGTAAGGATCAAACAAAGATGCCAGCAGAAACTGCGGGTGGTAATACCACATTGAGCCACAGTCAGCCCATCCCGGTTCCTACACCGGGGAGCTATGCTAGGAGGCAATCTGGGGTTGGATCAGTGGATGGAGCTCTTCGTCAGAGTGGTCGATTAAATGCAGAATTTAACAATGGCATTGCAGTGGCTGACGAAGACTCCATGAGCAAAGCCATGAAGTGTACAACAAAATGCAATTTGGATGATCCAACTAAGGATAAGGTGACAGTGGTGTCTTCACCTATTGGATCTGTCTCTCCTGCAACATCTCTCCCACAAGGTAATCATAATATTTCACTTATGTCTTTACCTAGTAATAGAATTTCTTCTAATCTAGGTAATGCAGGGATATCTTTGGGTAAAAATGCTAGTGATGTTGCTATCTCTGTTAGGACTCTGAAACATATAGTAGACAGATTGAAGCTCACTCCTCGAGCAAAGAAAGACACTCTGATTGATGATAACCCTTTTGATACCAGTGATGACGAGGATACCAAAATTGACGGTACCCTACTCGCTCACTTGGTTAAGGAAGTCTCGGAGGTTGGTTTAGATGAGGTGGACTTGAATACCAAGATTTGTGATTTCATGGTTCCCGCTAGAAAACCTAAATCAAGTTGTAAGAAGAAAGGATGATACAAATCCTCTAAAATAGTGTCCTCATGAAAGGCTTTTTCTAGAATAGTAGAGGTCTATCAGACTTGGCTAAATATAGATACATTGCTGAGTGCATCAAAGAAAATAATTTAGATTTTGTGGCACTATTGGAGACTAGGAAGAGTGATATCAAAGTCGAATCTGAACCGCTTATCTAGGGGTGCAGATTTCATTTGGCATTGTCTTCCTCTACGAGGTAGGTCCACGGGTGGGGGGGGGGGGAATCCTAGGGATAAATGCTTCAGTCCTAAATTTGTCTCTGATTGTCGAAGGGGAATTTTTTTGTAAAATTTCATCTAGACAATGAGGCAGATAAATTTAAATGGATTCTTATGGCAGTTTATGGACCAGCACAAGATGACTTCAAAGTCAACTTTCTAGCGGAGTTGGTTGGCACTTATCAACAAAACCCATTACCCACAGTAATTGGTGGTGATTTCAATATCCTTAGGAATAGCATGGAAAAATAATAATTTTCATAACCGTTGGCCTTTTCTCTTCAATGCTGTAATTGATAGCTTTGATGTTCGAGAAATTGCTTTAACCGGAAGGCAGTTTACTTGGTCGAATTCCCTACCAAATCCGACGTACGAGAAACTAGAAAGAATTCTAATGACGACATAATGGGAATCAAAATATCCACTAGTTTCTGTGCATGCTCTAGACAGATGCATTTCTGATCACACGTCATTGTTACTTGACACTGGATCGACAGCTTTCACAGGGAACTGAAAGCAATTCAAACTAGAATTGGGGTGGTTCTTACGTGAGGATTTATGTGACCGGGTTGTGGAAATTTGGAACAAGCCAGTCAAGGGCCGCAATTTTGTCCAAAGATAGAATAACAAGATAAGTGCTTTGAGAAGCCATCTAAGGGGTTGGGCATCTGACATCAGTGGATCTTGCAAGAAAGAGAAAGCTAGCCTTCAAAATACTATTGATGTGTTGAATACTCTAGCTGAGGTAGTAAACTTAACTGATTCGGAGAGAGAGCAACTTGTTCAATCTAGAGATCAGTTGGCAAAACTTCTTCGTGAAGAAGAGATAAAATGGTACCAAAGAGCGAAAGTGTCTGATGTCCTCCTTGGTGATAATTATACCAAATATTATCAAATGATGGCCAATGGAAAACATAGGAAAAACAGATTTTTGTTTTCGATCAAGACGAAAGAAAAAATGAGGGGAATGCACAACTTAAATCTTATATTACCAATTTCTACAAGAAGTTGTTTGGACTTGCTGAAGATACTACCCTGACTCTAGATGAATTTAGAATCGAGGATATATCCCAGGTCACGGAAGCGGAAAATGAATTCCTTACGGCACCCTTTTCAGAGGATGAAGTTCGGGGAGTAGTGTTTCAGATGGAACACAACAAGGCTCCTGGTTCAGATGGTTTCCCTACTGAGTTCTATCAAAATTTCTGGGATATCAAGGATGATTTGATGAAACTATTTGGTGAACTCCATGCAGGTCACCTACCTTTGTTTAGCCTCAATTTTGGGGTAATTACACTCCTCCTAAAAGTTCAAGAGGCAAACTGTATACAATAGTATAGACCAATTTGTTTGTTAAATGTCAGCTTCAAAATTTTCACCAAGGTGGTGGCAAACAGAATCAACACTGTTGCAGACCATGTGGTGAGCTCTTCACAAACAACTTTTATGCGAGGATGCAATATCCTTGAAGGGGTCATCATCTTACGTGAAACTATTCATGAATTGCATCATAAGAAATTAAATGGGGTGATTTTTAAAGTTGAATTTGAGAAAGCATATGACAAAGTCAAGTGGCCTTTCCTGTTACAAACTCTGCATATAAAAGGTTTCTCGCCCAAGAGGATATCTTGGGTAGAGTCCTTTATTTCTAGAGGAAGCAAAGTAGTAAAGGTTAATGATGATGTTGGCCATTTCTTTTAGACTAAGAAAGGGGTACGCCAAGGCGACCCTCTCTCACCCATTTTATTCATTATTATAGCTGACATGCTGGCTATTTTTATAAATAGAGCCAAAGATGATGGGCAAGTTGTAGGAGTTGTTCCACATTTAATCGATGGAGGCCTCTCTATCTTGCAATATGCCGATTATACAGTTCTCTTCATGGATCATGACCTAGAGAAAGCTTGTAACTCAAAGCTATTGCATTATGCTTTTGAGCAACTTTCGGGTCTTAAGATCAACTTTTAAAAAAGTGAATTGTATTGCTTTGGGGAAGCTAAGGTGTTTGAGGACCAATACACTGAGCTTTTTGGTTGTTCCACAGGGCAATTTCCTTTTCAGTATTTGGGTATTCCTATACATTATAGGAAACTAAGAAATGTCGATTGGAAAGGGATGGTGGAACGCTTTGAGAAGAAGCTTAGTAGTTGGAAAGGAAAACTCCTATCCACTAGTGGTCAATTGACATTGATTAATTCAGTTCTTAGCAGCCTCCCGATGTATATGTTATTTTTCTTTGCCTACCAAGAGGGATACTTAAAAAGTTAACTACTTTCGCTCTAGGTTTTACTGGTAGAGTGATGTTCAAAAGAAGAAGTATTGTCTTGCTAAATGGGATATAATGTGCCGACCCAAGGAACAAGGGGGTTTAGGAATTCATGATCTTGACATAAAGAATATTGCCTTACTTAGTAAGTCGCTATTTAAGTTGCTAGCCACAGATGGTGTTTGGCAGCAAATGATCCGTAACAAGTATTTAGGTGATAAGCCCCTCTCACAAGCTCAGTGGAAGGCTGGAAATTCTCAATTTTGGGCTAGTCTTATGAAGGAAAAAGATATTTTCTCCGTTTTGGATCCTTTATTATCAAAGACGGCTCTCAAATTAGATTTTAGGAAGACAAATGGTTGGGGAATACAACACTGAAGGATCAGTATCCTTGTCTGTGCAATATTGTTAGGCATAAGCAAGCTACTGTTGTAGAAGTCTCCTAAAATAATCCTCCAAACCTTTCATGGAGAACAAACCTTATAGGATCAAAATTAGTGCCATAGAATAATTTATTACCACGCATCATTAATTTACAACTAAGTCGGGAGCAAAATAAATTTTGATGGAACTTGACCCCAAATGGAGAGTTCTCTGTGAAATCTCTAGTTCTAGTATGTACTGACGGTCCTAATTTAAATAAGGGTCTTTGGAAACTTAGAATACCTCTGAAAGTCAAGATTTTCCTTTGGTATTTGCATCGTGGAGTGGTGTTGACAAAGGATAACCTAGCTAAATAAAACTGGCAAGGTAGTAAAAATTGTTGTTTTTGTCATAAGAAGAAGACAATTAGACATCCTATGATTGTGGCCTTTCACATTCTATTTGGTCTATTATTCAAGTAGCATCAGGTCTATCTCCTCCACGTAGTGTATCACATATGTTTGGGGGTTGGCTGCGGAGTTTACAGAAAGATATAAAGTCACTTATCTTGCTAGAAGCAACTACTACTTGTTGGTCGCTTTGGTTATGCAAGAATTATGTAGTTTTTGATAAATGTATCTTCTCCTTTGTAGGTTATTTTTTTACTTACTCATTGGCTTTGTACGTGGTTATCCTTCAGAAGCCTAGTTGGCGGGACCAGGTGGTTGCGGCATGTCAGCAGTTAGAGAGGGTGGTCAAGGAGTTTTTTACCCAAAGATATGGATGGCGATCTAGTCTTAGGATTGATAGCCTTCTCTTTGTAATCGTTTACGTTTCATCTTTGGGAGTGTGTATGAGCTGGCTATGTGCATCCTAGTTAAGCAGAGGTTGGGAGTGTTCTTAAGACAATTGTATCACCTCGGTGTGATTTACTGAGATCAATAAAGGTTTCGTTATCTAAAAATAAGATTACAGGAGATAAACTCGGTCCATGAACCACTACCTGAGTCGAGTCACGATTACACTAACAAGTAATACCCTACTTCTGCGGCTGCGCGCGAACCGTATGCTGTTCACTTATGCTGAGGGTGCAGCAGAGATGATCCAAACATATCACAGTATGACTCATCTTCACATCATCCCTTCTATTCCTCTGCATGAGGAGGTCATGCTTGTGATTTTCTCTCTATTTTTTTTAATGATTTTGAAACTATATACACCCCCGTAAAAAATTATGTACTAACTAAGAAAAGTTATTTTCATGTAAGTTGTGTATGTCCTGTAGAGCAGATCATGATGGTCAAGATGGGGAAAACTATTGTTATATGTAACTCTCTGTCTAAACAAAAAGCTGGGACATTAGTGGCATATAACAGACAATGGTAAACTTTTTCAGTGTCATACAAGGAATTGCCTCTAGAGCATATTGGTGAAGATACAGTATATTATGTGAGACTTTCTCTGGTGCTTGGAATTAATTAGGACCGTTAATCATTTCTAATCTAACACAGTAGAATAAAAGGTACCAATGAAAAGGTACCCAAGTGTGAGCCAGGTACTAAAGGTGGAAGGTTAAAATGGTAAATACTACTGCTCCTCCAATCCTCGAGTTAATTGGCACCAAGAAACAAAGGTGAGCTAGCTAGCTAGCGCGCCAAGCTCACCACAGGCATCGTTGCCGATCATGCCAGCCACCTCGCTGCTGCCGCGGTGGGCGCCGACGCCGAGCCCGTCGCTGCCGCTCTGGCGCTAGGGCGGCACGCCGGACTCGGACGAGCGACACGGCGGTGCCACCGCCGGCTGGTCGTCATCGTCGTTCCTCGCTGCCGTCTTCCCGTGGACGAGGAGACGTGCCGACGAAAGACCGACGGCCCCGTCGGCCGGTGGCGGCGGGGCGGGGTCGTTTGACGGCGTGAAGGTTCTGCCGGCGACCTCGGCACTGGGCGAGCGGCAACGGCGGCGGGTGAGCAGCGGCCCCGGCAGCGGGCGAGCATGCTCGGCCTCAGCGACCTCGGCGGTGGGCGAGCAGTGGCCTCGGCGGTGGGCGAGCAGTGGCCTCGGCGACCTCAGCAGTGGGCGGCGGCGGCCTAGCAGCGGCCTCGGTGACCGCAGCAGCCTCGGCGGTGGGCGGCGGCGGCCTAGCAGCAGCCTCGACAGCGGAGCAGCGGCCTCGGCGGCAGGCCTCGGCAGTGGCCTCGCAGTGGCCTCGGCGGTGGGCGGTGGCGGCCTAGTAGCGGCCTCGGCGGCGGAGCAGCGGCCTGGACGGTGGAGCGGCGGGCGAGCAGCGGCCTCGGCGACCTCGGCGGCAGCGGCCTCGACGGCGGAGCAACGGCCTCGGCGGCAGGCGAGCAACAAGCTGAGGACGGAGCATTATGCGAGTCGCCGGTGGAGATCTGTGTGCGAGTCAAACTCTTCTCTTTTTTTTTCTGTTTTTTCCTATTTATTTTTTCTATTCCTAATTTGTCCTTGTAACATCAACGGCTGGTACTGCTTGATTTAGAAGGTACGTGAGGTACCTTCTAAGCATTGTAAAAGGTCTCATATTATGTATAGTAACAAGCAAGGGTTCCAAAAAATAATGGTACAAAAGTAGTACTGTATGTGGCCTAATTGTACCAATCTCGACAAGGACATTTGCCGAAGGTGTTGTTACTCTCGTATCAAGTCCTATGTACTCGTATATATCAGCTGATGGATGCATTTATACTCTCCATAGTAGACAAGGCCCTTTCAAAAAGAGGAGGCGAGCTAGCTTTTCTGTCAACAAGGCAGGCGTAACACACAAGAGATGGATGCTCGCACGGAGCCACGAGCGCTACGTACTTATACGGGAACGGGAGGCTCTGGGAAGGTTCTTGTTGTGTCGGAATTGCAAGATTGCTGCTTGACGTACGGGCCAATCCGTGGTTCGATTCTGGCGGATTTCTTTGCCGGTGCACCACAAGTCCACAATCACCAAACTCAACGGACGAGGTGATGGTTCTGGCGCAAGGCGATACATAGCGGCCGCTGCATGTTGATCAGTAGGACATCAACGAACCAGCGAGGATACAATACATAGATATGATTAGCTTACTCTATAACATTGATTTGGTCTGTTTCTGGGACGGAGGCAATGTAGGACATGGGTGTACATATCACCCCTTTTTTTTTTTGAAAAGATTCAATATATAGTATGTGTATTTATACTATAGTTGCTTTTAAATAGCCTATTTAAACCAAAAATACCAATTTTTGGCCTATTTAAACCACATGTCAACTATTTTTGTCTTAGTTTTTCTACATAAAGCTTCACTCTTGTATTAATACTAATTTCCTGATGAACATGTATACCCATAGTAAAATTTCTGCCTCCGCCGCTAGTCAGTTTTGATTTTCAGGAACATTTGTGGTGTATAGAAGTAAGAAGCAACGCCCTCGGTTCATTTAGGAGTCAGCAACCTATTCCTTTTTCACGTGGCATATCTATATACTTTATTTTTTCTTTTCGACCAAAGAAAAAGACTTTGCCAAGCTTTTTTTAAAAACCAAAGTAAGAGCTCCTTTGGAACGCACGGTTCTGAAAACATAGAAATAAAAAAACACATGAATAAAATACCATGCCCTTTAAAATACTATAGGATTCTAAAACATCGGAATACTAGATTTGGTCCCTTTGGATGATTCGCAAGAAGTAAATGCAAGAATTTTAAAGGAATTTGCTTGTGTTAGAGAGAGAAACTAGAGAGATAAAGAAAAAGAGTGCATTGGTCTTTTCAAAGAAAAGTAAAAACATGAGGTTTGAGCTCGTGTTTAATATGAATTAAGGGCAAAAGCAGTCAATCCAAAGGATTTAGGTATTCTATTCCTTTGTTTCAAAGGAGCATATAGGAAAATTTTCCCATTGATTTGAATCCTCCACAAATCCTATAAAATTCCTTCAATCTAAATGAGCCCTAATCCATGTGCTTTATTGAAAAATCGTTAGCATAAGAATAATGGGTCTGGTGACTTATCTATATACTCCGTCCGTTCGATATTATAAGAAGGTGTTCTAGTTTTGTCTAAGTCAAACTTATTTAACTTTGATCAAGTTTATAGAAAAATACACCGACATCTACAATATTAAATTAGTTTAATTAAATTCACCATAAAACATGTCTCGATAGTGTATTTATTTAGTATTATAGATATTAATATGTTGTTTATAAACTTGGTTAAATCTAAAAAAGTTTGACTTAAGATAAAACTAAAACAACATAAAATATGAAACGGAAGAAGTACTAACCAGAAGGGCTTAAACATGAAAACATATCCCGTGTACACAAGCTTCAGGTGTACACACCAACTAACATATGTCACCGAACATTCTAGAAAATATTGTATATGTTCCAATAGTGTCAGCGAAACGGGTTAGGGGGTCCCACATACCCGGGGTCGTGTGGCTCTTCTGCCACGCCAGCTACTCCGGGCCCACATTCTGCACAAATGGCGACCGGCGCTCCGGCTAAGTGCCCGGGGCACGAGCACTGCCCGGGCCCGGGTGCGCTACCCTGTGCCCGGGTGCGCCTTCCCCTGGTCCAGGAGCGCCTCCCCCGGTGCCCCTTCCTCGGGCCCGTGGTCCGAGGACATTCCCCGGGACCCGGGCACGACAGCCTCGGTCCCGGGTCCCGGGTGCCGACCTTCCCGGTCCCGGGTCCTCGGTCTCGGTCCCGGGTGCCGACTGCCTTGGCCTCTGTCCCGGGTGCCGACTGACTCGGCGCCTTGTGCGCGCGGAGGGCTCAGAGAGCACTCCACGCCGGGCACGAGGTTGACTCGAGCGCACCAGCTCCCCAACTACCGTGATGCGACGGGGCGTGCTGCGCCTGTCGCCTGCTCTGGCCCCCGGTGGGCCCGTTTCCTGTGTGGTCAGCCTGTGTCGTCAAAGGTGTCACGGGGCGTCAGAGGCTTGTTGACTATGGAGGCTTCGTCTTTCCACGCCCCGGCAGCGGAGGCAGGCGTCGTCCCATCTCCAAACTCCATCCGCTCCCGGCGACGTGATGACCGTGCCGACCAGACGTCAGCACCAACTCCGGCAGGGGAGACGTGCGCTGTCACATCCCAAGAATCTCGCCGCCCACAGCAGCTGAGCAGCGTGACGACCCGATGTGCAGCAACAACTCCGCCATGGGCTCAGCAGACGGGCGGGAGCGACCGGACGTTCCTCCAACTCCGGCGTGGGCTCTCCTCCAGCGCGGCGCGGCAGACGGGCGCGGACGTGCACGACAAGACACAGCATAGCTAGCTCTCTCTCTCAGCACATATGCCGGGCACTGTGGACTCCGCTTACACGATAAAAGGAGGATCCATGCCTCTGGCTTAGGGAGGGGGCTTTAGCATTAGCAACGGCCTAGGGCTCTCTGGCTAGGACCGGCTTTCTAGCTCACACTCGCGCTACTGCTCGTCTTCCTCAGTTCCGGCCACGAGCCAAATTCACCGTGTAACTTAGCGACCCACATTCGTTTCTCCCACATAGCTAAACTCACAGGAGTAGGGTATTACGCTCCGAGCGGCCCGAACCTGTCTAAACGCCTCCTCTCTCTCTCTCGCACGATTGTCGCGGTTCGGACAGTCCGGTCCCGAAACGGACGGTCCGAACTTCTATATCTCCCAGCTCGGGCCCCCGGTTCCTGAGCGCCGATTCGTCTGTTGGTCCACCGGACGCCGCAGTCACCTGAGAACTACTCCCCTGGCCGAACCTCAAAAGGGGGGTCTCCCGACTTCCCGCCGTCGGAGTTTCATTCGCTGACAAATAGTATTACCCATATATGTAAAGTCTTATTTTCAAATTCATCATACATAGAGAGGAGAAAAAAAGACATAATTCTGATAGATATGAACTCTTAAAACTGTCAGATTTTCTTTTTTGTTATGGCTAAAATATAATGAATTTGAAGTTGAGATTTTACACATATGTGTAATACTATTAAAAGCAAATATACAAATTTTTAAGAATTTATGGTGACATCTATTAGTTGTTATGCATAGGGTATTGTAACGTCCTGAAAATCGTTTTAATTAAAAATTATCGTGGATAAATGAAAATACAAGAATACAATAGAAAATTTTTGTTTGAGAAAGTGTTTGAATAAAATTTTGAAATTTCCAATATTAAAAATCCTGAGTTTAAATCTTTAAATAAATACTTGGATGCTTTTATATTCCAGGGTTTTGTCGGAGTATTTTAAGTGTTTGAGTATTTATAATAATAAATTCTTCATGTTTCATGGTGGCATTTACTTTTGGTAAATTCTCCGTGATTTAATAAACTCTGAAATTTTCTCGGATTTTTTGGAGCTATAGAATTAATTTTAATTCAATAAAGATCACTTTAGTAAATTAATTAAATATAAAATAAATTCATTTTCCTTTCCCCTGTTCGGGTCGTTCCTGATTCAGTTCTTTGAAGTCTTTCCGTTCATCATGAACTCTGGCTCCCTTTTCTTCTAGGATTTTGTGTCGTTCCTAGAACCCTAAAGTCACCTCGAAAACCTAAATTCGAAGTTACCGGATTTATTCATTTTTGAAACCCTAGAACTCTTTTGGACTCCTAATCCGAGATCATATGTATTCGAAATATCTATATTTCCCTTTGAGATAAATCTCAGATATTCCCTAATCCCGAAATATTTTATTCGAAATATTTCATTTCCCAGTTACCGGAAAATCTCCTCCAGTTCCCAACCTGAAGAATAATCCAATATTTTATTCCCCAAATATTTCTCGAAAAAATATTCCGTCTCTCAGACCCCACTACATATATTCTGTTTTGTAATTACTTCCAAATAATGTTCGATTCCCAATATATATTTATACCAATGTATATATACGTATATATACATATATATACGTATATATACATATATATACGTATATATATATATATACGTATATATATATATATATATATGTATGTATGTATGTATGTATGAACATATATATCCTCATCTTTAGAGTATTTAAAAAAAATATAACACGTAAATATCCTCAAAATTCTAATTTTCACAAAATTGAAATTTCCCCAAAAACCACTTCCTTTTCTCCTTTTTCTTCTTCTTTTTTTCCCTTCCATTTTTCCATTTTCCTTCTTTCTTTCTTTTCCTTTCTTTTTCCTCCCTCCTATTCATCTTCACCTACCTTTGGGTCCTCTCTCTCTCCGTTCCTCCCGATACAGCCGCACCCCTCTAGCCTGCCTCGCCCCTGGGCCGAGCCCCTCAGCCTCCAGCCCGGCATGCGCTAGCCCGGCGCCGCCGCTTCCTCGACCGCCGGCCTGCCTGTCGCGCCCAAGCCACGGGCCCAGCCCAGCGCTGCCGCCGCCGCCGAATCCACGCGCAGCCGCCACCCGTCGCTGCCCCGGACCCCCTCCCCTATAAAGCCAGAGCCGCCGCCAGCCCTTGTGCCCTAGCACCGTCCCAGGAAGCCGCCGCCGCCCCTGCACGTCCTCCGCCGCGCTAGCGCCGTCGCCTCCCCTGCTGTCGCGCCACCCCGAAGCAGAGGGCCGCCGTCTGGCACCCCGCTCCCTTGCGCCACCCCAGCGCTGCCGCTTTGCACCTCGCCGGCGCCGCCGCCCAGCCATCCGAGCCACCTCTCACCCGTTCGCTAGCCGCGCCGCCGCCAGAGGTCACCGTGGTCGTCGTCACCCCCATCTACCGCCCGTCGCCGGTGAGCATCCACCCCGTTGTCCCCGACGCCTCCATCTTCTTTTCCTTCAGCACCTCGGATCGGGAAGCCGCCGGTCGTCGTCACGTCATCCCTGGCGCCTCCGTCGAGCTACCGTCCTCCGGCTCCGCGCCGGCGCACCGCCTCCGCCGCCGTCATCACCGCCGGCGACGACCCTCTCCCGCTGGCGCCTGGTTCCCGCCTTGTCCTCCCCTGCTAGATGCCGTCGTCGCGCCGTGGACCGCCGTTGTTATCGCCTAGCCGCGCCGCCGTGCCGTCGGTGAACCCAATCCCCTCTGCCTTGGTGCTGCGCCATGAGCGCATGACCCACTGGCCCTTTGACACCGGCGTGTGGGCCTCTCCATTGGTACCCTCTCCGGTGGATGACATTTGGGTCCCACACACAGTAACTCGACCGCCCTTGGCCGTTGAAAAATCCCGATTCAATCCAGTCCTTTCAATCTATATCAAATATCCTTAGATGAATCCTAGTCGTTGATATCTCGGGATTGAATCTAGATCGTTGGATTTTTATAACTCTCAATCCTGCCACCTCAGACCTAACTGCCAGTCATCTGTCCACGTGTCACCAGGTGTGCTGCCATCTCGGCCAGTCTACCAAAGCCACCTATCCCTCAGTCTATGGACTAATTCCACCGTGAACCAAGTCATTTACTGGTAGACTCCATGTGTCAGTTTCTTTTCCAAAATAATTCTTTTAATTGAAAATATAGGGAATATTCTTTTTCAATTTTTTTCGGATTTATCCCGAATTCAATCTTCCAAAAACCATATCTTTTCCGTCTGAAGTCTGAACCGACCCGTTCTTCTTCCTAAATTCATCTAAAATTATAATCTATTTGTTTGTGTACTTTTTATGTACTATTTATTTGGAGTTTCTTAGGATTTATTATCGTTTTACGTGTAGTCACTGTTGACGCCGAAAATTGCCAGGGGCCGACGACCTGGTTCGGCGTCTGGAGATACGCGAAGGCCTAGGAGATTTGCTTAACTCCAGTGCAGGTCCTAAATCTTGAGGTTCGTAGGCGTGCTAGTCAATTTGACCCTGCAATTGACAAGGAGATAGAAAATATTAAATCAATGAGCCAATCGGCTGGAAGTCGATCTGGACTCGTCTCATCGGCCGATGGCCGATATAAACTGTAGCACTTATACACCGATTGGAAGCCAATGATAGCATGAAAAGTAACTAATAATGATAAGCAAATACCAAACTAGCCGATCACCAAAGGAATATTTGAAAATCGGCTATAAACTGATAAAATAAATAGGCAGAATGCGTAAATAGATAGATTGAGTAAACTTCAGCCGATTGCAATAGTAATAGCTAGTGCTGCCCCAAAGGTGCTGCTCGCGCCGGTGCCCGGGCCCTTGCTCGTGCCCGTGCCCGAGTCCTCGCCTGCTGCCCGTGCCCGGGTTCTCGTGCCCACGCCCGGATCCTTGCCTGTTGCCTGTGCCCGGATCCTTGCATGCTGTTCTCGTGCCCGGGTCCTTGCTTGTTCGTGCCCGGGTCCTCACCATAGGGAAAAACCGAGATATACAATTTCGTGCCGCCCCGATTTGGCAGCGATTTTCTAAACATGTTTATGACAAATCGGCTGGATATAAAGATAACTTATCAGCTAAACACTCCGATAAAACATCGCATAAAACCCATCGGCTTATTAAGAGTGAAGTTATTACCACCAGTCTAGTAGATCGGACCCAACCGTTGCAGCACAGACTGATGATGATAACAGGACCTCGATGGGCCGATAGATCTAATGCGATCGTGATGTAAGATATGATAACTTATCGACTATGCATCCCGATAAGACACTTGCGCAGAAATTATCAACCTAGCAGGAACGATTTATCACTGGCAGTTTAATAGGTCGGACCCAACCGATGCAGCACAAACTAATGATAAATCGCTCCCAGTAAGCCGATACGATCTGCGCACGCGTGATGTGATATACCTAATCGATCTATGAGGTCAAACTAAACTGATGCAGCCATAGACAAAATAGATATATCGTGGTAAGCCGTCCACCGTGAACCGACTAGAATATCGGACTTAACCGAGGAAGTCCTAGCCGATGCGGTGGCCGGGGTGACGAGACTTACCCTCTCGCAGGAGGTCGAACTTAACCGATGTAGCCCGGCTCGAGAAGAAAGAACCCGTCGAAGGGGTGGCGATGCGCCGAAATTGTATTGATCTGATTGATGTAGATATCTTATAAAGCACCCGGGCATACGTATTTATACCCCGAGTTGATATGAGTCCTTATTGGACACGGTACACGATTTCCTAATTACAAAAGAAAACATTAACAGGACCCAATCGGACACGAGATCAGGCTTCCTAAAGATAAAATATTAATCTTGCCTAATTAATAATCTGCCATACTACGGTCTTCACGGCTTTTTCCTGGACCCGGTTTTTTCCGAATCAACTTCCGTTAGTTAATTGCAACTTCCTTCTTGACCGAATCTGATACAGAGCCATACCAAATTTTGGCGTTAACAGTCACGTACAATCGCTGATTCGGAAGATCGCGGAGTCTACGGAAGAGTTTGGAAGATCTGTAGAAGACATTTTCTATTGCAAGGCAAGTCACACGACAATCTCCTTGAGCATGTTGATCTCATTTGTGAAATCTATTTTATTTTAAAATTATTGCATGAAATATTTTGGAATGACATTATTACGGGTAATTATTTAATAGCCTATATTCCTTGATATTTATGGCCGTTTTGTTATTGTTATCTCTACCTTGATACCCTGGGTAAATAATATTGACTAGCCGGGTGTTTAATTATTTATGTAGCTAGATTATTTAGGAGTTGCTTAGCAATGCTTAGAAACTGTAGCGTCATTTTATATGGGAAACTATTCATTCTAATTAATTAATAGATACTGGTTATTATTTTCACGACAGTGAGTCGTGGTTGGTTAATTAATTGTGCCAACTAAAACTTGATGAAATGGTGGGTTGTGAGCACCAGGGTTGTGAATGTTGCTAGCGGTGCTCATGACAGTTAAGGACCGGTTCGCAGACTACTTGTTGCGAAGCAACACTCGTATTAACCACAAGCTAGAATGGGATAGCAGGAGTTTGAAGTGTGCCGAGTTCAATAGGAGGCACCAGGGCGTGTTTGTGGCTGGTATAAGTCCACACATGGTAGTGACAATAAGACCATGCTTCGGTCGTCGAGCCGTCTCGCGGGAAGGCACTTGATCACCCCTACTGGAGACAGGAGGTTCGGCGGGAGGCTCTCCTATTTTGCGAGTTACATACATAATCCTGTCACAATTCCTTTCCAAGATATCGTGGTGGTATTAAGGTGCATAGTGATGTGTTGTGGAGTTGTGTCTTGTGGGTACATTGGTATATTTCTAGCCAAAGTAAAGCTATTCGAATAGGTGTGCCCACGGTTAAGGGCGGGCCTAGCAATGTTTTCTGTGATTAGTTCCACACTATTTAATAATGATGATAAATGATGGAATTTGTTAGCTCCTGTTTAGAGAGTTATGGTTTTGGGCTTGAACTGCGTTGGAGCGCTGTTCAGAGATGGATTTAATGTTGATATTAATTAAACTATACGGTTTTCAATAATTTTAAATGCAAATGTTTTAAATGTTGTTTTACGCAAATAAGCCATACTATGCCATTCCTTTGGTATCCTGTTGCATTACATTGCATTCTCTAGTGTGGCTTGTTGAGTACGGTGAGTGGTACTCAGTCTTGCATTATTGCAATCTTTAGAGCGAAACTATGCGAGGAGGAGAAGTTTGTTGTTTGGCTTATACCCCAGTTGAGCTACCTGTGGCTCAGTGTTGAAGCTACACTAGTTGCCGTTCCACTGCTGTTTTCTTCTGTGTGAGGACTAAGTGTCTCTGTTGTAAGTATTTATCGTTATTTCGTTTTGGTTATATTTATCAAATTGTCGATTTGTATACCTCGGCTGATTCCTGGACGAGGATTTATTGCACAAATTAGCTTTAGAAATTCTGGTGAATTTCTGGGCATGACAGGTGTAACGCCCAGAAATTCGCACCGAAATTCTGAACATTAATGTGTAATAAATCCCTGCCCAGGAAAGCCAGGGTACACAAACCAAGTTGCCATACAGAGTGTCTTACAAACAGAGCAAACTGTATATTACATAAATGCAGCGGAAAAAAGTAAAACGAAGTCTATAAACAACTGACCAAGCAGCCGCTTCCATTCCCACAGGCACCTTGACGGCGGAGCCAGCCTAATCCTCAGAACGTTCCTCGTCAGACGCGTTCTCCAACACTGGGGGGGAAAATGGAGCAAGGCTGAGTACCACCCACAGTACTCAACAAATCACACCCACAAATATGCAAATGCACAGGGTACAAAGATGGGACAGGGTTTATTTGCGGAAAAGCAGTTGCAAAAGGGAGTAGTGCTGGAGCTGGTGCCGGCGGGGGTGGTGGTGCGTGAGGCCCGTTCCTGGGAGCCAACTGAACACGCACCGGAGGAAGGGTCCTCTTCCTCGGAGTCAGCCGGGTCCTGGCTCCACCGGGTGGCGGCTGTCCCTTAAGTTCTGCGACCTCCTTCTTCAGGCGGTCGACCTGGTTCTGGAGTCCCATGATAGTCATCCTGTTGGCGTCCTCCCGGTCATGAGCTGCACGCACCCAGTTGGCATGCATGTAGTCCATAGCCATCATTGCCTGCCTCATGTGAACAATGGTGGTGTCGTTCTCATTGTCTGCCAGCTGGAAATAACTGTATTCTTGGTCGGGCGTCCGGTAGGGGAGGTAGCGGTAAGAAGTGGTGCAGAGGGTAGAGTGATGCTTCCGGCGCAGCTCTCCAAGCAGGCGGAAAGCGGCCTCCTGACAGGCGTGGTTGAAGGTACGCCCGCCAACCTCTACCTCCATAGCAGGCAGGAGGTACATCTCGCCAGGTAACTCCAAACGAACCCGGTGTGGTAGCTCACCCTCCAAGGGCTCCATTGCGGTGTACTCTGGGGCACGGCTGTACCCCAAGGTGAAGCTCATCATCCGTAGTTCTTCCACGAAACCACCCATGTCGGTACCACGCTGGTTAGGGAGGTTGTCCATCTATAGAAAGACAAGGAGGGGAATCAATGTATGCTCAGATCCAAACAAGTAAACAATAAATAATTTGGAAACAACAACAATTTTATGCAGTAAATAATTTTGTAAGTAAATTTGAAACCAACAAAATACCACTGCGAAACCAAATAGTACCAAATAAAATTCACATAATAATTTTCAACACAAATAAAGAGATTTATGCATGCTGTAAATCGAACCTTCCCCAAGAATAACCAATGTTTTCCCAAAATTTGGACACCCATACAAACCCCAAAAATAAAATTTTTAACCCCAGATTTAACTAGACTCAAATTTTTCCGATCGATATAACGACCAAGATTTTATCCCAATCCGCAAACAAAGTCCCACTTTTCCCAAAATAACTCCAAATGTAAGAAGCATATGCAAGATGGGAATTTCAGAGGGCTCTTAGGGTTTCCATTTGGCTGGTCCTACGGTCAAGCTCAGCTCTGATACCAACTTGTAACGTCTAGAAATTCGCACCAAAATTCTGAACATTAATGTGTAATAAATCTCTGCCCAGGAAAGCCAGGGTACACAAACCAAGTTGCCATACAGAGTGTCTTACAAACAGAGCAAACTGTATATTACATAAATGCAGCGGAAAAAAGTAAAACGAAGTCTATAAACAACTGGCCAAGCAGCCGCTTCCATTCCCACAGGCACCTTGACGGCGGAGCCAGCCTAATCCTCAGAACGTTCCTCGTCAGACGCGTTCTCCAACACTGGGGGGAAAATGGAGCAAGGCTGAGTACCACCCACAGTACTCAACAAATCACACCCACAAATATGCAAATGCACAGGGTACAAAGATGGGACAGGGTTTATTTGCGGAAAAGCAGTTGCAAAAGGGAGTAGTTCGCAAACAGTAAAAAGTTGATTTAATTAACAATATTAACTCCCACTGATTAACGTTACACCACGTTAACCAGGCCCAACCATTCCCAACCGATTGACGCTAAACCACGTCAACCAGTCTCCACTGATGAACGCTACACCACGTTCACCAGACACCTCTGGGTACCGTTACACCACGTTACCCGGACTCCACTGATTAACGCTACACCACGTTAACCAGTCACCACCGGACAACGTATCACGCTGACCAGCTTTTCCCGACCAACGCTAAACCACGTTGACCAGGCCGCGCTGATGGAAGTTACACCACATCCACCAGGCGTAACTGATAAGAGTTAAACCACACTCACCAGTCTCCACCGATTAGCGTTAAACCACGCTAACCAGTCACCCCCGGTCAGCTCAACCACGCCGACCGGACACAACACCTTCCACAACACCAGTTTGATAAAACCAGATTAATTATCTAGGGTGAGACTAATCACGGTGAGTCTTGGCCAATGAGCCCATAACCGCGGGCGCGGCTATTTGAATAGATTTACTCTGATCAGAGGTGTACAACTTTACCCACAAGACACAGCCTCACACACGTTTCCGTGCGTCGATGTGTCACCACGACACCCCGCAAGAGGCTGTGACAGGACCGTTCACGCAACCTCTCCCTAACCATCCACACCACGCTGAGGTTGCACCTGCCGACAGGGCACGCCATATTGGCCAGGCTACCCCCCTTGCGCCACGGTGAATCCGGCAGCCGATCAACCCTACCCCGGGCCGACCCAACTCCATCTCTTCCACCCTCTTCTTCGGTGCCTAGGAGAGGGAAAAGAAACGCTTCAAGCCCAGCCGTTGCCCACGCTGGCTTGTGGAAAGTACGGGAAGTTGCCCAAGTGGTTCCCGCGAACCAGTCCTTAATTGCCATGGGTGTGACAAGCAAAACCATACACCCACAGCCCACCATTTAGGTCAAAATTTTAGGAATTTAACAACAGCCTATCCAAGGTTCCATTTTTCCGACATTGAGTCGAATCATATAAAAAGACATTATTTAATTTCCAGGTGAGCTATGTTGCTAAGCATGGCTAAGCATTCCTAAGAATTGTAAACTAGTCACATTATTACCCAGGTGACAAGGATTTAGTTATCAAAACTAAGGCTGAAACCTAACATTGTATAGGCAATACCAATCCACATGAATTATTAAAATAATGCAGTTTATTTAAGTAAACAAAGCAATTTAGCGAAAAATGGGTACAAATTGATCAAAGTATCAGTGCGACTTGCCTTGCTCCGGCTCAAGGTATTCGGCTACGATCTCGAAATACGCAGGGGAAAAACCGGCGTCGCATTCTACAACAAACAATGCATAAACAATTAAAAACAGTACATGGGGTCGACAAACATGGGCTGAAAGTATTATTAATGGATTCTCGGCAATTTTCTGGATTTAATGAAATTTGAATGGACTTAATCCGAGTTCGCATGAAATAGTTATGATTTATTGAAGTTTTACTGCTATTTTTAGTGTAAATATAATTAACCAGACGATTTATTGCGCATTAACCGATTTAAAGACGTCACCGGAGGGGGGAGGCGACGGCGCACAGAGGCGGGCGCACCACGCGGCGCCACCGCGGGCAACCACGCGGGCGAGCGAGCAGGGGCCCGATTGCCACCCGGCAGATCGGACGGCCCCGGGGAGCGGCGGCCGAAGCCAGCCGTCCCGAGCGGGAGGCGGCGGCGCGCACGCGACCCGATGGTCACCGGCGGCAACCACCCAGCGCGGCGACGACCACACGGAGGGGCGGAAATGAACGGGAAAACGGAGGGGGTTCTCACCGGCAGCTCGCGACGGCGAGCGACGGCGCAAAGACGACGGTGGCGACGAAAAGGTGGCGGCGGCCTCGGGACGACGTCGGCGACGGAGCTCCGACGGCGGGGAACGGGTGAGAGGCGGCTGCCGAGGTGTCCTGGAGGATGAGGAGGACGGGAGAGGAGTTAGAGCGGAGAATGGAGACACGGCGCGGCGGGAATCACCGGCCGGAAAGGAGGCGAAGGGTCGATACTCACCGTGCGCGCGGGCGAGGCGGTCCGGCGAGCTTCGGCTTCAACGGAGTGGCGGCCGAGGTGCGGCGCGGCGCGGCGGAGGTGCAGGCGGTGGCGGAGTCGCCTGGCGGCGTTCGGAACGGCAGCGAGCGGCGGCCGGAGGCAGCGAAAAACGGTGGAGCTTCGGGTGCGCGGTGGCGATGGGGTTCTGGGGCACTGGAAAGCTCGGCGTGTTGGGGGAAAGATGGAGGAGAGGGTGGAGATGGTTTTTATACAATCGGCCGGGAGAGATCGAGGCCGAACGGCTCCAAACGCGCACGAGTGAGTGGGTCACGGCGGGGAGATCGTGCGCGTGGTTCACGGGAGAGAGGGGACGTGGACGCCGGAGAACTCGGGGGAGTGGGGCGGACTCAGTCCGCGACCGTTTGAGCGAGTGCGAGTGCGGGAGGATGAGGCAGGAGGCGGCGCCGAATCGGACGGCCCCGGGGAGTTTCCCCTCCGCCCGATTCGGACGGAGGAGGAAGATGATGCTGACAGGCGGGCCCGGCCTGTCAGTGGGAGGTGCGTGGGCGCGGGGCGAGCGAGGGCGCGGGCGCGAGGGCACGGGCGCGAGGGCGCGGGGCGCGGGCGCGGGGGCGCGGGGCGCGGGCGCGGGCCGAGCGCGGGGTGCGAACGCGAGGGCGCGGGGTGGAAGGCGCGGCCGCGGGGCACGGGCGGGAGGAGGAATAGGCCGGGGAGGAAACCGGCCTGCGGCACAGTACTGGGCCGGCGGCCCAGCGATGGAGAAAAAGAGAAAACAGAGAAAACAGAAGGGAAAAGAAAAGGAAAAAGATTTCCAGGACGATTTAAATTCCAATAAGCGTATTTAATTTATTAAAAATAGTTCCTGTGCTCTGAAAATTCCACTAAAAATCCAGTTAATGTATTTTGGCATAGAGAATACAAGAAAAATATTCCCGGCCACGATAAATTATTATTTGCATTTTACACCTTTAATTATTTTCCTGTTGCTATTTTTAAATTCCTTTTCTTAGGTATTTTTCACAGGTAATATTTAGTGTGGCTAAACTCAGGGTGTGACAACAGGTATGCTCCTGAAGCCTATGTACATAGGATATTGTCGAAGGATGAAACTCCGACGGCGGGAAGTCAGGAGACCCCCCTTTGAGATTCGGCCAGGGGAGTAGTTCTCAGGCGAAGCCGGCGTCAGGGAGCAAGATGGTTGGAGGAATCGGCGAAGAAGACGAGAGGAAGCAGGGTTCGGAACGTCCGCTCCGGGATCGGACCGTCCGAATCCCGGGGGCCCGAGGTGGAGGCAGAGAGGTCCGGACCGTTGTAATCGCACGGGTTGTGAGGGATTACGACGAACAGTTGCGCACAGAGGTGACAGGAGGATTTATACAGGTTCGGGCCGCACGGAGCGTAAAACCCTACTCCTGTGTGTACGCTATGTGGAGATGAATGTGGTTTGGTGTGTTACAAGGTGAGCCTAGCTCGCGGCCGGAGCCGGAGAAGAAGAGCAGTAGGTTGAGAATGAGCTCGGGTGCTGAGAGCTGGGAGTTAGAGGTCCTCAGTCGAGTCTGCCCCTTTTTCGGTGGCTTGGATCCTCCTTTATAGATTTAGGGGAGTCCACAGTGCCGAGAGAGAGTTAGCTACCACTCGTTCGCACGCACGCCGCCGCCTGCCGCGCCGCGCCAGAGGGACGTCCAGTCACCGCCTGGCCCTGCTACTGCGGTCGGCCGGAGCATGGTCTGTTGTGGGCGGCTAGAGCGTCAGGGCGCTGTCGGCTCGGTCGCCGAGGGTGGCTGGTCTGGTCACTTTGCCGCTTGGCTGTGGGCGGCTGGAGCACAGAGATGTGACAGCGGCTGTCTCCTGGAGACGTTGTCGGGAGACAGGCGGGAGGCGCCCTGTCGCTCACGTTAATGCGGATATTGGGGAGCTGGTTCAGAACCTGCCGGGGACCGACATGTGGGCCCCGGGCGGGGAGTGAGTCAATAGCGCCCGGAGGCAAGGCTCGGGCCCGAGGCCAAAGAGGCCCCGGGGCCGAGCTGATATATACGACGCCCCGGGGGCGTGCCCGTGGCTGATGGTGATAGCGCCCCGGGCACGAGCCCGAGTCCGATGGCGGTCACGCCCCGGGCACGATCCCGGGGCCATCGGCGATAGCGCTCCGGGCACGAGCCCGGGGCCGTCGGCGGTCAGAAGGCGGTAGCGCCCCGGGCACGAGCCAGGGGCCTGATGGAGCGGTGCCGCCCCGGGGACGAGCCCGGGGCCGGTGGAAGGGTGCCCCCCGGGGATCTGCCGTGACCGAAGACCCACGCGTCCCCAGGGCATGTGGGACCCCCTGTCCCACTTCGCCGACAGTGGCCCCTGGCCCTGTTGCTAGGCCGGGGTCAGCCCCGGGCAGGAACAGGGCCACGTCTTGAAGAAAAGAGGGGATGCTGGGTCCGCCTGGTTCGTCATGTACTGACGTAGCTTGAAGATTTGTTGATTTAGATGCGATACGTACCTGGGACCCGGGCTGAAAACATGGAACGAAGTGTTGAGGAAGGCCGGCGACAACGGTCGCGATGGCGATGCGACAACTTGCCGCCCGTACTGTCGCCACCGAGTTCTTTGTGGCGACCGCGGGCCGGAGACCGCGGTAGCAGAGGGGTGCGCCGTCCGATTGGAGGCTGCCACCGGATCCACCGCCGACGAGTCCTCTCGCGCCTGGTCCGAGATGGAGGCGCAGGAGAAGGAAATATTTTCCCGAGAAGAAAGCGCTCGGCCCCAGAGGCCGGGCTCGCGACTCGGGGGTGTGAGTTCGCCGCGCGCGAGGAAGTCGCGGCAGTTCGCGAGGAAGTCGCGGTGGTTCGCGAGGTGTTCGCGGCAGGTCGCGAGGTGGTCGCGGCGGTTCGCGAGGACGTCGCGGCGGTTCGCGAGGTGGTCGCGGCAGTTCGCGAGGAAGTCTCGGGAGGCCGTGGTAGAGCCCGCTGCCCCGGAGGAAGGGTTCTTCGACCGCGGCGACCATCTCGTAGAGCTGATGCCTGACGAAGAGGTTGAGGAAGACGCCGGTTTCCTTCTGACGCCATGCGCGGGCGCCTTCGGGGTCCGGGGGCCCTCCATGCCCCCGAGCGCCCTTCTTCTGTGGTCGTCCGGGGTCCGGTCCGAAGGAGGCCAGCAACCTCTCCCGTGCGACGGCGTCTCCGGCCTCGCTCGTGCTTGCGCTCCGGTTTTTGCCTGTCTTGTACAAAGAGAGACATTTGCATATGTGTATGGTCATGTTTATACCTTTCGTACTTGGTTTATTGTGTTGTTCGGAGGTCGCTTGCACTCGGGGTCCGTGTCTGGGGAGTCGAGTAGCTGGCGTCGTCCGACATCGAGGGCCAGCAACCGCGAACAGCCGTAGGGTGTGAGCCCCTGTTTGGGCCCCGGCGCAGCCGCTTGCCCCGGGAGCTCGGGCCCGGGGGCGGCGAACGCGACCGTCGGACGCTCGGGAGCTCGTTCCCGGGGCGCGAGCAGTCCGGACGTGAGCTTGGCGGAGCGACGGAGTTCGCAGGTTCGGCCCCCGCCCGTCTTCCGGGTCCGGGGGTCCTTCGTGCCCCCGGGCCCCGTTGGCCTAGGGAGCGCAGCGATGCCGCGACGACAGGCTCTACATGATGAACTGTGAGAGCACTTGGCTCGTTCCCTTGTCCATTCCATGCGGCGAGCCGTTGCGTCTACCACCTCCTAGGGGCCTCTTCGTGGTCGCGACCGAGCGGAGGAAAGGATTGCGCATAAGGAATCTGCCCCCTAGCAGCGGAAAAAACCAAGCCCGAAGCCAACCAGTGCGGGACACCGCAAGCCGGGGCTTAGACGATGTCCGGGGTTTAGCAGATGGGATACGGTAGCTCGCTAGTAGGGAACAGATGCTTAGGCGCAACACCCAGCCACCGCATGGGCGCGACCCGATTATGCCCTCGGGGGGAGATCGCCACGATCACGACATAAAGAAAGGATAAGGGCACGAGCCCAGAAATGATAAATAAAAGTATTACTATGGAAAGCGAATATACCTGGGGCCCGGCCTCGGTCAGTGCTGAGGTTTAGAGGCACTTACAGGATGTGTTTTCCGATAACATTTGTGGAGATGCTCCCAGGCTTACCGAGCCCGGTTGGGAAGTTCCGATCACCAGGGAGGGGCCTTCCCACGGGGGGAAGATTTCATTCCGACCCGTACGGAGATACGGCGGAGATTCGAACCCCAAACCTGAATTGATCGGGCCCAAACCTAACGCCAAGGATAGCGCTTGAGGCCTTGCTGGTAACGGGCGACGTGGAGCGGAGCGCGCCACCTTCGTTCCTCGAGGAAATCGAGGTTGTCGAGCTGCGTATTGTCGTGGTTGATGTTCGTCGATGTAGCGCTGTACCCGAGAGCCGAATGAGAGGTCTGGCGACAGGACGGCTTCGGCCCGGTACACCAGGAAGAAACGGGGTCTCCCCGGGCGCCGAGCTTGGTGTGGTATGAATCGTCCCCCAGGACCGCCGGGGAAAGGTCTACTCTACACATAGTGAACTGTGAGAGCATCCGGTTCGTTCCCTTGTCCATCCCATGCTACGAACGCAACACATAGAAAACGACGAAAGGAACGAGACCGGGGAGAATATTAAAAAACGATGCTTATGTAAAGTGTATATACATGGGGCCCAGGCTAGCGCTGAGTTTCCAGAGAAGTCCAGCGCTGGCCCGGGTATACCCAACTTACAGGATGTTTATACAGACGGATTTGTGGAGATACTTGTTGTGCCTGAGGATGGAGCTCGGACTCGCTTCCCTCGCGAGCCTGAGTCCGGCATGTGCTCGGGACCCGGGGCCCCTGCTAGTGCTAAGGATATACGTCTGGGACCCTGGGGCCCCGGACTGGGATACGGTTTTGATATAAGCCGGGTTCCGGGGGCCCGGGCTTGAATATGGGATGTGAGACGACCTTCCGGAAGTATTCACGCCGGGGCGGTGCTGTCCGGGCTTCGTGCCCTATTCCAGGTGTCGCGTTCCTAGGCTTGCACTCGCCTTGGCGAGGGCTGCCCTGGTTCGGCACCTCAGTGTCGGGCCCGGGGCACGGATTCGGGAATCCGTGCCTCGGCTCAATACGTGTCCGGGACATAGGGGCCCCGGACTGAAATATGGCTTGTTATATATGACCGATATGTGCCCGGGCACAGGGGCCCGGGTATGGATATGGACCATGTCGGGACAACTTCCCCGGACCCGCCCTTGCCGAGACAATGCTGTCCGGGTACTTGCGCCCTACCGAAGCTATTCTGGATCGGGAGCGGGATTCGGACCGTCCGCCTAAGGGTCGGACGGTCCGAGTCGCTACAACCGGACCGTCCGTCGACGGTTCGGACCGTCCGAACCGTTCGAGCGCGCTTGGCTCGCTACTGGTTCTGCCGGGACTCGGACTCAGCTCCCTCGGACTCAGGTCCCTTGAGAGGGAGTGAGCTCTCCGTGATCGGACCGGGGGAGATATTCGCCCGGGAGGCAAGGGCCGCGACCGGGGAGATATATGCGCGCCCGGGAGCCACGCTTCGACCGGGGCGAGATACGCGCCTGGGAGCCAAGGGCTGCGACCGGGGCTATTTACACACCTGGGAGCTAAACTCCAACCGGGGCTAAGGACGCACCTGGGAACCAAAGGCTTCGACCGGGGTGATTTATGCGCGCCCGGGAGCCACGCTCCGACCGGGGCGAGATCGGTGCCCGGGAGCGAAGGGCTCCGACCGGGGCTAGATAGGCACCCGGGAGCCAGGGGCTTGACCGGGGCTAAACCCGCTCCCGGGAGCCGCCCGGGAGCTAAGCTCCGACCGGGGCTAAGGACGCACCCGGGAGCCAAGGGCTTCGACCGGGGCGATTTATGCGCGCCCGGGAGCCACGCTTCGACCGGGGTGAGATACGCACCCGGGAGCCAGGGCTCCGACCGGGGCTAAACATGCTCCCGGGAGCTAAGCTCCGACCAGGGCTAAGGACGCACCCGGGAGCCAAGGGCTTCGACCGGGGCGATTTATGCGCGCCCGGGAGCCACGCTTCGACCGGGGTGAGATACGCACCCGAGAGCCAGGGCTCCGACCGGGGCTAAACATGCTCCCGGGAGCTAAGCTCCGACCGGGGCTAAACATGCTCCCGGGAGCTAAGCTCCGACCGGGGCTAAGGACGCACCCGGGAGCCAAGGGCTTCGACCGGGGCGATTTATGCGCGCCCGGGAGCCACGCTTCGACCGGGGTGAGATACGCACCCGGGAGCCAGGGCTCCGACCGGGGCTAAACCCGCTCCCGGGAGCCGAGCTCCGACCGGGAGGAGATATGCACCCGGGAGCGAAGCTCCGACCGGGGCTAAGGACGCACCCGGGAGCCAAGGGCTTCGACCGGGGCGATTTATGCGCGCCCGGGAGCCAGGGGCTCCGACCGGACGGGCTCAGGTCCCTTGAGAGGGAGCGAGCTCGGGCCCGCTACTGCTCCTGCCGGGATTTCTTGACGCGCTCGGCCAACTTGTGGACGGCGCGACACTCCACGAGGTCGTGCGAATCCGTCTCGTGGACGGCGCACCACCTCCGGGCTTCGACCGGCTCGAGGCGCTCGGCCAGGCGCTGGACGGCACGACACTCCGTGATGTCGTGCCGGTCCGTGTCGTGGAAGGCGCACCACCCACGGGCTGCGGCCGGCTTGAGACGCTCGGCCATGCCCTGGACGGCGCGGCACTCCGTGATGTCGTGCCGACCGGTGTCGTGGTAGGCGCACCATCCCCGAGCTATGGCCGGCTCGGCACGCTCGGGTGAGCGCTGGACGGCGTGGCACTCCGTGATATCGTGCCAATCTGTCTAGTGGAGAGGGCCCCACTTCTGGGCTGTTGCCGGCGGTGGCGTCACGCGTGCGGCCTTTCGCCGCTTGCGGCAACCATGGCCCCTGCGGGCATCGTAGCTCCGGGGGCTGCCCGTAGCCGCCAAGGCACAGCTCTCGGCCGCCGCCTTGGCCTTCTGGCGCTTCCTTCTGTTCCGCCGCAGTGCGGAACGTGAAAGCTTGCCATCCTCTTCAGGATCCTGGTCGGGGGCCCCAGCACTTGCAGCAGCGTTCGCGCGCCGCTCGATCGTGACCCGGGCGTCCTCCTGAACCCGTGTCCGGTCCAGCCGGTCGCGGAGGTCGCCGTGGCCATTGTTGGAGTCCCGCGGACGATGGCCTTCCGTCATGGAGTGCGTCGATGTTGGAGGCGCCGGCGTAACACCTGAAAAGGAAACTCCCCCTACCTGGCGCGCCAGCTGTCGAAGGATGAAACTCCGACGGTGGGAAGTCAGGAGACCCCCCTTTGAGATTCGGCCAGGGGAGTAGTTCTCAGGCGAAGCCGGCGTCAGGGAGCAAGATGGTTGGAGGAATCGGCGAAGAAGACGAGAGGAAGCAGGGTTCGGATCGTCCGCTCCGGGATCGGACCGTCCGAATCCCGGGGGCCCGAGGTGGAGGCAG
Source organism: Oryza meyeriana var. granulata (assembly GCA_003991445.1). NCBI lineage: Eukaryota > Viridiplantae > Streptophyta > Magnoliopsida > Poales > Poaceae > Oryza > Oryza meyeriana. The sequence goes on along the minus strand of RYFJ01000696.1, from coordinate 191,386 downwards.
AGAGGTCCGGACCGTTGTAATCGCACGGGTTGTGAGGGATTACGACGAACAGTTGCGCACAGAGGTGACAGGAGGATTTATACAGGTTCGGGCCGCACGGAGCGTAAAACCCTACTCCTGTGTGTACGCTATGTGGAGATGAATGTGGTTTGGTGTGTTACAAGGTGAGCCTAGCTCGCGGCCGGAGCCGGAGAAGAAGAGCAGTAGGTTGAGAATGAGCTCGGGTGCTGAGAGCTGGGAGTTAGAGGTCCTCAGTCGAGTCTGCCCCTTTTTTGGTGGCTTGGATCCTCCTTTATAGATTTAGGGGAGTCCACAGTGCCGAGAGAGAGCTAGCTACCACTCGTTCGCACGCACGCCGCCGCCTGCCGCGCCGCGCCGGAGGGACGTCCAGTCACCGCCTGGCCCTGCTACTGCGGTCGGCCGGAGCATGGTCTGCTGTGGGCAGCTGGAGCGTCAGGGCGCTGTCGGCTCGATCGCCGAGGGTGGCTGGTCTGGTCGCTTTGCCGCTTGGCTGTGGGCGGCTGGAGCACAGAGATGTGACAGCGGCTGTCTCCTGGAGACGTTGTCGAGAGACAGGCGGGAGGCGCCCTGTCGCCTCACCGTTAATGTGGATATTTGGGGAGCTGGTTCAGAACCTGCCGGGGACCGACATGTGGGCCCCGGGCGGGGAGTGAGTCAATAGCGCCCGGAGGCAAGGCTCGGGCCCGAGGCCAAAGAGGCCCCGGGGCCGAGCTGATATATACGACGCCCCGGGGGCGTGCCCGGGGCCGATCGTCGACCGAAGGCGGTAGCGCCCCGGGCACGAGCCAGGGGCCTGATGGAGCGGTGCCGCCCCGGGGACGAGCCCGGGGCCGGTGGAAGGGTGCCCCCCGGGGATCTGCCGTGACCGAAGACCCACGCGTCCCCAGGGTATGTGGGACCCCCTGTCCCACTTCGCCGACAGATATGTTCCCTTAAAACATAAGTACAAGTTTACTATTACTTGCACAAGTAGGATTTATGCTCATCCGTTCTATAGACCATATCGATATGCTCCATGTGTAAATAAAAAGCAGAAATACTCCTTTGTGGACAATATGCTGCTCCTAACATCACAAGCATACAAATCTAGTGCAAAACATGAACTCACAAATATAAACCTTAATATTTCAATATATGAACAATATACATCGGAATTGCAGGTTTGTTGCTCCATGTGCAGGGCAGTATGATCATTACTTTCCTTTTTGAAACGCAGTATAAACACAGATGCGCACATACGTTCACCTTTATAAACACACTAGTACATCCCACTGTATATTTTGAAATTAATGAAGTCATTGTAACCGTCTTGCCATCGATGAGTACATCATCTATCGTAGAAAGAATAATTAACCTTAAATATGAGTACCCGTGTTAAGTTTAAGACCTAAATATGGTGGACAGGTTCCACCAAAGGATCTAACTAGCTAAACTATGCTAAGTTCACAATATATCTGTTTCTGTTAGACGTTCTGATGAATTTTTGTCTCGCATCAGAATCATTGACTACTAGGCTACTAGCTAGAAAGGAATAGAGCATAAGGATGGGTTCCCCAAAGTATTCACTGGAGTATTAGCTGCACGAATAGAGTTTAAGCTGTCCGTTCAATACACCATCTCAATCTTGTCAAATGTGTAAGCGGAAGGCACTAATATAAAGCAAAATTATATGGACAGTCCCTAATTAAAAGATTGCTCCTACTAACACTATGAGCCTAGAAATCTTGCAGAAACATCGACTCACAAGTATAAACCTTAATATATTTTAATTAATATATGAACAGTGCATATTTTAGAAACACGCCTGGAAGCCCTCTTTATTTAGGGTGTGTACGAAGGTGAGGTTTAGCTAGGGTACTTCCTTGTTCCCTGTAAATATGCTTCCGAAACTGCTAAACTGTGTGTTTTTATAAAAAGAATTATATCTAAAAGTTTCTTAAAAATCATATTAATCTATTTTTCAGGTTTAATAATTAATACATAATTAAGGCCAATCCCCGTGCATGTTTTATAGAGGTTTTATATATATTAAATAGGATAACACATCAGCATATATGCTGACATAGCAAAAACATGAAGATGAGAGAGGTGAAAGTAGTGTTTATTATGATTAAACTGGTACTCACCATTTTTCAACACGTTGAGAACCGTGTGAAACTCCCATTGGAAGGGTTCGTATTTCATCTCCACATATTTTATCAACTCCTATTAGTTACTTAGATTTAATATTTAAATGATATGCTATTATATGAAACCGTGAAATGAAACTTTGTATTAGGAGAAGTAATTTTATCTATCAACTTAAATATCCTTAGATGATATAACACTCTTAAAAACTGCGTAATAAAACTTTATATTGAAAATGATCTAATCATACACTAATGATTTGTTTTGTTTTATGTGCTGCAAAAAATCTTAGATCAATCGCTGATCTGAATGAAGCCGTAATTCAGCATCTACTGACCAAGGCACATGATAGCACAGCACGAAGTACCAACAAGGACTAGACTACTAGGATGCGTTTGGTTTGATGGATTTGGTGGGTTTGGGATGGGTTCATCCCATTTTTTAGTGTGTTTGGTTTGGGGAGAAGGTGGGATAGGATGGTCCCAAAAATAAATATTCGTCCTATATTCGGGTCAGATCGATCCGGCCAAAACGGCCGGACCACGCTGACCCAGCTCTTGCGGGCGTGTGACGCGGTGAGCTTCTCTACGCGATCCAGTTCCAAAGTGAGCAACAGGGGAAAAAGCGGCGAGCGGCGACGGCGCGGCCAAGGAGCGGCGACGGCGAGGCCGATGCCCGCGCGGGGCCCGAGAGGGGAGGCGGGCGCGGGGGCGCGGGGGCGCGAGGCCGATGCCCGCGCAGGGCCTAACAAGGGAGGCCGGCTCGTCTCGGGGCCCGGTGGCGCGGGGGCGCGAGGCCAGGCGATGGGGGTGCGGGGCCCGAAGGGGGAGGCGGCCGCGGGGGCTCAGGGCCCGGCGGCCGCGGGCGCGAGGGAGCAGGATCGGCGACGGCTGGCGCTGGCGTCGTCGCTCGTCAGCCGCACCACAGAGACAAACTGTATATGAGAGGTAACCTCACCATCCCTATGTATGGAGGTATCTCTATCTAGTTATCCCATCTCTGTCCTTCCATCCAAACAGGTGATAGAGCCATTCCATCCTCTTCTATTCCTCTAACCAAACAAAAAACAGGGTTCATTTCATCTCTTTAACCAAACAGAAATTGGAACCATCTTATTCCAAAAAAAAAAGGGATGGGTCTAAACCATCCCCTCTTGTCCGCAAATCAAACGCATCCCTAGTTGCTCCAATACTCCCGTTTAATTACTCTAGTGCCAGTCTGCCATAAAGGCAAAAGCATGTGGCTTTTCCTTCCCTGCTGCAAGAGATTCCTCCCTTGTATATGACCTTGGTGGAGAGGAGGGGAGCAACCTCTGGTTACCAGCCAGGAAAGTGTAGGGGAGTCAAAAGCCAACACAAGTATTACTATTGAAAAAAAATACTTATAGTCAAACCTTGGAAACTATGTACATATATAATACATACAAAATCAACCGGCCACACGCATATACAAGGGGCAGAGGCAGGATTTTCTCCAACATAGGGCTCAATCATGTAATATAAACTTTTTGGACAAATATTAGCTAAAAATTGTTGCTTTTCCGTTGTAATTTTCTTGTCACGTGTAGAGCTCAAGCACAAGATGCCCCACACGTGCCTTTGCCCCTGCATATAGATGGACAAATTTCTAATAAATAATTAAGTATCAACCACAAATTGTTGAATAGATCAAGTCCACTTACCTAAACTATTTTAGGCTTATTTCATATACCTATAACCCTAAAATATCAGTTCTATATTGTTGTGGCCTCTATGTGTTTGGCATTATTTTATTGTGAACCTTCGAATCACCGGGATGTGCATAACTCTCAATAAGTACCACTCCAGTACTGCAGTAGTTGGTCACATCTTTCATTTAAGCAAATGCTAATTGGCACAAACAGGTTGATAAAGGGCCCAAGACTTTATCCCTTTTTTTTGGATGGTTTGAAGATGAGTAAAGAGGGAAAAGAAACAAGATCACTTAAAATAAGGTGGATAAGTCATTAGTGCATGATCAATTGAGTCTTAATTATTTTAAACTTGAAAAATGATTAATATAATTTTTTAAAGTAACTTTTATATAGAAATTTTTTTAAAAAACGTACTGTTTAACAGTTTAGGAAGTGTGCTTATAAAAAACGAGAAATTTTTTTTTCTCAACCGGTTTATCCGAATGGAGCCTAGGTATTTGAATCTGTTGCATATCCGTTGTTTGACTCGTCTGTTTCTTTCTTGGCTACTTGAATCTGTGACTTATCTGTTGTTTTGAGTAGGAATGTGAGGCAAACGGGAATTCATTGGGCTGACGATCATAACGCTGCACTCTTACGATCCTTATGGATAGCACAATTATAGCTAAGGTTTGAAATACCAGAATTCACTGAAATCATACTGACCAATAGCATTCTGGCCGGTTTATTTTAGTACCACTGATTACAATCCACCAGCTTTGGAACGATAATCGGTTGGTATTATGAAACCTGGTTGTACTTGGGGTTAGCTTTAGGATTAGTTCGTGGTTGTTGTGCTACTTTTAATTTTTAAGTTGCTATGAAAATAAAAGGTTACAACCGCTGTAGTTTATTTTATACAATTAATTATGGTTAGATAAAGTATGTTATCCAATTGCTATGTCTCTCCGAACTGTTTCATATTTTCAGAGTGTAATAATATTATCGATTGTAACATAGATTAAAACAAAAGCAGATCGCCAAACATCAAAATGCCTTAAAAGTTGTTGCAACAAACAAGATTGTCATAGTCTACTGCAATACCAAATGGAGCCGTGTTAATTGGATTACTTGAACTTAGATGGATTCATGTAAGATACGGAGTTGATGTGCTAAAAATAAGGTGATTATAATGACTAGCTCAGTTTTATTCAAAATGTGAATGATATGACTTACACACTGACCTTACCCCTACCCCAGCTCTGATTCCCAAATTCCAACAGTTGTAGTATGAGGATTATTTGCTTCACATTTCTAAAAATATGTTTTCTCAAAAAAAAAACTATATATCTTCTACTGCATTTTTAGACAATTTATTCTAAACTATTTGTTAATTTTATTTATTAAAATATTTAATTTATCCCTATAGGCAAGTAGATAACCCATGCAATAATCTGGAATAATCTTTTTTCAAATGGGCCTGGTGATCTATTTTTGTGCCGAAGCTCCCACATGTCTTGTAGTCCCACCATCAAGACATTGTTCTGGGGAATTGGTAGGTATTTTTCATAGCGCCCAGCCGTCTTTCCTCTCAAAACAAAATAGCGGTAGTAGTAGTATTATAGTTTGCGCTCAACATACTTGTTACAATCTTGTTTATTGCTGCAATGTTATAATTGGTAGGTATTTGAATTGGTTTATTGTATCGGCTTAAGCCGATACGTAAAATGAGAAACGTCATTAGCGCGTGATTAATTAAGTATTAACTATTAGAAACTTCAAAAATAAATCTATTTAATTTTTTAGAGATACTTTTATATAGAAAGTTTTTATAAAAAACGTACCGTTTCACGTTTTGGAAAGCGTGCTAACAGAAACCAAGGAAGAAGTTAACCGTGCGTTCTAAAGTGCTTAAATGGCTTAGCTTATTCTGGCAAGCAAAATGAGAGAAGTCATTAGCGTATGATTAATTAAGTATTAATTATTTTAAACTTAAAAAATGGATTGATATGATTTTTTTGAGAAACTTTTATATAGAAAATTTGTTAAAAAATATATCGTTTAGTAGTACGAGAAACGTGCTTATGAAAAACGGAGAAAAAGCTAAGCCCATAAACCATTTAGAACGCAACCAAAAGTAATAAGTAGAAGCAAACACCAAAGTATTTTTTAGATGTAGTCATTTTCTACATGTTAGAGTACTCCTTGGTGCCGTATATGTCAATGTAGGATGAAATTAAAATGTATATTTTAAATTTTCTCTATTGGTGCCTGGATATTTGGAAGCAAAGAAAAACTTCATTAGCACGTGATTAATTAAGAATTAACTATTATAAACTTAAAAAATAGATCTATTTGATTTTTAGAGATACTTTTATATAAAAAGTTTTTGTAAAAAATACACCATTTTATGTTTTGGAAAACGTGCTAATAGAAACTGACAGAGAAGCTAAAAGTAATAAGCAGAAGCAAACAGCAAAGCATTGTTTTAGATGTAGTCATTTTCTACATGTTAGAGTACTCCTTGATGCCGTATATGTCAATGTAGGATGAAATTAAAATATATATTTTAAATTTTTTTCTATTGGTGCCTGGATATTTGGAAGCAAAGAAACAATCTTATTTTTTAGAGTTGACGCTTCTTCACGAGGTATTATATTGGAAAATGGAAACACCAATTCGATGAGGACTTATAAGAAACAATCTTATTTTTTTTGGACTGTTTGATTCAGCTTCTCGCAGTGGCTTATAAGCCGCATATAAAACAAAAAACTTCATTAGCGCGTAATTAATTAAGAATTAACTATTACAACTTGAAATATATATCTATTTAATTTTTAGAGATACTTTTATATATAAAGTTTTTAAAAAACACACCTTTTACATTTTAGGAAGTGTGCTAATGGAAACCGAGATAGGATCCATAAGCAATAAGCAATAAACACACCGTCTTCATTCGTTTATACTGTTTCAGTTTTATCCTAAATCAAAGTTATCTACAATACCAAGTAAATATGTTATCAAGATATATTTTATGATGGATTTTAATGAAACTAATTTGATGGTATAGAAGCTGGCGCTTTTTTTATAAACTTAATCAAATTTAGAAAACTTTAACTTAGAAAAAAACTAGAACATTTTATAATATATAAGAACGAGGAAGTAGATCAGTCGCTCAATCATGAGTATATTCTCTTTAGCCTAGTCACCTTGAAGGAGGTTTTTTTTTTATTTCTTTCTTTCTTGTAAACAACTTATTTCTCATATACTATATGAAATACACCGTAAGGGCATTCCTTACTGTTTCTCGATAAAAAAATAAAATACATAACAGTTGTATACATGTACAGAGTATTATTAGGAAGAGAGGGCATGTTGGCCTTCTATACAGTGATAGTGGACCCTACTTGAATAGGTAATGTGTTTGAATTCAAGTAAACATACCTGCTGCATGTTATACATGTTTGTCGGTGTCTCATTTTATTGTCTATATCCATCACTGTATGCAAGATAGTCTGGTAGTCGCATAAGTTTATATATACATATAACCAGTCAGTTCCTTGCTCCATGCTTCCGTCCATTTGTTATTGGAAATAGGAACCAGAAGAGAACACATTCTGTTTTCTCAAGGTGACCAATATTGGAAATATGAGGCATGTGGAATCCCATCAACTGTCGCAGCACTGGACTCAGTTTTCATATAGCATCGGCTACCGAAGCTCTGGGAGCGACACCATGGGTGTTGCAGACCTTGTTCGCCCTATACTCTAGCACGCATTGACCATACACAAAAAGGGAAAAGATTAGATTTACTAGTACTAGAAGCAGTACTAGTAGTAATACTAAGAGAATTTAGCAATCTTTTAAAAAATTTAGGCCTCCAACAAACTTATCAACTAGATTGCCAAGACATCTGGCTAACCAAACTTCTCTCTGCACTGGTTAAACTTGGCCAGGTAACTCAACTTGTCAAACAGTGGGCCCCACCCTATCTCTCCTCTTTGTGTGTCTCTCCTATCGGCCTAGCGTCGTCGCCCGCTGCTGCCGACACACGCAGCCGCGTTGCCGCCTCCGCTGCTGAGAGCCTCTCCCATCGCCGCCGCCGCGGTGACGCGGCCCGACGCCATGGTGCGTCCCGACGGCATCATCCACGGCATCGAGTGGCTCCTCGTGCCGAGGTCCATGCAGGAGGACTTCAACCGCCGCCACAGCCTCGCCACCATCTCGACGGTGCTCCCAACGAGCGCGCCCAAGGTGGACCCGAGGGCACACCGGCTGAAGAAGCCCGCACCGCTCGTTCCCCCGGCGTGCCGTCAGTGCTCCCCATCTAGGACGCGATGGTGCTAGGGCCATCCATCGCGCCGGGGCCGGGCTTCAGAAAGCACCACTTCAACGGGCCGCTGGATCTCTCCTGGGAGATTTGGGAAAGGCAAAGAGAGAGAAACAAGAAGTAGAGAGAGGTTGACACGTGGGATCCATTGTGAGATTAGAAAGTGTAATGGAGATGTTGTTAGAGTAAAAGATAATTTGACTCTCTAGTTTCTTTGGTAAGCTAGCCAAATAGCTATTTGAAGAGCAAAAAATGGCATATCTGTTGAAAATGCTTTAAGAGAGTGTTCGAATGTACAGGTTAAGGTAAAAACCCATCTTGTTTTTTATGAATATGTTTTCCGAACTGCTAAACGGTACGTTTTTTAAAAAATTTTCTAATAGAGGTTGTTTAAAAATCATATTAATTATTTTTTAAGTTTATAATAGCTAATACTCAATTAATCATATGTTAATGGCTCAGTTTGAGGGGGTTTTCTGCAAAAGCTCTAAATCCCTCTCCTCGCCTCGCCGCCACCTGGTTCACCTCCATCGCCGCCGCCCTTTCCTCCTCCTCAGCCGCGTCGCCGCCGACCTCCGCCTCCTCCCCGCCGCACAGCCGTCCCTCTAGCCCCTCCCGCCTCCACTGGCAGCCTCCTCTCCGCGCCGCCGACTCGCCGCTCTCCCCACAGCCCTCCGCCGCGGGCACCCCGCGCCTGCTCGGTGGCCCCACAATCAAGGTCTGGGACCCCTGCCACGTGCTCCTCTCCCCCGCCGTCGCCGCAGCACCACCACCAGTCCCAGGGGCGGGGCGAGGCCGCCGTGCTGGAGGTGGTGGTCGTCAGCCACGGGGAGTGCGCCGCGGCGATGCGCCCCGACCTCGTCGGCGGGCGGTGGCCAGCCGCGGCACGCGGAGAGAGGCAGGCGCGCGCGCTAGCCGTGTTCCTGCGCTCCCGTGGCGCGCGGCTCGCCGCCGCGTTCGCGTCACCGCTCGACCGCGCCCGCGCCACGGCCGCACTCGTCTGTCGGGTGAGCGCTTCTTGGCTGCTTCTCTAGCTCATTCCTGTTCCTGCATTGCGCTTGTTTAAGTGGCCCTGTTCTTGGCATGGAATGCACAAAGTTCGTAGGATTTCCTATTTGGAAGATGAGATTATTTTCCCAAATTCTGTGGGGATTTGCTGATTCCAATTAATTTTCCATAAAATTCCTGTGTTGCAAACATTCCATTAATGTTCATCCTGCATATACTTGTTTGACCATTTCTATTTTTAATTTTATTGTCTTAACCCTAGACCCTGAGGTCTTACAGAGTTTAGGCATCTAATGGAACCCAGGCGGCCAGGCCAATATCATCCATAGTTCCATATTAAATAGAAGTATCCTCATTTGCTTTCTCCCTGCATGTTTTCCCATAAAATAATCAGTGAAATGACGATGCCCTTTATCTTTCGAAATGACACGGAAGGTGAAGAATTATTATACGTGTAATTACTATTTATTCCCCTACTTGATTTTTTCCAACATTCCTTAGGTTGTTTCACTTAGTGAAGTGCACTTTTAAGTTTGTTTTGGGCAAATGCTGAATTCATTAATTTCTACCAAGTAGTCTCCTGCATTTCTTCTTCTCCAGTTGATAATGATTACTTTGTTCCAGGAAATTGCCTGATTCACAATATCTATGAGTTAGATTTTTTTTTTACCAGATATTCTCTTATTTCTGGTCAAGGGGTGACCACATAGCTGCTTGATGATGGATAGTGTCTGGCCTAGCGTTTATTCTCTTTCTGCCACCCCTTATATAAATTTACAGCAATTAGTTATCTCATACTGCAATTTGGATGTCCAGTTAAGGAATCTTAGGTTTTTTTTGGAGAAAAAGGCATACATAAGGAATCTGAGTTTTGAGGACTATGGGCTTGTTCGGTTGTGCCCAAACTCAACCAAACCAAAAAATTGGCAATCCAAAAATTAGTCACCCATTAGGTTTGTGGCCAAAAAATTAGCATTGCCAAATTATTTGGCTTAGTTGAATTCAGTTCATAGCCAAAATGCAACATTGGCACAATCTTAGGAGTTCTGGTTTCTTCATTGTGCTTGTTTCATGCGATTTGGAGGCCTACTCTCAGGATTGCCTCACTGTTGTAGCAAAGCTGCAACATAGCATACATTAGAAATCAGTATCCTATGGCATTGCTGTGTCTTGTGTCTGTTTCATGCACTTAAGGGCTTGTACCATAATGTGACCTTGAAATTAGTGGTAATGAAGTCATCTTTCAGCTGGCCGATCTGTTACTTCAGATAATGCACTTGTATGCTTGCTGTTGGGATGAGATCTTTGTGATGCAATGGGGGAAACAATTGCTAAATGCCTGTGTTATGCAATGCATCTTCACTCATCATGGAAAGTACAGGGGTGCATGGGCATATGATACATGCTTCTGAATAGAGTAGTTAGCATTATGTAAAGGGTGTTCCTTCAAAGTTGATGCTGTATCAGGTAAGTTTTTTCGTCTTTAAACAATCACCCAACTGGTTTGTCTCTTTTATATATAATATCAGTAATCAGAAAGTTCTCTCTTTTTCCAGACTAGTGGCCTTGGAGTTCATTCCCGTGTTCTGTCAGGTGAGAATGAAGATGAGATGTACGCTCCTTAGAGGTGGTTTTCTTCAGAAAACACACAATTGTTTACATTCGTGGCTTTTGGAATTGTTGTTACCAACTGAAAAAAAAATGTATATGTTGCATAACGATGGTGTTTACATTTGTGCTTAATGAAATTATTCCTTAGAAGTGTTGAATAATGGTGGATCTTTTTTGAAACCTGATAGTTGTTTTTGCCATGGTGTTCATATGGATAAATTTGTTCTGTGATGAATTTGGCTTAACTTCTTTGCTGCCATGATGAACTGTCAAACAAATAATCCTTAGCTAGGTGTTGAGATTCTATTGTGTAATTTAGCGCAAACATTGCTCGTTGCCTGGTTTCGAATTGCTGAACTATTCTTTTGAGTATATGTTGCAAGCTTACAACGATCTGCCATCAGAAACTCACTATGGACATCTGATTCATGTTTGCTTATCTCATACTGTAAATTTTTGGGAAACTGTCATATGTAGATGCAATATACTATATTTAGACCATTGATACAATGTATGTTAGATGCTCTGTAAGTCTTAGTACTCTACTCCAAGTACAATGAAGAATCTTTTTGCCTAGCAGTTATAGACACACCTGGTTTCCTAATATCAGGACACCACCCAACTAAGATTGGGCCAATCTAATTTGTGCAATAGAACACGTTGGATCAGAAACTTGAAGGAATAAATTAATAGACATTAGGACTTCATATCAGAATTGTGCAAGAAAAAAAAAAGAAAGGTTCTTGCACATGAACAAGAAATAGGACTCAGTAGTACCATTGCCAAGGAATTAGGCTGGTTGAGATATGAACATCATGCGGCAGTGTTGGGAAATGATTCGCATTTAGTGTATATGGGTTGGTTGTTCAATCATATTGAGACTTGAGCCAAGCGATGTGAGGATTCCATTTTCAGGCTTTAGTGTCTTGCTTGTTCTATATAATATTGCTCCTCAATACTACACCAAGCATTTTCTGACACCCACTGGCTTGCTTAACCAATTGCAGTACACTACCAATAACTTCTCTTGCTCAACAACTTGTTCATAACCTTAATTGAAATGTTCTTGAGAACCTGATTTTGAATGATTTCCTTAGAATATATCTTGTGATATGATGATATTGGGTTTATAGTAATGAATTGTTTATTTCTGAAATCTTTGATGGGGAAAAGGAAGAAAAAAAAGGAAGGAAAAGGAAAAAATAAACAAGTAACAGTAGAGGAGAAACTACAGTAAGGTAAATACACTAAGCAGCCCATGTATATACATATATACACATGTATAAAATTTACATATATAAATTACTAATAAGCAATAATTATATTATGGGGGGTGTGTTGTGTTTTCATATAGATGTCAGCTGTTCAGATGTTGGCATTCTTCCTTTACTGTACTTTAACCATGCTAAGTTACATCATAATAAAATTTGAACGTCTCCTTCAAATAACATGCATGATGGTAGTACTATGAACTAACTATACATAGTGGGCGCACCAACAGGCGGATACTCCTAATTAACAAGGAAAGGGCAGCGTCTGTTTGCTGATTTTGATGGCTGCTTCCAAGTTTCAGGCCCTGTGGAACCATCCTGCCGGCCCCAAAACCAGTTAAGTTCGTTGTCATCATTTGCTTTTAATCCATGTTTCCTGTTTCACTTTGTCATGCATCTACTTTAAATATTTTGGAACTCTAAATTCTAGAACCTTGCATGGTATCAACTAAGAGAGGGCCATTTTTAACCTAACTGGGCCTTGCTATTTATTTTTAATATGGTGATATTAGTAAATTGAGGCCACATTTTGACACAGTAACATTTATATTGATTTACATATATTGCTGCAAGCACATCAGGCCCATGTCGTTCCAGAGTTAAGAAACTTGATACATATTGGTACATGACTACTTTTTTGCTGCGACTTTAGTGTGCATATGTTAGCTTTGTACATTCAAACTGTGATAGCATTCATATGATTTATTACTTGACCAAGATAATCTTTTACCCTTTCGTTTTAATTAGCCTGATATGCAGTTTGTGATGTCAAAGAGCATACTCTAGATTTCATAAAAAGAAAAGAAGATACTCTAAAGTTTAGATTAGTGTGATGAACTACGTACAACCTAACAATCTCCTATGTATTGCAGTTCAGTTCATTTCTAGGCCCCGACATTCAAATGGTGCCTCAACATCGCTAACGTAGCTGACTTCACTAAGCCACCTGAAGAAATATCGTATACCAATTGATCCATTCTAACCTTCTATAAAAAAGCACATACCAATCTTAATTTTCTTTTGATATCAAGTAAAATTTGTTTGTAGGAAGAGTAGATGCATAGAGCTCAGTAGTGATGTTGATGACAAACGAGGTATATATCTAACCGCCTGAAAAAAGGGTGAGATTATGCAATGCAGAAGTCAACAAAATTGCTACTTGCTACCATTTTTTTCAGTGAAGTTGTTGCCTGATCAAGAAGCATTGAAGGATGGCGAAAGCAACAATTTTGACATCGGCACCATAGAGTTCAGTGTTTTTGGGATGATATTTTTATTACTTTACCGTTAATACGTTCCTTTAAATTACAACGTTGTAGTATGAGTTTTTTTCTCCTTAGTAAACAAATCGTAGTTATTTATTCATCTTTTAGACAATAATGGTTTATCCATGGGCAGAGGCCATCGGATACAATCTTCATTACTGTTGCATAAATCAATTCTAATTTATATAGTGCAACAATCATTTTGAGCTTGCTTTGCAATCTAAATATTCATCCTGCACTAATTAAAAATCTATGGCCTAATATAATTCCTCGGACCTCTGCCCTGCACGTGCAGCAGTTGGGCGCGGCAAAGCCAACATTGTTATTTTCAGGACATCACGAAGTATTTTGTGCTGGACTGAAATTGCCACTTCATTTTTAGGTAAGTGAAATGGACACATTGTTTCTTTGCATTAACAAGTCACTCTTTTTTTTTGTTATTCACAGAGCTTCTAAGTCATACTCTGATGGTTATTATTATTATTTATAGAGCTTCTAGAGTGATCCACATCTTTGAGAATTTGGTTGTCTAGAACTCTCACGTGAGTTTCATATTATCTTTGTTGTTGTAATATAGTCACCATAATATGGCTTGTGCTCTTGGATGACAACTGCCCCCCTTGTCTATTTTTTCATATGTGTTAGCGCACGTTGTAAATCAGAAGAGTATCATTTCCTCTACCACGAAAAATTTTATGTAAGTTTTAAATCTCACACGTTAATTAAAACTACATGTAAACAAGAATACTGGCCGACCCAATTACCTTAAGGGCGCAGCAAAGCCGCGCCAAGTTTTCTAGTATAGCTCCTAATAGTGGTATAAGCTTACAAATGTTCTACAAAACATAAACTCATAAATATAAACCTTACTATATCTTTTAATATATCAACTGTTCGCACTTCAGAAAAACACAAGAATGCACCTTTAGTTAATCCCAATACCGACTAAGAGAATAAACCAAGTCAAAAAAAAGTCTCGCTGGTTCCCTCAAAAACATGAGTTAAGAATTGACCTATGAAGGATGGGTCCTCGTGTATGGGACATAGGCCTCGAAGCACGTGTTAAGACCCGATCCATAGGGGTGGCTTCCTGTGTAGGGGGGACCGGCTTCCGTGATCTTTCTTTGCCCTGGTTTTGAATGCTTCTTCTTAATTGAAATGTCTCGGGGGAGGTCCTTTCCTTTAGGGCTGATTTTTTTTTTTTGGGCTAGCACAGCAGTATGTGGGACTACTACTCCTATTACTTTTAGTTACTCCAATAGTGCACACATCTCTGCTTTAACTACTCTACTGAATATTGTCACATTAAAGGCAAAAACAGATGGCTTTCCTATTCTTCTGCAAGAGTTGATAAATGTCTCTGTTTCTCTCCTATATGTAGGATCTTGCTGAAGAGAGAAGCAACCCCTCCGGTTATAATCCGGGAAGGTGGAGGGGTTGGAGGCTCAAGAGCCAACACATGTATCGACATAGAGAAAAAGAGAAAAAAGCACTGTGGTATATCCTGATCGTCGAGCTACATGTCCAGCTTCTTTAGCAAAATATGTTCTAGAGCTATCAAGTTCTACCCGATGCTTAAATTCTTTTACTGGTGTGTTTTCCCACATAATGTAGGTGTGGCGTCGTGATGCTTGCACACAGATGGGAATAGGAGGTAGTTTTGGGAATGATTTGGCTGCACCGCATTTGGGTGCCTGATGCTTGGAGCAAACACGAGGTGACATTAAGCAAGGCAGAGGTGGCAGAGCATACAGATCGATGATTTGGCCGCTTCTCCTCGCGGCTCTGCGATCAGGCAATGCGCGCCGCCAGGGCGCTCGTTCATACAGGAGTCCCAGTCGGCGCCATTTGTTTGTATGTCAAGTCTGCTCCTCTGCGGATGCCAGCGATCAACGGGATTGCACTTTCATTTTCGAACCGTCGCACTTTGATAGTACTAAACATTTTCCCTTTCTTTTTACCTAATTAAACAGACAACAAGCGTTCTCGTATGTACATAAATGCGAAAGGGAAGGTCTGAGAACGATACTGGCACGTCGGAATTTCAGGCTTGCTGCTCGATGTGCAGGGCAATCGCCGTTTCTGTTAGCATTCTAGCGAACTTTTGTCACCCCACATCAGAATCACAAGTATCGATGGGTCTTGTGATTTATCTGACTACTAGCCAGAAAGGATTATAGCATAAGCACGTTATGTCCGTTCTAGAGTATATATATATTAACAGAAGGCACATCTATAGACATTTAGGGTCCCAGAGCGTTCGCCGGAGTATTAGCTGCACCGATAGAGTTTAAGCTATGTCCGTACGTTCTATACACCATATCGATTTCCTCAGACGTATAAATTAACAGAAGGCACATCTATCTATAAATGAAAAGCAAAACTATATGGACAGCTCCTAATTAAAAGATTGCTCCCACTAACACTTGAGCTTAGAAATAGTGTAGAAATATCAACTCACAAGTACAGACCTTAATATATTTTAATTAATATACACAAACAGTTCATATTTCAGAAACACGCACCTCTTTACTTAATTTCAACATCTATTGACCAAGACACATAATAGCACAAGGCAAAGCACGTACTGCATCGTCCGTTTAATTACTCTACTGTCATAAAGGCAAAACCATGTGGCTTTTCCGTCTCTGCTACAAGAGTTAATATGCATGTCTATGTTTCTTCCTTGTATATGACCTCGGTGAAGTGGAAACGAGCAACCTGGCAAGCCAGGAATGTGGAGGGGCTGGAGAGTCAAAAGCCAACACAAGTACTAGTATGGAGAAAGAGAAGCATAGTGACAGATACATGCCTTGCTTCTTGGATAGATAATGTTATAAGGCTATCAAGTATTTTACCCAACGCTTAAATTTTTTTGTTGGTGTGTGTTTTCCCACGTAAGATCGGTGTGCGAGTTTGGGACTAGATGCTTGTATGTGCATAGGAGCGAGAGGCAGCTTTGGGAATGATCGACATCTACCACATTTGCATGACAGTCTCTCTTTCAGATCACGACTCACGAGGATACTTCTCACAAGCAATAGGTGACAGGCATCAGAGATAATGGTAGTTTAATTTGTAGTAGGAAAAAGTCTACTTACTCTCTAAAGTAATAGAATTAATCTACTTGGTCCTCTGAATTATGAAATCGGGTATTCTCCTCTTTGAAGTATAAAAACGGACTCAAATAACCTCTTAGAGTGGTTTTGCAATATAGATAATGATATATCGGTAGTTTTTACTATGCGGATTATGGAGGAGACAATAATATGGTGATAAAGTCGGTTAAGTATTTTATTCATAAGTGCAATAGCTTAAGAGTGATGTACATTAGTATTAATATGTAATTTTTAGGCTTGCCGATCAGTAAGTGAAAAGAAACGATTGGATCAATTTAGGTTTAATGGACTAATCTTTATGTCATGCAAGCAATACCGCTGTCACATTATTACCTATATGACAAAACCACCTACAAAACTACTCTAGGAGGTTATTTGAGCCGGTTTTCATACTTCAGTAGGTAAAATACCTAGTATCATGATTCAAGGGGTTAAGCAGACAAACCTCAATACTTCAGGGGGTGAAGTAGACTTTATTAATTTTTCGCTATTATATACTCCCTCCGGTTCTTTTTAATTGACGTTTTGGATAGGATTTCAAATACCAACAAGTGATTAATTAGGTGTCTATTCCCTGTTTTACCCATATTAAATACATTCTCGTGGCACCATTAATCAATACTCCCTTACAACTCACTTGGGGTTCGAGTCTTGCCACCCTAGTTTCCATGTGTTTTTTACATGGTATTGTAGCCATACAGAGTGGATTTTTTTGCACAAAATTTTCGTTCGCTTGCGCGCTGGATTTAGGTGCTCCGTGATGCCACATGTTGTCACGTCATCCTCCGGCGCAACCTCGGCATCCATGGCGCCAACGTCGCGAAGCTTCTTGAGCGACTCGCCAACCTCGACAATCTCGACTTCCTACGCGACGGCATCACACAGCTTCTTGGCATCCATGGCGCCGACATTCACCTCGCCTTCATGCGCGACGGCGGCGTCACACAGCTTTGCATTCATTGCGCCGGTGCACAGCGAGCGGTAGTGGCAAGAGGAGACGAAGACGAAGCAACGCATGCACGCACACAAGAGCGACCTCGCCTTCATGTAGCAGCTCACGTGGTTTAAATGTCTGCCTCGGGAGAGCTACGTCCGATGGAGACGAAGCAACCCATGTTTAATGGGTTTGCATGCATGCAGGGATATATTGGTACAAAGTGATCTCTCAATAGCCAAAACGTCAATAATTTGTATCCAGAGGCGCCTCTAACGTCAATTAAAAAGGAACCGGAGGGAGTAAATCAAGAAGGCTTACATATTCGATGCCATGGATAGCTAACAATGGACACACGATGCAACAAAGAACGCGTTGGAAAATTTGATCCACCAAATTAAGCTACATGAGTATAATCGATCAATCACACAAGTCACTGATAGTGTCCCGTAGATAGTTGCCCCTAAAAGTGTAGTAACATCGGATCTGGGGGCACCCGATTATTCTACACTATAAAAGGTAATTGGTACGACAACACGAAATATCTAGTTGGATGGGATCTCAAGAGAAAGCCAAATAAAACTGTAACCATCCAATTTCATCGCAGTCTTGTCATACAAATTACCAAATATAATGTAAAATAACCGAACACCAGGCTAAGAACACAAGAGATATTTAGAAGAATAGTTACATCAGTCCACACGGCGAGATATGCCCGTCAAACCACACGAAGGTGGCGACCAAACACGATACATATCTCTGAGGACATGGTCTACGATTGAACTACTCTCCATGTATCTCAACTGTTCTAAGCCTATACTCATGCAGACTAGCCCTAGGAAAATTGCTAGTCCACACTTTTATCTCTAACAATGGTATACGAATATAGGGTATACAATTATAAGTGAAATAAACTTAGATACAACTAAGATTACATAGACCAAAAGGCTAAATAATATGATTCAGCGGAAACTTGTTTACCCATACCACAGGCAATCCGACTAGGGGTACACCCCTTAAAGAATCAATCCTGAAAAAGCAACGAATTCCCGTAGCACTCAACTTACTGCAAGGATTATAATCATACAAACAAGAGTCAGTACATTACCGAAATAATGTACTGGCAAGGACAATCCTATATGCTACGTGCGAGCTCTAAAATCAAGGAAATGGCTACTTGTAGGTTCAGCTTTGCATAAAACCAATTTTAGTTCACAATCATTTTGTAACGGTAATTTAGAAATATATATCATAAGTAGAGAAGTGATCAACATAATAATTTTCCTACTTGCTGCCCTCCTTGGCAACAAGTCACCATACGCATTGTCATAAGCATAATAATTCTCATAAATCATCAATCCTCATCCTAATTTCATAAACACATTTAAAAGCATAAGTCTATACTCAATGAACACAACCATACCGCTCATGACCGTGAGCACGGCTAACCTACTAGTTTTGACTCTGTAGAGTTTGTACATCGTTACCTACATGATGTGATAGAAGCCCAACGGCTACACTCTAGTTTGTACGGTACCCGTCGGTACCACCACACTCTGCACATTGAATGCGGTTTAGAGGTCACAACACAGCTTTTACATTACCTAACATTTAGCCTTGCACCAGCACGAGGTGTGTTACTCCACATTAGGGTGCAAACCCGATGCTGTGGGTGACGAGCCCACGCCTTAAACCCAGCGCCGTGGAGATCTGCCTACCCGGCTCCCCACGAGGCACACAATGTTGTATTGGACAAACTTAGACGCCTACACCATGAGGTGATCACAGTCCCTCATGGTTCACATAGGTAGCTCCTCTAGACAGCCCTACAGTACAGTCGTAGGCACTGCCCATACTACTCAGCCTACCAAAATGCAAGGCTAAACATTAAGTAATTTAATCCACTATAGCCATCTCATACTAGCACATGTGGTTGTACTGTTTAACATGAGAATATGATACTGAGTTCGGTCCTTAATTAACTCAGGCGAACACTCCCCCTATCAGTGTGCAACTACTCCATATGCACACCACTTGCCGCCCAAGTCTAAATTCAGGTTTTTCATCATTTTAGTTCACAAATAACCAGAGGCTTCACCTCTGTCCAAAAGTTATAAAATTCCTATTTTCAAAGGTATATAATGATCACTGTAATATTTAGCACGTTACTAAGCATGGCTAAGCATAAGCAAGTGTATTAACTTAATATAGACCCCCATGAGTACAAACCAAGTACTTTAATCAAGCCTAAGGTTACAAACAGCAAGGAATACAATGTTCTAAGGTGGATCATACAACTAATAGGTTGTAACTACCATTTACCACCATTCAAATACTATTATTCACAAATACGCATGTAATTTTACAAACAACACATTTCATTCCCCAAAACATAGGATTCAAATTGTTCAAGGAGGAGGGGAGAATTCTTGCCTTACTCTTGAATACCTAGAGCAACCTTTACTTCACTCCTTCACCGACATCGAATTCGTTCTCTAAAAGAAAATTATCGTACTAGCGTATAAATAGCAAATAATGCGAAAAATCCAAAATGCTCTAATATGCATGAGATTTATACCTTAGGTTGCTACTGGTCTAAAGTGAATTTAGGTGAAGAAATTTCTATTTTGTCGTTTATGGTTTGGGAGTTACGAATTTTACGAGTTCTATACGAAAATACGTCCGAATACGATATAAGGTAAAATCTGAAGTTATTTTAATATGTGTGAAATTTACACAGTGGTTTGGTACTGACTTTGTATGATTTTTAGTGAAGGGAGTTCTATTTTATTATTTTGCAATTTGGAGATATAAATTTTAGAAGACTTATACACAAATACGTCTAGTTACAAAATAATCTTAAAGGTTCAATTTACTTTAATGTGAGCGGAGCCTAAACCATGGTTTAGTACTGGTCATTGATAAATTTTAGTAAAGAAGTTTCTGTTTTATAAACTTCTATTTTGAGGGATGTAGATTTTATAATTTCTATTCTAGATTATGCCATTTATTCCTTTAGTTGAAGTCGTGGAATATTTTTAGGAAGTAGTGTTGTCAAACTTACTTTGCAGTGGCAAAGAGTACAATTTTATAAAATTAACCTAACTGGTTTCATAATTTTTGAAACATATATGAATTTCTTATGTACTTTATAAGCTTTGGTGTATATTAAGTAAATTTTATGTTACATGGAATTTTAAGGATGTTTTCTGTACATATGTGTCAACTTTTAGCTTTCAGTAATAAAGAGGATAATTTATAGGTTTAACAAAACTGAGTTCATCATTTTTGAAGTTAATATGAATTTCCTACATATTTTACAATCATAGTGTATATTGTGTTAATCATTTGTTACATCAATTTTAGATGGATCTCTTGTACTGCATGTTTCAGATTTTTGTTCTTAGAAATAAAGGGCATAATATTTTGGATTTAAAAAAAATTAGGTTCACTTGATTTGGAGATAGCATTCTGTTTCTATGAATTTTTCCAACTAATGAACTACTTTATAGCAATTATTTTACTATATAAAATTTAGTGGTATTTTTCTGTACTGAAGGTGCCATGTTTTAGTCCACCATATTAAAGAGAATAATTTTGTGTTTCCATCAAAATTTTATTCACCCAATTTGGAGTTGAAATGAATTAGTTATAAGTTTTGTATGTTTACTCATTTTTTGTTGTAAAATAAATCCTCTAATCATTTTCCTTACTGTTTCTCCTTTTCTCTTATTTTTCCCCAGCCAGGCTCACACGCCAGTGAGCCAGAATAGGGGAGGTGCGAGGCAAAGCAGAGGCGCGTGCGACAGGTGAGCTTCCCGGCAGCGCGACGGCAAACGGTGGCTCGGCTCAGGAAGCAACCAAAAGAGAAAAGGTGGGGAAGAGTGTGGCGAAGCTATGGGTGGTGGTGGCGCGTGCTGTGGTGGCCGGAATAGGTGGCTGTGACGGTGCGGGCGGCGGGCAAACTCTGGTGGCGAGGCTGACCAGGCTATGGTCGGGTTTTTGGCCAAACCAATGCATGAATAAGGTATTAGAGGACTCCAGGAAGCTCACCATGCGATTGCCCGAGGTGGGGGAATGCTGGACAGTGGCGGCCATGGAAAGGAAGTTCCGGCGCAGCGGAAATACTCTGGGTCGGCGGTGCCGTCTCGATCTGCAAGAGGAATCGTCAAACCGAGGTGCGCACGGAGTTAGCAGGATCCTAGAGATGGTGAGGGAGCGAGGAGTCGAGCTAGGACTCACCGGAAAGAACGAATTTCACGGCGGCGGCTCGGAATGGTTCTAAATCGGAGCCGAGGAAGAAGACTCCCGATCTCCGAATTCTGGGCACCATTGATGGGGGTTCTTGAAGGGTTGAAGAGAGGAGGTCGAGGCGACGACGATGGCGTGCGGGCTTGGCCTGTGGTGCCTTGAGGTGGTCGGAACGACGACGATGTCACGGCGGTGGTGCTTCGGACCCGAGAGCGTGCACGGCGGCGAACATCTCCCCTTCGATCTTCTCAACATGGACGGCAAAGCACAAAAATGGGTTAGGCATTAGGAGAGGGTCGTGTTCTAGTGCTTAAGTTGCGGCAAAGTTTACCCGAGCGGCAGTGGTGGCGATCGAGCAGTAGCCGGCGTTAGAGAAGATGATGCCGTTCCCGGCGAACCCGAGGTGACTTCTCTCGGTTTCACCGTGGAACAGATAGAGGGAGAGAGGAAGAGGATGGTGGCGAAGTGGCTGGGTAGATGGTGAAGTTTTCCACGGTGTGAGGATTCCTGTGGTGGCACTGGATGCTGTTGACGCGTGGGGGAGAACGTGGCGTGTTCCTGGGCGTGGTGCTGAGCTTAAGCGGTGTCTCTGGCTGGCTGGTGGGTCCAGGAGTCTGTGGGGCCCACTTGGCAGTGGCAGAATAAAGAGAACACCTTCTAGAGACTGTCAATGGAGTAGTTAGGGAGGTCACTTGAGCTGGCATTTTGACTGAGTTACAGTGTAGGTAAAATTGTGGAAAAATTATTGTGAACAGTGGGTGGTATGGTCCAACTTTGTGCCAAGTTTCAGAGTCATGTGGCTTGTAGATTTCTCTGGAGAAAATGGCAAAGTTCGGCCAGAAATCAGTTTCTGCTGTGCACTAGTCTGAGTCAGTGGACTTTGTCCTATTATTTTATGTTCAATTTTTGTGAATATTGTACTGAAATTTTTACTGTAATTAGTTCACAATCTAATCCAGGTTCTGGTAAATTTTTGTGAGAATGTGATTGATGGATTAATTCTGGAAAAAAGGTCAAATAGACTGTCTGCAGGGAAAATACTCTCTGCCTTGCTAAATCCAAAACATTTGTTTGGGACATTTATTGAAGTGATAAAATCATATAAAATTTACAGTGGATTAATTATGTAGGATAGTGTTTACAGGAATTTTCCATGATTTTATGTTAGAACTATTCTCCTTAGAAATTATTTAGACTATACAAATATATATGCATCCTATTATGGAAATACACTTTAAGATCAAAAACAATCCAAATAAAGAGTATACACATGAAATGATAATAATTTATTTATCTCCATATTTTATGTTAAACTTTTATCTATACATAGTTAGTCATATTACATTTTCTGTTTCTTGTGAGTTAACTTCTAAAATCTTTATTCACTCCAAAGGTATTTTAACTTGGTCAAAACCTCTTATCGTTGCTCCCTAGTTTCGAAACTATAGGATTTTACTTTCGAGGTATTTTTGTTAATTTGTTTTGGTTAGAATTCTGAAAGTCAAAATTCTGATACGTTACAGGATCGAAAACTGTTTTTAAAATTAATATTTATGGATTTTGGATTCAAACTTATGTCATGACTAATACATAGTTTTTATCTACCTATACATGACATTGAAAAAAAATTGTTCGTACTATTTCAAATTTCAGTTTAAAATTATTCCAACGGGTAGGGCAGTATGCCAGTATCTGCTACTGTGACAGCTGCTCGAGAGCGGTAACCGGTCTATTGGCATTCATAACCCTGCATCAACCGAGACTACAGTTTATCGTGAGAGGAAGACGGGGTACAGTTTTTGGAAGTCTTTATACGCTTATACTCTATCTTCCACAAAATATTTACATACTTTTAAAGTAATACTAAGTCAAACATTTTTAACTTTTAACTATTAATAGAAAAAATCATAACAATTAACGACATAAAAATTATATTAATAGATTTATCATAAAATAAACTACTCTCTCCGTTTCAAATTACTTATCATTTTAGAATTCAAATTTTTTGCCAAAATACTTATCATTCCTATGTTCTAAAGTACTTTTAGATGTGAACTTTCCTTTCTACTCTTTATCAATGCAACAACACATTAATGTATTCACAGTTCTTATTGGTTTATTTTAACTAATTAAAGTTTAATAATTGCTTTGAAAATACAACTGTAATGTATTTAATAAGGATATCAGTGTAATTTTCTTTAGCCTCTTTAGTTAGTGTGAGATTTACTAGAATGACAAATAATTTAAAACAAAGAGAGTAACATAATATACTAGCTCTTTCTATTTAAAATAATTTATCTTAATAGGTTTTATTGACCAAAGTAGCATATGGATACTCTTATAGTATTTGTGAACGGAGGAGTAGCTGCTGGCACTATTATAACGATCCTTGCAACAATTCCAAGCATCCAACCGTATCTTGCAGACTTGCGGTGCACCCTCAATCAGAACGCTACTCTTGCTCCCAAATTGTAACATTTTATACATCAGTATTCTCACGTACCAGCGGATTTCTACACGGAGCCGATATAATACTCCAAACAAGTACTTACAGGCTGATAGGCGAACCCAGACTACTACACAACCTACTATTTACATAATCCGTCATGCTGAAAAAACGCTGTACGAATGTGCCTTGTGAACTAAACAGTTCCCACTTTTCTCGAGAGAAAGAAAAAGTCAAGGTAAAATGTCTCCATGATTAACCAGTACTATTCCAAGTGCCTGGATTCAGTCACATCAGTTCTAATTCGGCTCCTCTGTGAGCTCGATCCTTTCTCTT
This sequence comes from Oryza meyeriana var. granulata, assembly GCA_003991445.1. Taxonomy (NCBI): domain Eukaryota; kingdom Viridiplantae; phylum Streptophyta; class Magnoliopsida; order Poales; family Poaceae; genus Oryza; species Oryza meyeriana. The sequence continues at coordinate 167,016 of RYFJ01000696.1, read as the reverse complement.
GTTTGAATGCCTTCTTCAAAAAGAATGCCATCGCAAGCTGGGCCCCAAGGTTAGATCGGCCTCGGGCTAGACATACAATGCTTCCAATAAGCAGAAGTCCACTTGCAATCGTTGCCCGAGATGACTTCTTCACTGGCTGCTGGCGTGATGAAGTTCTTGCAAAATGTGAAGGAACAACAGTTGCTCCTGTATTCCCTTGAGGTTGATGATTTGCATCGACATCAGTCTCTAAGGCCTCAGGAAACTGATGTGTAAAAATAAGCTTCATCAGAGCACGAACAGTAAATGACCACATTTAAATATAATATAACAGTAAACCATTCACAAATTGTGTGTGGTGCATATGTGGTGCATAATTTAAACTTCAGAAAACAGATTCAATCTCCAGAAAGATTATCATTGCCTGTAATTTGTGCAGAGAAGTAAAGGAATAAGGATAGACAACCTACAAGCCATGGCAGGCTTCAGCAGGCTAGCACACAACATAAGCACATAAATAATAAATTCTTGTTTCAAGTTTCAACTAGGTCCATACATTGCAATGTGATCTCAAATAGCTATAACATATATTCTAAATTCAAAAAATATAAATACTTATCCTCAAACCTAAAAAATAGTATAGATAATACAAATAAAATCAACTAGCCACATGCATATACAAATGTGCAGACAATACAATCGTTTAACAAAAATGGATTCATGTGTAGAGGACCGTAAAATAGACTATCACCTTAAGAAATATCAACCACAGATTGGTGAATAGGTCAAGAGTACTTACCTTCTTGATAAGTCTTTGCATGGTCATAATTGATATTGATGAGATGCGACGTTGAGGATAGCGACATAGTGCACTGTTCATTTTACAAATGTAATTCCAAATGCCCTTGGCAAATGCCAGCTTTGCCATCTCTATGTTCATGCCATTGTCTTCATGATGCAGCACTGTAATTTCGCATGCATCCCTTCCAGGGACTGTAAAGTAACATAAAGCAAAATAAAATTTAAAAATAGTTGAAAATAAACATTATATCTCGCCCAGAAAATAACAATTTAGAGATGCCTTTTCAATGAGAGTCGAGATTAGCTAGCAATAAATGGCACGTCATACTAGCTTAACTTTCAACTTTCAGTTGCATGTTCAATGTCATAAAGGAAATTAAACAGAGCAAAAAAATTGATGGGAAGGAGAAAAAATGTGTGACCATGGTATTTTATTCTTCAAAATTCAATGTCATAAAGGAAATTAAACACAGCAAAAAAAGTTGATGGGAAGGAGAAGAAATGTGTGACCATGGTATTTTATTCTTCAAAAATAAACATATTAATAAAGATACTACATTTCTTTTATTTTCAGTTGATACACATCCTGGCTTATAGGAGATAGTTCAATACTACAACTCGTGAGGTTCACAACTCTTTCCATTCTGTTTTGTTAACAAATACAACAGAACTATAGTGTATAACTCATGGATGCAGAAACAAAGATCACAAAGCCTTACATCCTTATAGGCCAACAAATTCATCCAGCAGCATTTCAATCTGAAAACTAAGTACACAATATATACTGTAGAAACTAGAACTGGTATTACCAAACAATTAGATAATTCAAACTCATTCCATATGTCATTTTTTAGAAATAATATCGACAGGATACATACCACTGAAACAAGATAGGCTATTCTAAGCTCAACAGGTACCGCAAACAGAAGGCCATCTATGAGTTTTAGAGTTGACTTACTTTTCCTAATGCACCATCCTGATCTCAAAAGTTGCACTCGAACAAATCTTCGCTGTTTTGGTGCAAGAGGATGCTCACATTCCTGTCCGGGTTAACAAATTAGCAATGTTGTAACAGAAGAACTTGTAAAAAACTGATCGAGGGGTCAAAAGAAAATATGATAGGGTTAATGTCATCCAAATTGCAAAAGAAATAATCATGCGAAATTGGTGAGTTCATTTTAAACTTATAAATTCAATTAAATTTCAACTGATTACATTTTCTCAAATTGGGCATGCATTATCCCTAGAATATGTGTATGCGACTATGTCATGCAAATTGAAGATTGTAGTTGGGATGCAAATCAACAATTGTGGCTGCATTGGTTTCTTCTGAAACTGACTCCATGAGCATTGTTTACATTACTGCATAAGTACAAAAGCCAAGAAAAACACCAAAGTATACCACTTTTAAACAGTCGAGAATTTAATGATTAGGAAGGGTGGAGGGAGATGTGACTAACCTTCACCAAACAATGGAAAGACTTGTCATTTCCTTCCCAAACTCGCCACGCCAATATGTACTCCCTTGGTGTTAAAAGCGGAAACTTCTTAATTGTACGCCCTATCTCGGTTCCACTATTTTCATCACACTGTAGCTGCTCATGCTTTATCACAGTGTTATCCCACTCCATTCTATACTCATTATCCATGTAAAAGTCCCTCAATAGCTCTGTTGAACATCTCTCATATGTTGTGACACTAAGATATCTAGGAGGGCCTTCCTGCATAGGGGAATATAATTGTTCCATAAACAAATTGAACTGTTAAACTTGACCCGGTAAATGGATTCACTTAGGAATTAGGATGTTCTGACAAATGTAAAGGGTCAATTGACATCATGGCAATAGCATCGCAGCATAAGACCGGAACAAGACATTGAAATCCAATCATGGCAGACCCTAATTTAGAATACAGCAAAAAATTCCTAGGCCCTAGCTTAGTAATTAACCTTTCAATTTTGAATTCTTAAGAATTTAAATAGCTTTAGTTTCATATGTCAATTCTCAAAAAAAAAAAAGAAAATCCTATCCAAGTATCCAGAGTGCACATAAATCGATATCAATAATTCTAGTGTGGTTCTAAGATCTCACTCAAGGATTTGACATGCTCCCACTGTCCCATAAAAAATTAATCCCATTAGGGGAACAGATCAAGGGATACTAAGAAGCCAAGAAGGTACTGAAACTAGTTCGAGACATGGTGCTATCAAATGACATACTACAACTACACATCCACTTTTAAAGGATTAAGGCAAGGTGGATAGGATTAAATTAATCTAATACCTACATCTTGATTTTCTCGATGGACTTGTACTATGAAACTATCCATGCAGTAAGCATCAGTAGTGGCCGAATATTACAGCTAGTTAATCGCAAGGCCACAAGTCAGGCAAGAGTAAATTCACAATTCATCCTATGATAATCATCAAAACATTTAGTCTATTCTCTACATAAAACTCAGCACTACGAAAATTAGACAAACTTTGGCAACTGCTGATGCAGTGATACACACCAATATAAGATAGATCGATGGATTCAACCAGAAGAGAAAAGGAGAGAGGAGCTAGAGCTACCATGGGCTTGTCGCACCACACCCTGTAGGAGACGTCATCGTTCCCCTTGGCGATCACTTGCTGCCACCCCTCTCCCTCCGGCTCACGCGCCGCCACGCCCAGGTTGCCCACCAGCTCCCGCAGATCGTCCTCCGTCACAAGGCACTCTATCCTGCGATCCGCACCAAGGGCAAACCCCGATCAAAGCACATTCTCGACCAGAAAAAACCTCGCGGGGGTCACGGGGGCAACCCTGTGGCGGAGCCCGGGGCGGAGGAAGTGGAGGCTGCGGTAGCGGTGGCGGCGACGGCGAGGGAGTCCCGCGCCGCAGAGACGGCCCCCGGTCGGGGGAGGCGGCGGCGACGGAGAAGGAGGACCGAGAGGTGGGAGGCGAGGAGCAGGAGGAGGGCCGCGGCGGTGGCCCACCCGCCGCCGCGGTCGACGGGCCGCCAGAGGTCGGCGCCGCCGAGGTGGAGCGCGGCCTCCGGCGGCGGCGGGACGGCCCGCCCCGTGGACTCGGTCCCCGCCATGTAATCTGTGTGTGAACCGCGTTGATCCGCGACCGACCGCCGCGGGGGGCTTCCCCTTTTGTTGGGTTTGCGGCCTTGCGGGGGTTGGGTTCCTTTCGTGGCGGGGGAGAAAGCGAGGAAAAAAAGAAGACGGGGAGAAAGGAAAAGGAAGAGAAGCGATCGAATTGGATAAAATGGGGAATTGGAATTTGGAGAGGTGGGCAGCAACGCTAGGATAATTTTTTTAGTGCGTTTGTGAGCAGTGTTTTTTTAGTGCGTTTGTGAGCAGTGTTTTTTTTAGCTCGTAGGATGTTATTTTATCTCTCTTTCTTCCTTATTCAAGGTAATGGTCTAGATTAATTTCGTGGAAGTATTGAAAAGATATATGGGGCATGAATACTTTGGATGATGAAAGGATTGAATCTCTGTTGTCAATGATCCGTTCATCCGTTGTCACTATCCTTTACCCATAGGTGTATGGCGTGCTACAAGCCTTTGGATCATCCATCATCCTAAAGCTTTTTCGGTAGCTTCTGAAGTACTCTATCGTCTTAAAATAAAAAACTATCTTAAAATAAAAAAACGGTACTAAATATAACACATCCCTCCTCTAGATTTATAGTATTGGAATGTGCCATATCTAAAACTAGTTTTTTTTTATTTTGAGATAGAAAGAGTAGCTTGCTGGTGATATTTTTATATGCTAAAATTTTTTTTTTTTAATCGGTATGAATGTTGCTATGGGGCAGATCCAACATGGGTACTGGGGGCTGATCCCCATAAAAAAAAAGGAGGAAGGAAAGGGGAAAGAAGAGAGGGAGGAAGAAGAAGTCAATGAGCTTCCTCTTTTTCCCAGTTGGACCTGTTCCTGAGGGTGCTAGTTAATTTTGTGAGAGTTTTTAATTTTGTAGTACATATGTTTTTGAAAGGTTTGGATGCCAACTTGGAGACATTATTATCTTTTCATAGAAATGATATATAGAATGTGATATGAATTTCCTTGCACCCTATTTGTTTAAACATACCAACAAAACTTTTTTAGCACAAAACTTTTCATATTATTTTTAGTGGTTCATATAACCCCAATTAGATTGACCATGTATTTCACCCACTATAATAAGGATATTTTGGACCTTGCTGCATAAATATTAATCCCTCAAAAAACTCTTTTTTACAGGGAGAGTAAGTTTATAGAAAAAAAAAAAGACCTGGTACCCACTAAAAGATCAACTTTGAGCCCACCTTCTCATCTTAGGCCCATCAAGGCCCAAGTCATCAACTCCTAATTCCCCACGCACGCAACCTCAACTCGTCTCGCACATACCCGACGACGCCGCACGCACGACTCTCGCACCTGGCCCACGGACCGCCGTCGGAGCCGTAGGCTTTCCCTGCCTCGCTCCGCCGCCGCCTCCGCTGCTGCGAGGAGGGGGGAGAGTGAGAGACGAAAGAGGGGATGAGGGTGAAAGAGGCGGTCCAAGCACCGCAAGGTGGTCAAGTTCTACGAACCTGCTTCGGCTTCGCGAGCCCTACAATGTGCTCGTCGACGGCAACCGTTCGTCCACCACCTCCTCCACACGCTGCCTCCTCCCGCCGACAACGGGCCCCTCCAGGCCCTCCTCTCCCGCATCCAGGCCCCCGCCCCTCTTCACCTCCAAGTGCGTCCTCGCTGAGCTCAGGCGCCTCGGCAAGTCCCACGCCAACGTCTTCGACGCCGCCGGCTTGCTCGCCACAGCCAAGTACACTACTACTACTGCTACACTATGCAGCCTTCATTTGCAAGGATGTTCTTTTCATTATGGCTTAACGAGGCAATGGAGAGTTTGTTATATTGATTGTTTTTTGTGTGTGTTCAGGTGTGAGCATGACAAGGTAGTCAGTGCAGTGGATTGTATTCTATCACTGATAGGTGACACGAATCCTGAACACTTCTTTGTTGCCACCCAGGATTCTAATCTCCAAGCAAAGCTACGGGAGGTATGGAGATTCACTACCCTGTTATGTCTGCACTCTTTTTCGTAGTAATTTATTACCTTAGTTCTGTTTTGAGAAAGCACCTGTACAGGGACACAATGCGAATTTACACCTAACAAAGATCACATTATCTAGATATGTACTTCATTAGCAAACGAAGCAAAATAGTTTGTATCATCTCCTTCACAAACTCATGTGAATCAGTATATATGCTCATGTACATTTTGACTGGATGCAGGTTCCTGGTGTTCCTGTGATATATGGTTTGAAGAGCTCCTTGTTTATTGAACAGCCCTCTGTGCAGCAACGTAAATTTGCTCAATTGGATGAGGAGAAGCGATTGCATATGGGTAAATCAGAATATCAGAAGCTACTGAAGGTGGCATCGGATGGAAAGATGGCTGCCAGTGAAAATGCAAGTGATGATGGAAAAAAGAGAAGGCCTATCCGTTCTCTTGTAGAAAATGCACTTGGAGTGGCAGACAAAAGCAAGTTTAAGAAGAAGAGACCAAAGGTTATATTTTCTGTTACTGTCTTTTGGCTTCTGATGTATTAGCCGTATACACACAATACTAAAAAAGTTATGATCTAGTTGGCATCATCAGCCTTTAGTTCACTACAACAGTCCGCTTCCGTTAGTGAATTTTATCGCTTGTCTTTTCTGCAGGGACCAAACCCACTCTCCTGTAAGAAAAAGAAATCAAAGCCCCAATTGACAGCTGCTCAAAATCAGGTAACTTTCATTTTATATCACTTTTGTTTTTCTCTCCTTAGTTGCATGTAATAATACCTACAACTGTAACTTTCAGCCAAACATTCCCACTATTAGTGTCTATCATCTTGTTGCAAAAGCATGTCTAGAAGAGTTGTTTGATGCTGATATATGACACAGATTGATGAGAACATTTCTTCTGCAGGGGCCCAAAGCTGATGGTGAGGCAAAGCGAAAGAGGGTTACAAAGCGGAAGAGAAGCCACAAAGATAGCAAACAAACTGAAACAGCGAGCTAGAAAGATGACTTCAAAGTTAAGAAACTCTCTCTGCATATCGAGAGGCAGAGGTAGAAGCTTCTGGATATCCAGAGGCAGAGCTAGCTGGGACAATGTTTTGAAGATAGAAATCACACTGATCTCATGGTGCCACTCATTGAGTCGGCTGCGTTCATTGAAATGTAATGCTTGATTGTTCATAGAAATTTATGATGATCACTAGAGGATGTATCTGGATGTTTTTTTTTTGGTAGCATCAGATGCAACATTGTCTATTAAATGGAATGAAAGTTATGATCATAACCTGTTAAATGTTTTCCCCATACTCGATTCTTTGTTATACAGGTAACTAATTGTTCTTCCAGATATCCCACACGATTAGGGGCTTCTTTGGATTGGAGGAAATTTGTAGGAAAACTAGAGGAATCCATTCCATTCCAAAGGAAAAATTCCTATGGAAGCCCTTTGGATAGTGAAATCGGTTCACAGAAATTTCGAAGGATAGGAAAAATTCCTCCACAATTTGGAGAAATTCTAACATGTGGTCTCACCTCATGTTTACAAATTCCTTTGAGAATTCTAATGCAATTCCCCTCTCTCTCTCTATCCCTACTCATTTTTTCCTACGAGACATCTAAACAACATTATATGCAATTTATGTGGTTTTAGTTCTTGTAGTATTCAATATGTCATGACACGTCAATCCTATATTTTTTTCTATTTCTGTGTTTTTTGATTCCTGCGTCCTAAAGGAGTCCTAGAATATGGATGGCAAGAAGAAAAATAGGAGTGAGAAGAATCAATTGCAGGAGCAGCCGATGCTAGCCTTGCTAGGCAGCGCTTGTATGCTCGATCTACCCTGTCACACTGGCATTTACTAGCCACGGACAGCGTGGGCTGGCTGCTAAGGATAGTAGCAAAATTGATGCTGACATCTAAATATAGTTGTGTACTAGTGCTACAAGATCTGAGAACAAATTCATGTGCAGTTCTTTTACCTTTTCCGCTTCCCTTTTGTGGTAGCGTCAATCGTTCTCCTTGTTTCTCTCCTCTCATTTCCTATACCACTTGATTTATTTTGCATTCTCTTCTCTTTGAAAGGGGGTGCCAGATGTTTCAAAAGATTAGATTTCTGAATTTGATGGATATTTTGCTTTGCGTCGATAGTTTGTAATTTTTTTACTTCACCGCCATTTTATCACCAAGTTGATCTGACTCTGCTGCATCCTAGGCACTTCATGGAAGAACTACCCGCAGTCCACAAGCTCAAGATTGATCCAATTGTGCAGCCTGCTAAACAGGCACCTCTTACCCCGAAAAGAAAAAACTTGAAGAAAAGGTCATCATCGATAGCATAACTCATCAAAACGTCTTGCAAGTTGCAAGTGATGCACTCATCATATATTATTATATTATATGAACATTTGATTAAAAAAATGTTTCTGCTTCAAGTATTTTCTCCACCTCTGCATTATAGTTGAGTGGAACTTGTTTGAGACCTACAGGATTACTTGAACTTCAAAATGATGACATGTCCACTTCACCTCACATTCATCTCTATTAAGATTAACATTAAACTCAGCATCTGTTAACTCTCAAATTTAACACCTTGTGTGAGCTTCAATCTATAATTCACACCACCTTTTGTAATAAGTTAAGAACTCCTTTTCGAACTATCTTTATTTTAATAATTCCTCTGTCTACAAATATAAGCATTTTAGGACATTATCCTCTGTCCAATAATATCCGTAAAGATAGATAATCTTAAATAGAAGGAACTACATATTGTGATAGTTCGTTTCATGATAGATCAAGTAACTTCATTATTATGTCATCAATCTTCATGATTTTTTTGCTATTTACAATTAAAGTTAAAAATATTTGACTTATGACAAACCTAAAAGTATTTATATAGATGGAGAGAATAATATGATAGATTGCGTAGAGAATTAGCACTAGATTTTATCTTCAGTTGCTTCTAAAATTCTCTGAACGTCTCATTGATATATGCTCCTACAACCACTACCGCTCGGCGCATTGCAGCGTGCCGTGGCCGGTGGGAGCTAGTGTGCCTTTGGTACAAGGTTCTTTTCTGTAGAGACGCAACAAATATAGTCAAATTCTTTTCATAGAACATACCAAGTACACATGTTCCTATTTCTCGTTGAAGGTATACATGTTGGGTTGATTTATCAGCTAATGCCGATATTTAGGAAGAGATAAAACACCACCGTTTTTTCTCCCTAATAAGAAAGAAAAAATAAGAGAATAAGTTGGTTTTGTGATCAGTAAAACTAACTTAGAATCTGAATTGGATTAGCCCCCGACCCGACCAGCGTGCAAATAAAAGGAGAGAAGAGAGGCAGAGGGGATGCCCTAAGCTTTGACAAATTTCCTAAAACCCTAAATCACCCGATCGATCTAGCACCGGAAGGGTTTCGTGTGGCTAATTCCGGCCAGTGTTGCTAGCATTCTAAGGGGTTTCCCTACGTCAACAGAGAACACTGGTGACCACAACCTGATCAGACCGGCGCTCCTGTTAGGGCAAATCAAAGAGATAAAAGAAGGCAGAATCAGAAGAAGAAAAGAAGAACACAGGAAGAATCAAAGAAATCGGTTTCAATGGCTTTACAAGCAGGTCAGTGAATCAATCAATTCCGCATAGCAGAGGTGATGATAATTAATCATGTAAATTAAATTCCAATAGTATACAGGGTCCCCGATGTCTAGTGCCAAACTGCCTGCCAACTATGTCATTAATGGTGAGTACAAGGGTAGTTTTCAAAATTTAGTCTTTTGAAAAATATTTTCAAAGAAATCGAACCCTTCAAATGGTACCATGACATTTGAATTCATATGTGTATATAGCATGACGGTATAGGATTTGATGTCATGCAGCGATGGAGGCTATCCGCCTATCATATAAGACGGGTGTATGAAGTCAAGGATGGCACCCTATGAAAAACCGCTCAACGTTTAAACTAGTCGCCGATATATTTGTCGAGCCTACCTAAATTAAAAATAAAAATAAAAGAAGATATTTTTTCTGCCAGTCTAGATCCATCTTGATTCGCAGCGTGGAACTTGCTCCTCAGTTTTCCTCTTCTCAATCGTATTCCTTCTTCTAAAATCCCAACAACTACCAATACATACAAGGCTGGATTTTTAATAGGCCACAAGTATACTAGATAGAGATCAAACGAAGCTGTTGCTGCTACTGCACACTGTGCAGTTGGTGTTTGGACAACAGCTGGTTTTTGGCAGCAAGGGCCCAATGGCCACCTGATAAATCTAAAAATACTATCATTTAACTTGTGAGACCTCAAAAGTATTATTATTCAATGTGAGGAAAGGGTTCCCATGAATAGAACTACTTTCTTTGTTTGCTTATCATAGTACCTATGGATTGGTCCCAAGACCAAAAGTTCTCTTGAAACCTACCTTATTCATAATGTTGTGCTCTGGACTGTTCATTACTCGAAAATGGAATGCCGGCACATTTCGCAAGCTCTCAAACGGTGTGATATTTAAAAAACTCTTATAATACTATTTTAATCTATTTTTCAACTTTATAATAGTTTATATATTTGTTTGTACTCTTGAATAATTATTACAAATTATTTATATATTATCCATTCTATTCTATTCAGCACACGCTAAAAAACATATCTTACGGTCATGTTTATCATATCTTACCAATAGGGCTCTGTTAGAGTGCGCAGCCCAGCCCATCAATTGGGGGCCACCTAGGTTATATTGGATCTAGCCTAACCAGAGACGCAACATTAGATTCTGTGCTTACACAACCCGAAAAATTAGTCTGATGGGTGAGGACCGCCCCCACCTTTTATGTCATGCTTCTAATGTGGGATTAAACCCAATAATCTCCTGTATCACATCAACCCATGTGACCCCAAAGACTTGTTCCGGTGTTAGGCCCAACAATCTCTCCCGTTGCATCAAAGCCCATGCGTCCCCAGATCCCGTTGGCGTCCCCAGAGACATGTTATCGAGCCCTCACACTGTGCGACCAATGGAAATCATTTCAGATTTCCAAACACATGCTCTAATACATACACAGCCTAGTCTACCAACCATGAGCTACCCAAGTCACATCGGTCCTACTACTACATAGGCCTAACCAGAGACACAACTTTAGGTTTTGGGCCTATACAACCAAAAAACCAGTATGATGGATAAGGTTCGTCTCTACCTTTTAAGTCGCGCTTCCCCATCATCAATTATCAATATGGGACTAAATCCAATAATCTCTCCCATCACACATCAGGCCCAACAATTTCTCCCGTCACATCAAACCATATGACCTTAAGACTTATTTCGGGCTAGGCCCAACAATCTTTTCTATCGCATCAGAATCCATGCAACCCAAGAGACTTGTTACCGGACTCTCCTACCATGCGACCCATAAAAATCATTCAGAGTTTTCAAACCTAAACTGTGATACTACTTGTTAGAGTACATGGGCCGGCCCACTAATCATGAGCCACTCAAGTCATATTTGGTCTGCTACTCCATAGACCTAGGGCCTCCACAACTTTAGGTCTGAGCCCGTGGAGTAGCAGACCTAATATGACCTACATGGCCCACAGTTGATGAGCCAGGCTACACACTCTAAAAGGCTCTAACTTGGTATTTACCAGTAAATTTCTGACACTTGCAAATTTATAATATTTCAGCTATCTAAATTGCACATTGCTAAACTTAAAATTAAAGTACTACTGAATATGTAATTTTAGTTATTTTTAGCTACATTTTTTTTTGTTGTATATATGTTTTGCTTTGTTTTTTATTTGAGTTTGAATACTTCTACATGTATAAATAGAGTGATGAACCATTGGATTGCCATCCGAAAGATAAGAAAGGGGAGAGCAATTTCAAACATTTCAGTAACTGGAAATCTAGACAGTCCCAAAAAATCTTTTATTCCTCCAAATCAATTCATTCAGCAGCTTTATCTCTCGGATGCTCCAGACAAGTAGAGTTTTAAGATGCATTCCTCCCTTTACAAATTAATTCATACAACACTCTCGGATTACACTTGGTGAGTTGTGATAATGCAAAATCGGATATGTGCAGCTTGGCTATTACAGATCAAAGTCAAATTAATAGTGAAATCGCTTGCCACTATGAAACCTCACTCTGTCAGCCACGAATAAGAGGAAACAAATCAATCATCTGGAAAACCAAGAAATTTGTTAATCAGCGATACAACTGGTTTGGCATCACCAGGCACATAAGGGGAGAGAGTTTCTAGATCCATTTCCTGGATTGTCTCTCCTAACGTTTGTGAGCGTGCACAGAAGAGGAGTTTCCTTGTAGCCAGTTCCTCTGCTAACTCACTCTGATGATTGTCCATCAAATCCTCATTTACAACAACAATCAGAGGTTTGCCGTGTCGCATCGTCTCAAATATGCTTCCTGAACCTGCTAGAGCTCAACCTAGTTACAATTGCAATCAATGTTGACAACTAACAAAGATGAAAATTTGACGATATACTTCCTCAAATTCACAATATTTATCCAGAGCACACATCCTCAAATATTACAACTCTATCTGATAGTAGCAAGTATGTTCAGCTTTATTACATATTACTTAAATATTATGCTTCTTGGTATACACCTCAGACAGATATTGTGAAGCGAAGGAAGTAAAAATTGTGTTTCTATGTGTAGTTCTTATGAACTCAAATAGCATTATGATCTACAAGCAAAAAAACATAATGTGGCCAACAAAAAGGAAGTGCTGATGATATCACACGATGTTTTGTAAACGAAAATCGAGCAGCCAATATGGCGTGCAACAGTATGTGTGTAAGTGAACCTTCAGGAATCAGCCATTTAAACACACCAATTAATACTCTCAAGTTGTTGGCGCAAACTACCAAGTATTAGCAAGCTTAGCTGCATTTCACGTAATGCACCAAACCGTGCCACATAAATATATTCACTGCAGCACTTCAGAAAAATTGAGATATTTTACGTTTTAATCAAGTTCAAACCATTGGCATGAATATATTAAAACCCAGTTTTGCATATAAGTTTATTCGGCAACCATGTACATTTCTCTAGATGTCAAGTACAATAGAATTGGCTGTGAAAACAGCTCCTACACAAGGCATGACATATAAACAATGAGGGCATATTCATCACGCTGTGAAGTAATCCTTCAATTGAGAAAATTCTACTGTCTTTTGGGAAAACCATTATACTGGGTAAAAATGTTATTTGTATGAAATACATTTTCACTTGGTATGCCCTATAAATATACACTATAATTACCTGCATGACTGATGACCAGGGAAGCATCCCTTATATAATCAGCAATGCTTGGTGAAAAAGTGAAATAATCAACTTGAAGAGTTCCATCTCCTGAGACCTGTATTCAGAATATATCAAAATTTCTTGGTTGTTTCACCACCATCAACATGGTGCCTATAAATGTTTCAGGTAGAACAGAGGAGTTGCTAGCAGAGTAAAGCAATTATAGTCTGCTAATATAACATAAATGCATGCCAAATGTTTGGGAATATTCCCTAATCACTCAATGTCCCTACCATTCAATTTAAAAACATTCACTTGACAAAGCTAGACCTAAACTGGTTATATAGAATTGAAAATATGTGCAAACAGAACTCCTCAAAAGAAATCAAACTGCACAACTTATGTTTATCTGATAATTCAGCGAGAATTAAGCGTATGAACAGAACGCGCATGCACACACAAAAAGAGCACTGGTAAAAAAGAACTAATGTGCAAAACAGGCTGAAATTCTATACTGGTAAAGTGGTAATCTAAAAGGAATGAAAGAGAAATCCATTGACCTTAGATGGAACATATGTGCCTCGGCCCATTTGAATAACAAGATCAGTATAACCTTTTTGCAATAGAGCTTCTTTGACTTGCAGGGAATCTACTGCCTTGACAAGAGAATCAAAACAAGTGGTCCCTACTGTGACAAACACAGTTCGTCTTTCCCTACCTCCCATTTATTCTGAAATGAGCACTGCCCAGATTAATATTTTCCTTAATCTGCAAAGGAAAAACAGTATGCAAGAGGAAGGTGAAAAAATGCATTATGCTGGCGTGCTGCTATGTCAGGTGAAAATTAAAGAGAGGATGAATGGTAGCATTTCAAAAATAATTAATCCTATTGTTCCATAGATCCCATTCTTCTTGATAGTTAGGGGCATGTATCAAAACAGCGCTACAAGGTTCAACAAATGGAAGGGTTTCTGTTCAGATTCGCGGTGAGGAAATCAGTAAAAATTTGCGGTAAGCAATGTAACTCAGTACTAAAAATCAGATGTACAAATTCAGACAAACAATAAGACATGAACAATTGACATGGTCTATTCAAAGGGGAGCACAAATCGGCAGTACAGATTCAGCAAGATAAGACTAATGATGAACTGAATTGGCAGTTGACCACTGCAGATTACACGAGCAAGAAGACCTCAAATATATACTACGAGCAAGGGGCGGATCTAACGTGGGACATTGGGGTTCAGTTGAACCCCCAAATTTTTTGGGAACTAAAAAACTGTTATTAGTATTAATAAGGTTAAGGCAAATTAAGAGAAAAACTTCCAGATCTAGAAGAGAACATAGGGTTAATGCAAATTCCAGAAAAAAGTGGGGGTGGATAGAGAGAGATGAGAAAGAGGATGTGGCTGCTTAACGGATGGATGGATGCTCACCGGTGAGTATGCATCAGAAACAGCAGGACGACGGCGCCCCTGCTCGCGGGAGATCGCCGCAGGCGGCGGGCGAACTTGGGGGAGACGAGACGGGAGTCGACGCCAAGGGGACAGAGTTGGCAGGCACAATGATTTTCTCAACTTATTTTCTTCTGCACAAAATAGGTTTTTTTATTTTTATATTTATTTAATAAAATATTTACAAAACTATATTTTCATTTCAAAAATTTACAGAAATATACTCCCACCGCCCTCTAGGAGGGCGATTTTTATGAAATCACCCTTGATGATGTGGATGACGGTCGTTGGTCGGGCGGCTCACGGCCGTCAGCCATTTGCAGGCGGCCCCAAAAACCGCCTTCTCAGAAGGCCGTTTTTGGGTGGCCGGGGGGGCCGCCTGCAAATGGCCAACCCACGGGCCGGCTATTTTGCAGGCGACCCTCTTGCCGCCCTCTGGAAGGGCGGTTTTTAGCAGTCCCGGTATAAAACCCTCTCCCAGACTCTAAAAATATCATAAAATTCACTGAAATCACAGAAAAAAAGAAGAGAGCTGAGAGCGAACTTGAACGGAAGCTCCGAAGCCCTGCCGGTTTACGGATTCGTCTGCAGGTAATATTTGATGTCTCTTTGCAATTTCTATTTATATTCATTAAATAATATAGTATGTGTAGTATTAGACCAATTTTTTCATAGATAAATAAATGTTAGGTTTGTTTCACAGAGTATAGATCTATTGTAGTTGAGCATAACGGCTAAGGACATTGATAGAGCGCATGAGAGAAGTTAGCTTTTTTTACTAGATGAGTAGCACTAGTTTGAGAAACGCTCGGGAGATGGAAATGTGGACGATGAAATTTTATTTTTTGTAGTCATGTGTAGTATACTCTAGGTAAGTAGTTGTATAAGATATTTTTAACCTAGTGAGTTATAACTTGCGTTTATTTGGTTATAATGTAGGTTGCTATGGATGGATCCGGTATGTCCATTCATCTACAACCTCCGATTGATGAGTCTCCGCCGATGTGTTGGTGTGGAGATAATTGCAAAGTTGCAATAAGTGAGGAGAATTACACATACTGGCAAAGGTATTGGATATGTGCAAATTACGCCTACTCCTCGGAGAAGCTGAAACCACAAGGGAAAAAGGGGAACGCGAAGAAACCAGTGGAGGTAATACGAATTATTTTATACTATGAAATATTTGAACCTTTGAGCTAACAAATTTGTATATGTCAAGGCACCGAAGCCTCCTCCGCCTCTGTGCGACTTTGTGCAGTGGATAGATACGGAGATCCGTCCACAGGACGCACGGTATCTTCGCATGTCGAAGGAATGGCACAAGGACCACCTTGAACGTCTTTGGGCGGCAGAAGAAAAGTGGAAGGCTGAGCAGAAGAGGAAGGAGGAGAAGGAGCGTAGGAGAAGGAAGCCCGTGAGGCAGATAGGGAGAGGAAGCGGGAGAGGGCACGGCGTGCAAAGGAAGCTGGGCCGGAGGCGGCGAGGAAGGGGAAGTACCCACGCTACACACAGTAGTTGCATCTCTAGTTGGTTATCTATTTAAAATTCCCTAAGGCATGTAATAACGATAACTAGAAACGTTTGATGTGCCGTTTGTACTCTTTGGATAGATAATTTCATTATGTTCGTAAGCAATTAACGTGTGTTCGGTTGTCACCGCTCGGAATGGATTTTCGCCGTGAAATTGAAACTCGAAAATTCATGTTTTTGATCAGTTTCGTCACAAATATAGATCGTGAGGAGCACATCGTTTGATCGATGAGCATAAATGAAGTAAAGGGGTTTCTTCAGTATACATAGAATTAATAAAACATGATATACAACAGACAAACTATCACTGATACAACGTACTATGGGCTCTGACCGTAACCTCTAGCTCTCTTTGTCTTCCTACCATGCGCTTGCACCTGCCCCTGGGAGTACATCAGCCAGTCTGGTGGTACGGTACGGCCAGCGCGGGTCGTCTGCACGGGTGTGGCAGCTGGTGGGTCTTGTGTCTGTGGTGGCGGAGCTCCTTCGAGCTACGAGGCTGCTAGTATCTCCTGGATCTACTCGCCCGAGTCCTCCAAGTCGTCCCCCTCGAAAGAATCCAGTGCCCAACCGCTGCCGCGTGTGCCGTGCGTGGAGGAGCCAGCGCCAGCAAACATCCCCGATGCTGTAGAGTGGAACCTTGTACATCAAAATATTGATAATCGCAAACCAAAATTTTGCAAGGCAAAAATAAACGTTGATATAACCTGAAGGACCTCCTGTGGTGGCCCGGGGGCACTTGTCATGCCCAGCTGCGTGTGTGGTCGTGTGTGGTACACTCCATGTGTCGACGTGCTAGCTCTAGAGGGACGTAGGTACGGTGTAGCGAAAGCTGCAGGGAAGCATATTGATGTACAACGGTACATGTCGTAGAAGGAAATATGTTATGAACCGATGGTTAGTCAAATTTATCTCTGGAGGGGCCAGATGGCTGACTGGAACCCTGCGGTCACACTCCTGCTCCTGCTCCTGTTCTTGCTGGCCGTGGCTGTTGCTGCTGTACAACTACGGGGGGTACCACATCGACCGCACGACAAGTAAGCGCACGAATCACTGTGAGCATCGCCTGACGAATCCTCCCGAAGGTCGTCCTCTGCCCATCGGCATTCAGTATGATCCCACTGTCCAACCATCCGAACGCCGCGTTTACATTAGCCTGAACCTATCGCGCTGCGTCGGCCTATTTCAAATGTGACATGAACATGTGTTAGAACCGTGGACACGTACAAAGGGAATAGCAAAGTGCAAAGATAATGTGACGTACCGCGCGGAAGTAGTCTTGGTCACGGTGTCTAGGATACGTGTCCGTCGTAGCGGCGACGTGTGGCTGTGGATCATCTGGGGTGAACGTTATGCGTGTGCAGGTGCGGGCCTAGTACCACGTGGGGTAATCTAGGTAGGTCTCCTCAGTGTGTGGATATATCTCGTTGATCACCTCCTTCGTCGCCAACAACTAGTCCTCCACGTACTTCTGCAGTCGAGGATACCACTGAACGCCGGCTACCTGTCCCCTACGATTATATCTATTTGCAGAGAGTGCATTAGACTACATTAAATAGTTGTAGTACTAAACAAAGATCGCAGTTGTACTAACCGGTGCACATCGCGCGGCACAATGATCTCCACGGGCACAGGGGAGTGCTGACGTAGTCCAAACTGTCGCATCACGCGCTGTAGAGAGTGGGGCTCGACGAAGATGTCAAACACCAACGGCACTATCGTCATCCAGTACGCCTGGTTGCGCGTGCAAAGAGTATAGAGTCCAAGCGGTGCACGGGCTGCGATGGCCTGCGGACTATACGGCTCCTAGATAACGTCGTTGGGCAGCAGGCGGTTGAACTCCATAACGAATTCAGAGTAGGCCCTCCTAACCTGCCTGTGGGCGTAACGACGTTGCAAAATAGGAAAAGCTTACACGTTAGTGTTTGCGCATAAGTGTTAAACATAGAATTTCACATTTTGTACCTCACGGCGACACCATATGGTCCCCATAGTCGGACAGTCCTCGGGCCACTGCCCGTACAAGCCTCTAGGGCCGCCCTCGTAGGAAGAGTGCTGAATCAGAGGACGGCCTATCGCGAACCGCTCGGCCGCCCATAGCTGCAGAAGGAGGGGGCAACCGGCGATAATCGCACCTGGATAGGTCTTTGTGCACGCGTGACAAAGAGCACGGTACGTCGCCGCTAGCACAGCAGATCCCCAACTCCACTGCGGTACGCGGCCGTCCTCGCTGTCGGCGATCGCACGAGCGTAGTGGATCAGTCCCTTGTCCACCGCGTGCCCGTGAGTGCTGGTGAACATCACCCACCCGAACAGCCACAACAGGTACGCCTCCATGCTCTGCCACACCGAGTAGTCGTCGGTTTCATCGTCTAGCTTATCAGGCTGTAAAGGAAGATTATAGTCAGCAGCTCTGTTGCTTTGTAGATCGGATGATTGTGAATAAAAGGAATCCGCAACTTACGGTGAACTATAGCAGCCAAGCCTGTGAGGGGCCATTCGTGGTGTAAGGCGGTAGCGAACCCGGGGGTCCAAGTTCAGGTTGACGATGCATGGGCTCGAACCGAGCAGTGATGTCCTGCGACCAACCGTGCACCTCGTCGATCGGGCCGACTGCGTCTTCTGCGAGGGGAAGTCCTAGTAGGTACGACACGTCCTGGAGTGTGGGAGTCATCTCGCCGCACGGTAGGTGGAACGTGTGGGTCTCCGGTCTCCAGTGATCCACCAGTGCTGCCAGAAGTGACCGGTCAGCGTCCCATCGCTTGGCGGGGTCTCTCTCGTCCGGTGCGGGCTCAACTAGCCTACACAGCGGAAGAAGTCTAGCCTCACACAACCTGCACAATATAGCACTGTAATCAATATTGGGGAACATAGATATGCACAAACGATGTGAATGAATATTCGTACAGCTCTTACCTCTCACGGAACCGAGGGTCTATCCGCAGGAGGTGACGTGAAGTCCGTGGACGGAAGGTGGCTAGGTGGGCACCCTTCATGGCTGACAGGTAAGACCGGTGGGACTGGTCAAGACCTCGGTCCAACAGCTCCAGTGTATGGTACGCCATACCTGCATGCAAATAGAGAGTTAGCGTTAATTATTGTTAAAGTTTATAGCATTGTTACATGATAATAAAAAACAACAGTACGATACATATCCTTCTATAACAAAGAACTAGTATAGACTTACACTACACCGTAGCACCACCAATTGTTCGAGAATGCCTAAGACAGGGTCGTATTGAAGTTGTGCCTTCACCCGTAGGACGACTGCCATCAGCGGCTGAACCCGATGGTCTAGCTTCCGCCGCACTTCGACCGGTTGCATCCTTTGGACATTTCTTATATGTGTGACCTGTTTGGTCATACTTTGAACAACGTTTATGCCTTCTACCGGCTTCTGACTCATCCATGTCATTACGGATGCGTCTTGTCTTACGGTGACCTGCTTTATCCCTCAAATTTGTTGGGTTAGGAATGTACATAGCTTGAGGATGCTCCATAGTAAATGTACCCGCAATACCGAAACTGTTTATCTCTCCGCTCCAGGTATTATAGATTGCTTCTTTCCTGAAATAAGGTGAGACAAAATAGCGTGCTTCTATCCCGCACTCACCGCTCGCGGCAATAATGTGAGAGCATGGCTTGTGGAGCAGAGTAGGTTTTTGGCACGAGCACTTGCAGGTCCCGTCTTCCTTCAGCACACACTCCTGCACAACTCTTTTGCGGTAGATTCCGCGCATGCCCTTGTCGACACACAATATTTCAAATCTATGTTCTTGTGTGCCTTGAGGTAGAGCACGATGTCTTCAGGCCTTTTTACTTTATCTTGCAGATACTTCGTCAGTAGTGTGCCAAAGAAAATATTATTGTCCATCATTGAGGGTCCAGCTGCTCTGAACCGATCTCTGAAGTACTTGCATGTGCCATGCAAGATAAATTGAACTATGCCAACAAGTGGGAGCCCTCGAACACCACGCATCACCCAGTTATAAACCTTTGCCAAATTTGTGGTCATTATACCAAACCGAGAACCATCCTTGTCATACAACAATGCCCATTTCTCATTTGTCTCATTCTCAATCCAATCTGAAAATTTTCTAACTGAGGATGCAGACCTTCTTCTCATATGTGGTCTGTCACTTGATAGAGGTCCAAGAGCTTGTGGAGCCTCATCCCTTCCAATGGTAGCCCTCCTGGACTGCTCATCTGTTAGTTTAGAGGTCAGCTCATCCAACCTCCTCCAAAGCTCATTGAATTTCTTCTTTTGATTCTGGGCGCAAAGCTTGTTGAAAAGATCCATAAGGTGCTTATTCTTAAATTGTCTGTAGAAATTAGCACCCATATGACGTATGCACCATCTGCTTTGGACATCAGACCAACTTAGTGGGTATCCCTTCTCAACACATCCATATTTCAATTCCTCAATTGCACGCAGCAAACCGGCGTGACGGTCATGTATAAGACATACGTCTGGTCTCATCCGTACAACTGCAAACTTAACCCTTTCTAGAAACCAATACCAGCTATCAGTGTTCTCACTCTCAACAAAAGCAAAAGCCACTGGTAGAACTTGGTTGTTTCCATCAACTCCAATTGCTGTTAAGATCTGCCCTCTGTACTTTCCGGTCAGAAATGTCCCATCGATGCAGAGGATGGGACGACAATGTACAAATGCCTGAATGCAAGCACCTAATGCAAAGAATACTCGTTGCAACACACTTTTATTACCATGGTGAATTGATGGAAAGGCTTTTAGGTCATAGCACGTCTCCGAATTCCTTTGAAGAATACAGCCTAACAGACGAGACAAATTATCATAGGATGCTTCAAATGTGCCAAATCTCATCTCTACAATCTTCTGTTTTGCCCTCCAAGCCTTACCATAGCTAATTGTGTATTTGAATTTCTCTTCAATATGTCTGACAATTGACCTTGGTTCGTACCCAGATTATTGACAATATGGGAGTACATCTCTATTGCAACAAATGTAGATGTCATGTTTCTGTGATATTTTTCAATATCGGGTAAATAACATAAATGCTCAGTCACGATTGAAACTTGCCAATAATCTTTCCATTTACCCTTGAATGCGTGCACCCGCCATGGACACCCATCCTTCATGCACTTCACTTCATAGACCGATTTGCTTGACTTCACGACTGAGAACTCGCTTTAAAGTGACACGGCCCATTGTTTTACTCCCTCCTTTAAATCCTATATATATATGCATACTTAGCCCCCTGAATGATCTCATTCTCCTTGTACTTCCATGGCACATGATGTCCCTCGGAGATAGCAAGCCCAGAGAAGTCCTCGTTGCTCCATTCTGCAGGCATCACGGTGCCCTCATCAGATGAATCATCATGCTCTGCTTGCTCGTTTTCAGAATCTTCCCTATCCATTTCTTCGATGATGGTGTTGATTTGTTCTCCCTCATCTGCCACACCTGTTGGCTGTCTATCTTCTTCATTCTCTCCTTCATTTTCTTCCATTGTTTCGCTATCACCTCCCGCCGTACTTGGACCCTCATCATCTTGCACGGGCATTGCACTAGCGGTGTTATCTTTCTCATATATCGACACAAGTATGCCCAGTGGCCAATCACGTTGGAATGCATTCTCCACATACCATCTCCAAGTGGCAGTGCAATTCACCGGCATCAGTTCCCAAAAAAAACCTTCAGCTGCACGACTGACGACCACATACAAAGTTATTGCGCTGAGCTCGGGGTTCAGTCGAAACCCTCGCATCAGCCAGTTGTACACTGACCCAAAACTTCTCTCAGCTGGTCTATCAATCTCCTTAGCCGTTGAACTAAAATCCGACAGATCTACCCCTTCTGGACCATATCTAACATTCTCTTGCCCGTGAAATAACTGAAATATCACCTTATTTGACATTTCTGTTGATGAAAAAATATAGTTAAACTAGGTACCAATATCTCCTCACATCTCTACAAAAATTAAATCATCTAACAGATTAACTAAAAACCTACAGATCTACGAGTAACAACTTATTTTCATATACTATTATACATATAACCAGTACAATACTACATCAATTTATGCATAGAAATAGAAATTACAAAGGGATAATAGATTTTACCTGCAGATGAATCAGCAAACTGACAGAGCTTCGCTGCTTCCGTTCAGGGTCGCTCTTAGCTCTCTATTCTTTTTTTCTGTGATTTCAGTGAATTTTATGACATTTTTAGAGTCTGGGTGGGGGTTTTATACCGGGGCTGCTAAAAACCACCCTTCTAGAGGGCGGCAAGGGGGCCGCCCAAAAACCGTCCTCTGAGAGGGCGGCAAGGCGACCGTCTGTAAAAATCCGGCCCGGGCCGCCTGCAAATGGCTGACGGCCGTGGGGCCGCCCGGCCAACGGCCGTCAGCCACGTCATCAAATCGCCCTCTGGAAGGGCGATTTCATAAAAATCGCCCTCCCAAAGGGCGGTGGGAGTATATTTCTATAAATTTTTGAAATGAAAATGTAGTTTTGTAAATATTTTATTAAATAAATATAAAAATAAAATAAAAATTCCTGGATGCCTGGGAATATAGATGGCCAAATGGCCGGGCCGAGGCCGTGCCCACCGTACTATAGTCGGCACAGGCCGGCCAGTGCGCTGTTCTGTATTTAGGCTGATGCATGAGTCCGTGGGCCAGCACGGCGTGATACGGTTGCTATCGGATCAGCATTTCCAATAAAGTTTATATTTTTCTCTTTTTTTCTATTTTTCTCAAGTTTTCCTATATTTCCCCCTTTTTATATTTTTTCTAATTTTTTTCTTCATTTTTCCTATTTCTCCTTTTTATTTTTTATGTCTTATATTTCGGATTTCATGGGCCATACTTGTTAGTGGGCCTGTACTGGCCAATGGACCACTAGTGTGCCTGTGCCGGCTCGACTCCTGACTAGGTAGTGCCTGGGCTCCAGCCTTGGCACGTGGGCTGCCACGGCCCGCTAAGAGAACCGTGCCGTGAACCGGGCCAGCCTAGTATGTCCGTTTGACCATTTATACCTGGTAATCTGAGATATTGGCATCTCCTCTAATTCTTTCTTATTATTGAATTTTTGTCCTTTTTACTTATATGTTAATTTAAATTGTTTTCTTAGAATTAATTAACACACAATGAACCATTTTTGTCCTAGCTCTCCTATACAATAAGCACCGAAAACCTACACTGTAAGATTTGAAAATTATAGTATAAATATATGGAATTTAAAGTGTAAGATATGAAATTTATAGTGTGAGGTTTGACTATTTTCTTAAATAAAATGGCACCATAAGTATATCTTGACCCCATAAATATTGGAATGTAAGTGGACTAGTATAAAAAATAATCTATTTAAATTATTTTCTTTATTTGATTCAAATCAAGATGGTCATCAGCTGAATGTGCTAAAAGGATTTTAAGAGAAAGTAAAAGAAACAGGAGGTTAGTCACCAACCACACATATCATGGAGATTGCTCACAACTATTATACGATATACTCTCATTTATCAATAAATATGATTGAAATTTCATAATTTTTAACACATATTTATTCTTTACAATAATGCAATATGAAACTAAACATTTGTCATTGTATTTTTCTTTTTCTTGTTTTCAAATTCTTTATATTTTCGATAATAATGTTGCTAGCTCCAGCCACTAACTATTGCACCTAAACACTCACAGCTAGCTTGTGTAGCACACTTTATAGTACATATTATTTATGATTTTTACATAAGTTATCAGTATTAATATATTACATGCATCCAAGTTACTTAACTAGTTTTTACAATTTGTGAGATATTTTTTCCTAATCCTAATCTAGAATGCTCTAAGGTAATAATATATGTGGATAATATTCATTGATATAGATAATCATATAAATACCTATAATTTTTATGGATAAAATAGAGAGTGACATTGTTACAAATCTGATGATTATAGTGCACTACAAATATTGTTCAAGTGAACTCAAACACCTCTAACTTGATAAATTTATAGAAAAAATATACCAACATTGTTGGAGAGGTCTAGCACCAACAAATATATATAGTAACTAATAAATGCATTACCAAGACATATTTTATGGTGGATTTAATGAAATTAATTTGATTTTGTAGATGTTGGTGGTTTTTTTGTAAACTCAGTTAAAGTTTAATTTAGGAAAAAATAAAATGACTGATTTATATGAAAAAGAGAGAGTAAATAACAGTAAAAAAGATATGTTGTTAATTTCTATATCTATTTTATGATAATGCAATAGAATTAAATAAAAATATTGCAATAATTTTTATAATATTCAATAATAATAAGATATTATATTATTTTATAAACCAAAATAGTTTATTGAACCCTCAATTATAAAATTTTAGATCCGCAATTGCTAGATGTATAAATGGAATCTTATGAAGTGTGAGGATACCCGATTTGAGTATGGTATCCCGAAACCAGCCGCGATTGTTTAGGATTTCGATTGTGCACAGATTGATACACATAACTGCTTTTGATTATGTAACACCACATAAAATATAATACATAAAAGCTTAGTATGACATGTTTGATGGGCCGATGACCAAATTTACAACACATACCTAACCTACAAACAAAAGATCCATACACAAAAGCCAATAGACCACCACAGGCACGCCTGAGAATAGGCCGACCTAGAACTAGACCTTCAACGAAGAAATCTTCTCCTTCATGTGCTTCCTCGACGAAGAACTGATCCTCTAAACCACATTTTATGCAAGAGGTGAGCACCGAGGTAACCAACAAACCATTTCCAGAACAATTCAAATAAAATATATGCAAGGCATACAAGGACATAGGGTTCATCAAGAAGAGTTCCATAACAAGCCTATTTATATAGTTTTTCCCTACTTTCATAATCATTTTATTTGCAAACATTTATAAATCGAGAGTTTAAAATAGTAGCAATATTAATTCACCATCATCCTCATCTTAATCATATCCACATTTTTAATTATGAAAGCTACTCATACCATGAGAAATAGGAATCACCTCATGACATAGCTTCTTAACCGGAAGCACAACACATTCGAATGATTTAAAGACTCATCTCTACAGAGACTGCCTAGCTTTACCCACAAGATACCCTCAACTTGTACGGAACCAAGGATAATAGAGTTGTTCGAGAGTCTCACTTACTACTAGTTATTGCCCAGTGGGATATAGATCCGTTCTAGCAGTCGGGCACTTGCTGGGCCTAAGAAAGGCATAGAACTGTCGCTACTTTCATAGATTCCACTGTTATGGATCATGTCAACTTGGCCGAAGCCCCTTTCACATGTTGTCACAACCCGATTTTTTGGAAATTAAATAATTAATTAATAATAGATTTTCTAGAATTTTTTATAAAATTGTAAAGTAAATTAATTAAGTAAAGTAAAAGTGGGAAATAAATTTTTTTTAATAAATCATTGTTGAATTCATTTTTAATAAACTCTTTGGGTGTAAATAACCTCTCTGAAATTTTCTCAGATTTTTCAGAGCTCCATAATTAAATTTAATATCACAAAGATCAATTTCAGTAATTATTTAAACAAATTCTAAATTCCTTATATCGGGTCGTTTCTGGTCAAATTGTTTTAATCTGTCCTTTGACTCGGACCCGTATCCCTCTCCTGTATCAACACCTGATGCCGATTTCGAAACCATAAAATCCCCTATATTTCTTCGACTCTCAGAAACTCCTTTCCTTTGAAATTCCTTTTGAAGATGAACCCCAAACCTCAGGAACCTCAGGAATCTTCCAAGATTCGCCCTACTTCAGACTCCGTAGAATATTCTCATCAATTCCTTTATTCCCAGAATATTTACAATATTCTGAATGTCTCTAATTTCCTGATATTCCAGTATTCTCACTAAATATTTTGTTCGTGTTCCGAATCCCCGAAATATTCTCATAATCAGAATATTTCCTATACTCACAAAAATATCCTAAAACACATTGGAATTCTTTAATCTTTGATATCTCTAATATCCCGACATCCCAAATTCCACAAAATAACCTCCATTTTCCAAACCCCAAAATATTCCTATATTTTGAAGATTCCAAAATTCCTTTGATTTCCCTAATTCCAAAGAAATATTGCGATTCCAAAAATGTTTCAAAATTTCTGTATTCCCGAAATATTCCAATATTTCGAGTGCTTCATGAATCTGGCTAATTTCTCAATTTTCCCTAAATCTCTAGATTTTCCAAATTTGGGAAATCTCCAGAACGAAATCCCTATTTCTTTTTCCCTTTTTCCTCCTTTCCATAATTCTCTGTCTTTTTTCCCTTTTCTTTTTTCTCTTTCGTTTTTCTTTCCTCCTCCTTCCTCCCTCCTGCTCTCTCTCCTTTGGCTCCTACTCAGGGCCGAGCCACCCCGGCCTGGCCTCGGCCCGCTCCACCACAGCCCTCGGTCCACCAGCCGTGCGCGCCGCCGCCGCCTCACCCCGATCCAACCCGAGCCGCCCGGGCGCAACCCGAGCCGCTGCGCAACCGCCACCGCCGCCTGCATCGCCCTACCACCATGCCCTAGTGCCTCTCTTCCCCTATAAGTAGCCCTGCAGAGCCGCCGCCTCCTCTCTCCCTCTCCTTGCCCTATCTCTACTGCCGCCCGTGCGCTGCAAATCGATCTGCTCCGCCGCCGCCCTCGCCGCTGCAGGCCACCGTCACTGAGGCCGTCGTCGTCTCCGTGTTCCCGCCGCTGTGGTGAGCACCTTCCCCACCCCGGCACCTCATCTTTCTTCCCCTCGGCTCGGCATCATCGTCGTCGTCGTCTACCTTTGAACCTAGCGCCCCGACTCGTCTCGCCACTCCGCCGGCTCGCCACCGTCTATCGTTGTCGGTCTAACACCGTCATCGCCGTCGCACAGCTGCACCGCCACGGATTCTCCGCCCTCCGCCATTGTGGGGTCACTCCGAGGCTTGTACCGTATTTCGCAATTCGCTGGCGAGCGGGGCTGCAGCAGCTTGGTGGCCTCGGCTTCTTGCTGGGCTGCGGTAGTGGGCCGGTAAGAGCCCAGAAGAAGGGAGGGAGGAGGTGAAAGAAAGAGAGGACATGGGCTGGATTGGGAGGATTTAAGGCCAAGGAAAGATAATAGGGTATCTTTTGAATTTTTGTGAGAGTTTGAAAAGAATTTTAACGTAGAGTTTTTGGATGAAAATGGATGGGATGATTTTCAGAGAGATGGTCTTGAGAATTTTTGGAGAAAATTGTGATTTGGTTTGCAAAGGCAAACAATTAAATTTAAATGGATCATGGAAAATCAAAGGGAACAAAGAAGGGATTGGGAGGGCTCCAACTGAGAAAAATAAAGAACGGCGAAATTAAAACTTTTCACAAAAATTTTACCCTGAAAAATCTAGTATGTTACACGAAGTGATAAAAAGAATCGCAAAAAATTCTCCTTTGAATCATCTCTAGCATCTCAATCGGGATCATCGATTAGCTTCCGAAACCTTATTTCAGCAAGAGCTTATCGTCTCTACACACCAAGAGTACCACCAATGGCATCACGGAACGGAGTGATAAAAAGAATCACAAAAAATTCTTCCTTTGAATCATCTCTAGCATCCCGATCGGGATCATCGATTAGCTTCTAGAACCTTATTTCAGCAAGAGTTTATCGTCTCTACACACCAAGAGTACCACCAATCGCATCACGGAGAACATGCGATCGAACAACAAAGACGAGAGCTAAATCATCCGTGAGAAAGGCACCAACATGAGGTTACCGATTGCTATGGCGCTGGGTTGAGTTGGTGGGGTGGCGACGGGCAGAGCATGCCGGGTGAATGCCTGGCGGCCAGCGGGGAGATACATGACAAGGGGATTTGGAGCTCTTGGGGCCGAGTGGATGGGGATTGTCGGGTTGGAGAAAACTGGGATAATGCCATGCTCAAAACATGGGCTTTGTATGACATCTCATAAATAGGCTTCGCCGAATAGGCCATTATTAAACATGTTTTCTAATTTTTTAAACATAATACTCTCTTTGGTTTTTAATAAATGATGCCGTTAACTTTTAACATGATCTTTGATCATTCATCTTAATCAAAAAATTTTAAGTATAATTTACTTTATTGTCACTTGATTTATCATTAAAGAAATTTTAAGCATGACTCATATTTTTTATATTTATACCAATTTTTAAAATAAAATGAATGGTCGAACGTCACGATAGAAGTCAATGACATAATTTATTAAAAACCGGAGGTAGTAATTAATAACCCATAAATTAAATATATAGTAAATCACAGCTTGGATTGGGATGAACGCTCATGAAATCAGCGTCCAGGTGGGGACCTGGAACGTCCAGACGTGGAATCAGCGTCCAGCGTCCGCTGCAGTCGCTACTCCCCAATACGAACAAAAGCAGACGAGGAAAAGGAGAAAACGAGAGCAATCCGTTGAGCGTGCGAGCATCGTTCTCGGCGGCATCGTCCATCCGCCGGCGCAGCCCTCGTCCACGCGCAGGAGAGCTCTGCCGATCCGCTCGGCTCCGCTCCTCTTCAAACTGCGTGAGGGCGCCGGCCGTGCGTCAGCCGCGGCGGTCCTCCTGCTCCACGCGTGAGTTCGGCAGTGACAACCACCTACACCTACCCGCACGAGGCTGCCACCGTCACCACCAGCCTTGACGTGCGCGGGAGGATGCCGCCACTGCCACAGGCCCCCATCCCAGAAGGTCGCCTTCGCTGTCTGCCTCCACGCGTAGGTGGCCGCATCAACCCTAGGAAGGCGCCGCCGCAGTCCGCCTCCACCCCGGGTAGCCGCGCGCCGCCGCCGCCGCTGCCATCCGTCTCCTCAAGCAGAAGGCCAATCACCGCCATCTGCTCTGAAGGCGGCTCTTTGACACCGCCGTCCTTCACGAAGACTCCAATCAGGTTTTGTTTGCACAATTGATTGTTTCAGAAATAACAACAACTAGCTTGAGGAGTATGATTTTTTTCTTCCTGATAGGTGTATAGCTTGTTAATTGTTATAGTGTTCTTTGTGGTGACAATGTGGGTTCAAAAAAAACGTGATTACTTACATTAGATTTGCCATGAGAGTTTTTTGCCCAATACTGAATTGCTCATTACATTTTTTACCTATAGCATTGTGCATTGCTAATATAACTTAGTAATTAACATTGCTTGCAGCTTAAAATATGGCTGACAGTGATCGGTTCATTGATTCACTATGGATGCCTTATAGACAGCACAAAGTATCTGAAATTTCTGAAACTGTGAGTACTTGTTCAGTTTGTTGTGTTGTAAAATTGATTTTGGGCTCATATATTCATGTTGGTCCCCTTAGTACGTAATTGTTTTTTTAATACAACCTAGTGGTTTCATGAATATATGCCGCCATCGTCATGGAATATTCCTTACCACCCCACTGCGCCGGTCAGCTTTAGAAAATACCAGATTCTATCAAATTGCAAAGATGAAGAATATTAATGGCGATAGATATTTGATATCATCATTTCTCGAACGTTGGCGACCTGAGACAAATGATTCCACCACCTCATCGACATGGCGAGGCTGAGGTCCGTAGGCTACGAAAAGTCAAGCATGTAGGAGGCAAAGCTTGTGATTAGAAGAACTATGCCAAATATGTTGAACAATATAACGGGGCTGAACCGCTGAATCTAGAATTGTTGAAGAGCATCATGTTTTTAATTCAACCATCTGATCAAGAATAGACAATTGCTTACACCCTAAGTCCTCCAAATGATAGTTCCATTGATGTGTTTGATGATTGGATGTTTTTAGAAACTGGTTTTTAGCAAATATATCAATCCTGGTCTGGAGGTTAGAGATGGAGTCCCCACAACACAAGCTACAAGCCAAGATGCATCTGGAGAAGAACCATCTGTTCAGGTGGTTGATTGGACTAGAACAGGGAGTACTCTTATGTTCAGCAACCCGAATGACCAACTTGTTGATATTGCCTGGATATGTACAGTTAATAGAGCTCCTGTAGATGAAAGATCTTTTTCATAAGCTCTTATGTTCAGATACCTGCTATGTATCTTTTCAGTTTGCATTGATTTCATATGTTAATGAATTACTCAAGCGCCTGGTCTATTTTAATATATTCCTATGCCTTGATTTTTATCTAGCATGGTGAGAGCCAGTGTATTCTTTGAAACTGCAATGGTATTTGCCATCCATCGGAAAAATGACATTTTATTCACGCATTGGTCAAGCAAAATATATGATCTGAGCTTGTTTGACCGCATTTCAAAATATAATGCAACAGTATAGATGAACACCCGGTGACCAGTGGAAAAAAAATTAAAAATATACTTTTTTTTTGAGTTTTGTAAATATATACAAATAAACGGAGGATTAGCAAATATATACATGCACTGCATGCTGGTGGCGTGGCACCGAGCGGCGTCGCGTGATGATAGCGCGACACTGTTTGGTGCCGCGTGGCTGAGATGCGGCACTGCCGTGGTGCCGTATCGTGGGGGCGCGGTGTAGTTATATTTTTGCTACTCCTCTGCTCATATGTATATATTTACAAAACTTGAGAAAAAAAATATTTTTAAATTTTTTTTTGACTAGTGTGTCTGTCTTGCCTCTCTGTTTCATGGTACAGAGTAACAATATTATTTCATTGACTGTAATTTATTCAACTGAGTAGTAGCACTAAAGCACTTTCACTCTGTCGATCAAATCAGAAAAAGCAGGGAGGGATCTCATATAGGAAGTTATATGTATATGACGCTGAGGCAATCGACACGGACGAAGGCAGCGAGTGCTAGCCACACCGGTGCGTGTGAGCGGCGGCAGGGCGACGCGTCGTATGATTGGCGCTTTGGGAGGACAATGATTGGGACCGCTCTAGACGCCGTGGTGCAGGAGGCAGTGAAGATCTTCACCGCACCGCGCACGCGGTTAGAAATTTCTGTTCTTTTTGGGCGATCTTGAAGATTGTGGTGTCGAGGGTTAAATGCCAACTACAGTGGGTTGTTGAGTACTAAGGTGTTCGTTGATATGTAAAAGTAAAACATGATAAGAGATTATAATAGTTTATATTAGGCTTTCAGGTTGGGTAATAACCCTACCCTATTTTATATGTATTGGATGAGATTCTCACTAAGTACAAGGATATGAATCAATTGTTTACCAAATCTATCAACTATGGATGATGAGATACAATAGCCGCTGACTTGATAGAAAGGCTTTTTCTGGCTTGGTCTTTCTAGATTTATAGGCTTATGGTTTCTTGCCCTCGATAGATGATCCCTTCTTCAAGTAGAACTCGGAGGCTCCCGAATAGAACACGTGCAGAGAAGACCTTATTGTAACCAAGTCAGACTATGGAGTTCTCCTTCATTCGGAGTACGTTTCCTTCTCTATTCGTAACTTTATCCATATTCGATCTTCACCTTTCGTATTCTATTAGGTATGTGGTATTTCCGGTGACGTATGTCCATGTATATAGGGTATGCCATATATATTACATTGATATTAGTCCCTGATCTTTATTTAAATGCATAAACCAACTATGATAATTTTCCTATTCCAGGAGCTAAGTGGTCAGGACATATAACATTATCGGACTATAGCCTGAATATGCTAAATCTGACCATTTAGTCTTTTTTTCGAAGCAAGGCAACAGACGAAGTCGGTTTTCAAAATTTGAATAAAGTTTAATCATTAAATCTCTTTTAAAAAATGAATAGTAATATTATCGGGAATGTCGCAAACTTCCTCGAAATGTGAACCACCGCCCTAGACTTTAAATTCCAGTAGCGAGATTTGTTTTGGTTCCTCCACAGCTGATTCACTGTTTATCATCTTCCCTACTCCTTAGCGCCCGAACCAAAACACTAAACTCTCTCCACTCCTTCCGCCCCAGCACCATGGACTTCGAATCTTCCACTGTAGGCGGTGGGGAGATGAAGAAGATGCAAGTTGAGGGAGTCCTCCCAGCATATCGGCCCAAAGCTATCATCGAGGAGGTACCGAACCACATCCTCACCTGGGTAGGATGGTTATTTTCTCCTCTTTCATGTACAACGGATTTCTTCCTCTGCCTTTCGAGTTCCTTTCTCTGGTTCTGGACCACTACGGCATCCATCTTCTCAACCTTAACCCTAATTCCATCGCATTCCTAAGCATCTTTGTACATCTGTGTGAAGCCTTTTTAGGTGTGCGTCCCTTCCTTGACCTCTTCCGATACTTCTACGAACTTCAGTCCATGGACAAGTCGAGGAGCACATGATACTGTAGTCTCTGCCTTCGAGATGGCTTGAAGGACGAATACATAGTTATAAATACACCCTCTTCTCGGAAAGGACAGAGAGAAAAAGGTTCTACTTAGATGTAGAATCAAATAACGAACTCCTCTAGATCTCGACCACGCCACCCACATGTACCTGAGCACGGACTTCCTCCCCCATCGTATCCAACTCCCTCAAGGTCTTTATTGAGGAGATTGGGAAGTTGAGGGACCATGGTCTAGCAGCACATGAAGTTGGATCCATCCCTTGCAAGATCGCGCACATCTCATGTATGAGTACTCGGGCCCCGACGATGTCTCCTGAATATCACAACGGGGTATGCTAATATTATTCTATCAATTCCGTGCACTTTCCTCAGTTATCATAATTTTGATTCCTCAACTGTACGGATGCAGAGCTCGACAAGAACACCATCACCGCTTGGGTGGGGTGGTTTTGACCACCGCGCTGAGCACTGCCGATGACATCCTCACGGCACTGTGCGACCAGGCCCTGACCACTCGAGACCAGATCGTCAATGTAAGCACTCGATCATAAGTCTTGTCCTTAATTGTTAATATTGTGGGGTCGTAATGCCAAACTTCTTAGGTCCTACCTCTGATTGATGTCATCAGGCCCCTTCTCAACCATCAGGCCGATGCTGCCGATGAAGAAGCGACGGGCGGAGCAACGGGAGCATCAGTCGGTGACGTGGCCACAGTTCACCCATGGAGAAGGCCGTTGACAAGCCCCGCCCCAGCAGCACAACTCGGCTAGGAAAAAGGAAGCTCATCCTCAGTGGGGCGTCTGTTGCAGGCATGATCAAGAGCTTCAAAGGCCCCTCGCTCCTCCTCGGTATCTCTTTTACTCCCATCATCTTGTTTCTTTTTGGAAATTACTTCAATGGGAGGAAACTGACTACTCATTACACCTTTTGATTACAAACCACCACCTCCACCAGGACATCTAGCCCCAGTGGCATAAAGCCGACAACACTTCGTCTCCCCTCCCGACGTAGGTAATCAAGTCAATCCATCATACTTGTCTCAACCTTGAGTCTTCATGATGCTCATATCTCTCTCCGTATTTCAGTGCTACCTCTGTCTCTTCTGACCAGAGTACTAGCAAGAAGGACGGGGTTACCTCTAGCCCCATCCTCTCAGCTCCTACTCCAACTCCCTCTCCTTGGCTACAGATGTTGCTGGCCTTGAGGCCGCAACACCTTCGACATGTCGGTGCTAACAAGCGCCCTTGGGCAACATACAACCCAAGTTGGCGCCGTCGGCTCTAAGGTCGCCCGCCTTTGTGCCGAGGTGGAGAAATTCAATGCCACCGTCGATGTCACCAAGGCTGACAACTAGTCGCTGCATGCCTAGATCCAGGATAACGTCGAAATCCGTCGGCAGGCGCAGGCCAAGATCGATGACAAAGTGGCAAAGAGGGAGGCACTCCGGATGGTCCTGAGTGAGAACTTCACCGTCTTGAACGAGGTGGCAAGGGGGTTGGTTGTGCCATGCCTGTTCCACCATTCGACGATAAATGGACCGTGCTCGGTGCCATTGGTTCCTTGGCTAAGGATATGGAGTCGCTGTCGGCTAACATCCAAGAGCAGGCGGGCAAGGACGCACGAGCAGGCACTCAAGTAGGCACCAACTATGCCCTGGCCTGCGTCTTGTTCAACCATCCAGAGGTGGATGCTGACAAGGTAGTCAGCTAGGATATGCCGCCAGATGAGAGGGACATGCTGATGGAGAAGACCGAAGCTGCCAGTTTAACCATTGCCAATCTTTTTGAAGTTAGTGAGTAAATGCCTTTAAACTCTTGTGTTCAGTGTGGGGAAATTGTTGTCAAACATTTATCTTGGTCTGTAATTATATTTCCTGACTTCCTTTGCATCGATTGTGATCGTAGTGAGGAGGACGTGGTTGAGGTAGTTGACCAACAACGTGGTCATCCGTCCTCACCTACCGTATTGTTGGATCCGACCAACCTTGATCCTCGATATGGTGATCCTAGCTTAAGGAAGATAGCTTCTCTTGAGGCATTACTTGACTTCTTCCAACAAGAGTGCCGAGGTTAGTAGGCTGTTCCATCTTGTCGTTATAAGTTTTTGCCTATACTAGAATGCATCTTATAACTGTTCATGGTCTTTCAGCCTCCCAGGATGCTTGTACTGCACTGGGGAAGCAGGTGCGCTTCTTGGAAGAACAAAATAAGCTGGACAAGGAGAGGTGCGAAGCCGACATCGCTGTCAAGACTAGGGAGCTAAGGACTCTCGGAGAAAGAGACATATGGTTCCAAACATTCCTAGACAACACTTATTTTTGCCTTAACCAAGTCTGCCAAGCGGTGTATACCCATCGACCTTCACCCTTGAAGACGATGCAAGGCTACACAGACTAAATTACTGAGACCTACTGACAACTACGTGGCTTCCTCGAGCACATCACTAAGTGTCTCAAAGATGAGAACAAGTGGGGTAGCTACTTTGCTGAGGCGCACGTCTTAGCTTGTCTGCGGGAACATTATCCGTCTGTAGACCTGCGTCCTCTTCGCGGGGATTTTCCTAAATCTCCTTGATTGCCCAAGGAGATTAATGCTTTAGCATTGTCAATAGAAGACATAGCCGAGCAAATATTTTGTACCTTGAACTGGCCATGGCCATCATGATAATCGGTTCATCCTTGTTATTGCCTGTAATCTTAAGATAAGTATTGTTAGTAGTACATGTAATATATTGGAAGTCAGTACTTAAATCTTATACAGTCTATGTATATATGAAGTATTAACAACTTAAACTTTACATGTCTACTCAGGTTAAGGATGAAAATGCATTGATAAAATGCACATAGCCTATGCTTATTCCCCCTAGCCCCTAGCTGTTTTGTTAGGATTTTCTATCCCGGGAAGGCAGCCAAGTCCCATTATGAGAATAGATAGAGTTTAAAAAGTCCTTAGCCCCCTAGCCTCAAGGATGGACTCGGCCTTCCTTGCGGTCATAGGTATGTTGTCTTGAGAAACGACGTCTCCTAGCCCCCAGCCGTTTGGGAATCGTAGAGCATCCCCTACGTTGTCAGACAGCTAGAGAGCGTAATACGCAGAGAGATAACAGGCTCTACCAACATTGAAATATGCTAAATATGAGGGAAGAATTGCAGGCTTGTATTCATATATTATAAATAGTGTACATGATGAAAAGTATAAAGATACAGAAATCTACACATAAAGATACATAGATTTGAACATAAAATTTACGTAGTTGGTCGATATTCCTTGAGCTCGATAGCCCTTGGTCTTCGTCGTCAGCAATCTTGTATTCACCAGGTTTAAGTACTTGGACCACCTTGTAAGAATCTTCCCACTTGGATGATAGTTTATTATGGCCTACCGTAGTCTGTACCTTTCTGAGAACGTAGTCGCCTATTGTGAATGCATGCGCCCTGACGCGTTTCTCATAATATCGACGAAGAGCCTATTGGTATCGTGCTGAACATAGTACAATACATTCTCTATGTTCCTCAAACAAGTTGACATCATGTACTCTTCGTTTCTCGTTGTCCTCATCGGGATATTGTTCTATTCTGGCAGAAACCTATCTTAGCTCCATGGAGAGCATAGCTTTAGATCTATAGACCAAAAAGAACGACGTCTCCTTGGTGGCTGTTGTCGGTGTAGTGCGCACGGCCTAGAGTACTGAAGTGAGTTCTTGAACCCAGCATCGATCGTATGCCATTAGCCTGTCGTACACCCGAGTTTTTATCTCTTGCAGTATTATGCCATTGGCGCTCTCGACTTGTACATTGCTTTGAGGATGAGAAATGGAAGCAAAACTGATTTGGACTCCCAATCCTTTGCAATATTCCTAAAATTCCTTGCTCCAGAACTGGGAACTGTTATCTGTCAATATACAGTGAGGCAAACCAAATCGGCAGAAGATACCTTCATGAATCTAATGGTTCCTTCGGTTTTGATCTCTTGAACCGGTAGTGCTTCGACCCACTTTGTGAATTTGTTGATAGCCATGAACATGAACTTGTATCTGCCTTGTGCTATTAGGAACAGTTCAAGGATGTCAAGCCCCTAGCATGAGAACGGCCATGTCAGATGTATCATATGTAATACTTATGCTAGTAATTTGCTCTGCTTACTATGGAATCGACAAGCTTCTCACTGGCGGACCAGGTCGCTAGAGACTTGTAGGGCAGTTGGCCAGTAGAATCCTTATCGGAAAGCTTTCTTGACCAGCGTTCACCCTGCGGTATGAGCTCCATATATTCCTTCATGGATATCCTTTAGGAGCTTCATGCCGTCATCCCGTGTGATGCACTTCATCAGAACGCCACTGTGTCCTTGTTTCTACAACTCTCCTTCCACGATGGAGTGGAGTTTTGCTTATCAGGACAACTTTTCTGCCTTGGCATCGTACTCAGGAACAATATTCGAGACCAGATACTGTTTAAGTAGTTCTCACCAATCACTATCTGTCTTCGTGGCTGCGACGACATTATCGGTAGTAGGGGTTGTCGGGCTTGAAAGTGCATCTAGTCCCTAAGTGGGCTTTGATGGATTAATGACAAAGCGGTTAAGAGATTAATGAGTTTATCGAGAATTGTGCAGAGATTAGTCCTACGTTGCTTGGTGTGGTGCATGGAGACCCCTACAAAAACATGATGCAAATTGGCGAAGCGACTCGGAATTTATTTTAAATTCTTTTGAATTTTCTTTTGAGTCATAGGAAAGCCATACTATCAAGAGGAGTTGCAAACAGTGTTCCAAGATTACTCAAGTGCTTAAGATCCAAATAGCTGAGAGTTTATCACTTTGGTACAATACATACACTTGGGTTGGGCTAGTTTTAGTGTCAGGGTCGGAAACTCCAACCAACCTTCTCGGCCAGAGACTAAGTGTTGGCCGGAGATTCCTACCCCTGGGGTCGGAACCTCCTGGCAAAAATCTGTGAGTAACGGCTAAGTGACGTATGCCAATGCCTATAAAGTCCAAACCTTGTTTCTAGCCGTTGCTAGGCAATTCCACTCCTATTCCACTATCTCCTAGCCTCTCCTAAGGTCTCTTGAGCTCACCCAACTAGTTCTAGTGCTACCCTAGTGATTCTTGTAATGATCTAGTGGGGAATTGAGTGATTTTTATTGAGAGAAGGCTAGGAGGATCATGTGCACTTGAGGAGGACGCGGATCAGCTGCTTGGAGCTTATTTCTCATGGAGGGAAACCTCCTAGATGGTTTGGTATTGCCCGCGAGCTTCCTAGAGTTGTGGATTGTCCCGGGAAGAGTTTGTGATGGCAACGGGGTGCCCAATCTTCCGTTAGGTAAGTATAACTCTCAATTTGGTGGAGAATTGATACTCACGATCCGGCTTCTGATCATCAAGACCTGAACCCTGCAATCGCAGCACCACGTCTCCTCTTGTTATCAACCGTGCGTTGCCCGGTTGACCTCGCCACGAAGGCTAATCCCTGCATGCGAATCGAAGAACACAAGCAAGAACAAGGAAGATTGCAACTCAACTTGCAAATGAATGATTATACTCTCGAAGTTGGGGTCTCATAAATAGATAAACGGCGAAACTGTTCAAAGACAGATTAATCTAAGCAAAACCCAACCTAAATGGCAGTGGCTATTGAATATATATGAGTTCGAATGTCCTAGGGTGAGGGTTTGCCCTATGAGGGGCGCACTCCTCATGGGTTTAGCCCACGATACAAATACAAAGCCCAAAGGCCCAAACTGACGTCGGATAGGAAAAATGATGCAACTTGTTTTGACAATTTCTGGATAGCTTAGAAGGAATTTGGCATCAAACAAGAACTATCTGAAAGTAGACTTCATAAGCTTTCGAACAAGTACTTATAGGCCCTGTAACTCCTTCTGGATCAAAAGTTATGGCCATTTGAAGTTGACACTGTCTCCCAGCCCGAAACTAAATCGGTCTCAGAATAGGAGTTTACTTGCATTTGTTGTCTCCACTTTAATATTTGGTTTCTTAAGCTATTCTCCATGGTCTTCTTCTAGGTTCCTAATAACAATAAAATCATCACAAGAATTAAATAGTATGCCATTCGTAGAAATATTTACATGTAAGCTTAGGAACGCATTCACCTGGCGATTAAGTTGACGGGCATGTGTGCGAGTAATTAGTCCTTGGATTTGTGGCGCATCTTGCTCAACATGAGGAGGTTGTAAGTGTGTATCTAAAGTAGTGATGTCCTCATCATCTTTAAAAGGACCGGCAGCTCGAGACATTAATTTTGTCTTGCGCAAAGTAGGAAACCTATCCTTTCTTAAGTGTAACCAAACAAGATTACCGGGTTTAAAAATAAGCTCCTTTCTACCTTGACTACCAGCAAGTTTATACTTTGCATTCATACGACTCAGTATTATTCTAGTGTCTCATGTAACTTACAGCACAAATTCAGCCCGTGTCTTAGCATCAAAAATTCATTTTTCGGAAAAAATGGTAAGGCAATAAATCAATTGAGCGCGAGGGTTTCTAAAGCCATATACCACATGGGAGATGGGCTCATCTTTTGGGTGGAGTGCAACGAATGGTTGTAGGACGAACGTCCACATTGGAAGACATTCTTCGCACACTTTCAAAATCATTCTTCAGAACCAGCCCACAAACATCGTTGAAAAGTATGATTCACCACCTCCGTTTGTCCATCGGTTTTAGGGTGGCAAGTCTGTAGAAAATAGTTAACTTCATCCCCAATTCCTCCACAACGTCATCCAAAAAATGACTCAAGAACTTGGTATCTCGATCTGAAACAATTGTATTGGACACACACACTGTAGACGAACGACATCCTTGAAAAACAAAATCAGCAACTTTGGTACGCATCGCCGCTCTTATGACAAGGAATAAAATGTGCATTTTAGAAAATCTATCAACAACACAAATACAATATCCCTCTCTCTCTTTCCCAACTAGGACAATCTGAAAACAAAATCCATAGAAATATCTTTCCAAGGAACACTAGGGAACGGAGAGAGGCATATAAAGACCATGTGGATTAAGACGGGACTGAAGCTTTGCTACAAGTGATGCATCAACAACGATACAGTCAACGTCACGCCGCATTTTCGGCCAAAAAGAAAGTAAGTGGCCAGAATATCCTCCGTCTTCTTCACTCCAAAATGTCCCATCAATCCACCTCCATGCGCTTTCCTGCAAAAACGAAAAGACGAACAGAGCTTACAGACAGGACACACATAATTGTTAGCTCAATACAACAAATCCTTCATTCAACATATATTATTTCCAAGTTCTCCCCTCTCGACAGTGATCATAAGCTTCTTTAAAGTCCAAAATTAGTAGCATATAATTCTTTTATTGTCTCCAATCCAAAAATTTATGGTCAAGTTGAAGAGTAACATAGTGTAGCCGCTAGATAAAGCAAATCAACAATCACATTGTCTTTGCCTTTCTTATACTTAATGATATATGAAACGACTCAATAACTCTATCCATTTAGCATGTCGTGTATTCAATTTAGCTTGACTTCGAATATGTTTCAAAGACTCATGATCAGAATGTATGATAAAAATCCTTTAGCCATAGATAATTTGCCAAGTGCTCTCTAATGTTCGAACCAAAGCATACAATTCTTTATCATAGGTTGAATAGTTCAACTAGGTCCTGACAACTTCTCACTAAAATATGCAATGCTTACCTTCTTGAATAAGCACACCTCCAATCCCCAACTCCCACTGCATCACATTCACGCTCAAAAAACCTTACCAAAGTCAGGATTTGGAGTAGTGGGGCATGAGTCAACTTCTCTTTAAGCAAATTGAAGGCGTCTTCATATGCTTGGCCCCATCGAAAGGAACGCCTTTCTTTGTGAGCTCATTCACGGGGTGCGGCAATGGGTGCTGAAATCTCTCACAAAGCGACGGTAGAATCCAGCTAGCCCAAGAAAGCTCTGCACCTGTGTAACTGATGTAGGAGTCGACCAATCTCTTAATATCGCTTCTATGTTGGTCTCGTTCAACTTCAAATTCCCTGTGGAGTCACAACATAACCAAGAAAAGAAACTCGTTCCGTGCAAAAAGTGCACTTCGCGAGGTTACCGAACAAACGTGCATCTCTCAAAGCATTAAAAACAGCACGTAAATATTTCTTATGTTCATCTAAAGACTT
Source organism: Oryza meyeriana var. granulata (assembly GCA_003991445.1). NCBI lineage: Eukaryota > Viridiplantae > Streptophyta > Magnoliopsida > Poales > Poaceae > Oryza > Oryza meyeriana. The sequence continues at coordinate 126,558 of RYFJ01000696.1, read as the reverse complement.
GCTGTAAATAAGTATATCATCAAAGTAAACCACCACAAATCTACCAATGAAAGTGCGTAAAACTTCATCATGAGTCGCATAAAAAGTATAGGAGCATTAGTCAAAACCAAAAGGCATTACTAGCCACTCATACCAACCAAATTAGTTTTAAACGCGGTCTTCCATTCATCAACCCAAGTTTCATTCTAATTTGGTGGTATCCACTACGCAAGTCTACTTTAAGAGAACACATAGAGCTACTTAATTCATCAAGCATATCATCTAATCTAGGAACAGGATACGATATCTAATAGTTATGTTGTTAATGGCTCTACAATCCACACACATGCGCCATGACCCATCTTCTTAGCAAACCAAATAAACAGGAACATATAAGGACTAAGAGCTCTCACGTACAATACCCTTTTTCAAGCAAGTCTTGCACTTGACGCTGAATTCCCTTAGTCTCTTTTGGATTGGTCCTGTAGTCGGCGCACGGTTTGCAACGCAACTCCTAGGATCAATCAATTTGATGCTCAATTCCTCTCATAGGTTTTGGCAGCTCCCGGGGGTATCTCACTTGGAAATACAACAGCAAACTCCTGCAAAAGGTTAGTAATAGCACGTGGCAAAGAAGGAGGCAACTCCTCAAGTGTAAAGAAAGTTTCCTTGCAAACCAAAGCATAGCAAATAGTTTCATTAACATTTAACTCAGAAATCTCAGATTTAGTAGCTAACATGGAAGCTCCTTTCAACTTAAGTGTGTCTTTCCTAGCAGGTGGCTCTTTTTTCTCCTTTTTTGGTGGAAACACATCTTTTTAGCTACTTGCTAATTTTTGGACTTAGATTTATAATTTCAGCACGCGCTATATCGTCCTGGCCAAAATTTTAGCAGGGGTCATTGGGTAGCACTCAATCTTTTTCCCATTGTGTGTGAAAGTGAACGTGTTAGTTCTCAGTGTGCCACGATGCAGCACAGTTCTCTATCATATCCCAAGGTCTATCCAAAAGCAAAGAACATGCTTGCATAGGCACAACATCAAAATTTGCACTATCATGGTAATTTCCAACAGAAAATTGCACTCTCACAACTTTACTTATCTTCAACTTACCACAAGAGTTGAACCATTGAATGTAGTAAGGCCGTGGATGTGGTTGTGTAGGCAAGCCTAGTTTGTCAACCAAATCTGAACTAGCAAGGTTGCTACAACATCCGCTATCAATGACAACATGACATGCTCGTATTGTGAACCACGAAAACCTTGATTGGAACAAATTGTGGCGTTGATTTTCTCGCCTTCTCCATTTGAGCACTTAGCCCCGTTGTGCTACAATGCTAGGTACTTGCTTGTATCTTCTGCGACCTATGTGCTCTACATCCTCATCCGCTCTCGTCTTCATCACCTGCATTGTTTAGTACCATGTGCTAAATTCATCATCAACATCACTCTAGCACTAGTGTACTCACCATTCATCTGTAGCAATGAGAACTTCTCTGATTTGGGCAATCACGTTGCACATGGCCCATCCCTTTGCACTTGAAGCATTTGGATATCCCTCTTTGTCTCGTAGAAGGCAACTGATGATGAGCTTTTGCGGGTGCCTGTACGCGAACAGATTTACTCACCTCAGTAGCTCGTGAAGATGGCGCTGCTGGTGCCCTATTGGTGAAAGGAGTAGAACTCCGAATAGGGACACTTTTGCCTTGCCCAATGGAAGGCCTCGATGTAGACATGCTTCCCCAATTGTTCCTTCTCAATGGAGGCCTTCCCTGCAATTCCTGTTTAGCTAATATAGCTAGATGAAACAATCGGTTAAGAGAATTGTATTCTTTATATTGAATAATGTCCTGAATTTCATGTCTCAACCCCCTATAAAATCGAGCCATCTTGTCCTCCTCATCCTCCTCTACCTCACAACGCAACAGTCCTATTTGTAGCTCCTGAAAGTAATCTTCTACAGATTTTTCTCCTTGGTCTAAGCGTTGCAACTTATTTCTCAAATCACGTTTGAAGGATGGAGGAATAAACCTACTCCACATAGCTCGCTTCAACCTTTCCCATGTGTTAGGTTCTAGGCCAGTTTTAACTAGTTCATTCCATTAGATAATAGCAAAGTGTTTGAACTCGCTAGTTGCTTTCCTAACTCTATGATTTTCAGGAACTAAATGGGAATTAAATTTCTGCTCTACGGTCATCTCCCAATCCAAATAAGCTTCAGGTCATATTTTCCAAAAAATGAAGGCAAGGTAAATTTAACTTTACAAAAGGATCATCGTTACCTCGCCCTTGGCGGTTTTCTCCCATACCTTGACAATTGCAGCGAAGGTGTTGACGTAGTCGTGCCTCTTCTGTCGCTCGCTGGTCAACCTCTCCATCGTCATCATACATCGTGTCCTGGTTGGCATCATCTTCGGAGGGTGGCAGATGGGTCTCCAATTCATCAATCCTCCCAGTCAGCGTGGCTACTTGTCTGTCTAGACTTTCAAGCGTGTGGTTTATGTTCTGCTTGGCAAGAGCAGCGTTGACCCCCCGTCAGAATGGTTTCATTCAGCCCCTTCATCATCTGGTCCATGTAGCCTTGCATCTTGCTGCGAAGAACGCACTCCGAGATTTCATCGGTCCCTGTCATTGTTAGCAAGAAGACAGAGAAAACACAAAGGAATTATCCCTATCAACTACTACTATGCAAGGATAGTGGATACTTGTAAATGGAAGCACCTTACCGAGCTCTTACAAGGTTTTGAGACTAGCGAGCAATGGATGGTACAACCGGTCGCTGATTTGTGATACCTTGAGGGCGTGATCCAGCGATTGCAAGAGTCGAGACAGTGCTGACCAGAAGTATATATGTGGAGCTTGGGAAGCCAAATATATTAGTAGCACACAATTCAATAATAAATAGTAATGCTGAATAAATGTCCAAAGCACTTGTCCTAGTTACTGGCCTAAACGCGTTCTAAACCAGATGTGATAAAACAAGGGAGACAAACAAGTATGAAAGGAAAGCAGCAAGGAAAAAGGGACAAGGCAAAAACACAGCACAAAACACGCACAGCTGGCTCCCTGGTGTGTTCTATGTGGTCCTCTCCTTTTCTTTTTTTTCTCTTCTTTCACACCTTTTTTTTATTTTTCTTTTATTTTTTTGATATTTTTTTCTCAACTAGGAGCATAGGAACAACAGCCTTAGGAGGTGGCAGCTCAGTCTGATATAGGATGTGGCCTATAGAAATACATGAGCGTGCTTTAAAAATCGTGCTAGAACTTTGGAGTGCGGATACCCAATTTTCCGGCTTGAAATTTGCAAAACTAATTTTGGCCAACTCGACGAATTGGGGGAGAAGTGGATGGGAATTTTTTTTGTAGATGTCCATAGACTATTTATTTGCCTGATTCCGAGTCCATATGCAAAAGTTATGGTTGTTTCGAGGAAGGTCCTTCGTATCAGTGTTTTGGTGGAGGCTGATTCGGAATTAGGTGGTGAAACCAGGGATGATATGGTGGCGGTGGCTATTGGGGAGATGGATGGAGATGTAGGGTGATCAAAGGATGTGATATATGAAACTAAAACAGAACACACAATGACCAACACTTGCACAAGATGGTTAGTATATGGGAAAACAAAAACAATGGTGGTGGTGCCTAGGGTTTGTGGGGGTGCGGCGGATGGATCATGAACTGGACTCAAACACAATCTAAGCCAGCAACTGAACTCGACCTAGGACACAAACTCAACACTACAGACTCTGAAACATAATTATGAAAAAGGCTAAACATGGTTGTAGGACAGGGAAAAACCTACGACTACCAAATTTTCTTTTGTGGCTTTTCTAGACTCTAGGTATAGGAAACAAAGATTGAAACAGGGCGGAAAAGATGATACCTAACAAGCAACCTTCACTCTGATACCACTTGATGGCAACAGGGTGCCTGATCTTCTGTTAGGTAAGGATAACTCTCGATTTGGTGGAGAATTGACACTCACGATCCGGCTTCTGATCACCAAGACCCGAACCCTGCAATCGCAGCACCACGTCTCCTCTTGTTATCAACCATGCGCTGCCCAGTTGACCTTGCAACGAAGGCTAATCCCTGCATGTGAATTGAAGAACACAAACAAGAACAATGAAGATTGTAACTCAACTTGCAGATGAATGATTATACTCTCGAAGTCGGGGTCTCACAAACCGATAAACGGCGAAACTGTTCAAAGACAGATTAATCTAAGCAAAACCCAACCTAAACGGTGGTGGCTACTAAATATATATGAGTTAGGACGTCCTAGGGTGAGGGTTTGCCCTGTGAGGGGTGCACTCCTCATGGGTTTAGCCCATAATACAAATACAAAGCCCAAAGGCCCAAACTGACTCGGATGGGAAAAATGATGCAATTTGTTTAGATGATTCTGGATAGCTCGGGAGGAATTTTGGCATGAAACCAAAACCATATAAAAGTAGACTTCATAAGCTTTCCAACAAGTACTTGTAGGCCCTGTAACTCCTTCTGGATCAAAAGTTATGGCCGTTTGAAGTTGACACTGTCTCCTAGCCCAAAACTGAATCGGTCTCATAATAGGAGTTTACTTGCACTTGTTGTCTCCACTTTAATATTTTGTTTCTTGAGCTATTCTCCATGGTCTTCTCCTAGGTTCCTAATAACATTAAAATCATCACAAGAATTAAATAGTATGCCATTCATAGAAATATTTCCATGTAAGCTTAGGAACGCATTCACCTGGCAATTAAGTTGACGGGCACGTGCGCGAGTAATTGGTCCTTGGATCTGTGGCGCATCTTGTTCAACATGAGGAGGTTGTAAGTGTGTATCTAAAGAAGTGATGTCCTCATCAGTTTGTGAAGTTTAACCTCACCTCCGCAAGGAAAAGAGGTAAATTCGAGTGGATACCAAGCTGATCTTCGTGGTCGCTTGGTGAGGCAAGGGGTCAATCGAGACTCGGCTCTTCGGAGCTCTTGAACGGAGATGTAGGATCTTTTTGATCCAAACTTCGGGAAAAAAATCTTTGTGTCTCCTTTTTTATGCTTGCTCGTTATTGCATTATTTTGTCTCTATACTTGTCTGCATCCATCTCCTACCTTATTGTTTGTTCTAGACTTGATCCTTGAAATTTTATCCATTATTGAAGTGCCTTGGTAGAGTCAGAACACCAGGGTCGGAACCTCCAGTGTTCTAGGTCGGAACCTCCGGCCAGCCCTCTCGGCCAGACCAAGAGAGCCGGTCGGAGCTTTCTACCCCTTGGGTCGGAGGTTCCTACCAGAATTTTACCGCTGCATTTTGGAGAATTTTCAGAAATGCCTATTCACCCCCTCTAGGTGACATCAATGGGCTTTCAGGGCTATTAGCTCCTTTTGTGGCTCCTGCCCCCGAGTTGTTGTAGGTCGTTTGATCTGGTGAAGCGTGGTTGTTGGTCCAGGGCTTCCAGGAATACACCCGGTGGTACCAATTGTCATAGGGAAGCTATTCTTGCCAGTTCATCAGCCTTGAAGTTATCTTTGTGGTATGCATGCTGGACTTCGAGGCCGTCGAATTGTCTTTCATGTTTTCGTACCTCAGACAAGTACTTGGACAACTCTGGGTTGGAGCACTGATAATCGTATTGATAATCCTTGTGCACTTGTCGGGCAACAAGCTATGAGTCCCCTTTAACTAGTAGTCTCTTTATGCCAAGTGTTGTGGCCGCTCGCAATCCTGCCAGAAGTCCTTCATAATCGGCTGTGTTGTTTGTTGCTCGGAACTCAAGTTGTATTACATACTTGAGCCGTTCTCCCGTTGGTGACTGTAAAATCATACTAGCCTTCATTCCTCGTACGTTGAACACCCCATCAAACATCATTGTGCAGGTGTCATTGTTTGTCATGTCGATCTTGCCTTCCGCTCGAGCAGCCCAGTGAGTGACAAAGTCTGCAAGTACTTGGGACTTAATTGACATTCTCAGAATGAAGGCGACGTCAAATCGGCTGAGCTCTATCGTCCACTTGGCAATGCATCCGGAAACCTCTTTATTTCTCACCACTTCTCCGAGTGAGAAGGAGGAGACAATCGTGATCTTGTGGGCTTGAAAGTAGTGCCGTAGCTTCCTCGACGTCATTAGCACTACATATAGGAGCTTTTGTATCTGAGGGTATCGTAGCTTGGCATTGTGGAGGACTTCACTAACATAGTATACTGGTCATTGTTGTCCATCTCGCTCGACCTGAGCAGGGGGTTATTGCAATGTACAGAAATAGATCCTCGTGTGGGCGGGGTGCAACCAAGATGGGCTCCTGATCCCATTTAAAGGTGCCGCTCTTCTTCAATAGCTTGAAGAAGGGCAACCCTTTTTCTCCCATTTGTGCCACAAATCTACTCAGGGCGGCCATGCATCGTGTCAGTTTCTGCACCTCCTTGAGCCTTGTCGGTGACTTCATATCTTCAATTGCCTTGATCTTTTTAGGGTTGGCTTTGGTTTCTCGTTGGAGACTAGGAATCCAAATAGCTTTCCCGAGGGTCCTCCAAACATGCACTTCTCCAGGTTTGTCGATGTTTTATATCGACAATAATGAATATAGGGCTATGCGTTGGACCTAGATGGATTTGAAAGACATGAAGATTTATACAGGTTTAGAACCACAATGTGAGGTAATACCCTACTCATGTTGTTGTGTACTGTTGTCACTGTGTATGAGTTGTTCCCCAAATAGGGATCCCTACCCCCTTTTATATGACAAGGGGCAAGAGTTATAGGATAGGAAACCTAGTCGGCTACGACCCAGTGTTCTATATAGTACTCGGCTAGGACATTATTCCATTCGTTGTCATGCAAGGTAACATGAAGCCGAGTCCTACTCTATCTCTAATTACATGGGCCGGCCAACCTCCTATTCGGGTGGCCGTATTTGCTTCCTGTTATTGTACCAGGGACCCATGTCCTACACAGGGTTTGTCAATGTTTTGTATCGGCAATAAGAATATGGGGCTACTCGTGAGACCTAAACTTGACGGATTGCAAAGGAACACGAAACAATTTTATCCTGGTTTAGGCCCTCAAGGTGAGGTAATACCCAACTTCCTGCTGTTGTGTATTGCCTTTGAGGTTTCTCTGGTGAGATTGTATGTCTTCTGCTTCTTCTGCCCTCAGGGGGCTCCCCTCCTCGCCTTATATACTGAGGAGGCAGGGTTGTAGGGTAGGAATCCCAGTCGGACTCCGACCAAGGGATTTCCTTCTAGAGAGACAACGTACCCGACTAGGACTATATCCCTTCCTTATCGTACAAGGTAATATTCACTGAGTCCTGTTGCATCTCTAATCACATGGTCAGGCCTATCCTTTGTCCGAGTGGCCTAAATGTACCTCATGAGGTACCCGGGGCCCATGGCCTCCACAGTAGCCTCTTAGACATTCATAGTTGAGTCATAGCTGATGCCGAGTGCTCATCCTCCTTGGTGAAGACTTCTCAAGTGCTTTGCTCTCGAGTACTTATTGTCCGAGTGCTTCTTCTCCAAGTCCCGCTTCATATCAACTGGCAATGAGGCTATGAAGGGCTTCATAAGAGAATATGAATAGTGTGCACCGAATAGGCGCACCTATTAGGAGTAGCCCCCGACTTCGTGCTTAATTGTAAAATAATTAAATATAAAGTTAAAGATCTTTAACCTTTTAGCCTTTTCCGAGTAGTATACTACCCAGGAATTAGACTCTTCAGCATCATGTCAGCCGGAAGTATTTTTGCTCAAGGCAATTTTTGCTAAGCTTGTAAGCCGAGTACCACCTTATGGATTTTTATCCCAATATGTGGTCAGATGTTCTTGAGAGATACCTGCATCCCCAATTTTAATGGAGATCAGCTGTTGATCCTTATAAGGATATATCCTCAATGCCTGTTACATAATGCAGATATCTGAACACATGTGTCCAGCAATTAGGCTTAACATGAAGCATATCTGATTATTTAATCGGTTTCTGTAAAATAGCATCTGCATTGTGATTTTAACACAGCCAGCAGTCGGCCAAATGGGGCATGCTATTTAGAAACTCATATCTTACAGCCCATCACCAGGCTAGTTGGCCCAAGCCCACTAACCCGATTCAGGCCTTGTAAGATGGCGGGAGAGAGAAAAGATTCCCCTTTCTTCCCCAATCCGCCAAATCGCTTCGGCTTCCGATTCCGCGCCCAAACTTCGTGCTCTCCACCTCGCTAGGGTTCACAACTGCTCATGCCCCCAACTTCGAGACCCGTAGAGCTCTGCCTCCCTGTACTAATTCTAAACCTTCGCAAGCCTTTTCGTTGATCTCCCTTTCCCCCAGCAATACCGAAGGCCCCGTTTGAGATCCCCGACATGGCGCTTGGAGTATGGCTAGTGTCAGATTGCGGCTTGGTGAAGTTGAAGCTCTTGGAGAAGCGGATGATTCTGCAGCAACAGGAGGTCATCCACTGGTGCACCACCAAGGGGGAATCCGTTCTAGCCCCCCAATCCAGGTGAGTCCGTGGTCTTCACTTCGTTCTTCGACCACGGTTTAGTCCTCCCTTCTTCGGATTTTCTTCACCAGCTTCTTGCCTTGTACCAGATCGAGTTGGTGAATCTCAATCCCAACTCGATTCTTCAGATTTCCATCTTCACCACTCTTTGTGAATCCTTTCTGGGGTCAAGCTGCACCTCAATCTTTTTCGATACCTCTTTCACATCAAGCCCCAGCCCTCCAAGAATAAGATCCAGACCATTGGGGGGGGGGGGGGAGGGGGCAGGTCTTTAGCTCAGAAATGAGATGAAGAAAACCTACCTCAATGTCCCCCTAAAAACTTCTCTTAAGGGATGGCACCGAGAGTGGTTTTACTATTCAAATCTTGAACCCTCTCTTCCCCCTTTTTCTGGCTCTCCTCCATCCGTCCTGCCCAGCTGGTCCTCCGTGCCAACGTACGAAGAAATGGGGCAAGTGTACCAGCTGATGGAGAAGATCAACCTCCTGAAGAGCACAGGCTTGACAGGTCCATGGGTGGCGAGGTGCTTCTTGAATCACCACACTTGACCATTGAAGGCTAGGAGCCACTTCGGCTGGGATTACCAAGGCAAAGACGACCCCAGCCGGGAGTATCTCAATGTCACTGACAAGGACAAGGTAACTGACACTTTGTTAGGCTTCTTTGTCAACAGGGTTGTGGAGACCGAGGACGAGGAGCGAGCTCCCAAGCCCTACTGCAAGGGCAGGCCCTGGCCTAAGGTAATATGCTATGTCATTGCTGATCTGTTATCCATCTGTGATAAATATTGTAAATGCCTGTCCAATTCTGCAATGTTTGATGGATATTGTCCAAATATTTGCAGGACTCTGAGGAATTTGATGCTGACTCCTAGGACCAGTCAGCCGTGGGATCCAGGAAACGCCCAGCCAACCCCTCTGCTTCCCAACCCAGTCCCAAGAGGGCTGGGAAAAGACCAGTGACTGACCAAGGGAAGAAGAAGAGCACGCCGAGTACGGCGCAAGGGAGCTTAAAAATCAAGGACCCCATCAGCTCAGCCCCCAGGCTACAAAGCCTGAGGCTAGCACCGCCGAGTGCCTTGACTCCCCAATCGGCTGCATCTAGCACAGTGCCGACTAGGGCTAGCTCACCTTCATCGATCGCCGCGCCAACAAGCCCGACAGCCGGTGGCTCTCCACCGCTGAGCAGGCTGTCAAGCCCCTCCCCGACCTCCATCAGAGTACCACTGTGGAAATTCAAGACTTCCAAGAGGTAGTATAAAATCTTCAATCTTCCGAGAGAATTGAATGTCATTGTAATATCATGATTGTTGACAATTTCTGCAGGAAGTGAAGTGACACCGACCCCAAGGGGACTGTGCCACCAGGCGCTGTTGCCGAACCCGTCCTGGTTGAGCCAGAGCAAGCGATGCCATAGGCCGAGCCAGAGGCCGCCCTAGCCACTTAGGCAAAGGCGGTCTCGACAGCTGAGCCACTAGCAGTAGCCAGCCAGGACACCGTGGTTGAAGTTGCAGCTCCAGCCCTTGAACCGACCCCAGAAGCCCGTGTAGAGGTTGAGCCAAGGCCCAGGACCCCATCGTCGGAGTTGTCGTCATCTTCTGAAGAGGGTGACCTCCCCAGGTTTGAAGCTCCTCCACCAAGCAGCTGATGTGAACGTGGGTGTCCCGATCTTTCGATGAGAGGATAAGTCGATTGGATGGAGCGACGTTGGCGATCCGACTACAACTGTCCAGAGATGTTGCGCCTTAGCAATCGTTACACCAACTCCAAAGGCTGTTCGCAATCTCGACAGATGCACGATCAGCCCAACCACGAGGGTAATTGTTCCTGTAAGCAATCGAGAACTAGCAAGAACAAGATGAACAATCAACTCAATTTGCGAATAAACATGAAGGTTTAACTCAAAGAGAACAAACGGTGGGGGTTCCGAAGACGAGCAAACCGGCGATCTAACCGATCACGGCATTACACGGTAAAGTAGCGACGCTAACTTTAATCTAACAAAACCCAATTTGTTTGTGGCGGCTCTAAAGGTATTAATAGGATGGGAGGACGACCACAGGGGTGTTGGGGTCGTTCTCCAACCCTAGGATGCGTCCCTAATGGACCCAACTTGATACATGGGCCTTCGACCCAAAAATGGTGATGCAGCACCTTAAACAAGAAACCTCTCATCACTAAAACAATTATTGTGGACAATTATGAGTAGATATGAGCATGAATCTAGATCCGTTGTAAATTAGACTTGATAAGCTTTCCGTGAAGTACTTGAACTCCCAAATCAGAGTTCGTATGAAGTCGTGGTAGCCGTCTCAAGTTGGTGCTGTCCTACAGTCCGAATCCAGCCTGCGCGAATCCCTTTCCTTGTTGATCTCCACCCTTTCCTTGTTGATCTCCTCCATCATTCCTGAGCAACAACAACATGCGTGGATCTCCATAGTCTACATAAGTTAGAGACAAACTTAGAAACGAACTCACCTGATAATTAAGCTGACGTGCACGAGCGCGCATAAGCGGCGGCATAGGTGTGGACGTATTGATGGTGTTGATGTCCTCATCAGCAGCCCCATAACATTTTACTAGGTTTCTCCTGAAGGGGTTGCGGAGAGTTTTGAACACGACAAGAAAGCAGCCCTAAGAGAGAGAACCAATCTGATGTATGTTGCAATTGCTGCGTTGAAGGGGATCCAAGTACGTAGTCAATGCTGCAGCTTTTGCTGATTGATGATTCTTCTTGTACTCTGTCTGTCGATTTTTGATTGCCTTTGGTATATCTTGAGCAGAAGGTTGTCACACCCTGGTTTTCCCCTTAAATAAAGCCACACAAAATATATTAAAGAAAAAGCCTCAAAGAAATTATTTATAAAGGCCAAGTGAATTAATTAAATTAGAGAAATGCAAAATAATAAATTATTATGGCTGGGAACATTTTTCCTATATTCCTCTTGCTAAAATATACTAACAGGATTTTTACGGGAATTTTTAGAGCACTGGAAGCAATTTTAATAAATGAAAACAAATTATCAGAATTAAATCCCCTCTAGAAAATCCTTTTTCTTTTTTCTCCTTTTTCTTCTGTTTTCTCTTTTAACAGGCCCATCCCTATTCCTCGGCCCACTGCGGCCCGCGCGTGTGCCCTCCCCGTTCTCTCTTTGCTGCCAGGCCCCACCTGCCACACCGTGCGTCCCCGCTCTCTCTCTCTGCCCCGGGGCCCCGCTTGTCAGACCCCAGGCCACCGCGCCCGTTCGCCCTCCCGCTGACAGGCCAGGCCAGCCTGTCAGCTTTGTCTTCCAACCGTCGATCTTGGCCTCACCCAACCGCACAGCGCCGTCGATCTCCTCACCCCTTTGGCCTCCCCTTCCATCCGCCCTCGGTTCAAACGCCCCGGACCTGGTCTCCCCACCTCTCCGCACATTTCCCCCACGTTATCCACCCCTCTCGCGCACGATCCGTGTGAATTTTGCATCTCCCGCTCTCACCGCCATTTCCCTCTTTCCGCAAAATCCGGCGACCATGCCTACTTAAACCACCGCCGTGCCCTTCCGCTTAGTTTGCCTCAAACACCCAAGCTTTTCGTGCTCCCTAGCCCCTTGCACGATGTGAACCCGAGCCACCGCCGCCCTCCGCTACCTCCAGCCGCTCGACATCGCCAGGCCACACGTCCGCCACCGCCAGCTTTGCTACACGCCAGAGTATCCCAACCACTGCTCCTGCAAGCCCCTACGCCTCTAGAGTCCCTTCCCTACTGCCAATCCCCTTGGTAAGCCCTCCGCCGGGCTTCGGCCACGTAATCTCGTCGATTCGTTTGGCCATTTTGGCCCTAACTTCTTCCTACACCTTCGCTACGGTCCCCTTATCGACATCCGCCCCTCCGTCGCTGGTGATCCTTGCTGGAACTCTCCCCTCGCCGTCATCCAGAAGCTCGGCCACCACCTTTCCTCTCTGTTCACCGCCGTTCGCCATTCTTTGGCTGCCGCAAGTCCTCAGTGAGCACCCCATGGCCTTCCCTACCTCCTTCGCTGCTCGTCGATGCCCTTCACCGTACCGGATGGTTGCTGGTGGCGACCACCGGGCCGCTTGCCCCGCCATGGCGTGGCCACGCCGGCGGGGGCGAGCCCCCCAGTTCATCCTCGGCCGTTCGATCTGCCTTGGCAGATCGGGGCCGTTCACCCACGCCTGCACCGTGCCCACGTGCGTGGACCGAGTCCATGTACGCCATCCTCCCCGCGCCATTGACCCGTGGGCCCCACCTATCGGCGCCGGTCCCCGCGGTCCCGCTAACACCGTAATCCGATTAATTGCATAATAAATCATTAAGAAATTAATTTTGTATAGTAAAAACACAGTGAAATTTTAAAAATTCATAACTAATTCATACGAGCTCTGATTAATTCCATTCAAATTTCATTAAATCCAGAAAAATACCCAGAATCTATTAAAAATACTTTTAGCCCCTATTTCAGTGCCCACATGTATGGCTTTTAATTGTTTGTGCATTGTCTGATATAGAATCCGATGCAGTCGACCCTCCCGTTTATTACGAAGTCGTTGCAGAGTTCGCCGAGATAGAGCAAGGCAAATTACATCATTTCCTCGATCATATTGTACCCATTTATTGCAAAATGTTTGTTTTAAATTAATAAACACGCATTATTTCATTATATCATGAGGGAAGGTTGACCTATATAAATGCAATTTTAATTGCTTCGACTTAATTCCACCTGTACACCTTTGTAGCTGGGTAATAATATGACTAGAGGCTATGGTTAGGATGCTTAACCATGCTTAGAAACCATTAGCTCACATGGGAATTTAAATACTCTTATTTATATTCTTTGTTCGACTCTATGTCGGGAAATGGAACTTTGGATATGCGGATATTAAACTATTAAAATTGGACCTAAATGATGGGCTGTGGGTGCATCGTTTTGTTGGTTGCATGCATGGCAATTAAGGACCGGTTCACGGGAACCCCTTGGGCAATTAATCGTACATACCACAAGCCAGCGTGGGCAATGACTGGGCTTGTAGCGTATCTTCTCCCTCTCCTAGGCACCGTTGGTGAGAATGGGCGTGATAGAGTTAGGTTGGCTCGGGGTCGGGTTGATCGGCTTCCAGATCCATCATGGCGCAAGGGGGGTAGCTTGACCGATATGGGGTGTCCTATCGGCAGGTGCAGTCTTAGCGTGGTGTGGATGGTTAGGGAGAGGTTGCGTGAACGGTCCTGTCACAGCCTCTCGCGGGGTGTCGTGGTGACACACAGGCACATGGGAACATGTGTGGGGCTGTGTCTTGTGGGTACAGTTGTACACCTTTGGCTAGAGTTAAAATCTATTCAAATAGCCACGCCCGCGGTCATGGGCATCTTGGTATAGTGATAGGATGGATGGTTGGGCCTGGTCGACATGGTGTAACATTGATCAGTGGAGGATTAATACTGCTCAATTAATCAACCTTTTTACTGTTTACGAACTACTATTGTTTGTAGTTGCTTTTATGCAAATAAACCCCTAGCCTATCTTTGTCTCTCGTGCGTTGTGTATATTTACGGGTGTGACTTGTTGAGTATTGTGGGTGGTACTCAATCTTGCTCCCTTTCCCCCTCTCAGTGGTGGAGTACCTGTCCAACGAGGATCATCTGGAGGACTAGGCTGGATCCACTGCCAAGACGCCTGTGGAATGGAAGCCTCCACTTGGCTAGCTATATATAGGCTTTATTTATCTTTACCGCTGCATTTATGTAAGATAATTTTATTCTATTTGTAAGACGCACTCTGTATGGCGACTTGGTATTGTGTTCCTAGACAGGGATTTAATACACAGGAATGTTCAAAATTCCGGTTAGGAATTTTTGGGCGTTACAAGTTGGTATCAGAGCCAAACTTGACTGTATGACCAGCCAACTGGAAACCCTAAGAGTCCTCTGAAATTCTCATTTGCATATGCTTCTTGCACTTGGAGTAATTTCGGGAAAACTGGGAATTTTTTCTTGGATTGGGGTAAAATCTTGATCTTTTATTTGACTGAAATTTTCGAGTCAGGTCAAAGCTTGGATAGAAATTTTATTTGTAGGTTATGACATAGGTGTCCTAATTTTGGGAAAACATTGGTTTATCGGGGTGTGCATGATTTAAGCATGCACAAAATATTTCTACTTGTTTTGCAATTTTTATTTAAAATTTATCCGGTATTATTTGGTTATGTTGTATTATTCCGTTAGTCTTCCAATACAGTTTATGCACAAAATTATTTCATGCATAAAATTGTTGTTTATTTTCAAATTATTTACCGCTGTTGTATTTGGATCTGAGCATACATTGACTCTCCCTCCTTGCCCTCTATAAATGGACAGCCTCCCCAACCAACGGGGGTGCAGACATGGGCGGATTTGTGGAAGAGCTTCGCATGATGAGCTTCACTTTGGGGTACAGCCATGCTTGTAGTACACCACAGTGGAGCCCATGGTGGGTGAGCTCCCACACCGTGTTCGCTTGGAGCTGCCAGGCGAACTATACCTCCTACCAGCCATGGAGGTTGAGATCAGCAGGCGTACCTATGACCACGCCTGCCAGGAGGCATCCTTCCGTCTAATTGGAGAGCTACGCTGGAGGCACCACTCTACCCTCCTCACCACCGCCTACCGCTACCTCCCATGCCGGGCGCACTACTAGGTCTACAGCACCTTCCAGTCGGCTGACAACGAGAACGACACCACCATTGTCCACATGAGGTAGGCGATGTGGGCCATGGACTTCATGCATGCCAACTGGGTGCATGCGGCCCACGACAGGGAGGATGCCAACAGGATGACCATCATTGGTCTCCAGAATAAGATCGACCGCCTGAAGAAGGAGGTCGTGGAGCTGAAGAGACAACCGCCACCCGGTGGGGCCAGGACAAAGAGGACCCTTCCTCTGGTGCGTATTCAGTTGGCCCCAGGAATGGGCCACACGCACCGCTAGCTCCTATACCAACACCAGCTCCAGCTCTAGCTCCAGCACCCGCACCAGCATCGACCAGTGGCACGATCAGCGCGTCGTTGAGAGACAGCAGCTCTCAGGGAGGTACCAGCATCCACGGGGGCTTCACCTCCACCGACGACAGCAGCTCCCCCAGCGGATCCCGCACCCGTAGTGAGGCCAGTTCATTGGCTCACAGTAGTGAGGACTGCGTGAGCAGATCTAGGAGCCGTACCGACGATGAGGTGGGTGACGAGCAGGAGCCAGAGTACAACTCGGACGACCACAGAGGCCGCTCGGAGCACTAGACGCGCCGTCCTTTGCTTTATCATTTTTCTTAGTTTAATATGTTTAGTTGTAATGTCAGGATGTTTGCTTGGGGTTAGTCGGGGGTTCATACCATCTGTTGTGGTATGGCTGCCTCAGTTAGGAGTTGAATTGTCTTTGTTATATTTCCAAACTATGCACTTCAATTAATTTAATTCAGTCATTTAATTATCACTCCTGTTTCTGAGCCACCTGTTTTTCTCCTTCTCTTCCAGTTCCATCTCCCTTCAGATGGTGAACACAAGGACCGGTAACTGTGTTGCCAGCGATGCTAGTGCAACGAATCAACAGGATGGAGCGCCACAGAACAACGGGGCTCCCCACCACATGCCACCTCCCTTACCTGAGAACCCGACACTCGCCCAAGTTCTGGCCAACCAGAACCAAATGATGGCGATCATGATGCAGCAGATGCAGCAAAACAACCTACAACAGTAGCACCAGCAACCTCACATCCCAGCCTTCACTCCCCAGTCTAAGCTGCCTGAGTTCTTGAGGGTTAGGCCACCTACTTTCTCCAGCACCACCAACCCCATGGACGCCAACGACTAGCTATTGGTGATTGAGAAGAAACTCAACCTCCTCCAATGCACCGACCAGGAAAAGGTCGCCTTTGCCACGCACCAGCTCCAAGGTCCCGCCTCAGCTTGGTGGGACAACTTCCTTGTGACCCGCACCGCCACAACGGAGGTTACTTGGGCTGAATTTTGCCACAACTTTCGGAAGTCCTAGATTCCGGCCAGCATTGTGGCATAGAAGATGAGGGAATTCAAGGACTTGGTGCAGGGAAGCAAGACAGTCACGGAGTACCTCCATGACTTCAACTGCTTTGCATGCTTGTCGATGTTTTGTATCACCAAAAAGAATATGGGGCTACTCGTGAGACCTAAACTTGATGGATTGCAAAGGAACACGAAACAATTTATACTGGTTCAGGCCCCCGAGATGAGGTAATACCCTACGTCCAGTTGTGGTGTATTGCCTTTGAGGTTATCTCTAGTGAGATTTTTCTTCTCCTGCCCTCAGGGGGCGCCCTGTCTCCCCTTATATACCAGGGGACAGGGTTATAGAGTAGGAATCCCAGTCGGACTTTGACCAAGGGATTTCCTTCTAGGAATACAACGTTCCTGACTAGGACTATATCCTTTCCTTATTATACAATGTTATGTATGCCAAGTCCTATTGTATCCCTAATTGCAAGGCTAGGCCCATTCTCTGTCCGAGTGGCCCAAATGCTTCTCATGAGGTACCTGGGGCCCATGGCCTTGACAACAGCCCCTGAGACCTTCATAGTTGAGTCACAGCTGATGCCGAGTGCTCATCCTCTATGGTGAAGAATTCCCGAGTGCATTGCTCCCGAGTACTCTTTGTCTGAGTGCTTCTTCTCCCGAGTCCTATTTCATGTCAGCTGGTAATAAGGCTATGAAGGGCTTCATAGAAAAATATGAATAGTGTGTGCTGAATAGGCGCACCTATTAGGTGTAGCCCCTAGCTTTGTGCTTAATTGTGAAATAATTAAACATAAAGTCAAAGATCTTTAACCTTTTAGCCTTTTCCGAATAGTATACTACCCAGAAATTAGACTCTTCAGTGTTATGTCAATTGGAAGAATTTTGGCTCAGGGCAATTTTTGGCTAAGCATGTAAGCCAAGTGCCACTTCATGGATTTCAATTCAATATGTGGTCAGGTGTATTTGAGTGATACTTGCATCTCCAATTTTAATGGAGACTAGCTGTCAATCCTTTTAAGGATGTATCCTTAATAGCGGGTAAATAATCAAGATACCTGAATGTATACACCTGGCTGTAGGCTTAGCGTGAAGTGTATTTGATTATTTAATCGGTTCTTGTAAAATAGCACCTGCATCACGATTTTAACGTGACCAGCAGGCGACCCAATAGGGCATGCTATTTAAGAACTCATATCTTTGGCCAACTACCGAATAAGCCGGCCTAAACTGACCTACCCAGCATAGCACTATAAAATTGGCATGCCTCGCATGTCAGGATGAGTGCTTCAATGTCTGTAACCGCAATCAGCTAGAAGAATCCTTGTCTGCAAGCCTTTTCGACTTACGTTCTAGATGCAGCATGGCTGCCATAGATGCCCGAGTAGGTATATTGCAGGATTTGCTCGCCCTCCTCAGGTGTGACGCAGTGCATGAGAACTCCAGATGCGCTTCGATGATATAGGTCTTCTCTGACTACGATAAAGGTTTTGCTCCGTCGCTTGATTTACTTGGCTTCGTTTTAATCTTTAGGAAGTTCGTCTTCTAGTGAAAATTGAACGATTGGAGTCTCCCAGTCTTGAAAAATAATGAGCACCTCCGTCGATTCCGGGTTTGATGCTGCTCCTGACTGAAAGCCCCAGTAGTGGCTTGTTGCCATGTTTTTGGCAGATAGGTACCCGAACGCTACGCTAGCGCAGGATTCGGCTGGCGACCCTCTTGGGGCATATCCAACCTAACAAAATTGTAGCCGAATAAGGTACCCGAGCCTCGCATCAGCATAAGATTCGGCTGGTGACCCTCATGGGGCGTACCCTACCCAACAGAGTTATGGCCAAATAAGGTACCCGAACCTTGCATCAGCATAGGATTCGGCTGGCGACCCTCATGGGGCGTACCCTACCCAGCAGAGTGGTACCTGAGCTTCAACTGGTGCTGGAGGTCGGTTATTAGTCGAATAAGGTACTCAAACCTCACATTAGCATAGAATTCAGCTGGCAACCCTCATGGGGCGTACCTTACCTAGCAGAGTTATGGCCAAATAAGGTACCCGAACCTTGCATCAGCATAGGATTCGGCTGGCGACCCTCATGGGGCGTACCCTACCCAGCCAAGTGGTACCCGAGCCACGACAGGTGCCAGAGGTCGGTTATTAGCCCACATGGAGCGTACCAAAGTAAAGGTGACATTCGAGTCCTGACTAGCACGAGTACTTGGACAATAGCCCTCATGGAGCATTCCAAGTAATTCTTGAACCGTTGCACTCCAAGTGTATCATAGCAAACTGGTCCAGCCCCCGAGCGTAGGAGATAGGCTTGTAGCCCTGAGTTTCTATTACGCGTATCTGGAACTGGCCCTGCATTATAAACATATCGGATGAGTAGCATCTGATGAAAAAAACAATCACCTGAAGAAAATTTATGTATTTTACAATAGATGTAAATATGTGTTTCTCCTCTTATTGATATTAATTTCCCCGAGTAGTTGACCCCTTACGTTTAAACACTCTGCTAGACTAGTCATATCCCCCTAGTGTCGGGAGTCGGCTCATGGCTTTTTTCCAGACACGCGTTTTGGGTGACTTGAGTTCGTCTTTCATAGAGCAAAGTTTCATGGATTGGAATTTATGCTACTCAAGTACTTTTGCAATCATTAAGTGCAAAAACAGAAAATGTATAGAATGTACACCTATTAGGTGTAAGCTACTGCGGCATTGGCGAGGCCGAGTGAGGAATATCATATAAAGGAAAAAATGTTTATCAGAAAGCAACTTAGCTGTTTGGTATTGCACAAGTTGGGAGTGGGGATGCCATCCTTGCATTTGAGCTTGTGAGCCCCCGAACATTTCACCTGTCGTTCTGATAATCTTCAGTTCTAGGAGGTCGAAGACAGTTGTGACCGACTGCCACAATGAAGTCATCTGACTTGCGTTTGCGGTTCACGGCTTTAGTCAGGACCGCGTCATCGGTGTCCTTCCGCTCTTTCTGTTGGGGTGCCTTTTTTGTCATCAAGGGCCTTAGCAACAGCGTCGGCCGAGTCGGCGTATTTGTTTGCCATGTCAAACAAAGCCTTGACAGAGTTGGGAGGCTTCCGAGTGAATATAGCGATGAACAGGGTGACTTTGACTCCTTTTCGAAAGGTGGCGATGACGACCTCGTCCTTGATCATTGGGATTAAATTCCTCTTCTCAGAAAACCTCTTGATAAAATCATGAAGAGACTCGTTCTTTCTTTGATGCAACTGATACAGATCGTACTCGAAAGATGGCCTCTTGTACGTTCGTTGGAAATTGGCGATGAAGCATTCCCGGAGTTCTCTCCAGGAGCCGATTGATCTCTTAGGAAGTCCTATTATCCATGTCCTCACCAAGTCAACTAGAGCAACTGGGAGGTAGTTAGCCATGGACTTGTGATCTCCTCCAGCTGCTCGGATTGCCAGAGTGTACACTGTGAGCCAGGACTCAGGGTTGGTCTTCCCGTCGTATTTTTCAATTCTAGTCGGCTTGAAGCCTGACGGCTAGTTGACTTGTTGCAGCTCGTGGGTGAAGGCCGGTACACCTTCATCTATGTGAGGACTCTGACTCTGACTACGGCAGTGAAACCGCTCATAGTGGAGGCCAAAGCACTCATTCTTGTCTTTTAGTAGGCAACGCTCATCTTCCTCGTGTTCGCGGTGTCTTGCGTTGATGTCTTGCCGAAGATCGCGTCGTAGTCGGCCTCGGACGTCCTGGTTATCCCGACGGTCATCTTGATGTCGGCGCTGCTGGTCATTATTGTGGTTGCCGAGTGACGTGTGATGTGACTCCATGTGCGGCTGACTAGAGCCGGCTGCTTGGCGTCGCGTTGAGGCAGATGAGATCGCCGTTGGAGAAGCCGACTTGTTAGTTGGTATGAGTGTGTCACCCGACTATTGGCGCTGCTGGCATGCAGTAGCGGTGATCATGGCTTTAATCCTTGGTATCGTCAGGGTGGCCTGGTGATCAGGCCTAAATTGCAATGTATCCAGTACAGTTGCAGTGGCCACAATGTTCTGTTGAGGAGTTATGAAAACGTTGTGGTTGCTGACTCGGGTCTGGAGGATATCTTATTAAGCAGTCCGCCTAGCCTTGCACAGATCGTCGTTGAGGGCATCGCGCTTGGCCTGTAAGCATCTTGCGTCTTCCTCCTGTTGTTCTCGTTGTTGGCTGGCTTCCTCCTCTTGTTGTTCTCATAGTCGACGTGCCTCCTGAGTGGGAGCTGAACCCTTGGATGTCATAAAGGCTTCACGTGGTGGAGAGAAGCTTGCCGAACTGCTGTTCGAGTGAGAGTCGAAATCGGAATAGTTGAGGGGGTAATAACGACCCCAACCTCCCTAGATCCAATCTTGAGCGGCTCTGAGCCATATCTGAGTTGAACTCCAAGGGATCGGGTTTGCCGCGTCAGATGCTAATTGAAGTTATCCGTGGCATTGCCGAGTCCGGATGGGAGATTGACGATCTCCTCCTCTCTTAGCCCAATCTCGGCTGGCTCAAAACCGAGTCCGAGTCGAACACCGAAAGAAAGAGTTGTCCCAAGACTCGGGCATATTGGAGATCGCCGTAGCATGTCATCAAAGATTGCTGCAGCATTGAGTAGGCTGACCGGCGCGGAGTCGGCTTTGTCCCTGGCCGATTGGATCGGATCCGAGTCGGACAGGGTAAGGTTGCCAAATTCGTCGGCGACGAAGTCGAGGCACCCGAAGCTGATTGTTTGCCTAAGGAAGAAGTTGATGCCATCGACTCCCCTGATTGGATCCATTCGGCTTGATGAAGATGATCTCGACGAAGCCCCTACCTGGCGCGCCAACTGTCGATGTTTTGTATCAGCAATAAGAATATGGGGCTACTCGTGAGGCCTAAACTTGATGGATTGCAAAGGAACACGAAACAATTTATACTGGTTTAGGCCCTCTAGATGAGGTAGTACCCTACGTCCAGTTGTGGTGTATTGCCTTTGAGGTTTCTCTGGTGAGATTTTTCTTCTCTTGCCCTTAGGGGGCGCCCTGCCTCATCTTATATACCGGGGGACAGGGTTACAGAGTAGGAATCCCAGTCGGACTCCGACCAAGGGATTTTCTTCTAGGAATACAACGTTCCCGACTAGGACTGTATCCTTTCCTTGTCTTACAAGGTTATGTATGCCGAGTCCTATTGTATCCCTAATTACAAGGCTAGGCCCATCCTCTGTTCGAGTATCCCAAATGCTTCTCATGAGGTACCCGGGCCCATGGCCTCTACAACGCTATGCACCAGAGGACGCCCGCATTGATGCGGAAGGACAGGAGAAGTTCCTGGAGAGACTTGACGATGAACTGACCAACCAGCTTCTCTCCATTGACTACCCTGACTTTGAGAAGTTGGTGGACAAGGCGATCCGCCAGGAAAATCAGCGCAACAAGATAGACCGCAAGTGGAAGGCAGCCTAGTTCCGAGCTCATCAGGGACAACACAAGAGGCCAAGGGTGATGCTAGGGCATTAGGGTGGACCTTCCACCATGATCGTCCGCCAGCAGCGTCTGTTTCAACCAGGGCATTTCGGAGGCAACAGCAACAATAGCGGGCAGCACAACTGTCACCCCGCTCCACGCCCAGCAATGGCACCAGCACAGCAAGGCCAGCCATGGAAGGACAGCGGGGGCAAGCCCCTCATCTACTTTAACTGCAACGAACCGGGCCACTTCGCCGACAAGTGCCCAAAACCAAAGCGCATGGGACCCAGGTCCACAGCTCCCTAGAACCCCAACGCCAACTAGCAGGTGATAAAGGGGCGTGTTAACCACGTCTCCGCATAAGAGGCGCAGGCTGCACCGGAAGTGGTACTGGGTACGTTTCTCGTGAACTCAATACCTGCAACAGTACTTTTTAATTCTGGTGCAACGCATTCATTCATATCCAAGAAATTTGTGAGGATACATGGCACAAAAGTAGTGGAACTTAAGATCCCTATGTGGGTTCATACACTAGGGAACTGCATGACCACAGCTCACTATAGCCCTTCGGTGAGCCTAGAAATCCAAGGATCACCCTTTCTTGCCAATCTCATCCTCCTAGAATCCAAAGACCTAAATGTCATCCTAGGGATGGATTGGTTGACTCGACACAAAGGAGTGATCAACTACGCTGACCGCACCGTTACAATAACCAGTTCGAAACGAAAGGCAATTACCTTTAAGTCACAAGTGCCATAGAGGCAGGAAGTAAGCTTGAATCAGGTTGCAGCAGAGCAACAATCAGAAAGTGGAAAGAAGCCAGATCGAAAAATGGAGGAAATCCCGATAGTGAGGGAGTTCCTGGATGTGTTCCCGGAAGATCTACCGGGGAAGCCACCAGAAAGAGAAATCGAGTTCAGAATTGATTTGGCACCAGGAACAGCGCCAATATACAAAAGGCCGTATAGAATGGCACCAAACGAGATGGCAGAAGTCATGAAGCAAGTCGACGACCTGCTACAAAAGGGTTACATCTGACTGAGCACATCACCTTGGAGTGCACCGGTCATCTTCGTAGAGAAGAAAGACAAAACAAAGCGGATGTGCATGGATTATCGCGCACTAAATGATGTCACAATCAAGAACAAGTATCCCTTGCAAAGCATTGATGATCTCTTTGATCGATTAGAGGGTGCCACCGTCTTCTTCAAGATAGACCTGCGATCAGGCTATCATCAGCTGAGGATCCGAGAAGAGGATATTCCAAAGACAACTTTCACCACTCGGTATGGGATGTACAAGTGCACCATTATGTCCTTCAGATTGACGAATGCACTGGCCTTCTTCATGAATCTGATGAACAAGGTGTTCATGGAGTTTCTGGACAAGTTCGTGGTGGTTTTCATCGACGACATCCTTATCTACTTGAAATCAGCAGAAGAACATGAGCAACATCTCAGGTTGGTTCTGAAGAAGCTGAGAGAACACTAGTTGTATGCCAAGTTTAGCAAGTGTGACTTCTGGTTGAAAGAAGTATAGTTCCTCGGGCATGTCATCACCGCCCAAGGAGTTACCGTGGACCCAACAAATGTGGAATCAGTTACCGGTTGGAAACTTCCCAAGACAGTGACACAAGTGCGGAGTTTTCTTGGACTTGTGGGTCATTACTGCCGGTTCATCAAAACTTCACAAAGATTGCAAGACCCATGACTCAATTGTTGAAGAAAGATGTGAAGTTTGTTTGGATAGCCGAGTGCAACCGCAGCTTTGAGGAACTCAAAAAGAAGTTAGTATCAGCACCAGTCATGATCTTGCCAGATCCTAAGAAAGATTTTCAGGTATACTGCGATGCATCCTGCCAAGGGCTAGGATGTGTACTGATGCAAGAAGGCAGAGTTGTAGCCTACGCATCTTGCTAGTTGTGTTCCCATGAGGGAAACTACCCAACGCACGACCTGGAATTGGTTGGAGTGGTTCATGCTTTGAAGATTTGGCGGCATTACCTTATCGGTAATCGCAGCGAGATCTATACGGACCACAAGAGTCTGAAGTATATCTTTACCCAGCCGACCTGAACCTCCATCAAAGAAGGTGGCTAGAGTTGATTAAAGATTATGATGTGGGAATACACTACCACCCGGGAAAAACCAATGTGGTAGTAGACACTCTGAGCAGGAAGAGTTACTGCAACATTGCTCGAGTAGAGACATTGTGCAAGGAAATGCAGCAGGAATTCGAACACTTGAATCTAGGCATCGTTGTCGATGTTTTACACCGGCAATAAATATATACTGGTTCAGGCCCTCGAGATGAGGTGTGGAGGCCATGGGCCCTGGGTACCTCATCACAAACATATGGGCCACTCAGATAGAGGATGGGCCTAGCCTTGTAATTAGAGATATGATAGAACCCGGTAGACTTTGCCTTGTATGATAAGGCTATACAGTCCTAGTCGGGTAGAATATATCTCTAAGAGGAGATCCCTTGGCCGTAATCCGGCTAGGATTCCTATCTTGTAACCCTGTCCCCCAGTATATAAGGGGAGGCAGGGCGCCCCCTAAGGGAACGAGTTCATCAGAACCACCATCATACATCCTCAAATGAATACACCACAACTGGACGTAGGGTATTACCTCACATCGAGGGCCTGAACCAGTATAAACTCCCCGTGTTCCTTTGCAGTCCACCGAGTTTCGATCCGATGAGTAGCCCTATAATCATATTGCCGGTGTAAAACATCGACAGTTGGTGTGCCAGGTAGGGGCTTCAGCGAGATCTACATCTACATGTTGACACCGAAAATCACCAGCAGCGTTGAGAACGAGCCGATGATCTGGTTCAGTGCACTAGACACGCGAAGGCCTGGGAGATTTGCTTAGCTCCAGTGCAGGTCCTAAATAATTGAGGTTCGTGGGCGTGCTAGTCAATTTGACCCCGCAATTGACAAGGAGAGAAAAAAGTTAGATCATTGATCCAATCGGTTGACAGGCCGATACAGACTTCCTCCAGCCGATTGCCGATAGTACTTGCATATCGGCTAGAAAGCTGATGATGGTATAAGCAGATAATAAACCAGCCGACTACCCGACTATCAATAGAACGTGTACATCGGCTGGAAAACCGATGATAGTGTAGATAATCAATTATAATCAAGACAATGCAGTCGGTTTTATTTAATGAAAAGATAACTTATCGGCTAGACGCTCTGATAAGACACTTGCATGAAAATCTATCAACCTAGCAGGAACAACTTATCGTTGGCAGTTTAGTAGGTCGGACCTAACCGATGCAGCACAAACTGATGCTAAACTACACCTAGTAAGCTGATAAATATATGTAAGCGTGATGTGATATATCTACTCAGCCTAAGAGATCAAACTTAACTGATGCAGCCGTAGACAGAATAGATACATCGTGGTAAGCCGACTACCGTAGATTAGCTAGAATATCGGACCTAACCGAGGAAGTCCTAGCCAATAAGGTAGTTGGGGTAACGAGACTTACCCTCTCGCAGGAGTTCGGACTTAACCGATGCAGCCCGACTCGAGAAGCAAGAACCCGTCGAAAAGGGTGGTGATGTGCCGAATTTGTATTGATCTGAGAGATAGTTTACATGGTCCCCGGGCATACGTATTTATACCCCGAGTTGATACAGTCCTGATCGGATACGAAACATGAGTTTCCTAACTATAAAAGAAAAATTAACAAGCCCTGATCGGACACGAGATCAGGTTTTCCTAAAAATTATTAAAGCTACCTAATTTATAGATAAAATAGTGAACTGCCATGCTGTGGTCTTCACGATTCCTTCCTGAATTCGGCTCCTTCTGGATTAGCTTCCATCGGCTGATATAGCCTCTTTCCTTAACCGAACATGATAACGAACCGTACCAAATTTTGGTGTTAACACTACAAGCTCGATGGATCCAGCAACTGGAGTCGACGGTGGCAAATTCTCCCCCGGTGATACAATCTCATTCTGAAGCCTCGACTTCGTCGCCGACATGTTCGGCAATCTCACCTTGGTCGACGCAGACCTGATCCAACTGGCAGAGGAACTAGCCAACTCCACGCTAGTCGGCCCACAAGATGCTGCAGCCACCCTCATCAATTTGCTGCGGTGATCTACCACCTGCCCGGGTCTCGGGACAACTCTCTCCTTTGGCGTCCGACTCGCGCTTGGCCTCGAGCCGGCCCTGGTTGGGCTAGGAAGGGGAGAGATCGTCAATCTCCCGTGCAGACTCGGCAACGCCACGGATCTACATCCCACGCGGCAGACCCAATCCTCTACGCTTCAGTTTGGGCATAGCCCAGAGCCGTTCCAGATTGGATCTAGGGAGGTCGGAGTCGTCCTTACTCCGATCAACTACTTGGATTCCGACTCCAAGTTGGACAACGGTTCGAACACCAGTTTGGACACCAGTCTGGCGAGTTTCCTTCTGCCCCGAGAGATCTTCATGGCTTCAACCCCCCCACCGGAGGTCCGCCGGCTACAAGAGGAGCAACAAGAGGAGGCCGAGCGTGAGGCTCGCAATGACGAGCTACGTAGGGCTGGCTGAACAGCCCAGCAACAGATCCTCCAGACTCGAGTCGGCGACCACGACGTCTTTGTCACGCCTTAGCAGAACGTCGTGGCCGCTGCAACCCTGCTGGACACACTCCAGCTCGGGCCTGACCATCAGGCCACCCTGACAATAGCCAAGATTAAGGTGATGATTACGGCTGCTACCTATCAGCAGCACCAGCAGTCAGGCGACACATTTGTACCGACCAACTGATCGAACTCTCCAGTGGCAGTCTCGTCTGCATCAGCACGACGCCGGGTGGCTGGATCAAGTCAGCTGCACGCGGAGTCACGCTAGACATCACTCGGCAACACAAACAACAACAATCGGCGGCATCCCCAGGACGATCGCCGGTTTAACCAAGACCTCCAAGTCCGTCAACAACGCCATCTTCGCCAAGAAATTAATGCTCGGCGCCGTCAACACTAAGACAATGAGCGACGCCGACTGGAGGACAAGCATGAGCATTTTGGTCTTCACCACGAACGGTTTAACCGTCGCGGTCGGAGCCGGAGCCCTCATAAAGATGAAGGCATACCAGCCTTCACCCGGGAGCTACAAGACGTCAACTAGCCATCGGGCTTCAAGCCTACGGGAATCGAGAAATACGATGGCAAGACTAATCCCGAGTCCTGGCTCACCGTATATACGTTGGCGATCCGAGCCGCCGGAGGTGACCACAAAGCCATGGCTAACTACCTCCCGGTCGCACTGGCCGACTCGGCGAGGACATGGCTAATAGGGCTCCCAAGACTATTAATCGGCTCCTAGGGGGAACTCCGGGGACGCTTTATAGCCAACTTCCAAGGGACTTACGAGCGGCCGTCTTCTGAGCACGATCTCTATCAGCTGCACTAGAGGAAGAATGAGTCTCTCCGTGAGTTCATCAAAAGGTTCTCCGAGAAGCGCAATTCAATCCCAATGATCAAAGACGAGGTCGTCGTTGCCGCCTTCCGCAAGGGAGTCAAGGACTCCCCGTTCATTGCAAAATTCACTCAGAAGCCGCCAGCCACCGTCAAGGCCCTCTTCGAGATGATGAATAAATATGCCGACTCGGCTGAAGCGGTTGCAGAGGCCCTCGACGAGAAGAAAGAGTCTCGACAGAAGGACCAAAAGGCCAAAGCCGACAATGAGCCATCACAGAACAAATCCGGCAGTCGCAAGGAGAAGTCGGACAACGAGGTAGCCAACATGGAGCGGACCCGGTCGTGACCCCCAAGGAACAACGAGTACCAGAAGGTTATGAACGGGCCTTGCCCCTTCCACCCTAAGGGCAAGCACGCGGCCAAGGACTGTTTCATGCTCAAGAAGTTTGCTTCCGAGCAGGCTTCATCATCTGGCACCGACAAGGACAAAGACAAGCCAGATTTGGGTCCGGCCGACGATTTTCAAGATCCCTAGGCCAAGCTCAACCACATATTCGGAGGGCCGTCTGCGTACGAGTCCAAGAGAAAGCAGAAGCTTACGGCACATGACGTCAACGCGGTCTCTACAGCAGACGCCCCCTAGTATTTGTGCTGGTTAGAGATGTCCATCACATTCAACTCCGCAGATCATCCAGATCGGGTTTCACACCTAGGACGCTACCCACTCGTCCTGGACCTAGTCGTCAAAAATATCAAGCTGAAGAAGGTCCTCATAGATGGAGGCAGTGCGCTCAACATTCTATTCGCCAAAACTCTAGATGAGATGAATATTCCTCGTTCAGAACTGCGGCCGAGTACGGCGCCCTTCCACGGGATAATTCCCAGCCTATCTTCAACCCCCCTCGGATAGATAACCTTGCCGGTCACCTTTGGCGCGCGGGATAATTTCCGCATAGAAAACATCTACTTCGAGGTCGCCGGCTTCGAGACCGCGTATCACGCGATACTCGGACGACCAGCGCTTGCCAAATTCATGGCGATACCGCACTATACCTACATGGTGCTCAAGATGCCTGGGCCAGCCGGAGTTCTCTCCCTCCGCAGCGACGTCAAGCAAGCCTTCACTTGTGATAAGGAGAGCTGCGAGTTGGCTCAATCGCAAGAGGCGGCAGTCGGATGCAATAGCATTCGGCAAGCCGTCACAACTGAAGTCGAGATTGACCAAATTCCGGTGAAAAAAGCAGCAAAGTCAGGAATTTCAGCGGACTCTGACACGAAGAAGATCCCCCTGGACACTTTCGACCCCTCCAAGACGGCTCTAGTCAGGACCGGACTTGACCCCAAATAGGAAGACGCGCTCGTCACCTTCCTTCAAGCCAACAAAGATATCTTCGCATGGAAACCGTCCGACATGCCGGGCGTACCAAGGGAGGTGATCGAGCACGCACTCAGTGTCAAGACAGACGCCAAGCCAGTCAAGCAACGGCTATGGTGCTTCGCACAGGACCAGAAAGATGCTATTCGGGAGGAGATCACCAAGCTCCTCACAGCTGGGTTCATCAAAGAGGTCTACACACTCAAATTGGGTGCAACATGGAGGCCTACGTCGATGACGTGGTGATCAAGACCAAGTCCAAAGAAGATCTCATCGCTGACCTAGAAGAAACCTTCCAAAATCTTCAAAGATTCAAGATGAAGTTGAATCCGGAAAAGTGCGCCTTCGGTGTGCCATTCGGCAAGCTACTCGGCTTCATCGTATCGCATCGCGGCATCGAGGCCAACCCAGAGAAAGTCAATGCAATCATGAACATGGCACCCCCGACTAGCTAGAAGGACGTCCAGAAGCTAACAGGCTGCATGGCGGCACTCAGCCGGTTTATCTCTCGACTAGGCGAATGGGGCATGCCCTTTTTCAAGCTACTGAAGAAAGCAGACAATTTTCAATGGACTCCTGAAGCCCAACAAGCCTTCGAAGACTTCAAAAAATTTCTCACATCACCACCCGTGTTGGCGTCGCCTATGCCCCAAGAGCCATTAATGCTATATCTGGCGGCAACCACTCAGGTAGTCAGCACGGTGTTGGTGGTCGAGTGATCCGAACCGGGCCACATACAGAAGATACAATGGCCAATCTACTTTGTCAGCGAGGTTCTTGCCAACTCCAAAATAAGATATCCGTAGGTCCAAAAGCTGCTCTATGGCCTACTCATCACTATTCGGAAGCTGGTGCACTATTTTCAATTGCATCAAATCACGGTGGTCACATCGTATCCACTCGGGGACGTCCTGCATAATCACGAGGCCACCGGCCGAATCGCTAAATGGGTGCTCGAGTTGATGGCGTTCGACATCACCATTCAGCCATGGACAACAATCAAATCACAAGCTCTAGCCGACTTCATGGCAGAGTGGACAGAAGTTCAGATGCCTACATCAACAGCGAAGCTAGAGTACTAGACAATGTACTTCGACAGTTCTCTAAGAATCAGCGGTGTCGGGGCCGGCGTCGTACTGACATCTCCCACTGGCGAAAAACTCAAGTATGTTCTACAGATCCACTTCCTGGCTTCCCACAATGTCGCCGAGTACGAGGCACTCATCCACGGGCTCCACATTGCTATATCACTCGGCATTCGTCGATTGGTTGTGCGTGGAGATTGCTAACTTGTGGTCAACCAAGTCATGAAAGACTGGACATGTCTCGATGATACCATGGTGGCGTACTGTCAGGAGGTCCGAAAGCTGGAAAATAAGTTCGATGGGCTGGAGATAACACATATCCTACGACAATACAATGATGCTGCAGACAAACTGGCAAACATGGGATCCGGGCGAGAAGCGGTCCCGACAGGGATCTTTGTCGAGCAACTAATGGAGCCGTCAGTCAAGAAGAAACCAGTGCCAGAGCAGTTGGGAGACAAACCTACCTCGGCAACACATGAGGTGCTGCACATATGTCAAGATTGGCAGATTCTTGTTCTCAAATTCCTCCTAGACGATGAACTCCCAAAAGATCGCAGTCAAGCCGAACAAGTCAAACATTGAAGCAAGAGTTTCCTGGTCGTCGGAGAAGACCTGTACCGAAGAAGTGCATCCGGTGTCCTCATGCGATGCGTCACCACCGAGGAGGGCAAGCAGATTTTACAGTCAATCCACTCGGGCATATGTGGCAACCATGCCACATCCAGGACGTTAGTCAGAAAGGCTTACCGGCAGGGATTTTTCTGGCCAACAGCAGTAACAGATGCCAAGGACATTGTTCGCAAATGCGAGGGTTGCTAGTTCTACGCAAGACAAACCAATCTCCCAGCCCAAGAACTCCAAACAATCCCAATCTCTTGGCCCTTTGTAGTATGGGGGCTTGACATAGTCAGGCCCTTCAAGAAAGCGCCAGGAGGGTTCACACACTTGTTCGTCGCAGTGGATAAATTCACCAAGTGGATTGAGGCCAAACCCGTTGCAACCATAACAGCGGCACGAGCAAAGGACTTCATCATGAGTATATTATACCGATTTGGGGTGCCCAACCGCATCATCACTGACAACGTTACTCAGTTCACCGGCGGCGTGTTTCAAGATTTCTGTGATGACTTCGGCATCAATATCTGCTATGCGTCTATGGCACACCCGCGGAGCAATGGGCAGGTCGAATGAGCCAATGGTATGGTCTTACAAGGTATCAAGGCTAGGATATTTGACTGACTACAACCATATGCGGGCCGGTGGGTACAAGAACTCCCATCTATACTCTGGTCCCTAAGAACCACAGTTAGTCGGGCAACATGGCAATCCATTTTCTTTCTGGTCTATGGTGCTAAGGCTGTGCTACCAATCGAGTTAGAGTTCGGATCTCCGTGAGTTCGGGCTTACTCAGAAGACATCTCCAACAATACCCAATTGGTCGAACTAGATCAGTTGGAAGAAGCAAGGGATATCGCAACAATCCAATCGGCAAGGTATCTTCAAGGCCTACATCGTTATCACAATCGCAATGTCTGTGGCCGTGCCTTTTTGGTCGGAGATCTCGTCTTGAGAAAAATACAAACCACCAAAGATAGGCATAAACTATCCCCAATCTGGGAAGGGTTGTTCATTATCGCTGAGGTTACTCGGCCAGGCGCCTACCGACTAAAGACTGAAGACGGTGCCCTTGTCAGCAACTCATGGAATATAGAATAGCTACGTCCTTTCTATACCTGAGTTTTATACTTTCCCATATGTACAGTTTTTCTCTGACTCACTACGCCGCTTGTTTCAACCGAGTAATGAGTCGGGGGCTGCATGTATTATATGTGCTTTGTCAATAATATACGAGCTTGTTTTACTTAAGTTATGAAGTTTTACTACGACTTTATCACGTTTGCTCTAGTATAGCTCTTTGCGGTGAATGATTTTATTAAGTTCCTATAGACTAACTCGGCGTAGACTATATAGTCGGGTAAAGCTAATGGCAACTGAGTAATACCTCAGAGCTTGGCGGCATTGCACATATATTTACACATTTTTTCACAAAAGTTTATATGCACTGACTGCATGACGAACTGTTCTTACATACCCAGGTCCCAGGTGATAACCTCTGCAGTCGGCCTCGCTTCGGCTATTAGCTTCAGCGCCTCCTCGGGTGTCGTCTCCTCGGCAAACCCCTCCCCGATGGCTTCAATATCTGCCCTTGGGTAGATGGATTTGGTCATCGCTAGGGTCTAGGCCACGTCGGCAACAACATGCTCATCCGAGTACCTCTTCAGGGCACTTGGTGCATCCTTAAGGCGTGCCTCCACTTGGAAGATCGTGCCAGAGCTGGTTCCCACATCGCGAGGATCCATGATGTCAAGGAGCCCTTTCATGGACTCGGCAAGGGTTTCCCATGACTCCTTGACAACCCTTATCTCCTCTGCGAAAGCCTGAAATTGGATTTGGGCATTGGCTCTAGCAGCTACCTAGGTTCACCGACAAGCAAACCTGTCAGGCAAAACTGCAGATGGGGTAATTAATGGATTGGTTAAGATCAATGTCAGGGCGGAGACTTACTTTTGTAGTCGGCCTCCCACTTGGCTATGGTCTTCTCCAGTTCAACTTTTTCCTTCTCGAGCTTGGCGTTGGCCTTCTTCAACTCAGCCTTCTCTTGCTCAAGCTCGGCATTGGCCCTTGTTAGGTCGGCTTTGTCTTTTTGAAGCCCGACCCTGGCTCTCTCGGCCTCCTTCAGCTGGATTTTTCCCTCTGTTCGGGTCTTCAGCTCGGTTTCGAGGGCTGCACGATAGATTAGTCAAGAACTCAACGTTGCAGTCAAGACACAACTGGGCAGTCGGGAACAATACAGCTGGAGAAATATACTAAGGATTTGGTCAGGAAGAAATATTCTGGAGGCTTAGCTCTCATCTTCTTGGCTTGGTCCCAATTTTCGTTCCTGAGCTGGGTGACGGCGTCCTTCAGCCAAGTCTCCCTCCCTTGATGGCGCTCTTCCAATACGGTCTTTAGGGACCGGAGCTGGTCCAATTCTTGGAGCTAGGGGGCAACCCAGGTCAGCACCTCGTGCATCTTCTCTGAGCGATCAACAAGCTTCTGCTCGGGGAGAAATAAGTCAAAGCAGAGTCAAACGTCTGAACACTCGTACGAGGAAGACTACCAAGATTCCAATACAACGGAAATCATACCTGAATCCCCTGGGACACGGCGATTGTGGCACAAAGCAAGTCTTCATGCTCCTTTTCCACCGCAACCTCATCATGCTTGTAACTCCTCGCGGTTCTGTCGGGCGCCGTCCAGCGGAATGTCCGTGGGAACTTGCAGGGAGGAGCTTCGAGCCTAGGGAGGTCCGGTCTGTCCGGAGGAGATGACAGTGACGATGACGACGGTGACAAGGATGGCGACGGGGTCCTAGCCCCCAACTCGGCAGCCTCCGGGGCCTCGGGGGCTAGCTCAGGGGCTGGAGCAGCAGCTTCAACGGCCACCCCTTGGTTGGCCGGTGTCAGCGGCCATGTAGTCAGGACCGTCTCAGTTTCTGCAACTGGGTCCATCACTGGCTCAGCAGGTGTGCTTGTTGGCGCTGGCTCGGCTGGGGCTGGCTCTACAACGGGAGTGGCTGGAGTGGTCTCCTTCAGATCAATATCGGCCTGCTTCCTGCGTAACGAGTCAAACATCAAGACACTACCATGACAAACAAGATTTTTAGAAGATCCAGAGCAACTTACCTTTTGGAGAACTTAAGCTTCTGCCCGGGTGATCCAGATCCCGGCGGCGGGTTGCGACCAGCTGTCCGGCCAGTCGGCGTGGTAGTTGGCTGCGGCACTTTTATCCTGGTCGGCCCCACTCCTGGTGCGGCCAGCTAGGGTGCCCGGGTACTTGGCGGCGCCATCCTTGGACTCAATGTTGCTGAGCTTAGCGGAGCCGGAGTTGACCTTGTACTCGGTGGCACTCTGGTTGGGCTCGATGAAGCTGAGCTTGACTGCACGGGTCCTGGTCTGGGACTCAATGGCCTGGGTGCTACACCGGTGGTGTCCTTTATCTTTAGACTCCCGACAGCGGCACTCGGCCTCATAGCCGTCTTCTTGCCCTGATCTACAACAGGTCTCTTCCCCGCTCTCTTGGAGTCAGGCTGGGCAGTAGAAGGACTTCTCGGCCTCTTCTTCGATTTCTAGGCCGACAATTTTCGGGAGTCATCATCGAACTCCTCACATGACTGCAAGCAGTTCAACAATACAAGTTATACACTGTGGAGCCAATCTGGGCACATATCTGCAAGCATTCACCACAGATGAACTACAAGATAACATCAGCAAAGGTTACCTTCGGGCGTGGCCTGTTCTTGCTGTAAGCCACTATGGACCGATCTGTGTCTTCAGTCTCGATCACCCCGCTGGCAAAGAAATCAAATAGGATGTCGGTCACCTTGTGCTTGCCCACCAGGTCAGCATATTCCTGGCTAGGATCGCCTTTGCCCTTGTAGTCCTAGCCAAAGTGGCACCTTAGCTTCAGCGGCCTGATGTACCGAGTCAAGAAGCGCTTGGCCACCTAGGGACCAGACAACCCGGCTTTCTTCGGCTTGCTAATCCGGCCGACTAGAGTGTTAACCTGCCCCATTTCTTCAGAGGTGGGCAGAGATGACCACTTGGTGATAATCACCGGGGGCAAACCCATAAAAGGGGGAAGGCATGACTCTAGATCAGAACAGTAAAACCATTTCTTATGCCAGCCTTTGAGAGAAGATTTCAAAGGAATATCTAAATATATCTTCTTCATCTTGTTCCTAAGTTGGACACCAACCCCCCAATCACTTGGATTTTTTTGGAGGGTTGGGGCTTGATATGGAACAAATACCTGAATAGATTCAGATGGGGTTCCACACCCAAGAAGCATTCACAAAGAGTCACGAAAATGGAGATTTGAAGAATCGAGTTGGGATTCAAATTCACCAACTCGAGCTTGTAAAAAGAAAGGAGCTGGCGGAAGAACTCGGAAGATGGAAGAGAAAGACCTCGGTGGAAGAAAGAGGCGAAAACGACGGTCGCACCCTCTCGAGGCTTCGGAACCGATTCGCCCTCAGCTGGACGCCAGTGGATGATCTCCTGGCTCTACAGCTTCAGCTGTGTTTCTAGAAGCTTCAACTTCACCGACCCGCAATCCAAAATCGGCCAGACATCATCCGACGCATCCACGGAATCCGACGCCCTTGGCACGATTGGGGTTGAGGAGATTTGGGGGAAATGCGGCTGTAGGTTTGGAATGGACAAGGAAGAGTGGAATCGCCCGAGTTCTGGTGGGGAAGAGCGAGCAATAGCGAACCCTAGCGGAGTGGGAGGCGAAATTTCGGCGCGGAAGCGGAAGACGAAATGATTGGTGGATTGGAGAAGATGAAGGAATCTTTTCTCTCTCTCCCCGCCTTTTATAGAGCCGTTTCCGATTCATGGGCTTGGGCTCACAAAGTCGGTATTGGGCCACCAAGATATGAGTTTCTACAGTAGCACGCTCACTATGGGCCGCTTACAGGCTGGGTTAAAATCGCAGTGCTGATGCTACCAACAGGAACCGATGAGGTAAATAGATATGCTTCATGAAGACCTAATTGCTAAACACATGTGTTTAGGTATCTGTCTTATCCACCAGGTATCAAGGATATATCCTTATAAGGATCACAAGCTGGTCTTCATTAAAATTGGGGATGCAGGTATCTTTCTCGAGTACACCTGACCACGCAATGGATTTAATTTCATAAAGTGGTACTTGGCCTACATGCTTGGCTAACAGTTGCCATGAGCAACGTTATTCCAGCCAACATGACGCTGAAGAGTCTAACTTTTGAGTAGTGCACTACTCGGGAGAGACTATAAACCTTCTTTCCAGCTGACATGACGCTGAGGAGTCTAACTTCCGAGTGGGACGCCACTCGGGAAAGACTATAAATCCCCTTTCTAGCTGACATGAAGCTAAAGAGTCCCATATACGAGTGGCATGCTACTTGGCAAGATTATAAATCATATTCCGGTTGACATGATACTGAAGAGTCTCATATACCAGTAGTATACTACTCGGGAAAGACTACAAGATTAAAGATCTTTGACTTTATGTTTAATTGTCTTCACAATTAAGCACAAAGTCGGGGCTACACCTAATAGGTGCGCCTATTCGGCGTACACTATTCATACATCTACATGAAGCCCTACATAGCCTTGCTGCCAGCTGACATGAAGCAAGACTCGAGAAGAAGAA
Source organism: Oryza meyeriana var. granulata (assembly GCA_003991445.1). Classification (NCBI taxonomy): domain Eukaryota; kingdom Viridiplantae; phylum Streptophyta; class Magnoliopsida; order Poales; family Poaceae; genus Oryza; species Oryza meyeriana. The sequence continues at coordinate 90,514 of RYFJ01000696.1, read as the reverse complement.
GTACTCAAACAAAGAGTACTCAGGAGCAATGCACTCGGGCAATCTTCACCGTGGAGGATGAGCACTCGGCGTCAACTGTGACTCAACTATGAAGGTCTCAGGGGCTACTGTGGAGGCCATGGGCCCCGGATACCTCATCACAAGCATATGGGCCACTCGGATAGAGGATGGGCCGAGACTTGTAATTAGAGATATAGTAGCACCCGGCAGACTTTGCCTTGTACAATAAGGAATATAGAGTCCTAGTTAGGTAGATTGTATCTCTAAGAGGAGATCCCTTGGCCGTATTCGGCTGGGACTCCTACCTCGTACCCCTGTCCCCCAGTATATAAGGAGAGGCAGGGCGCCCCCTAAGGGCACGAGCTCATAGAAGCAGACACAAATCCTCAAAGGAATAACACCACAACTAGACATAGGGTATTATCTCACATCGAGGGCCTAAACCAGTATAAACCTCTCCTTGTTCCTTTGCAATCCACCGAGTTTCCCCTTGCCAAGTAGCCCTATAATCATATTGCTGGTGTAAAACATCGACAGATTATGACCAAGGGATCTCATTCTAGGAGTACAACGTGCCCGACTAGGACTGTTTTTCCCTGTCATACAAGGTTAAGTCTGCCAAGTTCTATTGTATCCCTAATTACAAGGCTAGGCCCATCCTCTGTCCGAGTGGCCCAATAGCTTCTCATGAGGTACCCCGGGCCCATGGCATCAACAATTGTTGACTCCGGATTCATGGCAGCCCTAGAGGCCCAGCCCACACTCTTCGATCAAGTTCGTGAGGCTCAAGCGAATGATCCAGAGATTAAAGAACTCAAGAAGAACATGAGAGTTGGAAAAGCCCAAGGATTCACGAAAGATAAAAACGGGACAATTTGGATGGGAGAACGGCTGTGCATCCCAGAAAACAAGGAACTCAAAGACTTAATACTTTGGGAAGCTCATGAAACACAACACTCCATTCATCCTGAAAGCACTAAAATGTACCAAGTTCTCAAAACAAAGTTTTGGTGGGCCAGCATGAGAACAGAAATCATGGAATTTGTGGCACTTTGTGATGTGTGTTAGCGAGTCAAAGCAGAACACCAACGGCCTGTAGGACTTTTACAGCCGCTCAAAGTCCCAGAGTGGAAGTGGGAAGAGACCAGGATGGACTTCATCACCTGCTTGCCCCGCACATCTTCAGGATGCGACTCGATCTGGGTGATCGTGGATCGGCTCACTAAGGTTGCCCATTTCATTCTAGTGCATACAACGTACTCGGGCAAGAGACTGGCAGAACTCTACATGGCCCGCATAATGTGTTTACATGGGGTACTCAAGAGAATCGTATCTGATCGTGGTAGCCAGTTCACTTCCAAGTTCTAGCAGAAGCTGCAAGCAGAACTGGGAACCCGACTGAATTTCAGCACAGCTTACCATCCACAAACAGACGGGCAGACTGAAAGAGTCAATCAGATATTGGAGGATATGCTAAGGGCTTGTGCATTGGACTTCGGTGGGACTTGGGATAAAAGTCTACCCTACACAGAGTTCTCGTACAACAACAGCTACCAAGTCAGTCTACAGATGGCCCCGTTCGAAGCTCTGTATGGTAGGAAGTGCCGTACGCCCCTCTTCTGGGATCAGACAAGAAAATGCCAGGTATTCAGGACCATGCACTCAAAGAGGCGGAAGAGAAAGTGGCCATTATCTAGGAACAATTAAAAACAGCTCAGTCAAGACAGAAGGGTTACGCCGACAACCATCACAGAGACCTGAGCTTTGAGGAAGGAGACTATGTGTATCTTCACGTCACATTACTCCGTGGGGTACACAGGTTCCAAACCAAAGGAAAGTTAGCACCCCGTTTCATGGGACCCTACCAAGTGCTAGCTCGTAAAGGCAAAGTTACATACCAGTTGGACCTTCCAGCTTCAATGGCGAGTATACACGATATCGATGTTTTACACTAGCAATATAATTATAGGGCTACTCGGTGGATTGCAAAGGAACACAGAGAGATTTTATACTGGTTCAGGCCCTCGATGTGAGGTAATACCCTACGTCCAGTTGAGATGTATTCCTTTGAGGATTATGGTGGTGGTTCTGATGAACTCTTCATGATCTGTGGTCTCATGCCCTCAAGGGGCGCCCTGCCTCCCCTTATATACTGGGGGACAGGGGTACAAGGAAGGAATCCTAGTCGGATACGGCCAAGGGATTTCCTTCTTAGAGATACATCTTACCCGACTAAGACTGTATATTCCTTTTTGTACAAGGCAAAGTCTACCGGGTGTTACTATATCTCTAATTACAAGTCTCGGCCCATCCTCTATCCGAGTGGCCCATATGCTTGTGATGAGGTACCCGGAGCCCATGGCCTCCACAGTAGCCCCTGAGACCTTCATAGTTGAGTCACAGCTGATGCCGAGTGCTCATCCTCCACGGCGAAGATTGCCCGAGTGCATTGCTCCCAAGTACTCTTTGTCCGAGTACGTCTTCTTCCCGAGTCCTGCTTCATGTCAGCTGGCAGCGAGGCTATGAAGGGCTTCATATAGACGTATGAATAGTGTGCACCGAATAGGCGCACCTATTTGGTGTAGCCCCCGACTTTGTGCTTAATTGTGAAAACAATTAAACATAAAGTCAAAGATCTTTAACCTAATAGTCTCTCCCGAGTAGTATACTACTGGTATATGAGACTCTTCGGTATCATGTCAACCGGAATATAATTTATAGTCTTGCCGAGTAGCATGCCACTTGTATATGGGACTCTTCAGCTTCATGTCAGCCGAAAAAAGGGGTTTATAGTCTTTCCCGTGTGGCGTCCCACTCGGAAGTTAGACTCCTCAGCATCATGTCAGTTGGAAAGGATATTTATAGTCTCTTTCAAGTAGTGCACTACTCGGAAGTTAGACTCTTCAGCGTCATGTTGGCTGGAATAATGTCGCTCATGGCAACTGTTGGCTAAGCATGTAGGCCGAGTACCACTTTATGAAAATAGATCCATTGCATAGTTAGGTGTACTTGAGAGATACCTGCATCCCCAATGTTGATGAAGACCAGCTTGTGATCCTTATAAGGATATATCCTCAATACCTGGCGGATAAAACAGATACCCAAACACATGTGTTTAGCAATTAGGCCTTCATGAAGCATATCTGTTTACCTCATCGGTTCCTGTTGGTAGCATCTGTACTGCGATTTCAACACAGCCAGCGAACGGCCCATATTGAGCGTGCTACTGTGGAAACTCATATCTTGGTGGCCCCGTACCAACTGTGTAAGCCCAAGCCCATGAGTCGGCACAGGCTCTATAAGGGCTAGGGGAGAGAGAAAAGATTCCTCTATCTTCCCTAAGTGACCAATCATTTCGTCTTCCCAGCTCTGCGCCAAAATTTCGCCTCTCGCTCTGCTAGGGTTCGCCATTGTTTGCTCCTCCCCATCGAAGCTTGAGCGATTCCGCTTTCCTTTGTCCATCCCCCAAATTTCTTGTCCCCCCAGCCATGCCGAAGGTTCCAGATTTTGTTGGTGCGCCGAACGAGGGGTGGCCGACCTCGGATTGCAGCCGGTCGAAGCTGGCAAGGCTGGAGAAGTTGCTGTGGCTGCAAAGCTGTGACATCATCCGCTGGCACCCGGCTGAGGGTGAGTCAGTTCCAAATCCCCAAGCCGGCGAAATTGTTGTTTTTGCCTCTTTCTTTGACCGGGGTTTGTTTCTTCCGTCCTCTGCTGTGGGCACCCCGGAAGTGCATTATGAAGAGTAACTATTACGGCAATGCGAACTATCTAGATGGATGGGGTCTCGAATAAAACCCGAATAAATGCAGTAACCATCCATCCTCATCGCAGACTTGCCATAACCTTTACCCACTCACAATACAAATCCAAAATGCCGAGAAGTGTACAAAAGAGATAATCATAAGGATAGCTTGCCAGTCCTCCCCGTCATACGCCCGTCAAACCACTCGATGGTGGCGACCAAACACGATACGTACCCTAGATGACTCGAACCATAATAGCTATCCCCCAACCATCTCAATTATACACAACTCATACTCATGTTTAGCTAGTCCCCAGGAAAGCGACTAGCCTCACACTTTCATCGCAAGCAATTGATAAACATCACAAGTACTCTAAAAATGGATAGACGAGCAGCAGAGTTACAACTATTACATAGAGGGTTCACACCCTAATTCATCACAAAGTGACACAAAAGATTTGCAGCGGAATATAAACACAAAAGACAAGAACCAGTGGTGCCAAACCCATGCACAGGGCAACCGACTTGGGATAGAGCTCAACTTCAACTACACAATATCCTCGCCACCCTCGGCGGGATAATAGTAGATCACACCATCATCGTCGTTATCCTCACCTGAAAAGATGCAACGTGAGTATGAATGGTACTCCGCAAGACTTACACAGTATTACTAGTACAAAGGAGTAATGCTAGTCTCTACATCAAGGAATATGGCTATGTGACTCTGATTTTGCATAAAACTGATTTTATTGAGCAAGTAATACTTGAAACTATAAGCATTTTGAGAAATAACACAATCTGAATTTTTAAGACAGCAAGCTTATAGTTCTGAAAATGAAATATAAATGAGCATCAGCCGTGCTCTAAACATTACCCACGGGTCACCATTGCCCAAACAATTATGCTACACAAGCATATCCTTTCTCATGACTAAACCAAGTCATAATCATCATCCATGGGCTACCATTGCCCAAACAATTATGCTACACAAGCATATTCTTTCTCATGACTAAATCAAGTCATATTTAATATCCAAAAATCCCTTATATAAACCCATCCATCCATGACTATCCTAAGTCATGGTAACCACATAACCCAAGTTGGATGCTAACATGAGTGAGGAACACATCAAGCGTCGTCCGTAACCGTGGACATGGCTATTCGAATAGTTCTTACTCTGATCAGAGGTGTACATCTTTACCCACACGATGTGATAGAAGCCAAATGGCTACACTCTAGTTTGGTTCGTACCTGCCGGTACCCACACTCTACACATTGAGTGCGGACTAGAGGTCACAACAGAACCTTTTGCACGCTTAGCCCCAACCACCGAAACCACGTCTGGGCCCCCGACGACTTAGTCGTGCGTGTGTGATGACTAAGGTGGGCTCACCGTCGTGGGAGGCACCTCCGGCCACAGCCAGGCGCGCTCGAGGTCCTCCAACGGAAATCCCTCCTCACAACTGACGGACGGGCGTAGATGGCCACGGCCTCCCGTGCTACTGAGTTCAGCCGTCCCATTCCCGGCGTGTAGAAGTACGTAAGGTGCTTGAATAGACGTCAACATGTTCGGTCCTTCACGACCCAGACGGAGCTACGTGCATCGGGGAAACACCATCCCTTCATCGCCCTATCATCCGTCCAAGTCAAACATATTCTCAATTATACATTAGAAGTGATTCTTTTCAGATTTTAACCCATCCATTCGCTTTAAACTAGTTTTGAACCGATAGCTCCATCTATCGGACTTTTCTAAGTCTAGAAATATGCATGGCTAAGCATTCGGTAAAATAAAAGTATCCCAAAGTCCTTAACCAGTGGTGACAAGGTATAAACATGAGATCAATAACCAAGGAATGGAAATACATACAATTGGGTAATATTAACTCTACCCATTTTCCCCATTTTAAACAGACTAAAGCATGCATATAGATATTGTTTTTACAAACAAATCAATTTATTGAAAACATAGGTTCAATATGCTTAGACGCTTGCCTTGCTGCAGCGAGGGGTCACACTCAGGCTCTAGATGAACTTCCACGTACTTCGGATCCTCAGAATCTATCGATAAGAAGCATTATGCAATTAAGAAGCATTATGCAATTAAGAGATCGAAATAAACATGCATATGCATCATGCTCTAAAAATTATGAGATAAATATAGTAGGTAGGGCATCTCCTAACACGATTTTAGGAGAAAGAACCAAGTCATTTGCATCTCTAGATTGGGAGATACAAAAATAACAAAGTAGAAGGGCTGAAAATGGCAGTTTCGTAATTATTTATTTTTGAACCTTTAAGTTATTATATTTAACTGACATTTTCTATGAAGATTTTAAGGAAGCAAGTATTTTTATATAAAAGAGCATAACCTACTGGTTCTAACAAAATTTGGTTCACTGAAATTGGATTTAAAATGATTTAGTTGTGAATTTTATCAATTTATCAAAAGGAAAGGTTAGAAAAATACTTAGGCCTATTTTAGGAGGTAGTTTTGTCAAATACAAATTATCCACAGTAAGTTTACAATTTTCTGGGTTTAATAGAAGTGGTTTCACATTTTAAGCAAATAGGATGAATTTTCTAGAAATTTATAAACTTATAGGTTACAAAGAGGTATATAAAAGATATTTCCATTTTTAGAGAAAAACCTTACACATAAGGTCTCACTTTTTATTTTACCAAATTAAAGAGCACAATTTTATGAATCCACAGAAATTTGGTTTACCTCAAAAGGAGTTAAAATGAATTTTATGGGAATATTTCAAGTTATTAAGCCCAAAATAAGTCAATTTTTCTTCATATTATTTTATGGATATTTTCTGTACAGAAGTTGCCATATTTTATTTTACAGTAATGATGTTCACAAATTTACAGAGCTAACAAAATTGGTTTCACTCAATTTGGAGTCAAAATGGAGAAGTTATGGATTTGCAAAGTTTAGCCATTTTTCTGTTGTAAGATAAATCTTTTAATTACTTTTCCTATTTCTTTCTTCTTTTCTTCTTTCCCTTGCAGCCCGGGCCTGCAGGCCAGTGAGGCAAAGCAGAGCAGGGTGCGGGAGGCGAGACAAAGGAAGCGGAGCGTCCGGACACGGAGAGGATGGTCCGGCGGGGTGAAACAGAGGAGGTTTAGTCGGCAAGCTTCTCGGTGGCGGCGACGGCGATGGCGGCGTCGGTTGTAGTCGGGCTCCAAAGAGAAAAGATAGAGGAGTTCATGGCGGAGCTAAGGGTGGTCTTCTTGACACCTCGGGTAACCGGAATCTCGCCGGCGATGAGCTCAAGTGGCGGCTATGTTCAGGTCGCACGTGGATGTGCCAAAGAGACCACAAGCCGAGCCAAGTGATGCATGGAACGGGTGTTAGGGATTCTCAGGAGGCTCACCGTGCTCCGGAAAAAGGTTGGACGAGCTCGCGTGTGGCCCGGCGATGGCGGAGAATTCCCGGCGGCGGCAAAACCTTCGGGTTCACCGTGGCTGACTCGATCTGTGGCGTGCGCGGAGGAAACAAAACATCCAGGAGGTTAAGCAGGTCACGAGGATACTACCAGTGCAAAGAATCGACGAACGGCTCACCGGTTGAGTCGAAACCCCGTGCGGTGGAGCTCGGCCGGAGACAGAGAAGACGACGGCTGATCTCTGCGCTCGGATGGCGAAGCTCGCGTTCCCGGGGATCGGCTACGAGATAGGGGACAAAACCAGGTCAGGAGCTATGGCATGCTGAGGGGAGCTTGGAACGTGGATAAGAGGAAGACTTCACCGGAGGAAAGTTCGACAGCGGCGACTGTTTTGCTTCTTTCGGCGACGGGATCGATGACGAGCTGGCCGAGGTAGGCTCTCCCTCTCGGTGTTCTGCACTCTAGGGTGTCAATGGTGATCGGTCGATGCAGCTGAGGGAGGTATAGGGCGACAGGAGCGGCTAGACACGTCGGCATGCATGGCACACGTGTCAGCCGATCGGCAATCCAGGTTGACGAGCTCTCTGCTTCGTGGGATAGCTGGACAGAGGGCTGGGCGAGCTAGGGACGCTGCCAGGTGGGTCCAGGGCGTGGAGCTTTAGGAACATCAGAGAGGTTTGGGTAGAAAACTGGTGAACACTATTTTTGGGAGATTTTCTGGATTTTTTCCCTTTCTCTCTCTTTACAAATCAAATTGAGCAAGTAAAACTGGTGTCAAGAAATATGGGGATTTTTGTTTAGCTAGCCCAGACTACCTATGTTCCATTTTCGAAAGTTTCACACAAAAATTCAAAATGGTTTGCTCACAGAAATTCAACAAAGAAGACCCAGGCTGAAACTTGTTTGAATTTTTAAGGGGTTTAAACTAATGAAATAAATTCTGGAAAATTATATTAATTCATGACAAGTAAGCTAGTATTTGAATAAATTATTTCTCACATATGTTTTGGTTCAATTTGATGCACTTTTTGGAGTTGGTCTAATTTTGTTGATTAGGGTTTCATTGTATTGATGGTTTTCAAATATTGCAAACTTTATTTTGCGAGAAGTGATAATGCAAGAATCCATTTTGTGCACTCTAATGACAGTGGGTCATGGCACTAGTTACCTGGGATTTGATTTGGGGCTGTGACATCTGCGTTCCTCCGCCGTCTTCTTAGCTTTTATAGATTGGAGTTGGTGAATCTGAATCCCAACTCGATTTTGCAAATCTCTATCTTCATGACTCTTTGTGAGTGCTACTTGGGTGTAGAACCCCATTTCAATTTCTTTAGGCACTTATTCCACATCAAGCCCCAGCCCTCCAAAAATAGAGTTCAGGTGATTGGGGGGGCTAGCCTTCAGTTGAGGAGTGAGATGAAGAAAATATATATCAATCTTCCTTTGAAATCCTCCTTGAAAGGTTGGCATAAGGAGTGTTTCTACTGTTCTGATATGGAACCCTCCCTACCTCCATTCACCGGCTCACCACCGGCGATCTCACCCAATTGGTTATCGGAGACAACCTTCGAAGAGATGGGCCAAGTGCATCAGTTGCTGGCAAGGTTGGAGAAATTCAAGAAAGCTGGCCTGACCGGTCCCTAGGTCACCAAGCGTTTCCTGACCCAGCGCGTCCAGCCACTGAAGTTGAGGAGCAAATTCTGCTGGGATTACCAAGGGAAGAATGACCCTGATCGAGAAAGCCGAGAGGTGATTGACCAGCAAAAAGTGACCGAAACATTGTTCACTTATTTCTCCAATGGGGTGATCAAAACTGAGGATGCAGAGTGCTCCATCGCGGATGCCGCCATCCGGATCTCCCAGAAAAAAGCTCAAGTTCTCCAAGAGGTAGGCCATTCTGGGTCTTCTGAAAATCATGTTCAGCATTGTAGCGTCTTGATATCCGACTTATTACGCAGGAAGCGAGTCGACATTAATCTTAAGGAAGTCACTCCGACTGCCCCTGCTGTCGAGCTTGCTCCAGCTGATCCAGCGCCAGCGAGCACGCCTGCTGAGCCGGCAGCGGCCCTAGTTGCGGAAACTGAGACCGCCCTGACTGCAGGGCCGCCAACCCTGGCCAACCAAGGAGTCGTCGCTGCAGCTCCTGAACCAGCCCCTAAGCCAGTGCCCGTTGTCGAAGCCATTGCTGCAGCTCCTGAACCAGGCCCCAACGCCCCGGAGGCCGCCGAGTTGGGGGCCAGGACCCCGTCGCCATCCTGGTCACCGTCGTCATCATCGTCGTCGGCGCTGTCCCTTCCTTCAAACAGACCTGACCTCCCCAGGATCGAGGCCCCTCCGCGCAAGTTCCCGAGGATGTTCCGCTGGACGGTGCCTGATGGAACTGCGCGGAGCTACAACCAAGATGAGGCGACGGCGGAAAAGGAGCGAGAAGACTTGCTTTGTGCTACACTCGCCGCGTCCCAAGGGATTCAGGTATGATTTTCGTTGTATTGGGATCTTGGTAGTATTTCTTGACGCTTGACTCTGCTTTGTCTTGTTACTCCTCGAGCAGAAGCTTGTCGATCGCTCGGAGAAGATGCATGAGGTGCTTACCCGTGTTGCCCCCGAACTCCAAGAGTTGGAACAGCTCCGGGCCTTGAAAGCCGAAATAGAAGGGCGCAGCTAGGAGAGGGAATCTTGGTTGAGGGAGGCTGTTACCCAGCTCAGGAGTGAGAATTGGGACCAAGCCAAGAAGATAAGAGGTGAGCCTCCACACTACTTCTTCCTGACCAAATCCTTGATATATTTCTCCGGCTGTGTTATTTCCCGACTGCCCAGTTGTGTCTTGACTGCAATGTTGAGTTCTTGACTAATCTGTTGTGTAGCCCTCGAAGTTGAGTTGAAGACCCGAACAGAGGGGGAAGAACAGCTAAAGGAGGCCGAGAGTGCCAGGGCCGAACTTGAAAAGGACAAGGCCAACCTGACAAAGGCCAAAGCCAAGCTTGAGCTAGAGAAGGCCGAGTTGAAAAAGGCCAATACCAAGCTCGAGAAAGAAAAAGTTGAGCTGGAGAAGGCCATAGCCAAGTGGGAGGCCGACTACAAAAGTAAGTCTCCGCTCTGACCAAAACCTTAGCTAATCCATTAATTACTCCACCTACGGCTTTGCCTAACAAGTTTACTTGTCGGTGAACCCGGATAGCTGCGAGAGCCAATTCCCAGATCCAATTTCAAGCTTTCACAAAGGAGGTTAGGGTAGTCAAGGAGTCACGGGAAACCCTCGGTGAGGCTGTGAAAGGGCTCCTTGATCTGATAGATCCTCGTCCTGTGGGAACCAGCTCCAGCACAATCTTCCAACTGGAGGAGCGCCTTAAAGATGCACTGAGTGCCCTGAAGAGGTACTCGGATGAGCATGTTATTGCCGGCGTGGCCCAGACCCTAGCAATGACCAAGTCCATCTACCCAAGGGCAGATGTTGAAGCCAACGGGGAGGGGTTTGCCGAGGAGACGACTCCTGAGGAAGCGCTGGAGCTGATAGCCAAGGCGAGGCCGACTGCAGAGATTATCACTCGGGACCTGGGTATGTAAAAACAGTATATCAGGAAGTCGATGTGTATATAAGTTTTTGTAAAGACATTTGTAAATATATGTGCAATGTCGCCAAGCTTTAGACTATTACTCAGTTGTCATTAGCTTTACTCGACCGTATAGCCTACACCGAGTTAATCTATAAGAACTTAATAAAAACGTTCACCGCAGAAAGCTGTACTCGGGCAGACATGGGAAAGTCGTAGTAAAACTTCATAACTTAAGTAAAATAGGCTCGTATATTATTTACAAGGCACATATAATACATGCAGCCCCCGACTCACTACTCGGTTAAAACGAGCGGCGTGGTGAGTCAGAGAGGAACTGCACACATGGGAAAGTATAAAACTTAGGTATAGAAAGGACGTAGCTGTTCTATATTCCATGAGTTGCTGATGAGGGCACCGTCTTCGGTCTTCAGTCGGTAGGTGCCTGGCCGAGTAACCTTTGCTATAATGAACAGCCCTTCCCAGATTGGGGATAGTTTATGCCTGTCTTTGGTGGTTTGTATTTTTCTCAAGACAAGATCTCCAACCAAAAAGGCACGACCACGGACATTGCAATTGTGATAGCGACGCAGGCCTTGAAGATACCTTACCGACTGGATTGTTGCGATATCCCTCGCTTCTTCCAACTGATCTAGTTCGACCAATCGGGTATTGTTTGAGATGTCTTCTGAGTAAGCCCGAACTCGCGGAGAGCCGAACTCTAACTCGGTTGGTAGCACAGCCTCAGCACCATAGACTAGAAAGAAAGGCGATTGCCCTGTAGCCTGACTAACTGTGGTTCTGAGAGACCAGAGGACAGATGGGAGTTCTTGTACCCACCGGCCCACGTATGGTTGTAGTCGGTTGAATATCCTGGGCTTGATTCCTTGTAAGGCCATACCATTGGCTCGTTCAACCTGCCCGTTGCTCCACGGGTGGGCCACAGACGCATAGCAGATATTGATGCCGAAGTCGTCATAGAAATCTTGAAACACGCTGCCTGTGAACTGAGTACCGTTGACGGTTATGATGCGGTTAGGGACCCCGAATCGGTATAAAATACTCGTGATGAAGTCCTTTGCTCGTGCCGCTGTTATGGTTGCAACAGGTTTGTCCTCAATCCACTTGGTGAATTTATCCACTGCGATGAACAAGTGTGTGAACCCTCCTGGCGCTTTCTTGAACGGTCCGACCATGTCAAGCCCCATATTGCAAAGGGCCAAGAGATCGGGATTGTTTGGAGTTCTTGGGCTGGGAGATTGGTTTGTCTTGCATAGAACTGGCAACCCTCGCATGTGCGAACAATGTCTTTGGCGTTTGTTACTGCTGTTGGCCAGAAAAATCCCTCCCGGTAAGCCTTTCCGACTAACGTTCTGGATGCGGCATGGTTGCCACATATGCCCGAGTGGATCGAGTGCAGGATCTGCTTGCCCTCCTCGGTAGTGACGCAACGCATGAGGACCCTGGATGTACTTCTTCGGTACAGGTCTTCTCCGACGACTAGGAAACTCTTGCTTCGACGTTTGATTCGTTCAGCTTCACTGCGATTTTCTGGGAGTTCATCGTCCAGGAGGAATTTGAGAACAGGAGTTCGCCAATCTTGACATATGTGCAGCACCTCGTTTGTAGCCAGGGTAGGTTTGCCTCCCGACTGCTCTGGCACTGGTTTCTTCTTGACTGATGGCTCCATAAGTTGCTCGACAAAGATCCCTGTTGGGACTGCTTCTCGCTTGGATCCCATATTTGCCAATAGGTCTGCAGCATCATTGTACTGTCGTAGGACGTGTGTTATCTCCAGCCCATCGAACTTGTTTTCTAGCTTTCGGACCTCCTGACAGTATGCCGCCATGGTATCGTCGAGACATGTCCAGTCTTTCATGACTTGGTTCACCACGAGTTGAGAATCCCCGCGCACAACCAGTCGATGTATGCCGAGTGATATAGCAATGCGGAGCCCGTGGATAAGTGCCTCGTACTCGGCGACGTTGTAGGAAGCTGGGAAGTGGATTTGTAGAACGTACTTGAGTTTTTCACCGGTGGGCGACGTCAGTACGACGCTAGCTCCGGCACCACCGATCCGTAGAGAACCATCGAAGTACATTGTCCAGTACTCTAGCTTCGCTATTGATGTAGGGATTTGAACTTCTGTCCACTCGGCCACGAAGTCTGCTAGAGCTTGTGATTTGATTGCTATCTGTGGCTGAAAGGTGATGTCGAACGCCATCAACTCGAGCGCCCATTTAGCAATTCGGCCGGTGGCCTCGTGGTTATGCAAGACATCCCCGAGTGGAAATGATGTGACCACCGTGACTTGATGTGCTTGGAAATAGTGCACCAGTTTTCGGACAGTGATGAGTAGGCCATAGAGCAGCTTCTGGACTTGCGGATATCTCGTCTTTGAGTCGGCAAGGACTTCGCTGACAAAGTATACTGGCCTTTGAACTTTTTGGATGTGACCCTATTCGGATCGCTCAACCACCAACACCGTGTTGACTACCTGAGTAGTTGCTGCCAGGTATAGCATTAGCGGTTCTTGGGGCATAGGTGATGCCAACACGAGAGTTGAAGTGAGAAATTGCTTGAAGTCTTCGAAGGCTTGCTGGGCTTGAGGAGTCCATTGGAAATTATCCGCTTTCTTTAATAGCTTAAAAAAGGGCATGCCCCGTTCGCCCAGTCGGGAAATAAACCGGCTGAGTGCCGCCATGCAGCCTGTCAGCTTCTGGACGTCTTTCTGGTTAGTCGGGGGAGCCGTGTTCATAATTGCGTTGACTTTCTCCGGGTTGGCCTCGATGCCGCGATGCGAGACGATGAAGCCGAGTAGCTTGCCGGATGGCACACCAAAGGAGCACTTTTCTGGGTTCAACTTCATCTTGAATCTTCGAAGGTTCTGGAAGGTTTCTTCCAAGTCAGTGATGAGGTCTTCTTTGGACTTAGTCTTGATCACCACGTCGTCGACGTAGGCCTCCACGTTGCGCCCGATCTGCGTGGGTAGATATCGCTGAATTTCCCGTTGATACGTTGCTCCAGCGTTTTTCAAATAGAACGGCATAGTGATGTAGCGATACGCTCCAAACGGCATGATAAAAGACGTCTTTAGGCAGTCTTCCTCCTTCAGGCTGATTTGGTGGTATCCCGAATAGCAGTCGAGAAAACTAGGAAGGTCGCACCTTGCAGTTGAATCTACCACCTGGTCTATTCTTGGTAAACCAAATGGGTCCTTGGGGCACGCCTTGTTGAGATCGGTGTAGTCGACGCACATGCGCCATTTACTGTTTTTCTTCCGGACCAGAACTGGGTTTGCCAGCCAATCCGGGTGATAGACCTCTTTGATGAACCTGGTTGCGAGAAGCTTGGCTATCTCCTCCCAAATAGCATCTTTACGGTCTTGAGCGAAGCGCCGCAGCCGTTGCTTGACTGGCTTGGCGTCTGTCTTGACGTTGAGGGCGTGCTCGATCACCTCCCTTGGTACGCCCGGCATGTCGGACGGTTTCCATGTGAAGATATCCTTGTTGGCTTGGACGAAGGTGACGAGTGCGTCTTCCTATTTGGGGTCGAGTCCGGTCCCGACTAGAGCAGTCTTGGAGGGGTCGGAAGGGTCTAGGGGGATCTTCTTCATGTCCGAGTCCACTGAAATTCCCGACTTCGCTGCTTTTTTGGCCGGAACTAGGTCTTCCTTGACTTCGGTTGTGACGGCTTGCCGAATGCTGTTGCACCCGACTGCCACCTCCTATGATTGAGCTAATTCGCAACTCTCCTTGTCGCAGGTGAAGGCTTGCTTGACATCGCTGCGAAGGGAGAGGACTCCTGCTGGCCCTGGCATCTTGAGCAGCATGTATGTATAGTGCGGTATCGCCATGAACTTGGCGAGCGCCGGTCGTCCAAGTATCGCGTGGTACGCAGTCTCAAAGTCAGCGACCTCGAAGCAGATGTTTTCCGTGCGGAAGTTATCCCGCGTGCCGAAGGTGGCTGGAAAGGTGATCTACCCGAGTGGTGTTGAAGAGAGGCCGAGAATTATCCCATGGAAGGGCGCCGTACTTGGCCCCAGGTTTGAACGAGGAATCTTCATCTCATCCAGGGTCTTGGTGAAGAGGATGTTGTCGGAGGATGAAACCTCGACGGCGGGAGGTCTGGAGACCCCCCTTTGAGATTCGGCCAGGGGAGTAGTTCTTAGGCGAAGCCGGCGTCAGGGTGTAGAAGAAAGTTACGCAAGAAGACGTAGAAGAAGCTGCGGGGTTCGGACCGTCCGAAGCGGGTCCGGACCGTCCGAACCGTGGTGAAGCAGAGAACGAAGGCAGAAGGGTCTGGACCATCTGAACCGGGTCCGGACCGTCCGAATCGAGGAGATCGCGCGGGGAAGACGATGAACCGCACGCACAAGGGAGCCACGAGGATTTATACAGGTTCGGGCCGCCGGAGCGTAACACCCTACTCCTGTGTGTGTTTGGCTATGAGGTGGATGAATGCGGGTCGGAGTTTACAAGGAGGACCCTCGGGAGCTCGGAAGCTCACCGGGGACTTGAGGCTGAGAGAGAGCTTTGTTGTCTATTGCTAGAGCTTGAGCTGCTTGCTTTCGTCTACGGCATGGATCCTCCTTTATAGGCGAGGGGAGTCCACAGTGCCGGTACGCGGAGGGAGATATTTTCCGGTGAGCTCTCCTGTGCGCCCCTCCGCCTGCGACGCCCACGCTGGAGTTGGAGGAGCGTCCCGTCGCCCCTGTCTGCCTGCAACGCCCATGCCGGAGTTGGTACGCAGCGGCGGTGGAGTCGTGAGGACGCGACGCGATGTGATGGATCACACCGCCGAAGTCAAGAACCTCTGACTGCTTTGACTTCGGCGCATGGCTTCGCCACCGAAGTCAAAAAGGCTTCTGACGGTGCAGTCGGGTGTCCACGGGGGGCCGTCCTGGGATGTCCACGCGTGGCAAGCAGTCGACAAGGGCGACAGCCTCGCTTCGTCATTAATGTAGGTAGTTGGGGACTGGTCCAGCGAGCCTGCCGGGGACCGACAGGTGGACCCCAGGCAGTGAGTGAGACGATGACGCCCGGAGGCGAGGCACGGGCCCGAGGCCATCGGCACCCCGGGGACGAGCCCGGGGCCGATGGGGCCCGGGGACGAGCCCCGGACCGCTGGATAGAGTGCCCCGGGGACGAGCTCGGGGCCGATGGAGCCCGGGGACGAGCCCCGGACCGCTGGAGTGAGTGCTCCGGGGACGAGCCCGGGGCCGATGGAGCCCGGGGACGAGCCCCGGACCGCTGGAGAGAGTGCCCCGGGGACGAGCCCGGGGCCGAGCCCACACCGATGGCGTGTCGTCCCTAGGGACGAGCCCGGGGACGATGGAGGGATGGCCCCGCGGGGAGCTGACGTGGTCGATGACCCACGCGTCCCCGCAGACCGTGGGACCCCCGGTCCCATTTCGCCGACAGATGTTGAGCGCGTTGCCTCCGTCTATGAGAACCTTCTTCAACTTGATGTTCTTGACGACCCGGTTCAGGACGAGTGGATAGCGTCCTGGGTGTGAAACCCGATCTGGATGATCAGCGCGGGTGAACATGATGGACGTCTCTGACCAGCGCAAATATTGGGGGGCGTCTGTTGTAGAGATTGTGTTGACGTCATGTGCTGTTAGCTTCTGCTTGCGCTTAGACTTATACGCAGACGGCCCTCCGAAGATGTGGTTGAGCTCGGCCTAGGGATCTTAAAAATCATTGGCCAGGTCCTGATCTGGCTTGTCTTTGCTCTTGTCGGCGCCAGATAATGAAGCCTGCTCGGAAGCAAACTTCTTGAGCATGAAGAAGTCTTTGGCCGTGTGCTTGCCTTTGGGGTGGAAGGGGCATGGCCCGTTCATGACCTTCTGGTAGTCGTTGTTCCATTGGGGCTGTGACCGAGTTCGCTCCATGTTGGCCACCTCGTTGTCCGACTTCCGCTTGTGGTTGCTGGACTTGTTTTGTGATGGCTCGTTGTCGACTTTCGCCTTCTGGTCCTTTTGTCGGGACTCCTTCTTCTCGTCGAGGGCCTCGGTGACCACTTCAGCCGAGTCGGCGTATTTGTTCGCCATGTCAAAGAGAGCCCAGACGGTGGCTAGAGGCTTTCGAGTGAACTTCACGATGAACGGGGCGTCCTTTACTCCCTTGCGGAAGGCGGCGATGATGGCCTCGTCCTTGATCATTGGGATTTTGTTGCGCTTCTCGGAGAACCTCTTGATGAAGTCTCGTAGAGACTCGTTCTTCTTCTGGTGCAGTTGATATAGATCGTGCTTGGAAGACGGCATCTCGTAGCCCTTGAAAGTTAGCAATGAACCGCTCCCTGAGTTCTCCCCAGGAACCGATCGACCGCCTTGGGAGCCCTGTTAGCCCTGTCCTCGCCGAGTTGGCTAGTGCGACTGGGAGGTAGTTAGCCATGGCTTTGTGGTCACCATCGGCAGCTCGTATTGCCAGGGTGTGTACAGTGAGCCAGGACTCAGGGTTGGTTTTGCCGTCATATTTCTCGATCTCCGTAGGCTTGAAGCCCGATGGCCAGTCGATGTCTTGGAGCTCGTGGGTGAAAGCTAGAACGCCTTTGTCTTCGTGAGGGCTCCGGCTCTGATCACGGCAGTTAAACCACTCAGGGTGAAGACCGAAACGCTCGTTCTCGTCTTCCAGTCAGCAACGCTCTTCTTCTTCGCGTTGGCGGCGCCGGGCGTTAATGTCGTGTCGGAGGTCACGTTGTAGACGAACTCGGAGATCTTGGTTGGGCCGGTGATTGTACTGGTGACACCACCGATTATTGTTATTGGTATCGCCAAGTGACATTTGGCGTGACTCTTCGTGTGGCCGATTTGAGCCAACCGCCCGGCATCGAGCTGATGTAGATGAGCCTGTCGCCAAAGAACCCAACCGATTGGTCGGTAGAAGTGTGTCGCCCGACTGCTGTTGCTGCTGACAGGTAGCAGCTATAATCATCACTTTGATCTTGGCGATAGTTGGGGTGGCCTGGTGATCAGGCCCGAGCTAGAGCGTGTCCAGCAGAGTTGCGGTGACCACGACGTTCTATTGTGGCGTGACGAAGACGTCATGGTCACCAACTTTTGTCTGGAGGATCTGTTGCTGAGCGGTTCGCCCAACCTTGCGTAGCCCGTCGTTGCGAGCCTCACGGTCAGCTTCCTCCTGTTGTCGTAGTCGGCGCGCCTCCTCCTGCTGCTCCTCTTGTAGTCGGCGCACCTCCGGTGGTGGTGTTGAAGCCATGAAGATCTCGCGGGGCAGGAGAAAACTCACCAGACTGGAGTCCAAACTAGTGTTCGAACCGTTGTCTGACTTGGTGTCAGAATCCGAGTAGTTCATCAGAGTAAGAACGACTTCGACCTCCCTAGATCCAATCTGAAACGGTGCTTGGCCATGTCCAAACTGAATCGCAGGAGATCGGGTCTGCCGCGTAAGATGTTGGTCAGCGGTATTGCCGAATCTGTGTGGGAGATTGACGATCTCTCCCCTTCCAAGCCCAACCCGGGCTGGCTCAAGGCCTAGCGCGAGTCGGACGCCGAAGGAGAGAGTTATCCCAAAGTTCAGCGAAGTTAAAGATTGCTGCATTGGATTGATGATAGCTGGCACAGCATCTTGTGAGCCGACTGGCTCGAAGTCGGCTGGTTCCTCGGCCGGTTGGATTGGATCTGCATCGGCCAAGGTGAGATTGCCGATCTGGTCGGCAATGAAGTCGAGGCTTCCGAAGGTTATTGTGTCTCTAGGGGAGAATTTGTCGCCGTCGACTCTTGATGTAGGATCCATCGAGATTTTTGGTGTAGATCTCGCCGAAGTCCCCTACCTGGCGTGCCAACTGTCGATGTTTTACACCGGCAATATAATTATAGGGCTACTCGGCAGATGGAAACTCAGTGGATTACAGAGGAACATGGAGAGATTTTATACTGGTTCAGGCTCTCGATGTAAGGTAATACCCTACGTCCAGTTGAGATGTATTTCTTTGAGGATTATGGTGGTGGTTCTGATGAACTCTTGATGATCTGTGATCTCGTGCCCTCAGGGAGCGCCCTGCCTCCCCTTATATACTAGGGGACAAGGGTACAAGGTAGGAATCCCAACCGGATACGGCCAAGGGATTTCCTTCTTAGAGATACATCTTACCCGACTAGGACTGTATATTCCTTTTTACAGGGCAAAGTCTGCCGGGTGTTACTATATCTCTAATTACAAGTCTCGGCCCATCCTCTATCCGAGTGGCCCATATGCTTGTGATGAGGTACCCGGGGCCCATGGCCTCTACACACGACGTGTTCCACGTGTCACAACTAAAGAAATGTCTGAGGGTACCAGCAGAACAGGCCGATCCGGAACAGATCGCGATCCAAGAAGACCTTACATACATGGAGAGACTGATTCGGATCTTGGAGATTAGTGAAAGGAACACCAGAAGCCGAGTTATTAGGTTCTGCAAGGTACAATGGAGCCACCATTCAGAACAAGAAGCTACCTGGGAACGAGAGGATGAATTTAAGTCCACCCATTCACACCTCTTCGCCAGCACGCCCGAATCTCGAGGATGAGATTCTGTTTAAGGGGGGTAGGTTTGTCACACCCTAGTTTTCCCCTTAAATAGAGCCACACAAAATATTTTAAAGCAAAAGCCTCAAAGAAATTATTTATAAAGGCCAAGTGAATTAATTAAATTAGAGAATACAAAATATTAAATTATTATGGCTGTGAATATTTTTCCTATATTCCTCTTGCCAAAATACACTAACAGGATTTTTATAGGAATTTTTAGAGCACTGGAAGCAATTTTAATAAATCAAAAAAATTATCGGAATTAAATCCCCTCTGGAAAATCCTTTTTCTTTTTCTTTTTCTTTTTCTCCTTTTTCTTCTATTTTCTCTTTTTCCTCCCGCTGGGCCGCAGCCCATCCCTGTTCCTCTGCCTGCCGCGGCCCGCGCGCACGCCCTCCCCGTTCTCTCTCTGCTGCCGGGCCCCACCTGCCAGCCCGCGTGTCCCCACTCTCTCTCACTGCCCCAGGGCCCCACCCGTCAGACCTCAGGCCGCCGCGCCCGTTCGCCCTCCCGCTGACAGGCTAGGCCATCCTATCAGCTTTGTCTTCCTCCCGTCGATCTCGGCCTTGGCCTCGCCCAACCGCACAGCACCGTCGATCTCCTCGCCCCATCGGCCTCCCCTTCCATCCGCCCTCGGTTCAAATACCGCGGACCCAATCTCCCCACCTCCCCGCGCATTTCCCCCACGTTATCCACCCCTCTCGCGCACGATCCCGTGCAAATTTCGCATCTCCCTCTCTCGCCGCTGTTTCCCTCTTTCCAAAAAATCCGGCTGCCTAGGCTACGATCTCGCTCTCCTCGCGCCTACTTAAACCACCACCGTGCCCCTCCGCTCAGTTTCCCTCAAACGCCCAAGCTTTCCGCGCCCCCTAGCCCCTCGCGCGACGTGAACCCGAGCCGCCGCCACGCTGCGCCGCCTCTAGCTGCTTGATGCCGCCACCGTAGCCACCGCCAGGCCACGCGTCCGCCGCTGCCATAGCCACCAGCTTCGCCGCACGCCAGAGAATCCCGGCCGCCGCTCCCACGAGCCCCTACACCATCAGAGTCCCTTCCCCACTGCCAATCCCCTTCGGTAAGCCCTCCGCCAGGCTTCGGCCGTGTAATCTCGTCGATTCATTTGGCCATCTCGGCCCTAACTTCTTCCTACACCATCGCCAGGGTTCCCTCATCGATGTCTGCCCCTCCATCGCCGGTGATCCTCGGCGGAACGCTCCCCTCGCCGTCATTCTGAAGCTTGGCCGCCGCCTTTCCTCTCTGTTCGCCACCGTTTGCCGTTATTTGGCCGCCGCAAACCCTCCGTGAGCACTCCTTGGCCTTCCCCACCTCCTCCGCCACTCGCCGATGCCCTTCGCCGCACCGGATGGTCGACGTGTTAGTGATATGCCCTAGAGGCAACATGGAGATGTTATATATATCACATGCTATGTTTATAATGTATTGATTTGTTCCTTGAAATAGACATTATCATTGTTGATCAATGAGTATGTGACTTATTCATGAGACTCTTAATGTCAAATATTGCTATTTCTAAATGATCCCTGATCATATATCATATGAGGAACAAATATGATTGTAATATCAGCATATGTATTGATTGATGATCATGTCTCATGGATCATGGTATGGAGATACCAAATCGATAATATGAACATATGTTAGTGAACATATGTTGGATAGACCCGCCATGAGATACTGCAGAGATTTCATGTGTCATCAGTTAGTCTCAAGTACTGTTTATGTAGAGTCCTTAGACTTGAGATCATCATGGTTCTCAACATACGTAGTAGCTTATTTTGGGACTACTAAACACTACTCCGTAACTGGGTAGTCATAAAAGTGGTCTTCGGGTTTGCTATGAAACATGTAGTGGGATATGAATGATCAAGATAGAATTTGCCCCTCCTTATGGGAGAGATATCTCTGGGCCCCTCGATGTAATGGATTATGGAAGTGCATGGCCATGTTACGATGATTGAGGTGTCAATCACAAGTTTGTAATCCATCACAGGATCGAGAGAGTGATTGAGCTATTAAGAGGATGACACAAGTCTCGCCTTGAGCTCAATCGATATCGTGAGGCAAAGGGATTTGTATATAAGGACATTACAGGTTCAGCCGATATGATCTTTACGTATATCTTGGGGCTAATATGCCTTGCTAGAGGCCGCTATTAACAGGGTGACCAGAAAGGCGTTTCTGGGTCGCGACAAAATATACGTGAACCTACAGGGTCGCACACTTAATGGGTTGGAACACTTATTCGAATGTGATTCGAATATGGGCTCGATTCGGATAGAGATCCGAGTAGACTCTTACTGGGCCTCGGTCCACGAGGCCTGAGTAAGGAGGTCTATATATAGGGAGGCGAGGGGCTGAGGAGTTTCAAGTGTGTGTTTTCTGTTAGCCTCGAGCAAAACCCTAGCCGCCACCTTCCGAGCCAAACCCTAGTCGCTCACGAGTGCTAGTACACTCGCGATCGGCGTTCCAGCCCCGGACGTGTGGATACCCGTAGAGGCGCTGCTCGTTGCGGCGTTGATCGGCCGGAGATCGACTACTTCCACTACTACCTCGACGCGCGCGTGGTTGGACCGGCTTCTCCAACTCTTCTTCCGCTGCACTGCGCGTCTAGTGGTAACGATCCATGATCCCTTCTCTCGCATGATGTCCTGGTGTGCGCGGTAGAATTTTATTTTCTGCTATCGTAGCCTACGCGTACTCCTTCACGACGGCAGCGACCATCGGGCCGCTCGCCCCGCCGTGGCACGGCCGCATCGGCGGGGACGAGCCCGCCCGTTCATCTAGGGCTATCCCATCTACCTCGGCAAATCGGGGCCGTTCACACGCGCCTGCGTTGCGCCCGCGTGTGTAGACCGACTCCACGTGCACCGTCCTCCTCATGCCATTGACCCGTGGGCCCTGCTTGTCGGCGCCAGTCCCCGTGGTCCGCTAACGCCATAATCCGATTAATTGCACAGTAAAACACAGAGAAACTTTAAAAATTCATAACTAATTCATACAAGCTCCAATTAATTCCATTGAAATTTCATTAAATCCAAAAAATACCCAGGATCTATTAAAAATACTTTTAGCCCCTGTTTCAGTGCCCACATGTACTGTTTTTAATTGTTTGTGCATTGTCTGATATAGAATCCAACGCAGTTGACCCTCCCGTTTATTACGACGTTGTTGTAGAGTTCGTCGAGCCGGAGCAAGGCAAGTTACATCATTTCCTCGATCATATTGTACCCATTTATTGTAAAATGTTTGTTTTAAATTAATAAACATGCATTATTTCATATGGGAAGGTTGACCTATATAAATGCAATTTTAATTGCTCCGACTTAATTCCACCTGTACACCTTTGTAGCTAAGTAATAATATGACTAGAGGCTATTGTTAGGATGCTTAGCCATGCTTAGAAACCATTAGCTCACATGGGAATTTAAATACTCTTATTTATATTCTTTGTTCGATTCTATGTCGGGAAATGGAACTTTGGATATGCGGATATTAAACTACTAAAATTGGACCTAAATGGTGGGCTGTGGGTGCATGGTTTTGTTGGTCACACCCATGGCAATTAAGGACCAGTTCGCGGGAACCCCTTGGGCAATTAATCATACATACCACAAGCCAACGTGGGTAACGGCTGGGCTTATAGTGTATCTTCTCCCTCTCCTAGGCACCGTTGGTGAGAATGGGCATGATGGAGTTGGGTCGGCTCGGGGTTGGGTTGATCGGCTTCTGGATCCATTGTGTCGCAAGGGGGTAGCCTAGCCCATTTGGGGTGTCCTATCGGCAGGTGCAACCTCAGCGTGGTGTGGATGGTTAGGGAGAGGTTGCGTGAACGGTCCTGTCACAGCCTCTCGCGGGGTGTCGTGGTGACACACCAGCACACGGGAACATGTGTGGGGCCGTGTCTTGTAGGTATAGTTGTACATCTCTGGCCAGAGTTAAAATCTATTCAAATAGCCACGCCCGCGGTCATGGGCATCTTGATAAGACTCACCGTGATTAGTCCCACTCTAATAAATTAACTTAAAATTTGCTATAGTGATAGGATGGATGATTGGCCCTAGTCAACGTGGTGTAACATTGATCATTGGAGGATTAATACTGCTCAATTAATCAACCTTTTTACTGTTTACAAACTACTATTGTTTGCAATTGCTTTTAAGCAAATGAACCCCTAGCCTATCTTTGTCTCCCATGCATTGTGCATATTTGCGGGTGTGACTTGTTGAGTACTGTGGTTGGTACTCAGTCTTGCTCCCTTTTCCCCTCTCAGTGGTGGAGTACCTGTCCGACGAGGATCATCTGGAGAACTAGGCTAGATCCGTCGTCAAGACGCCTGTGGAATGGAAGCCTCTGCTTGGCTAGCTGTATATTGGCTTTATTTATCTTTACCGCTGCATTTATGTAAGACAATTTTATTCTGTTTGTAAGATGCACTATGTATAGCAACTTGGTATTGTGTACCCTGGCTTTCCTGGATAGGGATTTAATACACAGAAATGTTCAGAATTCCGGTTACGAATTTCTGGGTGTTACAAAGGTCGTCAACTGCTCTGAAAAAATAGGCAGGGTCTTGACCGAGCTCGCCCCTCAGCTGCTCCAGCTTCGCCAGCTCCAGGTGGCCAAGGTCGACCTACAACGGACCAACCAGGTGAGAGAAACATGGCTAAGGGGGTCCGTGCACAAGCTCAGGGATGAAACATGGGCCCAAGCCGAGAAGATAAGAATTAAGTCTCCTTGTTGTTGTCTTCCCAAGAGAATCCTGAGCACACTTCTCTGCATTATCGAGTCATGACTGTCTTATGTTGCAGGCCTTGAGTCTGAGCTCAGTGGCCAAACCAAGGAGAATGAGCATCTCGAGAAGAAGCTGAAAGAAGTTGAGAGGGCCAAGGCGAAGGTGGAAGCCGACTACGCCAGTAAGTCTTCTGCCCGACTGTAAATTGGCTCCGACTGCTTGTTCCAGCAAACTGATATGCCTGTTGATGTGCGAGAAGCGTCCTAGGCCAACTCGAAGATCCAATTTGGCACCTTTGCGGAGGAAATCAAGATCATCAAGGAATCAAGGCAGATCATCGTTGACTCTACGAAGATTCTCCTTAACATCATTTAGCTACACCACCCTGGGTCCAGCTCCAACTTGATTGCCCAAGTAGCAAAACGCCTCAGCAAAGCTCCAAGTATCTTGAAGAAGTACTCGGAGGAGCGCATTGTAGTGGGAGTCGCCCAAGCACTTGCCATGACCAAGTCGCTTTACCCCAGGGTAGACATTAAGGCCATCGGCGAGGGCTTTGCCGAGGGGACGACCCCAGAAGAAGGCATGGAGCTGGTAAGTCGGGTGAGGGCAACCGCAGAGGTGATAGCTAGGGACCTAGCAATGTAAATATGAAACAATTATGCAGTCGGTGTCCATGGATGAACAAATGTAAATGTTGTAAATGTCTTGCCAATGTTTGCTAAATTCTGCCAAGTACTTGTCCGCTCTGAATCGTCATTAGCTTTATCCGACTAGATAGTTCACATGAGTGATTCGAGATAAACATAGGAAAAACATTCGGGCAAACCTAACATAATCATTGTAGAACTTCAATACTCAGATAGAACAAGCTCGGATTTTATTACCAGAAGCAAGGCAAGTAATACATGTAGCCCCTGACTCACTAATCGGTTGAGACAAGCGATGTAGTGAGTTAGAGAAAAAAGAAAATATAAGACTCAGGTATAGAAAGGACGTAGTTGTTCTATATTTCATGAGTTGCTGACTAGGACACCGTCTTTTGTCTTTAGTCGGTAGGCGCCCGGACATGTTACCTCATCGATAATGAATGGCCCTTCCTATAAAAGGGATAGTTTATGCTTGTCTTTGGTGCTTTGTATTATTCTCAGGATGAGATCTCCCACCAAAAAGGCGTGGCCACGAACATTCTGACTGTGATAACGACGTAGTCCTTGAAGATACCTTGTCGACTAAATAGTTGCGATGTCCCTTGCTTCCTCCAACTAATCGAGTTTGACCAGTTGGTCTTTATTTAATTTATCTTCTGAGTGGGGCCGAACTCGTGGTGAGCCAAACTCTAACTCGGTTGGTAACATAGCCTCAGCACCATAGACTAGGAAGAAAGGGGATTGCCCTGTTTCCCGACAGACCGTGGTTCCTAAAGACCAGAGAACAGATGGGAGTTTTTGTACCCACCGCCCTGCATATGGTTGTAATCGGTCGAATACCTTAGTCTTGATACCTTGTAAGACTATGCCATTGGCACGCTCGACCTGCCCCTTGATTCGTGGATGTGCCACAGAAGCATAACAGATCTTGATGCTAAAGTCGTCATGGAAATCTTGGAAAACGCCGCTAGTGAACTAAGTGCCGTTGTCGGTTATGATGCGGTTGGGAACTCCAAATCGGTATATGATACTCATGATGAAGTCTTTCGCCCTTGCCGCTGTTATGCTAGCAACGGGTTTTGCCTCGATCCACTTTGTAAATTTATCCACTGCGACAAACAAGTGTGTGAACCCTCCTGGCACTTTTTTGAATGGCCCGACCATGTCAAGCCCCCAAACTGTGAAGGGCCAAGAGATTGGAATTGTTTGAAGCTCTTGAGTTGGAAGATGTGTTTGTCGTGAAAAGAACTGACATCCCTCGCATGTCCAAACTATGTCTTTATCATCTGTAACTGCAATCAGCCAGAAAAATTCCTGCCTGTAAGCCTTTCCGACTAATGTCCTGGATGCAGCATGGTTGCCACAGATACCCGAGTGAATCGATTGCAGAACCTGCTTGTCCTCCTCAGGTGTGACGCAGCACATGAGGACTCCGGATGCGCTTTGATGGTATAGGTCTTCTCCGACTACAAGGAAACATTTGCTTTGACGTCTGATCTACTCGGATTCACTGCGATCTTCTGGGAGTTCGTCGTCCAAAAGGAATCTGATGATTGGAGTCCGCCAATCTTGAGAGATAATTAGTACTTCATTTGTTGCCAGGGTAGGTTCAGCCCCTGACTGCTCAAGCACTGGTTTCTTCTTGACTGATGGCTCCAATAGTTGCTCGACAAAAATCCCATTTAGGACCACTTCTCATTTGGATCCCATGTTGTGATGGCAACGGGGTGCCCGATCTTCTGTTAGGTAAGGATAACTCTCGATTTGGTGGAGAATTGACACTCACGATCCGGCTTTTGATCACCAAGACTCGAACCCTACAATCACAGTACCACGTCTCCTCTCGTTATCAACCGTACGCTGCCCGGTTGACCTCGCCATGAAGGCTAATCCCTGCATGCGAATCAAAAAACACAAGCAAGAACAAGGAAGATTGCAACTCAACTTGCAGATGAATGATTATACTCACGAAGTTAGGGTCTCACAAGCCGATAAATGGCGAAACTGTTCATAGACAGATTAATCTAAGCAAAACCCACCCTAAACGGTGGCGGCTACTGAATATATATGAGTTAGGACGTCCTAGGGTTAGGATTTTCCCTGTGAGGGGCGCACTCCTCATGGGTTTAGCCCACGACACAAATACAAGGCCCAAGGTCCAAAATAGACTCGGACTGAAAAAGGTACGTGTCTTGTTTCGACGATTTCGGATAGCTCAGGAGAAATTTTGACATGGGACCAAAACCATCTAAAAGTAGACTCCATAAGCTTTCCAGCAAGTACTTATGGGCCCCGAGAGTCCTTCTGGATCAGCGGCTAGGTCCATTTGAAGTTGATGCTGTCAGGAGGCCCGAATCCGAATCCAAAACATACAAAACTTCATCTCTTGCTTTCTATGGACCAAAAAGTGATGTGATGATGTAGGAGTAGACTTGGGTAAGGTCTTGATTTGGTCCCCAATCAACTTCTTTGATCATCCATGCATTCCTTGCGCTCGGTCTCTTTCCCTTCACCCAAGCAAGTATCTCTGCAAACAAGAACACACAAAACTCATGGTGCAGTAACGGCTGTTCAAATATATAATGCATAAATCTTATGTAGAAAGCATGCACCTTTGGTTGATGAATACATAACGTTGCTAGGGTCATATCCGAGCTAGTGATGTCCTCATCATGTTGGCTAATTCGTCTGTAGCTTCATTGTATTGGCGTAGCACATGTGTTATTTCTAGCCTGTCGAACTTGTTTTCTAGTTTTCGCATCTCCTAACAATATGACGCCATGTTATCGTCGAGACATGTCTAGTCTTTTGTGACTTGGTTGACCACAAGTTGAGAATCCCCACGTATTACTAATCGACGAATACTGAGTGATATGGCGATGCGGAGCCCGTGGAAGAGTGCCTCGTACTCAGCAATGTTGTGGGATGCTAGGATGTGAATCTGGACGTACTTCAATTTTTCGCCAGTAGGTGACATCAGAACAACACAAGCCCCAGTTCCGCCGATCCATAGAGAACCGTCAAAGTACATCGTCCAGTACTCTAGCATGTCTGTATTTGCAACTGCATAAACTTCTGTCCACTCGGCCAAGAAGTCGGCCAGGGCTTGTGACTTGATTGCTGTCCGAGGTTGAAAAATGATGTCAAACGCTATCAGCTTGAGCGCCCATTTAGCGATTCTGCGGTTGTGTAGTCTCGCGGTTGTGTAGGTGTCGATGTTTTACACCGGCAATATGAATATGGGGCTACTCGGCAGATGGAAACTTGATGGATTGCAAAGGAACACGCAGAGATTTTATACTGGTTCAGGCCCTCGATGTGAGGTAATACCCTACGTCCAGTTGTGGTGTTATTCCTTTGAGGATTTGCGGTGGTGATTCTGGTGAACCAACTCAACTTGCCCTCAGGGGGGTGCCCTGCCTCCCCTTATATACTGGGGGACAGGGTTACAAGGTAGGAGTCCCAACCGGATTACGGCCAAGGGATCTCCTCTTAAAGATATAACGCACCCAACTAGGACTGTGTTTTCCTTATTGTACAAGGCAAAGACTGCCGAGTGTGGCTATATCCCTAACTACAAGGCTAGGCCCATCCTCTATCCGAGTGGCCCATATACTTGTCATGAGGTACCCAAGGCCCATGGCACCCACAGTAGCCCCTGAGACCTTCATAGTTGAGTCACAGCTGATGCCGAGTGCTCATCCTCCACGGTGAAGTCTTCCCGAGTGCATTGCTCCCGAGTACTCTTTGTCCGAGTGAGTCTTCTTCCCGAGTCCTGCTTCATGTCAGCTGGCAGCGAGGCTATGAAGGGCTTCATGTAGATATATGAATAGTGTGTGCCAAATAGGTGCACCTATTAGGCGTAGCCCCCAACTTTGTGCTTAATTGTGAAGACAATTAAACATAAAGTCAAAGATCTTTAACCTGGAAGTCTTTCCCGAGTAGATTACTACTGGTATATCAGACTCTTCGGTATCATGTCAACCGGAATATGATTTATAGTCTTGCCGAGCAGGAAACTACTCGTGTGTAGGACTCTTCGACTTTATGTCAGTCGGAATGGGTATTTATAGTCTTTCCCGAGTGGCGTCTCTCCCGAGTAGTGCACTACTCGAAAGTTAGACTCCTCCGCATCATGTCAGCGGGAATGAGAAATTTATAGTCTCTCCCGAGTAGTGCACTACTCGAAAGTTAGACTCCTCCGCGTCATGTCAGCGGGAATGAGAAATTTATAGTCTCTCCCGAGTAGTGCACTACTCGAAAGTTAGACTCCTCCGCATCATGTCAGCGGGAATAATGTTGCTCATTGCAACTGATGGCCACGCATGTAGGCCGAGTACCACTTTATGAAAATAAATCCACGGCGTGGTTAGGTGTACCCGAGAAAGATACCTGCATCCCCAATTTTAATGAAGACCAGCTTGTGATCCTTGTAAGGATATATCCTCGAGACCTAGTGAATAAAACAGATACCCAAACATACATGTTTAGCAATAAGGCTCTCATGAAGCATATCTGTTTACCTCATCGGCTCCTGTTGGTAGCACCAGCGCTATAATTTCAACTCAGCCTGCGGGCGGCCCACATGGAGCATGCTACTGTAGGAACTCATATCTTGGTGGCTGCTACCAAATAAGCTGACCTACCCAGCATAGCTCTATAGAAGTATCATCCATCGCATGTCAGGATGAGTTTTTTGGTGTCGGTAACCGCAATCAGCCAGAGAAATCCTTATTTGCAAGACTTTCCGACTTATGTTCTGGATGCAGCCTGGTTGCCACAGGTGCTCGAGTAGGTATGTTGCAGGATCTGCTTGCCCTCCTTAGGTGTGAAGCAGTGCATGAGAACTCCGGATGCGCTTTGATGATGTAAGTCTTCTCTGACTTCAGGAGAGCCGAGCAGGGTACCCGAACCTTGCATTAGCATAGGATTCGGCTAGCGACCCTCATGGGGCATACCCTACCCAACAGAGTTATAGCCAAGCTAGGTACCCGAACCTTGCATTAGCATAGGATTCGGCTGGCAACCCTCATGGGGCGTACCTAACCAGACAGAGTTGTGACCAAATAAGGTACCCGATCCTAGCATTAGCGTAGGATTCAGCTGGCGACCCTCATGGGGAGTACCTCACCCAGTCGAGTAGTATACGACCCCCAACTAGTGCCGGAGGTCGGTTGTAAGCTCACTTGGAGCGTAGCCAGGGAAGATGATGTCCCGGCTGGCGCAAGTACTCGGTCCGTAGCCCTCATGGAGCATTCCGAGTGATTCTTGGCAAACTTGTCCAGCCCCCGAGCGTAGGAGATAGGCTCGCAGCCCTAAGTTCCTGTCACGCGTATCCGGAGCTGGCCCTGCACTATAACATATCGGATGAGTAGCATCTGATGATGGAAACAATCACCAGAATAAAATGTATTTTACAATATATGTAAATATGAGTTCTTCCTCTTATTGATATTAATTTCCCCGAGTAGTTGACCCCTTACATTTAAACACTCTGCCCGACTAGTCATAGCCCCCTAGCGTCAGGAGTTGGCTCATGGCTCTTTCCCAGACACGCGTTTTGGGTGACTTGAGTTCGTCTTTCATGGAACAAAGTTTCACGGATCGGAATTTATGCTACTCGAGTACTTTTGTAATCATTTAAGAGAAAAAGACAGAAAAAAGTACAGCTTGTGCACCTATTAGGTGTAAGCGGTTGCAGCAATGGCAAGGCCAAATGAAGAACTATTTATCAGAGAGCGACTTAGCTATTCGGTATTTGGGAGTGGGGATGCCATCCTTGTGTTTGGGCTTTTGAGCCCCCAAGCTTGTCACTTGTTGTCCTGATAATCTTCAGCTGTTGAAAGTCAAAGATGGTTGTGACCGACTGCCACAATGAAGCCGTCTGACTTGTGTTTGCGACTCCCGATTTTAGTTAGGACCGCGTCGTTGGTGCCCTCCCGCTTCTTTTGTCAGGGTGCCTTCTTGTCATCGAGGGCCTCAGCCACAGCGTCAGCCGAGTCGGCGTACTTGTTCGCCATGTCGAATAAAGCCTTGACAGAGTTAGGAGGCTTCCACGTGTATTTGTCGATGAACGAGGTGTTTTTGACTCCTTTTCGAAAGGCGGCGATGACGACCTCATTCTTGATCATTGGGATTGAATTCTTCTTCTCAGAGAACCTCTTGATGAAGTCACGAAGAGACTCGTTCTTCCTTTGATGTAACTGATACAGGTCGTACTCGGAAGATGGCCTCTCGTATGTTCCCTAGAAGTTGGCAATGAGGTGTTCCCGGAGTTCTCCCCAGGAGCCGATTGATTGCTTGGGAAGTCCTGTTAGCCATGTCCTCGCTGAGTCGGCTAAAGCGACTGGGAGGTAGTTAGCCATGACTTTGTGATTTTCTCCAGCTGCTCAGATCGCCAGAGTATAGACCGTGAGCCAAGACTCGGGATTGGTCTTGCCGTCGTATTTGTCGATGCCTGTAGGCTTGAAACCCGACGGCCAGTCGACCTGTTGTAGCTCCTGGGTGAAGGCCGGTATGCCTTCGTCTTCATGAGGGCTCCGACTCTGAATACGGCGGCGAAACCGCTCGTGGTGGAGGCCAAAACGCTTGTTCTTGTCTTCCAGTTGGCGTTGCTCATCTTCTTCTCGTTCACGGCGCCGAGCAATGACGTCTTGCCGAAGGTTGCGCCGTAGTCGGTCTCGGAGGTCCTGATCGTCCCGACGGTTGCTTTGACGTCGCCGGTTGTCGTTGGGGTTGCCGAGTGACGCCTGACGTGCCTCCGTATGCGGCTGACTAGAGCCAGCCGCTCGGCGTCTCTTTGAGGTAGATGAGACTTCCGTTGGGGATGCCGGTTGGTCGGTATAAGGGTATCACCCGACTGTTGGTGCTGCTGACATGCAGCAGCGATAAGTATGGCTTTTATCCTTGCGATTGTCGGGGTGGCCTGGTGATCAGGCCCGAACTGGAGTGTATCCAGTAGAGTCGCAGCGGCCACAATGTTTTGTTGAGGAGTAATGAAGACGTCGTGGTCGCTGACTCGGGTTTGGAGGATTTGTTACTGTACAGTCCGCCCGGCCCTGCGTAGATCATCGTGCCAGCGTCTTACTTCTTCCTCTTGTTGCTCTCACAGTCGGCGTGCTTCCTCCTCTTGCTACTCGCGTAGTCGGCGTGATTCCTGAGTAGGAGTAGAGCCTTTGGATGCCATGAAGATTCCTCGTGGCGGGGAGAAGCTTGCCGAACTGCTGTCCGACTTAGAGTCGAAATCCAACTAAGAGTCGGAGTCGGAATCCGACTATAGTTGATGGGGGTGATTATAAATCTAACCTCCCTAGATTCGATCTCGAGCGGCTCTGGGCCGTATCCGAGTCGAACTCCAGAGGATTGGGTTTGCTGCCTCGGATGTTGTTTGAAGATATCCGTAGCGTTGCCGAGTCTGTACAGGAGATTGACGATCTCTTCCCTTCTTAGCTCGATCTTGGCTGGCTCAAGGCCGAGTCCGAGTCAAACACCAAAGGAAAGAGTTGTCCCGAGACCCGGACAAGATGAAGATTGCCGCAGCAAGTCGATGAGGGTTGCTGCAGCGTCGTGTGGACCGACTGGCGCGGAGTCGGCCGGTTCCCTGGCAGATTGGATCGAGTCCAAGTCGGCCAAGGTGAGATTGCCGTTCTGGTCGGCGACGAAGTCGAGGCTTCCGAATGCAATTGTATCTCCGGGGGAGAGTTTGCCGCCGTCGACTCCGGTTGCTGGATCCATCGAGCTTGTGGATGTAGATCGCGCCAAAGCCCCTACCTGGCGCGCCAACTATCGATGTTTTACACCGGCAACATGAATATGGGGCTACTCGGTGGATGGAAACTTGATGGATTGCAAAGGAACACGTAGAGATTTTATACTGGTTTAGGCCCTCGATGTGAGGTAATACCCTACGTCCAGTTGTGGTGTTATTCCTTTGAGGATTTGCGGTGGTGATTCTGGTGAACCAACTCAACTTGCCCTCAGGGGGCGCCCTGCCTCCCCTTATATACTGGGGGACAGGGTTACAAGGTAGGAGTCCCAACCAGATTATGGCCAAGGGATCTCCTCTTAGAGATATAACGCACCCAACTAGGACTGTGTTTTCCTTATTGTACAAGGCAAAGACTGCCGAGTGTGGCTATATCCCTAATTATAAGGCTAGGCCCATCCTCTATCCGAGTGGCCCATATGCTTGTCATGAGGTACCCGGGGCCCAAGGCACCCACAGTAGGATGTCCTCCAGTGGGTACGACGTGACGATGGTTATCTGATGCGACTAAAAATAGTGCACCAACTTCTGGACAGTGATGAGTAGACCATACAATAGCTTCTAGACTTGAGGATATCTCATCTTGGAGTCGGCTAAGACTTCACTGACGAAGTAGACTAGCCTCTGTATTTTCTGTATGTGCTCAGGCTCTACTAGCTCGACAATAAGCACCGTGCTGACTACCTGAGTAGTTGCCACCAGATACAACATTAGTGGCTCTTGGGGCATAGGTGATGCCAACACTGGTGGTGATGTGAGAAACTTCTTGAAGTCCTCGAAGGCTTGCTGGGTTTCAGGTGTCCATTGAAAATTGTCCGCTTTCTTCAACAGCTTGAAAAAGGGCATGCCCCATTCACCAAGTCGGGAGATGAATCGGCTGAGTGCCACCATGCATCCTGTCAGCTTTTGAACATCCTTTTGGCTAGTCAGGGGTGCCATGTTCATGAGAGCGTTGATTTTCTCTGGATTGGCCTCAATGCCTTGGTGTGATATGATGAAGCCAAGTAATTTTCCTGAAGGTACTCCGAAGACGCACTTTTTCGGGTTCAACTTCATCTTGAATCTCCGAAGGCTTTGGAAAGTTTTCTCTAAGTCGGTGATGAGGTCTTCTTTGACTTTGGTCTTGATTACCACGTCATCTACATATGCCTCCACATTGCGCCCGAGTTGAGTGTGAAAACACCACTAGATAGCACGTTGATACATTGCACCAACGTTTTTCAACCCAAATGGCATAGTGACATAGCAATATGCTCCAAATGGCATGACGAAAGAAGTCTTTAGGCAGTCATCCTCTTTCAGACTGATTTGATGATATCCCGAGTAACAGTCGAGAAAACTGAGTAACTCACACCCCGCAGTTGAATCAACCACTTGATCTATTCTCGGTAGACCAAATTGATCCTTGGGGCATGCTTTGTTCAGGTTAGTGTAATCGACGTACATGCGCCATTTACCGTTCTTCTTCCGGACCAGAACTAGGTTTGCTAGCCAATCCGGGTGATAGACCTCTTTGATGAATCCAGCTACAAGGAGCTTGGTTATCTCCTCCCGAATAGCATCTTTGCGGTCTTGTGCGAAGTGCCGCAGCCGTTGTTTGACTGGTTTGGTGTTCGGCTTGACGTTAAGAGAATGCTCAATCACATTCCTTGGTACACTAGGCATGTCAGAAGGTTTCCAAGCAAAAATATCCCTGTTCGCCTGGAGGAAGGTGATGAGTGTGTCTTCCTATTTGGGGTCAAGTCCGGCCCCGACGAGCGTAGTCTTGGAGGGGTCAGAAGGGTCCAGGGGGATCTTCTTTGTTTCTGAGTCCGTTGAAATTCCTGACTTGGCTGCTTTTTTTGCCGAAACTTGGTTGTCCTCATTTGTAATTGTCGCGGCTAGTCGGATGTTGTTTCGCCCGACTGCCGCTTTTTGAGATTGGGCCAGCTCGCAGCTCTCCTTGTCACAAGTGAAGGCTTGCTTGACATCGTTGCGCAGGGAAAGTACTCCTGCTGGTCCCAGCATCTTGAGCACCATGTATGTGTAATGAGGCATTGCCATGAACTTGGCTAGTGCTAGCCGTCCGAGTATGGCGTGATACGTGGTCTCGAAGTCGGCAACCTTGAAGCACATATTCTCGGTGTGGAAATTATCCCACGTGCTAAAAGTTACTGGTAGAGTAATCTGTCCTAGTGGAGTAGAAGAGAGGCCAGGGATTACCCTGTGGAACGGCGCTGTACTCGGCCGTAGCTCGGATCGAGGAATCTTCATCTCGCTGATTGTCTTCGCAAATAATATGTTGAGAGCGCTTCCTCCGTCGATGAGAACATTCTTCAGCTTGATACTTCTGATGACCGGTTCTAGGACGAGTTGGTAACGCCCTAGGTGCGTGACTCGGTCGGGGTGATCTACGCGGTCAAATGTGATTGCCATCTCTGACCATCGCAGATATTGGGGGACGTCTGTTGAGACTGAGTTGACTTCTCGAGCTATTAGCTTCTATTTTCTCTTGGACTCGTAGGCAGACGGCCCTCCAAATATGTGATTGAGCATAGCCTGGGGATCTTGGTAGTCGCCAGATGCGCTCGAGTCTGGCTTGTCTTTGTCTTTATTGTTGCCAGATGTTGAAGTCTGCTCGGAAGCAAACTTCTTGAGCATGAAGCAATCCTTAGCCACATGTTTCCCTTTTGGGTGGAAAGGGCATGGCCCATTCATCACCTTCTGGTACTCATTTGTCCTCGGGGGTCACAGCCAAGTGCGCTCCATAGCAGCCACCACGTTGTCCGACTTGCGCTTGTGGTTACTGGACTTGTTCTGTGCTGCCTCGCCGTTGTCTTTCTTATCCTTCTGCCGGTTCTCCTTTTTGTCATCGAGGGCCTCAGCTACTGCGTCGACCGAGTCGGCGTACTTGTTTGCCATGTCAAACAGAGCTTTGATAGAGGTCGGAGGCTTCCAAGTGAACTTAGCGATGAATGGGGTATCCTTGACTCCCTTGCGGAAGGTGACGATGACGACCTCGTCCTTGATCTTTGGGATTGAGTTCCTATTCTCAGAAAACCTCTTGATAATATCACGAAGAGATTCGTTTTTCCTTTGATAGCATTGATATAGGTCGTACTCGGAAGACAACCTTTCGTATCTCCCTTGGAAATTTGCAATGAAGCGTTCCCGGAGTTCTCCCCAGGAGCTGATAGATCGCTTGGGAAGTCCTGTTAGCCATGTCCTCGCCAAGTCGGCAAAGGCGACCGAGAGGTAGTTAGCCATGGCTTTGTGATCTCCTCCAGCTGCACGAATCGCCAGAGCAGACTGTGAGCTAGGACTCGGGGTTGGTCTTCCCATCGTACATTTCAATTCTAGTCGGCTTGAAGCCAAATGGCCAGTCAACTTGTTATAGCTTGTGGATGAATGCCGGTACTCCTTCGTCTGTGTGAGGGCTCCGACTCCGACTGCAGCGATGAAACCGCTCATGGTGGAGGCCAAAGCACTCGTTCTCGTCTTCTAGTCGGCAACGCTCGTCTTCCTCATGTTCACGGCGTCGGGCGTTGATATCCTACCTGAGATTGCGCCATAGTCGGCCTTGGACATCACGGTTGTCACGGTGATCATCTTGGTGTTGCCACCATTGTTCGTCGTTTTGGTTGCCGAGTGACGTATGGTGCGACTCCGCATGTTGCTGATTGGAGCCAGCCGCCCGGCATCGTGCTGAGGCAGATGAGACCGCCATAGTAGAAGCTGTCCTGTGGGATGGTATAAGTGTATCTCCCGACTGTTGCCGCTACTGGCATGCTGCAGCGGTGATCATGGCTTTAATCCTTGCAATCATCGGGGTGGCCTGGTGATCAAGGCCAAACTATAGTGTATCTAGTAAGGTGGCAGCGGCCACAACGTTCTGTTGTGGAGTTATGAAGACGTCATTGTCGCCGATTCGGGTTTGGAGGATTTCTTGTTGAGCAGTCCGCCCATCCTTGCGCAGATTGTCGTTGCGGGCATCGCGCTCGGCCTGCAAACGTCTTGCATCTTCCTCCTATTGCTCACACAGTCGGCAAACCTCCTCCTCCTGCTGATCGCGTAGTCAGCGTGCATCTTGTGTTGGGGTTGATCCCTTTGACGCCATGAAGACTTCGCACGGTGAAGAGAAACTTACCGAACTGCTATCCGACTGGGAGTCGCAATTAGAATAGTTGAGGGGGGTAGTGACAACTCCAACCTCCCTAGATCCAATCTCAAGCGGCTCTGGGCTGTATCCGAGTTGAACTCCAGGGGATTGGGTCTACCGCATCAAATGCTGATTAAAATTATCCGCGGTGTTGCCGAGTCCGAACGGGAGATTGACGATCTCCTCCTCTCTTAGCCCGATCTCTACTAGCTCAAGACCGAGTCCAATTCGAACACCGAAAGAAAGACTTGTCCCTGGACCCGAGCGTCTTGGGGATTGCCACAGCATATTGTCGAAGATTGCTGCAGCGTTGAGTAGGCCAACCGGCGCGAAGTCGGCTTGATTTTTGGCCGACTGGATCAAGTCCAAGTTGGATAGGGTGAGGTCGCCGAACTTGTCAGCGATGAAGTTGAGGCTCCCGAAGCTAATCGTATGCCCGGGGAAGAACTTGATGCCGTCGACTCCGGTGATTGGATTCATCAGGCTTGTCGAAGATGATCTCACCGATTTTCCTACCTAGCACGCCAACTGTCGATGTTTTGTATCGGCAATAAGAATATGGAGCTACTCGTGAGACCTAAACTTGACGGATTGCAAAGAAACACGAAACGATTTTATCCTGGTTCAGGCCCTCAAGGTGAGGTAATACCCTACTTCCAACTGTTATGTATTGCCTTTGAGGTTTCTCTAGTGAGAATGTATGTCTTCTGCTTCTTCTGCCCTCAAGGGGCTCCCCGCCTCCCCTTATATACCGAGGAGGTAGGGTTATAGGGTAGGAATCCTAGTCGGACTCCGACCAAGGGATTTCCTTCTAGAGATATAACGTACCCGACTAGGACTATATCCCTTCCTTATCATACAAGGTAATATTCACCGAGTCCTGTTGCATCCCTAATCACATGGTTATGCCTATCCTCTGTCTGAGTGGCCTAAATGTACCTCATGAGGTACCCGGGGCCCATGGCCTCCATAGGGTTCAACTTCATGCGATGTCTCCGAAGGTTGTTGAACGTCCACTTTAGATCTTGAATCAGGCGATCTCAGGTTTTGGTCTTGACCACCATGTCATCCACATAAGCTTCTATAAGTAGCCCTGGCATGTTTCAGTCTGAACAACATCTTAATATAGCAAAAGACATCGAAGGGCATGACGAAGGACGTCTTCTCCTAATCTTCTCTGGCCATGCTGATCTGATGATAGCAGAAGTACGCGTCGAGAAAACTTAACAACTCGCATTGGGCTGTATAGTCGATCAGTTGGTCAATCCTTCGGAGGGGGAAGCTGTCCTTGGGGCATGCCTTATTGAGGTCAATGAAGTCTACACACATCCTCCACTTGCCATTAGCCTTCCTTACCATGACTAGACATGCAAGCCACTCGGGGTGCAGGAGTTCTCGGATGAAGCCGATCTTTTGGAGCTTGTCGATCTCCTCCCAAATAGCCTCCTTGTGATCGGGCACGAACCTCCTTAGGTTCTGTTTCACTGGTCAGGCGTCCAGTCGCACCATAAGCTTATGCTCTATCATCTCCCTGGGGACCCCGGGCATATCAGATAGCTGCCAAGCGAACACATCTGTGTTTGCCCGGAGGAAGGTGATGAGCTCACTTTTTTCCTATTTTTCATTGAGGTTGGCCCTAATCTTCACCGTGCGGCTGAGGTCCGAGCTCGTCAGTTACCATCTCGATAGCGCCATTGGGCTTCGCGGAGATCTTAGGTTGTTTCCGAACAGGTTCTTCTGTCGCAGGTGGGCATGGAGTCTACTTGACCATATCGAGGCTCTCTTATCACACTGGACGGCTATTTTGGTGTTGCTAAGAACAGCAATCACCCCTTTGGCCCTGGCATCTTCACAAGCTAGTAGGTGCAATGGGATATTGCCATAAATTTTGCAAGCACTGTCCTCCCAAGGATCGTGTTGTAGGCCGTGTCGAACTCGACGATGTCGAACGTTAAATACTCAATCCTGAAGTTGTTGGGCTCACCAAAGGATACTGGCAGAGTTATCTTCCCCAGCAGTTTAGAGGATGACTCTGGGCTGATCCCGTGGAAGCCCTGTTCTGAGGGCTTCAACTCGCTTCTCGGAATTCCCATTGCATCAAGGGTGCTGATGAAGAGTAGATTGATTGAGCTCTCGCCGTCGTTCATGACGTGGGCCACCTTGATGTTCCTGATAGTGGGCTCCACCACTACCGGGTATCATCTAGGGGTAGTGTATACGGCTGAATGGTCGGTGTCCGAGAATGTTATTGGGACGTCAGACTAGGCCAGTTTTGTTATTATCCCCTAGGATGTAGTGCAAACTTGGCATTCCACATTCTTGTACTACCTTTTGGAAACGTGGGAGGTAGAACCACTGAAGATGTTAGCTACCCTGTGGCAGCATTAGGATAATCGTCCTCGATGTACGAAGCCTCGTGGGCATTGTTCTCCTTCTCGACCACACGTACTCACTGTTCCAGAGGCGTCGCCAAGTGTTTCGCCATCGCCTTATGGAATACCTGACATCCCTCTAGGGCATGTGATCTTGTCTTGTGTATTGGGCACCTATCGATGTTTTATATCAACAATAATAATATGGGGCTATTCGTAGGACCTAAACTTGATGGATTCCAAAGGAACACGAAACAATTTATACTGGTTCAGGCCCTCAAGATGAGGTAATATCCTATGTTCAGTTGTGGTGTATTGCCTTTGAGGTTTCTCTAGTGAGATTGCGCTATATTCTAATTCTGCCCACAGGGGGCGCCCTGCCTCCCCTTATATACCGGGGCATGGGTTTACAGAGTGGGAATCCCAGTTGGACTCCAACCAAGGGATTTCCTTCTAGGAATACAATATTCCCGACTAGGACTATATTCTTTCCTTGTCATACAAGGTTATATATGTTGAGTCCTATTGTATCCCGGATTACAAGGTTAGACCCATCCTCTATCCGAGTGGCCCAAATGCCTCTCATGAGGTACCCGGAGCCCATGGCCTCCACAACAGCCCCTGAGACATTCATAGTTGAGTCACAGCTGATGCCGAGTGCTCATCCTCTACGGTGAAGAATTCCGGAGTGCATTACTCCCGAGTACTCTTTGTCTGAGTGCTTCTTCTCCTGAGTCCTACTTCATGTCAGCTGGCAACGAGGCTATGAAGGGCTTCATAGAAAAATATAAATAGTGTGCGCCGAATAGGCGCACCTATTAGTTGTAGCCCCCGACATTGTGCTTAATTGTGAAACAATTAAACATAAAGTCAAAGATCTTTAACCTTCTAGTCTTTCCCGAGTAGTATACTACTCGGTATGTAGACTCTTCAGCATCATGTCAGCTGGTATAATTTTTGCTCATGGCAATTGGTGGCTAAGCATGTAAACCGAGTACCACTTCATGGATTTTAACCCAATGTGTGGTTAGGTGTACTTGATAGATACCTGCATCCTCAATTTTAATGGAGACCAGCTGTCGACCCTTATAAGGATGTATCCTCAATACCAGGTAAATAATGTAGATATCTGAACACAGGTGTCCAGCGATTAGGCTTTCATGAAGCATATCTGATTATTTAATCGGTTTCTGTAAAAGGATCTGCACTATGATGTTAACACAACCAGCGAGCGGCCCAATAGAGCATGCCATTTAGAAACTCATATCTTGTGGCCCAATACCGAATTAGTCGGCCCAAGCTCACTTATCAGCACAGGCTCTATATTAGCGGGGAGAAAGAGAAAAAATTCCCTTATCTTCTCCAATCCGCCAATCGCTTCGTCTTCCAGCTTCCGCGCTGAAATTTCGCACTTCGTCTCGCTAGGGTTTGCCATAGTCGGCGTCTCCCACTCGAAACTCATGCAATTCCTCTCCGTCGCATCCATCCCAAGCCTCCAATAGCATTTCCCCCAAATCTTCTCACTCCCAACAATGCCGAGAGCTTCGCTCGAGATCCCAGAGATGTCCTCGGAAGCTTGGCCAGTTTCGGACTGCAGCTTGATGAAGCTAAAGTATTTGGAGAAGCAACTGATGCTACAGCGATAAGAAGTCATCCATTGGCGCACCCCCAAAGGGGAATCTATGCCAGCGCCATGATCTAGAGAGACAGTCGCCTTCACCTCTTTCTTCCATCGCGGTCTTGCCCTTCCCTCTTCAAATTTCTTTCGCCAACTTTTGTCCTTCTATCAACTGAGTTGGTGAATCTGAATCCCAACTCTATCCTACAAATCTCCATTTTCACCACATTGTTTGAATGTTTTCTAGGGGTTAAGCCCCATTTCAACCTTATCCGGTATTTATTCCACATTAAGCCCTAGCCATCCAAAAACAAAGTCCAAGTGATTAGGGGAGCCGGTCTCCAACTCAGGAACAGAATGAAGAAGATCTATCTCCATGTTCCTTTGAAAACCTCCCTCAAGGGCTGGCATAGAGAATGGTTCTATTGCTCCAATCTTGAACCTTCTCTGCCCCCTTTCACTAGCTCTTCTCCGATGGTCCTGCCCAGCTAGTCTTCTTTGCCAAGCTATGAAGAGATGGGCCAAGTATACCAACTGATAGAGAAGATTGATCAATTGAAGAGCTCGGGATTAACTGGTTCCTGCGTGGCGAGGTGTTTCTTAAACCGCCGCACCAGGCCGCTGAAGCTGAGAAGCCACTTTGGGTGGGACTATTAGGGCAATGATCCTAGCCGAGAATACCCATACTTGACTGATGAGAACAAGGTGACTGACACCTTGCTCAGCTTTTTTGTCAACGGGGTCGTAGAAACAGAAGACGCCGAGCGCGCCACTGCAGCCTATAGCCAGAAAAGGCCTCGGCCATAGGTAATCTTAAAAAGCTGATTTAGAATTGCTATCCATTGGTGATAAACATCTATGGACATTTGTCTTGAATTGTTCTGCAATGTATGATGTATGTTGTTGAAACATTTGTAGGATTGTGAGGAGTTTGATGATGATTCCCAAACCCTGTCGGCCACCAAAACGAAGAAGAGGCCGGCCAGCCCTTCTGCTGCCCAACCTAGCTCCAAGAGAGCTGGGAAGAAACCCATTGAAGATCCGGGCAAGAAAAGAGCAAGCAAGCCGAGTGCAGCACCGGGGAGCTTGAAGATCAAAGACCCTGCCAGTTTAGCCCCCAGGCTGCCAAGCCCGAGACCATCTTCTCCGAGTTTGAGGCTAGCAATATCGAGCTCAAGGCCAGCACCGCTGAGCTCAGCAACATTGAGCCCAGCAACATCGAGGCCAAGGCTGACACCGCCGAGTACGAGATTAGCAACATCGAGCCCAAGGGTGGCGCCACCGAGTACCTCGACGCCCCAGTTGGTTGCGCTAGAAACAGAGCTGACTGGAGGTAAAACGCCACCACTGACTACCGCACCGACTGGCCTGACAGCCAGCAGCTCTACACCGCAAATATCTTCAGGAGCCCCCCCGTGGAAGTTCAAGTCTTCCAAGAGGTATGCAATCTTCAATCTTCCAAGAATCTTGAATGATGTGATAGTATCTTGATATTTGACTCACTGTGCAGGAAGCGAATTGACATTGATCCCAAAGGGACCGTGCCAGCTGCTCCTATTACCGAACCATCCCTAGCCGAGCCAGTACCGACAAGTTCATCTACCGAGCCAAAGACTGCCCTAGCTACAGAAGCTAAAGCAGTCCTGACAGTAGGACCACTAGTGCCGGCCGACCAAGGGGCGAGTGCTGAAGCTGCTACTCCAGCCCCTGAGCAAATCACTGAAGCCCCAGTAGCCATCGAGTCCAGAGCTAGGACCCCATCACCATCCATATTGTCGTCATCTTCTGATGAGGTAGACATCCCCCGGCTCGAAGCCCCTCCTCGCAACTTTTCAAGAACATTCCATTGGGTATCCCCTGAGGGAGTTGTAGAGAGCTACGAGCATGATGAACAAGCCACGTCAAGGGAGAATGAAGTTCTTCTTCGTGCCACAATCGCCGCGTCCAGGGGAGTCCAGGTATGAAGCAAATCTTGCTATGTTGAGTTCTTGACGATTCTCCTTAATCTGGTACCCCGCCACTAGACTCTATTTTGCTCTGTTTTGCTCTGTTTTGCTCTAAGCAGAAGATTGTCGACCGCTCGGAGAAAGTGAACAAGGTCCTGACCCAGTTCGTCCCCCATCTCCAATGACTGAGCCAGCTCTAGGCCGCCAAGGACGAC
Organism: Oryza meyeriana var. granulata; assembly: GCA_003991445.1. Taxonomy (NCBI): domain Eukaryota; kingdom Viridiplantae; phylum Streptophyta; class Magnoliopsida; order Poales; family Poaceae; genus Oryza; species Oryza meyeriana. The sequence goes on along the minus strand of RYFJ01000696.1, from coordinate 47,841 downwards.
CTGCAACGGACTAGCCAGGAGAAGGAAACTTGGCTAAGGGGAGCAGTAGATCAGCTCAGGGATGAAAAGTAGGATCTAGCCGAGAAGATCAGAAGTAAGTCTTCTGTGTTATCCTCCCGAGTAAATCCCGAGTATATCTCTCCAGCTTTGTTGATTCCCGACTGCCTTGTTGAATTCTGACTGCAATCTTGAGTTCTTGACTATGCTGATTTACAGCTCTCGAAGTCAAATTGAAGACCCAAGCAGAGGAGAGGAAACAACAAGAGATTAAGCTGAAGGAAGTTGAGAAGGTCAAAGCCAAACTGGAGAAGGCCAAAGCCAAAGTGGAGGCCGACTATGCGAGTAAGCCTCCTCCTTGACAGTAACCTTATCCCATCTTCTTGTTGCTCCGACTGCATTTTTTGGCTAACAAGTATACTTGTCGATGAATCTGAACAGCTTCGAAAGCCAATGCCCAGACCCAATTCAATGCCTTTGCAGAGGAGATCAAGGTTGTCATGGAGTCATGGGAAATTCTTGTCAAATCCGTGAAAGGACTCCTTGACATTATGGAGGCTCACCATGCTGGGACTAGCTCCAGTACAGTCTCCCAGGTGCAGGCACGCCTTAGCGAAGCTTCAAGCATCTTGAAAAAGTACTCGGATAAGCGTGTCACTGTCAGCGTTGCCCAAACCCTCGCTATGACCAAATCAATCTACCCTAGGGTAGATATCGAGGCCATTGGTGAGGGTTTTGCCGAAGAGACAACACCCGAAGAGGCACTAGAGGCAATCGCAAAAGACCTGGGTATGTAAAAACAAAGCAATCATGCAGTTGGTGTAAATATAACTTTGGTGAAAGCATGTATATATCCTGTAAAATGCTGCCGAGTACTTGCTTATTCTTAGTTGTCATTAGCTTCACCCAACTATGTAGTCTACGCCGAGTAGATCGATAGGAACTTAAGAAAAAAGTTCACTTCTAAAAGCTATACTCGAGCAAACTTTAGCATAATCACTGTAAAACTTCACAATTTAAATAAAACAAGCTCATATTTTATTAACAAGGCACATAATACATGCAGCCCCCAACTCACTACTCGGTTGAAACAAGCGATGTAGTGAGTCAGAGAAAAAACATTGTACAATACTCAGGTATAGAAAGGACGTAGCTGTTCTATGTTCCATGAGTTGTTGACGAGGGCACCATCTTTAGTCTTCAGTCGGTAGGCGCCTGGACGTGTCACCTCAGCGATAATGAACGGCCCTTCCCACAGGGGGGATAGTTTATGCCTGTCTTTGGTGGTTTGTATTTTTCTCAGGATGAGATCTCCCACCAAAAAGGCGCGGCCACGGACATTTCGACTGTAATAATGACGCAGGCTTTGAAGATACCTTGCTGACTGAATAGTTGCGATATCCCTCACTTCCTCCAACTGATCAAGCTCGACCAATCGGGCTTTGTTTGATTTGTCTTCTAAGTGGGCCTGAACTCGCGGAGAGTCGAACTCCAACTCGGTTAGTAACATAGCCTTAGCACCATAGACTAGGAAGAAAGAGGATTGCCCTGTTGCCCAACTAACCGTGGTTCTTAGAGACTAGAGAACGGATGGGAGTTCTTGTACCCACCACCCTGCATATGGTTGTAGTCGGTCAAACACCCTAGCCTTGATACCTTGTAAAACCATGCCATTAGCATGCTCAATCTGCCCATTACTTCGTGGGTGTGCCACCGAAGCATAACAGATCTTGATGCCAAAATTGTCACAGAAATCTTAAAATACGCCACCCGTGAACTGAGTACCGTTGTCCGTTATGATGCGGTTAGGAACCCCAAATCGGTATAAAATACTCATGATGAAGTCCTTTGCTCATGCCGCTGTTATGGTAGCAACGGGTTTTTTCTCAATCCATTTTGTGAATTTATCCACTGCGACAAACAAGTATGTGAACCCCCCTGGCACTTTTTTGAACGGCCCGACCATGTCGCGCCCCCAAACTACAAAGAGCCAAGAGATTGGATTGTTTGAAGTTCTTGAGCTAGAAGATGTATTGGTCTTGCATAGAATTGGCATCCCTCGTATGTGCGAACTATATCTTTAGCGTCTGTTACTGCAGTCAGCTAGAAAAAACCCTGCTTATAAGCCTTTCTAACTAACGTCCTGGATGCGGCATGGTTGCCACAGATACCCGAGTGGATCGATTGTAGAATTTGCTTGCCCTCCTCAGGTGTGATGCAGCGCATGAGGACCCTGGATGCGCTTCTGCGGTACATGTCTTCTTCGACTACAAGGAAACATTTGCTTCGACGCTTGATCCGTTTAGCTTCACTGCGTTCTTCTGGGAGTTCGTCATCCAAAAGGAGTTTGAGAACTGGAGTCCGTCAATCTTGAGAGAGGATTAGTACTTCATTTGTTCCCGGGGTAGGTTCAGCCCCTGACTATTCAAGCACTGGTTTCTTCCTAACTGATGGCTCCAGTAGTTGTTTAACAAAAATCCCAGTCAGGACCACTTCTTGTTTAGATCCCATGTTGGCCAATTCGTCTGCAGCATCGTTGTATTGTCGTAATACATGAGTTATCTCCAGCCTGTCAAACTTGCTTTCTAGCTTTCTGACCTCCTGACAATACACCGCCATAGTATCGTTGAGACATGTCCAGTCTTTCGTGACTTGGCTAACCACGAGTTGAGAATCCCCGCACATAACCAGTCGACGGATGCCGAGTGATATAGCGATGCGGAGCCCGTGGATAAGTGCCTCATACTCGGTGACATTGTGGGAAGCTGGAAAGTGAATCTGGAGGACATACTTGAGTTTTTCGCCAGTGGGTAATCTCAACACAATGCCAGCCCCTGCGCTGCCGATCTGTAAGGAACCGTCGAAGTACATCATCCAGTACTCTAGCTTGTCCATTTTTGTAGTCGTCGGAACTTCTGTCCACTCAGCCACAAAATCAACTAGAACTTGAGATTTGATTGCTGTCCGTGGTTGAAAAATAATGTCAAACACCATCAACTCGAGCGCCCATTTAGCGATTCTGCCAATGGCCTCGCGATTGTGTGGGACGTCCCCGAGTGGATACGATGTGACAACGGTGACTTGATGCGTCTGAAAATAGTGCACCAACTTCCGGATAGTGATGAGTAGGCCATATAACAGCTTCTGGACTTGAGGATATTTTATTTTGTAGTCGGCCTAGCCATTGAATTTTCTGTATATGACCTGGCTCTGATCGCTTGACTACCAGCACCGTGCTGACGACCTGAGTGGTTGCCGCCAAGTATAACATTAGTGGTTCCTAGGGCATAGGTGACGCCAATACTGGTGGTGATGTGAGAAATTTTTTGAATTTTTTGAAGATTTGTTGGGCTTCTAGTGTCCATTAAAAATTGTCCGCTTTCTTCAGTAGTTTAGAAAAGGGCATGCCCCGTTCACCTAGTCGGGAGATGAATCAACTGAGTGCCGCCATGCAGCCTGTTAGCTTCTGGACCTCCTTTTGGCTAGTTGGGGGTGCCATGTTCATGATAGCGTTGATTTTCTCTAGATTAGCCTCAATGCCTCAATGCGATACGATGAAGCCGAGTAGCTTTCCGGACGGCACACCGAAAGCGCACTTTTCCGGATTCAACTTCATCTTGAATCTCTGAAGGCTTTGGAAGTTTCTTCTAAGTCAGCGATGAGGTCTTCTTTGGACTTTGTCTTGATCACAACGTCATCAACATACGCCTCCACGTTGCGCCCAAGTTGAGTGTGTAAACACCACTAAATTACTCGTTGATACGTTGCTCCAGCGTTTTTCAACCCGAACGGCATAGTGATATAGTAGTATGCTCCAAATAGCGTGATGAAGGAAGTCTTCAGGCAGTCCTCCTCCTTTAAGCTGATTTGGTGATATCCCGAGTAACAGTCGAGAAAGCTGAGAAGTTCGCACCCCGCTGTTGAATCCACCACCTAATCTATTCTAGGTAGACCAAATGAATCTTTGGGGCACGCCTTGTTTAAGTCGGTTTAGTCGATGCACATGTGTCATTTACCATTCTTCTTCAAGACCAAGACTAGGTTTGCCAGCCAATCCGGGTGGTAGACCTCTTTGATGAACCCGGCTGTGAGGAGCTTGGTTATCTCCTCCCGAATAGCATCTTTGCGGTCCTGTGCAAAGCGCTGTAGCGGTTGTTTCACTGGCCTGGCATCCAGCTTGACATTGAGGGAATGTTCGATCACCTCCCTCGGTACACCAGGCATGTCGGAAGGTTTCCAAGCAAAAATGTCCCTGTTCGCCTGAAGGAAGGTGACGAGCACGTCTTCCTATTTGGGGTTGAGTCCGGTCCCGACTAGAGCAGTTTTGGAGGGGTCAGAAGGGTCTAGGGGGATCTTCTTGGTTTCAGAATCCATTGAAATTCCTAACTTGGCTGGTTTTTTGGCCAAAACCTGATCATCCACACAAGGAGTTGTAGCAGATAGTCGAATGCAGTTTTGCCCGACTGCCGTTTCCTGAGATTGAGCCAGCTCACAGCTCTCCTTGTCACAGGTGAAGGCTTGCTTGACATCGCTGTGAAGAGAAAGAACTCCGGCTGGTCTTGGCATCTTGAGCATCATGTAGGTATAATGTGGCACTGCCATGAAATTGGCTGGCACCGGCCGTCCGAGTATAGCATGATACGTGGTCTCGACATTGGCAACCTTGAAGCAGATATTCTCGATGCGGAAATTATTCCGCGTGCCAAAAGTAACTGGCAGAGTTATCTGTCCGAGTGGAGTAGAAGATAGGCTAGGGATTACCCCATGGAAGGGTGTTGTACTCGACCGTAGCTTTGAATGAGGAATCTTCATCTCGTCTAGCGTCTTGGCAAACAGAATGTTGAGAGCACTGCCTCCATCGATAAGAACCTTCTTCAAATTGATGCTCCTGACGACCGGGTCCAGGACGAGTGGATAGCGTCCTAGATGAGTAACCCGATCGGGATGATTTGCGTAGTCAAACGTGATTGGCGTTTCTGACCAGCGTAGGTATTGGGGGCATTTGCTACAGAGATCGAGTTGATTTCACGTGCTGTGAGCTTCTGCTTCCTCTTGGACTCATATGTAGACGGCCCTCCAAAGATGTGGTTGAGCTCAACCTGCAGATCTTGGTAATCACCGGTTGTGCCCGAATCTAGCTTGTTTTTATCGGAGCCAGATGTTGAAGCCTGCTCGAAAGCAAACTTCTTAAGCATAAAGCAGTCCTTAGCCACGTGCTTCCCCTTTGGATGAAAGGGGCAGAGCCCGTTCATCATTTTTTGGTATTTGTTATTCCTCGGGGGTCGCGGCCGAGTATGCTCTACGGTAGCCACCACATTATCCGACTTTCGCTTGTGGTTGCCGGATTTGTTCTGTGTTGGCCCGTCATTGTCTTTCTTGTCTTTCTGTTGGGGCTCTTTTTTGTTGTCGAGAGCCTGAGCGACTACATCGGCCGAGTCGACGTACTTGTTGGCCATATCAAAAAGAGCCTTGACAAAAGCGGGAGGTTTCTGAGTGAACTTGGCAATGAATGGGCATCTTTGACTCCCTTACGGAAGGCGGCGATGACGACCTCATCCTTGATCATTGGGATTGAATTTCGCTTCTCGGAAAACCTCTTGATGAACTCACGCAGAGACTCGTTCTTCCTTTGGTGCAACTGATAGAGATCGTGCTTAGAAGATGGCCTCTCATAAGTTCCCTGGAAGTTGGCGATAAAACATTCCCGGAGTTCCGTCTAGGAACCAATTGACCTCTTTGGGAGTCCTGTTAGCCATGTCCTCGCTGAGTCGGCTAGAGCGACTGGGAGGTAGTTAGCCATGGCTTTCGGATCTCCTCCAGCTGCTTGGATCGCCAAAGTGTAGACCGTGAGCCAGGACTCGGGATTGGTCTTCCCGTCGTAATTCTCAATACCAATCGGCTTAAAACCTAACAACCAATCGACCTGTTGCAGCTCCTGGGTGAAGGCTGGTACTCCTTCATCTACACAAGGACTCTGACTCCGACCAGAGCGGTGAAACCGTTCGTGGTGGAGGCCGAAGCGCTCATTCTCGTCTTCCAATCAGCGCTGCTCATCTTCCTCTCGTTCATGGAGCCGTGCGTTAATGTCTCACCAAAGATCACGCTGTAGTCGGCCTCGGAGATCCTGGTTGTCCCGACGGTCCTTTTGATGTCGACACCACCGATCGTTGTTGGGGTTGCCGAGTAACGTCTGGCGTGACTCCGTGTGCGGCTGACTAGAGCCAGCCGCTCGGCGTTGTGTTGAGGCCAATGAGACCGCCGTTGGAGAAGCCCAACTGTTGGTCGGTATGAGGGTATCGCCCAACTGTTGGTGCTGCTGACATGCAGCAGCGGTGATCATGGCTTTTATCCTTGCTATAGTTGGAGCGGCCTGGTGATCAGGCCCGAACTAGAGCGTGTCCAGAAGAGTTGCAGCGGCTACGACGTTTTGCTGAGGTGTTACGAATACGTCGTGGTCGTCAACTGGGGTCTGGAGAATTTGTTGTTGAGCAGTCCGCCTGGCCCTACGCAGATCATCATTGCGGGCGTGCAGGCATCTTGCTTCTTCCTCCTATTATTCACGTAGTCGGCGGGCCTCCTCCTCTTGCTGCTCGCATAGTCGGCGTGCTTCCTGAGTAGGAGTAGAGCCTTTGGACGCCATGAAGACTTCACGTGATGGGGAGAAGCTTGCCGAACTGCTGTCCGACTTAGAGTCAAAATTAGAGTAGTTGATGGGGGTGATTACAACTCTAACCTTCCTAAATCCAATCTCAAGCGGCTCTAGGCCGTATCCAAGTCGAACTCCAGGGGATCGAGTCTACCGCATCAGGTGTTGATTGAAGTTATCCGCGGCATTGCTGAGTCCGAACGGGAGATTGACGATCTCCTCCTTTCTTAGCCCAATCTCGGTTGGCTCAAGGTCGAGTCCGAGTCAAACACTGAAAGAAAGAGTTGTCCCGAGACCCGGGCATGTTGAAGATTGCCGCAGCAAGTCAACGAGGGTTGCCGCAGCGCTATGTGGGCCAACCGGCGCGGAGTTGGCTTGATCCCTGGCCGACCGGATCGAATCCGAGTCAGACAGGGTAAGGTTGCTGAATTCGTCAGCGACGAAGTCAAGCCTCCCAAAGGTGATTGTTTGTCCAGGGAAGAAGTTGATGCCGTCGACTCCAATGAGTGGATCCATCAGGCTTGTTGAAGATCATCTCGCCGATGCTCCTACCTAGCGCGCCAACTGTCGATGTTTTATATTGGCAACAATGATATGGGGCTACTCGTGAGACCTAAACTTGATGGATTGCAAAGGAACACGAAATAATTTATACTGGTTCAGACCCTTGAGATGAGGTAATACCTTACGTCCAGTTGTGGTGTATTGCCTTGGAGGTTTCTCTAGTGAGATTGCGCTATATTCTGATTCTGCCCTCAGGGGGCGTCCTGCCTCCCCTTATATATTGGGGGACAGGATTACAGAGTGGGAATCCCAGTCGGACTCTGACCAAGGGATTTCCTTCTAAGAATACAATATTCCTGACTAGCATTGTATCCTTTTCTTGTCGTATAAGGTTATGTATGCCGAGTCCTATTGTATCCCTAATTAAGGTTAGGCCCATCCTATGTCCGAATGGCCCAAATGCTTCTCATGAGGTACCCAGGGCCCATGGCCTCCACAGCACCACTTTTTGCAGAGAGCCTCTCCTTGTGCTTCATACCTCTTCGGAGCTAGAGGGCCATGATTGGCCTTCATGACTTGCCCCTTAGATTTCCGCTACTTATTCTACTTCTGAGTTGTCGGCTGCTCTAGCAGCTTCAAGGTGCTTGCTCCATCCTTCCTTCTCGGTTTGGCTTCTTCGACTGCCTTTTCCTTCGCATCAAATAGCTTCATCAACCCGAGAAAATCTTTCCACGATCCTGAATAGCTTCGTGGCAGTTGTAATCCTTCTCGTGGCCAGCTCAAGGATCGTATAGCGATCTCTGATTCCTGACTTGAATGCCCTGATGACAAATGAGTTGGATATTTTTGGGATAGTGTTGCGGCACTCATTGAACTGCCACACCAAGTTCCTTAGAGATTTGCCGTTGTGCTGTCTCATGGCATGTAGGTTGTCCTCGACCATGTGTCGCTTGTACGTACCCTATAAATTAGCCGTGAACTAGTGCCAAAGGTCTTCCCAGGATGAAATAGACTCAGGTGGCAGATGGATGAGTCATGACCGAGCAGATCCCTTCAATGCACACGACAGGTAATTGGCCATAGCGTTCTTGTCACATCCTGTTTTTTGCTGTTTGGAAATTTCAAAAATTCATATTTGGTTTATCACCTAAAATAGCTTAATTAAAATTGTTGTTGAAGAACAGAACAATTATTTTTGAGTGTGGACAATGAAAGTAAATCTCTGTATGGAATGTCAAAAAAACTTGCTGTTACAATACCCTGGGTGCCTAGTTATAGGCCTAGGGGTTTACTTACAGGCTCTAGCGTTTTATTTACAAGTGGTATTATGCTATGGCCCTCTAATAGGGATAGCTACAGGGTTACATGTGTCTTTTCCCAAGTATGGGCCTTTTATGGGCTGCTGGGCCCTCGGATGGGCCAATTTCTTAATGGGCCTTCCGTCCCCTTAGGTAGAGATGACGCTGTCAGGCTCTTCGGCCCTTTGATGGGTTTCACCTACTCGCCAAGTCCTTTGCTCGTTCCACTCTTCACCCGGTGCTTTGGGCCCTTCGCTTACTCGCCGGGGTCTTCGCCCATTCCTGGGCTCATCACCAGCTCCTAGTGGCATCGCCATGTACACAGCGCTCTTTGTCATTGCACCAAGTGGCTTCACTAGGTGTGGCAGGCCCTTCGCCCATACTAGGCTCTTCGCCCCCAGGCTTAGTCTTGAGCCGTCTAAAGGGGTTACGGCCTATCTCCAACAAAAAATTTATAAATAAAAATGGATTTCATTTGACTAAAGGAGTTAATTACGCCACTATTTTTATTTGTTCGCTATTTAATTGGAGTTATTGGGATTTATTTGGATTTTATTTTTGTCATTTATGAAGTGGTGCTCAATTTCCTTTTTGAATTTCCCAAATTTCCCATCTCCAAGAGATATTCCAATTTCCAGAAGAGTTTCCAATTCCTATAATATATCCACATTTGTCAAATTCCAAAATTTCCTTAAATTCCCTAAAATGCCAAATTTTTTCAGAAAACCCCCTCCTCTTTCTCTTTTTTTCTTTTTCTTCTTTCTCTTTTTGTCTTTTTTTTCCCTTTTCCTTTCTTTTTCCTCCTTCCTTTCTTCTTCTTCGGTCGACAAAGACCCAGACACTGACGCCGCCTCTCTCTATCTGCTGTTGCACTTGGATGCCTGAGCCCGTGCCACCGTTGCTCGGCCCGTGAGCTCCAGCCGTCGCCACTCCGTTCGCTGCCGACTCGACCAAGCCCGGCCCAGCCCGCATCTTTGCCGCACAACGCGCCGTACCACCGCAGGAGTCCTGTGACGTACCACCGTCGGACTCCGTTTCACCACCGACACTGGACTCCGACGCCGCCATGCCTCCCTTCGTCTCCCTCTATAAATTCCATGGCCACCGCCCTCTCTCTCCTTCCCTAACCATATCTGCCGCCGCCGCTGCAAGTTTCCGCCACCGCTCTGCTTCCTCTCCGTCGCTGTCGCCTAAAGCATGCACCGTCGTCATCGGGAGCTAATGTCGCCGTTGCCATCCCCGTTGTCTTGGCGAGCTTCGCCGCCGCCGGTGAGCCTCGAGACCGATGCTTCATTCCCCACCGTCGCACCTTGTCCATCTCCGGAGCACCATGTCGCGCCGTCGGGCTTCATCGCCGAGGTCGTCACTAGAGTCCAACGCCATCTCGCCATCCCTTGACTCTGCCTCTTCCTCCTCCACCCGGGGTCGTCGTCTTCCGCTTGCTGTCTGCTTTCTGGCCTCGCCACACGGATACATCGTGCCGAGGCCGCGGTCACCGTGTCATGTTGCGCCGGCATCACACATGGGCGTTCCCCCTAGCCACTGACCGGTGGGCCCCACCAGCGACAGCTTCCATGTATGACGAGTGGGCCCCATCATATAGTAACCAATTCAATCTCGTCCGTCTGATATTCTAGATCCATCCAGAGCCGTTGGATTTCCATAATCCCTCCGCCCCATCACATCAGCCCTAGATCTGCCACCTCAGCCCGACCTCATATCTCCCCGCCCACATGTCGCCATGTAGCTGCCATCTCGGCCTGTCCACCGCCCTTCTTCTTCCTCGATCCGTGGACCTAGTCCATCATGGGCCCTATCACTGACCCATGGACCCCACCTATTAGGTCAAATTAAAATAACCCTTTTCTATTTAAAAATTCTAAGGAATATTTCCAAGAATATTCTTTTTCTTTTTCTTTTTCGATTTTCTCTAAATTCCAACTTCTAGAGGCCATAACTTTTCCGTTCGAACTCCGATTCGACCCGTTCTTCTTTTAAATTTTTCTAAAATCGAGCTCTACCCCATGGTTCCGTTTGTTGTCCTACTTGATGTTATTTAGCTTTCCTTTTCTTTTTTTATTTGTTTCTCATTTACGAACATGTAAACGTTGGTGCGGAGTTGCAGTTCGTCGCCACCGAAGACGCATTGCTTGGAGCAAGGCAAGTGCACCCCTTTGATCATGTTGATCCCGGTTTACAAATTGTTTTCTTTAAAACCATTATTATTTGTTTGTAGATCATCTAATCGGGTAGTATGATATATTTGCTATCATTTCATGCATTGATTATTATTGATCACCAGTGATACCTTGTCACCCTAGCTTTGTTTTATGAGTTGAACTTTGGGACTCAAATCAGGGTGGAGTAGCTATGCTTAGCTCTACTAAAATTATTTTTCAAGCAAAATAATTTTGATTAATGATATACTTATCACCATTTTCGTATGAACTGTGTGACTGTGTGCTATCTCTCCAGTAGCACGTGTTGCACCATGTAATAATGAACTAGTGGGTAAAAATGATTTTGATTGGGGTGATGGATGGTTCTGTGTGAACCTAGATAGGTGGTAAGGCACTGTGTGGGCCCTTATCATCTGTTGTGTGTTCGGTAGGATTTTGAGTCTTAGCACTGTTGACCCAAGTAGTTAGAGTAGGTTGTGGTTAGCACCATTGGGACTTTCCTACTGTGTGGGGAAAGGCGTACCATGGGGGAAGGCAGTGTTGAGGTAAAGTTTCTAAAAAGCATTGTTACGGATTCCTTGGCCGCATACAACATATAGTGTGACATTTGAACATGGCCATCAAAAGGATAATGTATGTTGTGGGTAGAGCTACACAAACTCTGTAGAGTGTTAAATCAGTCTATTTGAATAGTCGCATTCGCAGTCATGGACATGCTCGGGGATATCACATGAGGGGTAGTTTTATGAAAACTTTTACTTTTGGGAAGGATCTATGTGCCAAGTGAATTAATGTGATAGCTGTGTGGTTCTGTGTGGTTGGGGTACCCCTTTATGGTTGGGATGGTTGATTGGGAAAACTTCGTTATTTATAACCGTGTTTAAATATCTGTTAAACTGTTTTTAAATGCAACTGTTATGTTATGCAAAATAGCCATTGGCTCTCTTTGTCAGCCTTTGCATATGCATATTTCCGTGCACTTGTTGAGTATTCCATGTACTCACTTTGCAATTCCCCCCAAATCCATTGGAGAAGTATCCACGATTTCCTGAGGAGTTCACCGAAGAAGACGATGCTTAGGCTGTGTGCCCCAATTGACTGCCTGTCGCAAGTTGATGGAGCTTCTATGCATTTACTTTTATTTTCCACCGTGCAATCTTTATCTTTTTGCTAGCCTCTTCGTGACATAATAAGTGCAAACATTGGAGCCTTAAGGCTTATCATAGTCAATCTATTAATTAATGTTAGTCGTTTATTCGTGATGTTGGTTGTGATATTATCTTTGTAACTATATATGGTGGCGTGATCCTAGTCTAGCACAATATACATAGAGGGTCCTAGTTTGGGGTCCCGACAGTTCTTATTTGCTCTAGTTGCGTGAAGAACTGTATAGTATACATCTAAAAATTCCTTGGGGGTCTGTACTGCCATCATACTTCTCTACCGCTCATGGTCGGAATTGGGCAGGCCACCTCACTCCCTCAAGGGCTAGGGTGAATGCTCCACATCCTGTCCCAGATAGGAAAGTGGGCCGTCGGCTAGGGGACCTTCGACGTCGTGGATACTAATCGGACGAGGATGACGACAACGACGGAGTGCTGGGGATACCAGCCCTATATGGTCCTTGGTCGTTGTCACATTGTCATCCTGGGCTTCTCAGTCTATTGCGACAGCTGCGGTTGTAGTCGTTGCGATGTCCTTGGTCATCATGGTGCTCTCGCTATCTGTTCAAGTTGTCACGAAGATCTTGATCTTGGCAGTCATCCCGTGGTTGTCTATCTCTTTGCGGGGGTGGATTTCGCTGTTGTCAGTTATGCTGGCGATTTCCACTGGTTGCGTCTTGGTGGGGCGGCTCGTTGTTGCGTGGATGTTCATGGTGATCTGACAAGACCCTATTTTTGCCTAATCTCTTAGCTCCTCCCTATTCGGTTTTTCTGAAAATAGTATCTAGATTGGAGATTGTGACATGCATCCTCTCTATCCAATTACTAGCGGCGATATTAGCTATCAGATCAACGGTCCGTTGGCTCAGTAGCTATTGAGCTCCAAGAATCTGCTGAGCGGGTGTAGTCGGATCGTCTTGTCAAGGAGACATCCTCGCGGGCATTTGGTTAATCTGACCATGAATCACTCCCTCCTTGACGGAGTTAACTACACCTCTTCAACTAGAGACCTATCGATGGCACCGACATACGGCCTAGCATAAAGTCCGAGAACTCTTCTTCGTCCAGTCCTTGAAGCATAGATGGCTCGTCGGGGTCCGTATCGACAAATCCCACTACTAGGTCCAAGAAGCTTGCTGTGTCTTCGTCATCCGAACTTGTTTTTTTTATATCTGATCTGATGAGAGTGGGTTGGATAACTCTTGCTAGAATCTTCTTGGGGTGGGCACATCTGGTTGTCAACCTTCTCAAAGAACACCTTGCACTCTGCTAGGGTATGAGAACTTGTCCTATGAATCGAGCACCACTGTTTTTGAGCCGGGGTCCTCTTGTCAGATTTGGTTGTAGCCTTTCTGACCTTGGGCTTCGGCATCGGCTTCGTGAGAAAAATTGGAAACTTCGGTGGTGCCGATGGTGTCGGGGAAGGTGATGGATCTGACTTGAAGGAAGGTGATTGCCGGTGGGTTCTGATCTTCCAGACCAAAGCTCTCATAAAATCCTTCATCGAAAAAACCGCTCTTGAAGACATCTCAATGAATCCTTCGGAATACTAGGCACCAACCTGTCACGCCAACTGTCAAGGGGTTAGATCCCGACTATAGTATTTAGGGACGTAGGGGTCGTCTAGTACCAAGGTGTCCATCGATATGCATAAACAAAACGGGACAAGAGATTATATTGGTTCAAGCCCCCAAGTTGGGTAATAGCCCTACTCCAGTTTATATGTTTTGGATGGGATTCTCACCACATAAAAAGGTCTGTATCAATTGTCTACCAAAACTACCAACTATGGATGATGGGATGTAGTAGTCGGTGACTTGGCTGGAAGGCTTCCTCTGGCTTGGTGTTTCTAGACTTGTAGGCTTATGGTTCGATGCCCTCCCCTCCTAGGAGGCGTTGTATTTATATCGGTAGATAATCCCTTCTCCAAGTAGAACTCAGAGACTCCCGAATAGGACACAGGCAGAGAAGACTTTATCATAACCGAGATGGATGATGGAGTTCTCCTCCATTCAGAGTACATTTCCTTCTCTATCCATAACTTTATCCATATACGGTCTTCACCTTTCGTATCTTATAAGGTATGCAGTATTCCTGGTGACGTATGTCCATATATATAGGGTAATGTCATATCTACTATACTGACATGTGGTGTGCAGGTTATACGGAGGCTAGCCGAGAAGATGAAGCGGGACATAGACCAATCTCATCATTGACTTCTAGAGGTTCTAGCGGAAGAAGGCAGTAGCAGCCACCGCCGCCACAACGAGGAAGGCGAATGCCGGAGCAGACAGAGGAGCCAAAAACCTGAATGCCTGAAAAACCTAGTGCAATTATATTCATATAAAATATACATGGATCCATTGGCTTGTGGCAAGATCAATTCTCTTGTAAAATAATATAATTCTACAAAGAATATTCCCATATAAAATGCTGCTACATTATTTCTAAATAGGACTAAGCATAAGGCATATATTAACCAACTGCACCATCATATAGCGCACTAGCTGGTCTGTTTATTTGTGTGTGGTGACAAGGTATAAAGCTGAAATAACATGATACAGAGCGCCCGACCTTCTCGACATAGAGTCTGAATACACCATATAATCAACGAAGAGGATGAACAACGTGCTACCCTTGCAGCACACTTTTCACCATGAATTCGCTAAAAACCACACGCAAGAAATAACCCACTCGACCATGCAAAAGTGGATCTATTGCTCCCTCAATTCCCTAAAAGAAAAAGCAAGAACAATCGACGGCAGAAACTCTCAATTCCCCTCTTTAGTTTGGCGGCGGCGGCACAAACCCTAGGAGAAGAACAAGAGCAATACTGTTGCGAAAATATGTGTGTATTAAATGTGGTCTCTCTCCTGTGTCGTTTACAAAGGCTTATGTAGCCATTATATAGGTTAGAAACTAACGATGAATCATATACAACAAAATATGGAAACCTATTATGACTGCCGACGATTTGTTTCGGCCTTTGTGATGAAACCAGAAGGAATTCGTGTCTTGGGCCGGATCCATCATGTGGGCCATAAAGTTAGCTTTCAAATAAGTACTCACATGTCCAAAACGGACTTGGACGAGAGAGTCTAGGCCATTTTAGTATGGGCTGCTCTAACAACCAAATTGAATCCGATTTTCACATTTTTCTTATTATCTTCAAACTTCTTGTTTTGGAAGACTTGAATCTATGGGGAACTTATAGATAGAGTCCATGCCAACCTAGATGGGTCTTTGAATAGTAGAACCACGTCCAAACAATTTGTGCAAAGCCCATGTTCATCATCAATGCTGCTGCCCGCACGTTACCCGGTCTGCCTGTGTAGCGAGTCTTCAAATAGACGTAACTCGGTGTAGAAAACTCCAAATCATGTGCCGTTTGTTCCATTGAAAAGTACACTTGACAAGCTTTCCTTGTATGTAATCCGTGTATGCCGAAATTCTTCGAGTCAAACCAATATTCACCATGAACTTCGTGAATAGAACAACAACCGATCTTTTCCATGCGCGCCGCCACCTCCCTCACCTCTCGCTTGGCCCACATGTTTGTATGTACCAATTGTTTACTTTTCTCACGTCTAAAAACAATGTAATATCATATATTATGTAACATAAAATTCTCATGTATTCCACATATAGATTTCGAGAGAAACGAATTCACCTTATAGTTTGATTTGCATACATAGGAGAATGTCCAAAAGCATGGTATATCCATGTCATAACAATAATGACCATAATAAGAAAAGTATAGGATTAACTAAATATAGCATTACAATGATGCCATAATTTTAGAAATGCATAAAACAGAATAGTTTTCACAAACTAGAAGCAACATATTCAAGGTGGGAAATTTTTTTTGTTTAGATTAAGATGGGATTTGTGTGACTTGCCTTACAGCTCTAAATGGATGGGCTCTTCTGGAATGTTGGTATCTATGCAATTATATATGTAAAGAAGCAACAACAGTACATCAAAAAAATACATACAAACTGCATATTTGGATTCTTCACATTTTTAGAGAAATTATGCAAGTTGAACAGACTAATTCTTAGTTATGGATTTTAGAATATTTAAACATATTAAAGAACATATTAAAATGTTGAAATGATTTATGACATCATTAGAATGCGCCGTTGACCTGTGGGCTCCCTGCGTCAACAGGAGAGGGGAGCGGTTTGTCATGAACCAGGTTCGCCAAGATGATCCATGGTGAATGAACGGCCGAGATCAACCTGATCTACGTCAACGACCGAGATAGCTTTGTCAAAATAACCATGTATTGCCTTGTGCATTATTTTATCTCGTGTGGTGGCTTGCTAAGTACCTTTGTACACATTGTTGCTCTATCTATATTTTTAGCAGAGTGATTAAAAAGAAGCCCATATTAATACACTTGCGTATTTAACATGATGACCAAAGTGCATGTTTCTATCTAGTCTCGTTCGCTAGTCGAGTGCCTATAGGCAGGTCAACTGGGCTTATATATTATGTTCATGTCCCCTATAGTTTTTTGTTAGGCGCTGGTCTATCCGGCCCTAAAGTAAGTATTTAATTCTTTTGGTTTAATTCATTCATGATATGCTAGTAATCGGTATATGTATATCAACTACTTATAAAAATCGGGCGCCAGCACCATCGTGTCAGGCGTCAGTCACGAGGCTAGTGTTGACCCACAAATAATGGAATGTACCAGCGATCGAGGCCCATTAATTCCGGTGCCTATGGCCAAGAATCCATACAAGGTCGCAAGAGGAGAACATGGCGGCAATGGCAACTAATCATCGTCGTTTTGTGCAGGTGATGAAGAAGATGACAAGCTGGCCGATGCTCTTGAAAGCAAGAGAATTCTATAGATAAAACTGAAAACATTCTGAACGTTGAAGCCTTGAAGGCAAGAGGATTCTGTCAACAGAGAGAGATAGCAGAGTAGAGCAATTTCTCACACTTGTTGAATGACAATTCCATTTCACTTTCCAAATTACATTCTTTAGAAAAAAAACTGAAAACATTCTGTAAGCTGTCTTGATTTGTATCGTATTCTTTTGCAATTTTATAAAATAAGTAAAAAAAATTTAATGGTGTTGCACTACTGCATTCGGCTGTCGGCTGACACGAACTTGATTCAGAGAGACTCGATGAGTTCAGGCAGAGATGGGATGGAAGGCGATGACGGAGTGGTTGGCGATGTGCAGGCTGAACTGCCCTCCTTTCTCGCTCACGTCCAGCTTCTCCACGCCCGGCGGCGGCACCATCTCGAAGCTCCTCACGAGCTTCCCGACGATAAGCGCGAGGATGGGCAGCGCCAGGATGATCCCGGGGCAGCTGCGGCGCCCGACACCGAAGGGCAGGAACCGGAAGTCCACCTTGCCGCCGACGGTGGCGTCCACGCCGCTCTCCTTCTCCAAGAATCGCTCCGGCCTGAACTCCTCGGGCTTCTCCCACAGCTCCGGGTTGTTGGCCAGCCACCACGCGTTCACCACCACCTTGGACCCCTTAGGGATGGTGTACCCGCCGAGCTTGGCCTCCTCTAGGTTCATGTGGGGCACGAGCAGCGGGATCGGGGAGTGCAGCCGCAGTGTCTCCTTGATCACGGCCTGCAGGTACGGCAGCTTGTGGATGTCGGACTCGGTGATGGGCTCGTCGTCGCCGAGCACGTCCATGATCTCGGCGCGGACCTTGCTCTGCACCGCCGGGTGGTTGACGACCTCAGCCAGCGCCCACTCGATGGACCAGAGCGTCGTCTCGATGGCGGCCACGTTGATGTTCTCCACGATGTAGATCACGTTCTCCGGCGTCAGCTCGCCGTTCTTCTCTGCCTCGAGGATGTGGTCGATCGCACACCGGAGCTTATTCCTATCTCCCGGCGTGGCCATCACCTTCCTGCAAGTTCATAGTAAGATTCGGATTAATCAGATATGAGCAACTCAGTAGTTCCTGTTTCAAGATTGCGAGCAACAATGCAATGCATGCTTGAGAATAATGGGGAATGCGGCAACAACGTGGTGCGTACCTTCTCTTCTCGACGTAGTTGTTGTTGAAGAAGGCGAGCCTCCTGCTCTGGAGGTCGCGGCACTTGTTGAGGTAGCCGCGCAGGAAGGGGCGGAGGATGGGGATGAAGTCACCATAGTTGTACTCGAAGCTCTGTGCAAGGCTGCTGCGCTCGGAGTTGAACCTGGTGGCCTCGATGAACATGGGGTCGTCCACCGACTCGAACCTCGCGTCGAACATCATCCGGTACATGATGTTGTACAACATCAGCTGCAGCCGGCGTCGCACCACGAAGCCGGCGCCCTGTGCCACCGCGTCGCTGCGCACATCGTCCACGACGGCGTCCATCTCGGCCTCCCACATGGCCTTGTACTGCTGCACGACGCGCGCTGTGAAGAAAGGCAGCGTCATGACGCGGCGCATGCGACGCCAGTGATCGCCGTACTCGGTGAACACCATGTCGGCGCCGTCGGCGGTGAAGATGTCGAAGACGACGTTGCGCGGGCGGGAGCCGAACTCCACCCCCTGCGTGTGCAGCACCTCCGTCGCCAGCTTGGGGTCAGACACCACCACCAGGTTTCGCACGCCCAACCGCAGCAGGAACACAGGCCCGTACCTCGTCGACATCGCCGCCAGGAACCGATGGTTCAAGTCATTCCCAACCTGCAGCCAGTTGCCGAACACCGGCACGGCAGCTGGCCCCGGCGGCATCTTCCCGCCACCGTTCCCGCCCTTGGCGCCCACCGCGATGCCGACAAACACAGCCACCGGCAGCAGCAAAGTGACACAAGGATGCTGCGCCTGCACGAACGACTTAAGAAACAAATGCACGGCAAACGACGCCCCGGTGGCGATGGCCGCCCTCACCGCGGAGGCCGCCATGCTGCTCGTCCCGCCCGCTGTGAGACTCTGTGTCCCGGGGTTGAATTAGTTGGTGAAATGGCAACGCGAGCTGGCTGCTGGGCTGGGTGGCGCGGCCGTGGCGTGCTTATATAGCATCGTTCTTGGATTGGTTGGTGAATTGGTGTGGCTGTAGGAAATGTGGCGAGGCACGAGGAGATGCGGCGAAATTCGCCGGTTTCGCGCGGAAACCCGTGTGCCGAGAAGGGAAGCAGGGTAGGCGGGCGCGATCCATCGGCCGCTCGGCCCCGGCGGAAGCCGCTGAACGCACTCGTGCTGTGCTGGTTGGTGGGCAATTAACAAGTCGTCTCGTGTGGCCAGTCCGCCGCTCTGACCTGGTCACTGGTGGGGTTGGTGTGGTGCGATCTGAGCGTCTCGATGGCGGAGGGACGGTCAGGATGGGGGTTCCATTCCGGGTTGGGTTTGGTGGTGTGAGCTTCGGGAGAAGCTACTACGCGCGCGCGATGCCGTACATACATCCTCATTAATTAATAATTATCCCCTAATTACTATTATTAGTGTTTAATAATTTTTGTTATAAAATAATACATAAATAAACAGAGTTAAAAGTTTTACATTTCAGTTAAAAAGTTTCAAAAATTTAATTAAAAATTTCAAATTTTAGGTTAAAAATTTTAAAATTTAAGTAGATTTTTTAAAATTTTAAATTTGAACTGAAAGTTTCGAAAATTAAATTGAAAGTTTCAAATTATTAGTATATAATTTACTCGATTTTTTTAATATTTTTATTTTTTTTTAATTCTATTATTTTTTAATTACTTTTTTACTGTGCTGTATGTGCGAGCGCGCACGGTAGCTTTTCCGGTGAGCTTCGGTGTTAGGATTGCCTTTTTCCTTCCGCCACATTCTTATTGTGCGTTCAAGCGTTTGTTGCTTGTTGGGTTTGTTGACCACTGCCTTGAGATTCTCTAGGTGGGATACTGCTTTGCCATCTAATCATCATTCATTAAGTCATTTGAATAATCTGACGCACAAGTACATTATTTTAATATTTAAGTTCGAATAGTTTTACACTTTCTAAGTCTTAAAATAGTTATTGTTACAGATTCTTAAGCATAAATTAAGATTTCAAAATAAAATATTATAGTGCCTCTTATTAAATAATGTATGGTTAAGAGCAAAGATGATTAAGGTAAAGAAAAAAATTTTAATGAGAGATGATTGATATAACAAGTGGTACTTTAAAGGAATAGCTATTTTAGATAGAGGTAGCAGGAGAAAAGGTATCACATACACATGGATTATCTGCCGTACAGCAAAATGCCTCTGCTAGAGTGATCAAAGACATGTAACAGTGTCCAATTAACTGTAGTTACAGTATCTTCTATCTACCTGTGCTGTTTGTCAGGAATGGTGTTGTAGCGCTTACCGTAGCAGTTACTGTAGGAGTACGTATAAATCGGACACTTTAGATTAGTCATAATGCATGCACTTTGGATCTCTGGCTCTGCCGTAGCTATGAAGGGGTGAAAACCGATTATATAGTTTTCGTCCGTTCAAAACAAACAATACGAATATAATCCAGAGCGTATAATCTTTGGATAGTCCGAATATGAATACAAATAAAAAACATCATCTTTATCTCTATACATGTATACGAATACGGATATCTAGATGCTGCTAGCACGAATCTATGTAAAGCACGTAATGTATCTCTTGCCCATTCCTAGCTCATCCTCTAGTCAACTTTATCAATTCTTTAATAATATTTTAGACTAATTAACATATTATCTGTACATTGTAATAAAATTCTAATTAAAAAATTATAATTAACCCGCTATTACTATAACTTTTGTATATATTTATTACTAACATATGTTCCTTTTGATTTCACACTATTCTTTTTTCTTACCATAAAAAGTAGGAAGTTAATAGTGTGGTGGTGTTATTTTTTTTCTTTATATAAAAAGTAGAGAGTTGATGGTGGTAGTGGCACATTCATCACTCACCACCATCACTAGCTTCTTTTAAAGTAGTACAGAAAATACTAGTACGTGCTTTTAATATTATTCAAACTTGTAAATGGCTACCCAAATTAGATATGTATTTATATCACCTGTTAACTTGGCATCTATTTACATTGGTTCCTATGCGTTAAACTCAATTGATATCATCTAGTCCATAATCTAAATATTTATGTAAAATTAGCTAGTTATACGTGTGTAGTATTTATCTCTACGAGTAATTTGTGTGGTTTTTATGTTCGGAAAAATATTTGTTTTTTATTCATGTCTGGTCTTATTTGATGCTTATTTGTATTTGAAATAATTTATAGTCGTTTTCGTATTCTAGTTATTCATAGCCGTCTCTATATCCGATTAAAGGTATGAAAACAAATACACCATAAGAATTATCCGCCCTGTTTTCATTATCTGTTCCCATCGCCGGCCGGCTTTCAAGGTTCAAGCTACTCTTATCTGTTTGACGCTACAATGCGATTCATAAGTGACGCCATTATTTTAACAGAAGATAAATGAAATAGTTTTTACACATAGAAGGTGTACGTTTGACCTTTTCCCTCTGAATGATGTCGAAATATGTAAAACTCAAAATAAACAAAGTAGTTTCTTTTAACATCTTTCTATTAAAATAGTGCAAGAAAGGAATCCAGAATCCTCCATATAAATTTCCATTGCAGCCTAGATAAAAATAGTAAGAGTGAATTGCATCTTGGGCTATGTTCATGTACCGTTCTTACCAGCTTATAACTTAAGCTTTTTTATCGATTTTCATAAACATATTTTCTAAATTGTTAAACGGTACGTATTTTACCAAAAAAATTATATAGAAGTTCTTTAAAAAAATAAAATAAATTTATTTTTAAGTTTGTAATAATTAATAATTAATTAATCATTGCTAATATTTTATATGCTAGAATAAGATGAGCAACTTCAACCATTTCAAAGAGTCCCTTAGTTACCTAAGTTATATATTGGACCAGACATTAGCAAGGCTTTTTAGACAAGGTGTTGTATTGCTACCAATTTTGCACTTTGGACTGGTGGCCCGTACGTCGGGGGGTCTTCTTCCTCCTTCCAAACCCCCTGAGCCTGAATCAGTCCACACCGGCGAGCTTGTTTCTTCCCCACAATAGCGGCCGGCCGCGCAGCCTCCTGCTCCAGCTCCTTTTTCCACGGGCTGCAGCAGTGCCAGTGAATGTCGAGGCCGTCGCTGTCCCGTGTCCTTTGCTCTGCTTCGCTTCCCGCATCCTCGAGGAAGATGCCACCAGCTAGGAGCGCACAGCCGCACAAGATGCAGGAGGTGAAAGGAGCACTGAGCCACCATCAAATGCACTGCTGATTTGAGGAGAAATTGGTTAAACGGACTACACTGGAATGGATTAGAATGACCAATTTGGGGATATTCGATAGGAGGCAATTGAGGAATGAATTTTGGGCACATGACCTTGGAGGAGCCGGGAGGATCGGAGGAGCAGTGGCTGCAGCGCCTTGTGTGATTCCGCCATACCCAAGAGTTTCTGCCTTGCTCAGTGACACCACTCGAGCGCTCTGTTTTGCTGGCATCCCGGCGACTCGTGCTCGCGTGGATGGGACGAAGAACCACGGTGGCAATTCCCCTGGTCGAAACCGCAACTTTTTGGCAAGTTTAGATGGTATATATTAAGTGCAAAGTTTGTCAAACCCTGGTCCAATAAGCAACCATGGCAAGAAAAAGGGGTGCAAAATTCAAATATTAACTTCGATCTTGGTGTATGTGGATCTATATTCGTCTAATTAAACCGGAAAGGCCATTTCAAAATACAATTTAGAAATAACTAAAATTTTGACTAAAAACTTCAAAAATCCAACATAAAGTGCCAACATAGTGCTAATTGAAATATGGATTGAAAGGAAAATAAAATAATTTAGAAGCTTTATTTCCATCAGAAGTTCCCAGTAAAATCCTATACCAACTTCAATTCAAAGTAAAAATTAAACTTGGATCAAAATTTGATGTATAAATACATGGGACATTATTCTTGTTAGAATTATTATTGGGCCTAGGGCCATAAGGAGAATAATTTCTAGAAAAATCTCAAAACCTCACTTCATGAGAGACATGCATGTAAACTTTAATACCACCTTGTTCATTCTAGAAGAGAAAGACCACCTTGCTTATTCGATGACATACTGATTTTTGGGACAAACATTGATGTGATAAATGAGGTCAAATTATTCTTGTCTTAGAATTTCGATATGAAGGATTTTAGAGTAGGTAATGTTATCTTGAACATCTAGCGAATAATAGGTGAGAATATGATTACACTCATGCTGTCACATTATGTGGAAAAGGTCTCGAACCGTTCTGGCTACATTGATAGTAAGCATTCTCTAATATCTTATGATTCTAGCTTGTTGCTTTGCAAGAACAAGGGAATAGCTAAGAATCAGTTGGAATACTCTCCAATAATTGGCTCACTTATGTAACTAACTAACGTGACTAGACCTGATATCTCCTTTGTTGTGAGCAAATTGAGCTGATTTGGCGTGTGCTTGAGCGAGTTATCCACTACTTGAAGGATACTATGAACATTGGACTTCATTATATTGGGTACCTATCGGTACTGGAGGGCTATAGTGATTCCAACCGATCTCTGATATTGATGAGATCAAAGCCACTAGGGAATATGTTTTTACACTAGGCGGTGTTGTTGTTTCATAGAGGTCTTGCAAACAGACCATCTTAACGAGATCAACCATGGAAGCTGAGTTTACGGCACTAGACACTGCTACTGTTGAGGCAAAATAGATGTGTGATCTATTAATGGATTTTCCTGTGGTTGACAAACTTATGCTGGTTATCCTTATGAACTGTGACAATCAAACTGTCATTGCTAAGGTGAACAGTTGTAAGCATAACATGTGTCAGAGGAGAGAACTCCAACCGTGGGGAGTCTGGGGACCCCCCTTTGAGGTTCGGCCAGGGGAGTTGTTCACAGGACAACTGCGGCGTCGGGACGATGGCACGTAAGGGAGGCAGAAGAAGTAGACAGATTCGGGCCGTGCGGAGACGTAATACCCTACTCTGTGTGTATCTGCTATGTGGGAGATGAATGTGATTTGCTCTTACAAGATGTTCTTGAGGGGTGCTCAAGAAGCTAGCCCTCACTTGGGAATGAACTTATCTTTTGTTTTCTGGTGCAGCTCGAGAAGCTCTCCAGAAGCCCCCCAGAAGCTTCCTCGAAGCTCCCTCTCTCTGCTGGCATGGATCCTCCTTTCATAGTCCAAGGGGAGTCCACAGTGCCTGGTACACATGCCAAGAGAAAGCTTTTCTAGGTATGATATGTCTTGTCACACGCACGTGGCCGCCTGCTGAGCCACGCCAGAGTTGGTTCGGGATGTCTTGTCGTACACGTCCGCCTGCTGAGCCACGCCGGAGTTGGTTCGGCACGTCTAGTCGTCACGTTGCTCGGCTACTGCGGGCGGCTAGGTCATGACGATGTGACAGCGCACGCCTTCGCTGCCAGAGCGTGGAAAAATGAAGCCCTCTTAGTCAAATGTGTCTGACTGCACAGGGAGCGCGCCCACGGGGGGCCATCATGAGAGTCCATGCACGTCCGAGTAGGCGACAGGCGCGATACGCCCCGTCGCCTCGTCATTAATGCGGGTAATTGGGGAGTTGATCCGCTCGAGTCAGGCTCGTGCCCGGGGCAGAGAGCTCATTGAGCCCTCCGCGCGCACAAGGTGCCGAGCCCCTTGGGGACCGAAGCTGTGGGCCCCAGGACCGGGGGCAAGACCCAAGGCCGGGAAGTCCTAGCAATGTGCCCTAGGGACGTGACCCGGGGCCGAGGAGGTGGGTCCCGGGACCGAGGGTGAGGCCCGGGCCTGGGAAGTCCCAGTAATGTGCCCCGGGGACGCGACCCGGGGCTGAAGCTGTGGGTCCCGGGACCGGGGGGCGAGACCCAGGCCCCGGGAATATCCCAGCAATGTGCCCCGGGAACGCGCTCCCGAGACCGGGGGGCGAGGCCCGGGAATGTTCCCGGGCTACGGGGCCCGAGGCGGATGCGGGCGGTCGTCGAAACGCGCCCGGGGAAGGTGCACCCGGGCCCGGACAGTGCTCGGGCCCCAGGTACTTGGCGGGAAAACGGCCATAGCCGGCCGTCACCGGTGCAGAATGTGGGCCCCGGAGGAGCTGACGTGGCCGAAGATCCACGCGTCCCCGGGAAAAGTGGGGCCCCCAGTCCCGTTTCGCCGATAGTGGCCCCTGGCCCTGTTGCTCGGCCAGGACCCACTCTGGGCAGGAACAGGGCCACGTCTTGGGGAAACAAGGAGACGTGGGGCCCACCTTGTTTGACAGAAGACAAGATGGGGCGATCGATGGCCATGATTGCGTCGCCGCACCAACTGATATCCCTGCAGCCGCAGAAGAGGGGGATGCCAGGGCCCAGCCGTCTCCCGCGAGGGGGGAGCGGGCCCTGGTACTTTTTTGCTGCCCGGCGAACAGGAGTGGTGGGAGGCCGCCCAGGTCCGGGTGGATCACGAGAGCGGGTGGGCAGCGATTGCAATGGTGATGCAGCAGCTCACCGCCCATACGGTCACCACCGAGATCTTCGTGGCGACCCGCCGGCTGGAGATTGAGGCGGCAGAGGGGCGCGTCGTCCAATTGGAGGGTGCCTCCAAATCCGCCGCCGACGAGGCCTCCCGCGCCCGGTCCGAGATGGAGGCGTGGGAGAAGGAAATATCCTCCCGAGAGGAACGCGTTCGGGCCCAAGAGGCCGGGCTCGCTGCCCAGGAGCATGAGATCACCGCGCATGAGGAAGCCGTGGTGGTTCGCGAGGAGGCACGGAAAGCTGTGGGCGAGGCCGCTGCAACGGTAGCAGGGTTCTTCGACCACAGCGAGCACCTCGAGGAGCCGACGACTGACGAGAAGTCCGAAGAAGACAGCAGTCCCCTTCGAACACCGCCGGGGTCCAGCCTGGGAACGCCGAGTACCAGGCGTCATCCGACTCCGAGCGCCAGCAGCCACGAACGGCCGTAGCGCCTAAGTCCACTATTCGGGTCCTAGGGCAGTTGCTTGCCCTGGGGGCTCGGTCCCCGAGGGCAGCGAGCGTGATAGTCGTCCGCCCCGGGAACTCGGTCCCCGGGACGGTTAAGTCTGTCTTCCGGCCCCTGCCGCCCCAGGAGCTCGGCTCCCGAGGGCAACAAGCTTGGTAGTTGCCCGCCCCGGGAACTTGGTCCCCGATTACCTCGAGCAACTGAGCGCGAGTCTTCCGGGCCCGGGGGCCCTCCATGGCCCTAAGCGCTACTGGCCCCAGGAGCACATTGGGGCTGCGGGGAAAGACTGCTAGAGAGAGAGAAAATACGAAAAGATGCCCCGCGTGTGTTAGGTATGGCCGAAGTGCTAAGCTCGAGCCTCTTGACTCACGGGGAGCCCCTCAGGAACCGGCCTTGACCATGTGCGGGGGTCGCCAGACAGCGAAGCCCCTGATGCCTCGGCGGTTGTCGGGGAGGAACTGGCCAGGCCGGGCACCGCTGCCCGCCCCAGGAATCTAGGCTGGCTCGACAGGGGGTTCTGCCCGAGACCTTGGGGCATCGACAGTGCCCGGGGCGCGGTCCACGACCTGGCCACTAGGCCTCGACAACCAGGGCAGCGCTTACCCGGCGGCCCTCGCACCCGGCTCTGGCAAATTCCGCTTTGCCCCTGGGGCCGAGGAGAACGAAGCATGCGGCCATACAAACGGGGAAAAAAAAAAGGAATTGAGCAATGTGTAAAGTTGGATAAGATTACGTATCTGGATGTTGAAAAAAAAGGGTGGTGTGGCTCCGCGAGCACGATCCCGGGACCAGGAGCGCTGCCAGCCCCCGGGCCATGAATTGCGCTAGAAATGAATTTGGGATGGGGCCCCCGGCCTGCATCCAGGTTTGGAAAGAAAACAGGCGCAGGCCGAGGATGGGTCTAATCTGCACACGATGAACCGTGAGAGTACTTGGCTCACTCCTTTGTCCATTCCATGCTACGAATTGTGGCGTCTACCACCTCCCAAGGGCCTCTTCGCGGTCGCGACCGTGTGGTGGAAAGGATTGCGCATAAGTATTTTGCCCCCTAGCAGCGGAAAAAACCAAGCCCGAAGCCAACCAGGTGGGACACCGCAAGCCTGCGGGGGCCCGGGGTGCCGCGCAGAGGGGCGCACCCACGGCCCCGGGGCTTGGACAATGTCCGGGGTTTAGCAGGAGGGGATACGGTAGCTCATTGGTAGGGAACCAATAATTATGCACAAAACCCAGGCGCCGCATGGGCGCGGCCCGATTATGCCCCTAGGGTGAGACCGCTACGAACGTAACATAGAGAAAAGGACAAAGGGCACGAGAACATAAAGCATACTGAAAAAGCTACTTAGGGGATGCATATGGGGGCCCCCGGCCAGCGCTGAGATTTGGAGAAAACCGGCGCTGGCCCGAGCACCCCGCAACTTACAGGATGTGTTCATGGATAAAATTTGCAAAGATGCTCCCAGGCTTACCGAGCCCGGTCGGGAGACACCGATCACCAGGAAGGGGCCTTCCCACATAGGGGAAAGATTTTTCTTTCCGGCACATGTGAGGACACGGCGGAGGACTAGGTCCCTGACCTGGAGTGATCGGGCCCGAACCTTACACTGATGATAGCGCTTGAGGCTCTGCTGGTAACGAGCAACGCGGAGCGAGGCGCGCCGTTGTCGGTGATAATGCGACGCGATTTGGCATCGCGGAGTACCTCGCTGATGAAGTACACCGGCTTTTGTTTTGTGCGCCCCCACCCCGGACAGACGGGGGCCGGGAGCACGGGCTCAGCTCCCTCGGGAGGGAGCGAGCTCTCGTGGCCGGGGACAGATATTGGCCCGGGACTGAGGGCCCTGGCTGGAATGTGATGGAAATGTGCTCGGGACCTGGGGGCCTAGGCTGAGATGCGGAATGAATCGGGACGGCTTCCCCGGACCCGCTCTCACCAAGGCGATGCTGTCCGGGTAATCGCGCCCCATCTGGTTGTGAAAATGTTGAGGTTGTTCCGGGTGTCGCGTCCCCAGACTCGCACTCGCCTTGGCAAGGCTGCCTGGGTTCGGGTCCCCAGTTTCGGGCCCGGGGCGCGGATCCTGGGACATGGACCCGAGACCCCAGGGCCCCCGCTTGAATGTGGTGGATATGTGCCCGAGACCCAGGGGCCCGGGCTAAGATGTGGAATGAATCAGGATGGCCTCCCCGGACCCGCTCTCGCCAGGATGATGCTGTCCGGGTTATCGCGCCCTGTCAGGTTGTGAAGTTGTTAAAGTTGTTCCGAGTGCCACGTCCACAGACTCGCACTCGCCTTGGCGAGGCTGCCCGGGTTCGGGCTCCCCAGCGTCGTGCCCAGGCCGCGGATCCCGGGACATGGACCTGGGACCCCGGGGCCCCGGCTCGAATGTGGTGGATATGTGCCCGGGACCCGGGGGCCCGGGCTGAGATGTGGAATGAATCGGGATGGCTTCCCCAGACCCGCTCTCGCCGAGGCAATGTTGTCCAGGTAATCGCGCCCCATCTGGTTGTGAAAATGTTGAAGTTGTCCTGAGTGCCGTGTCCCCAGACTCGCACTCGCATTGGCGAGGCTGCCCGGGTTCGGGCTCCCCAGCGTCGGGCCCGGGAGGCGGATCCCGGGCCGCGTGTTTGTCGGGCAAGGGGCGCTCGACGACGAGTGCCGTGCTCACCACTTGCGGGGTTGCCGCTATGTAGAGCAACAGGGGCTCATCTTGAGCCGGTGCCACGAGGACAGGGGACATTGTTAGGTACCTCTTGAGCTCGTCAAGGGCTTGATCAGCCTCATCCGTCCAAGTGAACTGCCCGGTTTTCTTCAGAAGCTTGAAGAGGGGGAGGGCACGCTCCCCAAGCCTGGAGATGAAGCGGCCGAGTGTAGGCACGCATCCGGTCAGCTTTTGAGCCTCCCTGAGCGAGCTGTCCCTCCCCGGGTACCCGGGCCGGACGGTCCTTGGGGCCGAAAGTGATCTGGGTGTCCGACCACTTCAGCCTCCGGGCTGCCGCTGGGCTCGGTGCCACGGCCAGCAACTCACGCTTCATGGCTTTGAAGCCACGGCGCGAGGAGCGGGCGTGTGCCCCACCATCGAGGGTGGCAAGGACGTTCTCGGGTTCTTAGAACTCGAGAGGTTGCTCCGGATTGGGAGCGGGCTTGGCCTGCTGCCGCTCCTGCTGGAACTTCTTGACGCGCTGGGCCAAGTTCTAGACGGCACGGCACTCCATGAGGTCGTGCTAGTCCGTCTCGTGGACTGTGCACCACTTCCGGCCTGTTGCTGGCGGGGGCGGTGCACGTGCGGCCTTTTGCCGCTGTTGTCGTTCCCGCGGGCAATGTCGCCCCGGGGGTTGCCCGTAGCAGCCAAGGCGAAGTTCTCGGCGGGCTCCTTGCCCTTCTGGCACTTCCTCCTGTCCCGTCGCAATGTGGAACGTGAGGGCTCGCCGTGCTCTCCAGGGCCCTGGTGAGGGGCCTCAGGGTGTGGCTTGTTCCACACTCGGGCCTCCTCCTTGCGGGCGCAGAGGTCGGCGAGGCTAAACAACTGGGCCGCGGTCTGGATGTCGCGGGTGCCCAGCTTCTCGAGCATGCGCTTGTCGCGCACGCCCGAGCGAAACGCGTGAAGGACCGCGTGGTGAGCGATATGGGGGATGGTGTTGCGGACCTGACTGAAGCGTTGCAGAAAATGCCTCAGCGACTCGTCCCTGCCCTGACGTAGGGCGTGGAGATCCGCCTCGGTCCCAGGGCGTGGGAAAGTGCCCTGGAAGTTCGCCACGAACTAGTGGCAGATGTTCTCCCACGAGTAGATCGAACTCTCAAGGAGGTTCATCATCCAGGAGCGAGCCTGGGCCTTAAGGGCGACGGGGAAGTAGTTCGCCATCACCTTCTCATCGCCCCTGGCCACCTGGATGGCGTGGTGTAGATCTACAGGTACTTTGTGGGGTCGATGGAGCCATCATATTTCTCCGGCAAGTTGGGCCGGAACTTGGCAAGCCAGCGCACCTGCCGAAGGCCTGGGGAGAGCGCCAGGCAACCCGAGCCGTGCTGAACGAGCTCGGGCGACGGACGACGATTTCCCGCCGGGGGGTTAGAGCTGGAGGCCTGGGCCTCGGGACGCCCGACGGCGCTCGCACGCCGTTCGCGCTGTCGCTCCAATGTGACCCAGGCGTCCTCATAGGACCGCATCTGGTTTAGCCGTTCACGGAGGTCGCCATGGCTATTCTTGGCCAGAGGCGTGGCGCGAGGCGCCGCGCTCCGGGCTTGGTTCTGCTTCCGGGGCGGGGGGCCGGCCCGCGCTAGATGTCGCGTGGTCGGCACTCCTGGCCCCTGCACTGCTGTCGGGGGCTACCTGGCGATGGGCCGCACCTACCAGGTCGGCGACTTCGCTGAGCCACCGCCGCTCCCGACCTCCGCCCTCGGTAAATGCCGGGGGGTGGCACAAGAGGGCTTCCGCCGCCAGGAGGGCTCCCTGCGGCGTCGCCGACTGGGAGTTGAGATGGCGGCGCGCCGTGGAGCGGCGCGTCCGCTCACGCCTCATAGATGAGGCGCGGCGACCAGCGGGCACTTGCTGCCCCCTCCGCAAGGGAAGGGGCCGAGGCGCACAACCAGGTCACCGCGGGGAAGCTCGGCCCGCGGGCACGCGCCACATGCCCCCAGGAGGCGAGGAGGGGAATGTGGCGGGCTCGCCATAGGGCTAACATCGCCCGGCGGGGTGAGGCCACCGGACCCCTTGTCGGAGTCCCGCGGACGATGACCTCCTGCCATGGAGCGTGCCGGTGTTGGGGACGCTGACGTGCTGCCTGGAAGTGAAACTCCCCCTACCTGGCGCGCCAGCTGTCGGAGGAGGGAACTCCAACCGCGGGGAGTCTAGGGACCCCCCTTTGAGGTTCGGCCAGGGAGTTGTTCACAGAACGACTGCGGCGTCGGGACGATGGCACGTAAGGGAGGCAGAAGAAGTAGACAGGTTCGGGCCGCGCGGAGGCGTAATACCCTACTCCTGTGTGTATCTGCTATGTGGGAGATGAATATGGTTTTCTCTTACAAGATGTTCTTGAGGGGTGCTCAAGAAGCTAGCCCTCATTGGGAACGAACTCAGTCTTTTGTTTTCTGGTGCAGCTCGAGAAGCTCTCCAGAAGCCCCCCAGAAGCTCCCTCGAAGCTCCCTCTCTCTGCTGGCATGGATCCTCCTTTCATAGTCCAAGGAGAGTCCACAGTGCCTGGTACACATGCCAAGAGAAAGCTTTTCTAGGTATGATATGTCTTGTCGCACGCACGCGGCCGCCTGCTGAGCCACGCCGGAGTTGGTTCGGGATGTCTTGTCGTACACGTCCGCCTGCTGAGCCACGCCGGAGTTGGTTCGGCACGTCTAGTCGTCACGTTGCTCGGCTGCTGCGGGCGGCTAGGTCATGACGATGTGACAGCGCACGCCTTCGCTGCCAGAGGGTGGAAAAATGAAGCCCTCTTAGTCAAATATGTCTGACTGCACAGTGAGCGGGCCCACGGGGGGCCATCATGAGAGTCCACGCACGTCCGAGCGGGCGATAGGCGCGATACGCCCCATCGCCTCATCATTAATGCGGGTAGTTGGGGAGTTGATCCGCTCGAGTCAAGCTCGTGGCCAGGGCAGAGAGCTCATCGAGCCCTCCGCGCGCACAAGGTGCCGAGCCCCTTGGGGACCGAAGCTGTGGGCCCCGGGACCGGGGGACGAGACCCGGGGCTAGGAAGACCCGGTAATGTGCCCCGGGGACGCGACCCGGGGCCGAGGAGGTGGGTCCCGGGACCGGGGGCGAGGCCCGGGCCCGGGAAGTCCTAGTAATGTGCCTCGGAGACGCGACCCAGGGCGGAAGCTGTGGGTCCCGGGACCGGGGGGCGAGACCCAGGCCCCGGGAATATCCCAGCAATGTGCCCCGGGAACGCGCCCCGGGATCGAGCCTGTGGCTCCCGAGACCAGGGGGCGAGGCCCGGGAATGTCCCCGGGCTACGGGGCCTGAGGCGGATGCGGGGGGTCGTCGCAACGCGCCCGGGGAAGGTGCACCCGAGCCCGGGCAGTGCTCGAGCCCCAGGTACTTGGCGGGAAAACAGCCATAGCCGGCCGTCACCGGTGCAGAATGTGGGCCCCGGATGAGCTGACGTGGCCGAAGATCCACGTGTCCCCGGGGAAAGTGGGGCCCCAGTCCCGTTTCGCCGACAACATGAAATTGTTTAAACATGTGAAGAGACTATTAAAGTCTGTTAGGAAATCAAAAAACTTCAGAGTTATAACATTTGATTACATTTAAACATCTAGAAACTTAACAGATCTCTTCACTAAGGGACTATAGACAATGCATCGAAGGTGATGGGTATGAGACCCATGTGAGTTATACTATAGCGGTAACCCAAGCTATGTGATCGGAGATCCTATGAATTAGAACCTAGAAAGAACAAGCCATTAGCTAACTGGAGTAGATTATCTTTAATTCTCTCTAAGTGAAGATGCAAGTACTCTCACAAGCTGCATGGCATGTTGGTTATGCCTTAATGTGTTTTGTTGGCTTTACGTAGCGAAGATATTGTCCTACAAAGTATTCTTGAAAGAATACACCTATATGAGCCTGACTATTAGTCGTAGTCTATGAATGTTTTAGATGAATCTCCTAGGAAGCTCATGAAGAGACCAAAGAGTATGACTTATACGCTCCAACCGAGGGGTAGCGTACTGGCGACCTAGTATTAATTAAGTTTCTGAGTAAAACTTGCTCACGCAAAACATGGAATTCAAGGCATAGTCCATTGTTCAAATTGTGAGTAAGTGTAGCTTGGAGATCTAGATGAATGTTCAACCTTAACCGGTCTCTATCGAAACACTGGTATAAAAACAGTATATTGGAAAAAGATAAATCTTTGTGTGACTTTGAGATTTGGTGAAGAATTGTTGGAATTATTAGTGAACCTTGGGCCCATTGGGAGAATAATTTCCAGGAAAATCTCAGCCCACCTTATGGGAGGCATGCATGTGAACTTTAGTACCAACTTACTATTCTAGGGGAGGGAGACCACCTTAAAAGGGTGAGTGCTCTCCTAGCTACTTAAGCAATGTCTGTGTCAGCCCCCAGTTTTGAGAATCCAAAACTTATTATGTTTTCCTGTACCAATCCCTAAATCAATTGTTGGTACACACAAAACATAGCTAGCTCATAATATAATACGAATTGAAATAAGACTAAAGGAGCTTATACCTTTATTAAGGCCAAAATGGCTGCACCTTATCCGAGTAATAGCAGTAGAAAACGAGTAGTGGTACTGTCCAATCTTCATGCCCACATGCAGATGACTAGGGCCACGACCTAGTCAACTTGTGCTTATCCGTCCTGCTAAGCATACGGATCATACTAGTAAGGTCTTCTCTTCTGGCTTGTTCTTTTGCTAAACATATTAATTGAGAAATCATGAGTAAATAGGTACTCAGCAAGCCACCACGCAAATATGCTTATCATACACAGGGTGTTCAAGGAGCGACTGAGATTATTTTGCGTAAAGCCAATTTTGATAATCATTTCATAAATACCTATGACCTAGCGGGATAGACTTAAAATAGTTTTGATATCGTAATGTTTGCTCAACGAAAGTTTTATCCACCAATCCTGAGACCGCCTCAGGAATGACTTGCCACTGCTGATCATGCAGTTTCTACAACTCATTGTCCCATTGCCTCCAAAGGAACAATAGCCATAGCCATCCTTCATCACCATCCCATAATCCAACCATCCATTACCTAATTTGAGAAAATTGCATGTCTAGTCAAGAGTAGTACAAGTCCTTGTGCTCAATTAACTGTGAGCACAGCTATTCGAATAGATTGATTTACTCACACTGTATTGGATGTACGCTTTACCCGCACACTGTGACATACCCAACACATGAGTTAAGTCCTAACGCATGAGATTTTTCACGGCCTGGTTTTTCAAACTCTGTATGGTTGCGGTACCCGCCCCATGGACTATGAGCCCTCATGCACTTCCTGGCACACCAACACGCCTTACCAGTGGTGAGAGGAGTCCTAGGCCCAAGATCGTTAGGGGATAATACTATATATAGATGCATTTTAAGTTCTACATCATTTATCATCACAATATCTCAGCACTTCACAACAATTCACAAACCACCTGCAGAACCAATCGATTACTGGGGTACCATCCCCGCAAAGAAGTCCCAATCCACTAGGTCTATACCCATTTGAAAAATGCGATCGTACTCAGTTTGTTTCCCGCATAGCTTCTTGACGCGGTCCTTAATTTACCAGGGTCGACGCTTGTTGTTCCCAGAACCACCCAATTTCTTTCCTGCGGCCCCGGTCAAAATTGATTTTTTTTCCTTGTTTTTGGTTTTCGCAAATGGTAACTCACTATACGCGCGAGATGGCAATACATGTCTCCATCCTCGCCAATCACTGTAACCCTAGTGATTGACTAATCAATCATCCCCTTTTTATTGAAGACATGAGGAAGGGCGATTCAATCACCCAAGTGCAACTAGGCATGGCTAAGCATTTCTTATTAAATATAATTAGGGACTTGATTAATATCATGGCGTCAAGGAATAAGTTACTGAATACAAGGGTGGCAAGCTTGGATTAATATGCTCAAGGAGGGGGATGTGGTGACTTGCCTTGCTCATGGCGATTTACAGATTACTTGCTCTTTGACCTTGCTCAATCTTTAGCTCCTTGGGTAGCACCTCCACGATCCTCATGATAGCGATAAAATCTAATTACGTGAGAAAAACCAATTGCAACCATCAATTCACACATAAATTTATAGTCTAGTTTTTATTGACAAACTAAGTGGCGAACAGCTATATCCTCTATTCCCGGAACTAAGGGGCTTGCCATTTAACCTAGCAAGGGCTAAGGTTGAGGGCAATCGCTCCCTACTATCGATATTAACTAAAGGGCCAAGGCTCTATGGCTCGCGGGTGATGTAGGGGCTATGGTTGTATAGTGGTTAAACTGTTCATTACCCATGACCACTTACTTGGCATGGGGAGGCTGGCTATAACCTACCCTTGCTATGGCTTTAGGTTAGGTGAAGACGTACTAGCACAATTTAGGCCTATTTTGGGCCTTAGCCTCCCATATTTTGCTCTTAGCATCTGATTGTTGTATTTAAGCACTGGTGTCAACTTAAGAATCGAATTTTAGCTAGATAGCCTTGTGGTCTGGTAGGTTTAACCCATTTGTGACACATAACTTGTGGAGTTTTCACATGGTGGGTCTAATCGAATATTTAGAGAGAAGGTAGTTTAAAACCTTGATTTATGCCCTGTTTTATATTTAGTAACAATTTTTGGTGTGAACACATTTTTAGGATGCTTTCCACTATTGTCTAGTCGATACATAGGTAAAGGTAAGTTTTAATGTAGGATTTAATTAGGTGTATATGTATTTCCCTTGTCATATAAAAAATGCATTTGTTTCCTTTAAGTCTATAAGGTACATTAATTGGTCGTTTACTTAAGATCACTTAGCAATTTATTTATACTTTCTTCACAAATCAGAAAACAAGGTTCTTATATGTTTCAAAGTTTAAAGCATGGGTTAGAATATTTTAAGAATATTATTAATGTTGCTTTAATCCTTCATTTGCCAACAACTATATTTTAGTATAAGAAACTTTTGGGATCTTTCCTATAACTTAGAAATTAAGTGTTATGGTAGGTCTTTGCAATTTTACAATTTAGAGGCTTTATTCCCATGATTAGGAGTTAATACTTGCCTAAAGACATTTTTTTAGTATGGAAGAGTAGTTATCTAGTCGCCTTTATTTCCTATTTGTGCAAAAAGTGTATTGGTGACAACCATTATTTTTGGTCCAGAATGTCGAGCTTGAATTTACAAAATTTTAGAGATAAGTTTCACTTGATTTGGACTTCATTTGAATTAGTTATAAATTTTCAAAGATTAATTCATATTTTCCTATACTGAAATAAAGACCTTAGCTATTTTTATCTATTTTGGAATTCTTTTCTTAAGGGACAAGGCTCGGTGGCTGATAAGTGGGGCCTAGATTATCTTTGACTTGGCCAAATTGACCAGGAGCCTAGGGCCCACTTGTCAGTGACTCCAAAGTCTTAAAAAAGGTGCTGGACTATCTTTAAGGATGTGGGGCCCACATGCCAATGACTTATATGTTAAACAGTCTTAATTATGTTTCTTAGCTGACTTGGGCCCACATGTCATGCTAACATACTAAGCATATCATTAACTTTAATCACTTGTTATTAGTTTATTAATTCTTTTGTGGGTCCCACATGTCAGTCTCTAGGAAATTATTCCCCTCCTCATTTTCTTCCTTTGCTCTTTCTCTTCTCTCTCTCTTGACGCTATCCCTCTCTCGTGTGGCCAAGCGGAGCGGCGCGAGCACAGCGGGCGGCGGCGAGGTGGCGATGGCCGACAGTGGATCTTGAGGTCTTGGTTACAGAAGAGGGATTCTCGGTGGCTGGCGGTGGCTGTGGAGGCAGGAGCACGTGGCTGTCAATGACCGTGGCTGGCCGTGCTTAGGCTGCTAGCAAAATTAGGGTGGCCTAGCGGGATTCCGGCTAGAAGGACACATGAGGGGGTCCACCATGGTGAGGGGAAGCAATTCCCCTCGACAAACTAAAGCGGGGACAGCTTGTCGTGGTGGACGGTGGTGTTGAGGAAGGATTACGGCGGCGCCTCGGAT
The DNA here is from genome assembly GCA_003991445.1 of Oryza meyeriana var. granulata. NCBI lineage: Eukaryota > Viridiplantae > Streptophyta > Magnoliopsida > Poales > Poaceae > Oryza > Oryza meyeriana. The sequence goes on along the minus strand of RYFJ01000696.1, from coordinate 11,464 downwards.
TGCTGTGGCACGGCAGCGCAATCCGAGTGGGTTTTCGTTGGTGAGGGCCCTAGGGGAAAGGATGAGGAGGATGTAGAAAGGACTCACCGGGATTTGTCTCGAGGCGGCGGAAAGGCGGTTCGTTGTCGAGGCGGAGTGAAGCAGGGGCGGTTGACGTCATACGCGAGGGCAGCGATGTTCGCTCCGGGTCAGCACGGGGCAGGGGCAGTCTTCTCCTTCTTGCGGTGATTTTGGTGAGGCTTGAGGTGGTGAGGACGTTGGGCTATAGGGCGTGGCAGTGCCGATGGTGAGGCAGAGCCAGGGCAAGCGGGGCAAAGTGGAACAGTGCGCACCCCAAGCATTCGACGGCTGTCCGGGTCTTGGTGTTGGCGACCGACCGTCTCCTCCCTGCCTCGAGTGTGTCCATCAGCGCTAGGCTCAGACGAGGCCCTAGGAGCGGCGGAGCAGAAGCACGGCCGAGCGGGTCATGTGCACACCACCTGCTCGACGATGGTTCGGACTTGGTGCTTGGCGGTGGAAGCGGCTCGAGGGTTGGGGTGTGGAGAGGTGGTGGCGTGTAAGCGCGGCGGCCTCCTCCATTTATAGACATGGATGGCTTGCGGCAGAAGGCAAGAGTGGTATGGCAGCGAGGCATGGCGACGGGGTTGTCTCGGTGGCTGTCCGAGTATAGTTTCAGCATCTACGTCCTTCAGACCAGCGGGCGCAAGACAGCATGGCGATGGTAGTAAACTTGTCTTGGCGCGACTTGGTTGGCGTGGCACGGTTGGAGCGATGCGGTTGGCATGACGTGGCGTAGGAGGGATTCACGATAGCGGCATGGCGGGCCGTGTCGCATGGTGTTCGGGATACGACGGCACGCGAGCGTAGTGCGGGAGCGAGCGGGAAGGCTTGGTGTCGGGTCTCGTCAGGGGTGGTGGATGATGGCGACAAGGCAGGCTCAGGTACACGTGTGCAGGCTCGCCGGCGGGATTTGCAGTTGTCAGCAGAACATCCGGCCAGGAGCAAAACAAATTCAAAATATTAGCCGGAACCTCCGGCCAGGAGCAAACAAATAAACCCACAATCACAATGAACACACAAGGAAGTATTTTTGGTGCTGTGCAAAATGCTCCAGCTTTTCTGAATATATTGATTGCCTATTTATACACAAGTGTTAACTAACAACAAAAGAAAACAAAGTAGTGGCCGAGTGGCCGAGTGGAGCTCCTGCCATGAACCAGAGCGCATGCAGATCGTGCCGCACAACTCGCCACAGAGCAGCTTCATCGTGGTCACCAACAGGATGTGCTCAGGATGGAAGAGAAACCAAAACCTAAGTTTATCAGAGAAAAGGTTTGAGCGGGAACTCGGGGTTACAAAATTGATCACATTTCACCCCCTAAGCCTGAAGTTCCTTGCCGATCTTAACGACGCCCAGCTGCACACGGAGTTCTGAGAACCGATCACGCGCTAGCGGCTTCGTCAGTATGTCGGCCAGCTGTCGGACCCGGGTTTGACCCCGAACCCTATGTGTGTACCGTGCTAGTCCCACGATCAATTGCTAGCACACACATTCAACATTGGCATCATAATCCATACATCACAGGTTCAGCTCACAGCAGTCCAAACATAAGTCGTACAAGAGTCTAGACTTTAGCGATTACATAGAGGCCGACCGGCCAAATAGAACAGCAAAATAACAAAGAGTTCAACAGCGGAAACAAGATAATAGAGGCACCAAAAACCAGCAAGTATGCCTCTGCCCGCCCACAGGCAACCAACCGGTAAGCTCTAGTAAGCACCGTCGTTGTCGTCCCCAAAACCCGCTGCATAGAAGTACCCGATTGTCGGGTTCTCCTCAACCATTTCTAAAAAAAAGAAGTCACACAAGCGTGTGTGAGTACAATACGTACTCCGCAAGACTTATAGTGTTTGCAATGGTATTCCATAATATGCGAAGATAAACAAGGAATGGTTCAGGTCCTGCAGTTTGCATAAATCATAATATACATAGCGAAAACATTGCGGTTTTGCAACGAAATTTTTGTAAATCAAGCTAGCACAGCAAACAAGTATATAAGCATCAACCCCCAAGTGTTTCCAACCATATGGGCTCCCTGCCCATGCCAGCCAACAGTGGCAACACGCTGCCACAACCATCCCAGCGAACTCCTCGTTCGCACCAAGATCTTTCCCCAAAACAGTTCCCAAAAATTAAAACTACTACGGTGGAGAATTTCCCAAGTTGTCCATAACCGAGGACACGGCTATTCGAATAGTTTTAACTCTCGAGAGTGTTTACAACTGTACCCACATGACAAGGACAATATGAGTTACCACACAGGAGGCTCACACCATCAATGACAAAGCCTTTCCACCGTTGACCTAGCAATATCCCGCGCTTATGATCCATCCCTAGAGAGTTGGGAGGCCTCCCAAAATCCCCAAGGCTCATACGATGTGCTGGTCACCCTTGAACAATAATCAAGGTACCTTCGGGCTATGGACAAAAACCATAACCCGCACTATCCCAATGTCAACAATAATGACCTACAACTACCACTGGCGGGTCTATTGCTAGGTATCAACAATATACTAAGCTAGGAACTCCCCATAAGAGCCACATGTGGTTTGCACTGTGCTTCTTGGTTCTAGCTACACCATAGAATCGGTCCTTAGTGACCCGGGCGAGACAACCGCCTAATCGGTACCACAACAAGGCACCAAACACTACATCCACTCGCCCAAGTCCAAAAGCATGTTTTCAGTTTTTGTTTTCCACCAAGAGCACAGGGGAAGAATACCCACTGTTCATTTCCACATTTTCGCAAATGCTTCTTTTTCCCAACATCCCAAAATCAAGTAACAAGTAGCCTTGATTAAAAAGCAAACTAAGCATACCTATAGACATCTTCCCAACCACATGAACCCAAGTTTCAGTGGCAACATAAGTGACAAGGAATTCATGATACTCAAGTAACAAGGACAGGGCATATGCAACAAGAGGTTAACTACCCAAGAATCCCACATATTTCTAAGTAAAACATCGCATGCATAATAGTTTGCAGTCAATATAGTTTGTAAATTTGAAATATAGGAGCAACTGATCAAGGGGGTGCTTGCCTTGTTCCTGGACTTCTTGGAACTCTTCTGATCCTTCCACAACCGGGTCAACAACGTCGTGTTCTACGAGAATACCAAACGAATGCAATGAAAACAACGGCAAAATATTTAACAGAACAGGAAGTACAAATATTTTTGCAGAATATGCAAGTGCATGATTTTAGATGAATTTAGGAAAAAGAATCGCTTGAATCCGAGTTCGTATGAGGGAGATACGGCTAAACGAAGTCTGTTCTGTCCTAAAATCGAAAATAAATGAGAAACAGCGCTTTCGCTCGACCGAACTGCAGAAACGGCTGAAAACATTCTACCGACTTAACGGGTGGTCTATTTGAGACGTTTTCGGTTCTAGGGCATAGGAGTCACTGGATGTACAGGTGGAACCTACGGGAAGGCTTCGGTAGTGGCGAACGCCTCGGTCCAAAAACGATGTCTTCGCACGAGCAAACTACACGTCTTCGCACGTTAACGACAACCGGCAAAATCGGGAAACCAGCAGCAGCAGCTCTACTCGCGGTTTTATCCCGTTCTAACGCTAGTGGGGCCAACCCGGCTTGCATGGGGCTGATGGGGTGGCTGTCGCTCACTCAAACACAAGCGCACCTAAGGTGTTCGGTGAAAAGCCAAGCTAATGCACGGCTTGTCTACCTCTGTCCTCTCATGTTCTAATGCATGGCTAGCGATGCAGGGGTGTGGGGAAGCTCTAGGGGTCCTGCATGCAAGATCGAAGGGCTCTACTACATGCGGCCATGCTCCGATTGAGCCTCATCCACACATATGGCCACGGTGGTGACGCTTGGGTGGATGGCAAAACAATGGCATGACAGGCCAAGCCAAGGACGTGGGGAGAACTAGTAGCCTCCCAGGAGTAAAAGAAAGTACATGCAGAAACAGAAGCTCACCGAAGAGTGCTGGCCGTGGGGTGCGACGTTGAGGCGGTGGTCGGCTCGGCAACAGGGTCGCTCGTGATGGAGGCTGCAGACAAGTGCTATGATAAGCTCAAAGAGTGAAGGGAAGATGGTGATACGGCCAGGGCAGCGCTAACTCACCAGGCGCTGTTAGCGGGCCGCAAGATCACGGCGGCACCCGGTCGGTGTTGCAAAAACACGATGGGCTGCAGTGGTGCCTGCTGCTGCCGAGGGCAAAAACGGAGTTAGGTCGGGCAAAACGCGTGGTGACACAGCTGAGACAAAGGTAAAACTCACCGGAAGCTCTCAGACGGAAAGCGTGTGCTCGCCGGCGCCGTGGGCGGCACCTCACGTTCTCAGCGAACCAAGGGGCAATCGCCTGGGTCCTTGGGTGCGTAAGAAAGAGGGCGAGCTGGGGAAGCAGGAGGACATAGGCTTGGTTAAAAGGAAGGCAGGGAAGGGAGAGGAGAGGGGAGGGGCGCTGCTCTGCTCCACGGTCTCGCGATGGCGTGCGCGCGGGCAAGCGTGCAGCAGACAGATGGGACAGGGCAGGGCGCCGCTGAGGCTGTCGGGGTATCTCGCGAGGTCCCAAGGCGGCTCTCTGCCTCTCTCTCTCTCAAGTGGTCTAGGGCGCGCAGAGGAAGCCACCTGGCCGAGCCGCACGGGCGGAGAGAGATTCTCGCGTGATCTCGTTTGGACGATGGAGGACAGGGCACAACCGATAGCATCACGTATCAACGATTCACGCCTGAGGGCTGTCTCCAACAACCATGTGTTGACGCCGAAACCAATCGGCCGATATGGACTCCTCATAGCCGATGGCCGACAGCACCTATATATATCGGCTAGCAAACCGATGATGATATAAGTGAAAAGCAAACCGGCCGATTGCAGATAGCATTCGCATACTTGAGCATCGGCTAGAAGCCGATGATAACAGAGATAGGCGGAATAAAAAGCCAGCTGACTGGCGCGGGCTCGCGAGAGAGGGCGCGGGCGCAAGCTCGGGAGAGAGAGCGCGCGGGCGCGGCTCGGAGAGAGCAACAGGCGCGGGCGCAGGTGAGGGCGCGGGCAGAGACGAGAGCGCAGGCGCGGGCGCAGGCAAGGGCGCGGGCGCGGGCTTGCGAGAGAGAGGGCGCGGGCGCGAGCTCGGGAGCGAGGCGGCGCGGGCGCGGGCGCAGGCAAGGGCGCGGGCGCGGGCTTGCGAGAGAGAGGGCGCGGGCGCGAGCTCGGGAGCGAGGCGGCACGGGGCCCGGGCTCGCAAGAAAGGGCACGGGCGCGAGCTCGGGAGAAGGCGCGGGCTCGGGAGAGGGCCGAGTCCCCGGGCACGAGAAAAGGGCGCGGACCCGAGAGAGAGCCCGGGCCGGAAGAGAGCGGCGGACTCGAGAGAGAGCCCGGGCACGGAGAGCGCGGGCGTGGCGTAGGTCCGATCGGAGCGGGCTGATCCGATGGAAGGATTCGGACCGTCCAATCCCCAAGAGGATGGTCCGATTGGGGCAGCATGCATCCAACCGAAAGAAACTTGGGGGCAAGGCTGGGTTTTTCATGCATGAAAGATGACATGAAGAGCATGCAGATGGAAAAATGGTTTTATGCACCAAACAACAAAAGTGGGCTGTTACAAAACCTACCCCCCTTAAAATGAATCTCGTCCCCGAGATTCGGCCGGCTCGGTGAAGAGATAGGGAAACTCGCTTCGAAGACGGTCTTCACGCTCCCAGGTTGCCTCATCCACTGTGTGGTTACTCCACTGTACTTTGCACATCTTGATTGTCTTGTTCCTTGTCCGCCGCTCAGCTTCTTCTATTATGCGGATTGGGTGCTCTTTGTACGTGAGGTCTTGTTGTAGTTCGATGCTTCCTACTGGCGCAACCTCAGTGGGCACTCTGAGGCACTTCTTTAACTGTGATACATGGAAGACATTGTGCACTTCAGATAGCTCAGGTGGCAGGTCCAACCTATAGGTCACTTCCCTACTCTTGCAAGCACCCTATAACGTCCAACGTACCGTGGTGCTAATTTTCCCTTGACTTGAAACCTGTGGGTACCTCGCAGCGGGGTCACTTTGAGATATACGAAGTCATTAGGTCTGAACTTCAGCTCACGTCTCCTTTGGTTAGCATAGCTCTTTTGTCTTGATTGGGCTTCCTTCAACCTTGCTCTAATCAACCGAACTTGCTCTTCTGCTTCATTGATCGAAGCTGGGCCAAAAACGTGTCTCTCACCAACTTGTGACCAGTTTAGAGGTGTCCTACATTTCCTCCCATAGAGGGCCTCGAATGGTGACATTTGTAGGCTTGCTTGGTAGCTGTTGTTGTAAGAAAACTCAGCATATGGCAAGCAATTTTCCCAGCTTGGTCCATGGGACAGCACACACGCTCTTAGCATGTCCTCTAGAATTTGGTTCACCCTCTCAGTTTGTCCTCCAGTTTGCGGGTGATAAGCAGTGCTAAAAGCTAGGTTAGTTCCCATTGCTTGCTGCAACCGTTTCCAAAAATGTGAGATGAACTGGGCACCTCGGTCCGAAACTATCCGTTTTGGCACACCATGCAAGCAAACAATCCGAGAGAAATACAATTCAGCTAGCTTGGTTCCTTTGTCAGTGGTTTTCACTGGTATAAAGTGTGCTACCTTTGTCAACTGATCCACTACAACCCATATTGAGTCATTGCCTCGCAGTGACCTTGGCAAACCAGTGATGAAAATCCATTCCAACTTCGTCCCATTCCATTCCGGGATCTGTAATGGCTGTAGTAAGGTCGGCTGCCTTTGGTGCTCAGCCTTCACTCGCTGACACACATCACAGAGCGCCACGTATTCAGCTACATCACGCTTCATGCTTGCCCACCAAAAATCCTTCCTTAAATCTTGATACATCTTGGTACTACCGGATGAATTGAGTATCCCAATGTTTCATGGGCTTCTTTCAGAATCAGGTTCTTGACCTTTTCATCTTTGGGATGTATATTCGCTGTCCACGCCTAACCACTCCATTTTCATCCATGTTGTACTCCGAGGTTCCCCCTTTCTCTATGCTGCCGCTTAATTCCTGGACTTCCTTGTCTCAGCTTGGCTGCAAGAATTTGGTCTTCTAACGTCGACTTTGCTTCCACGGCTGCAACACAACCATACTCCACCAATTCCAGGTTGAGGCGTTGAAATTCCTTATACAACTCAGGTTGTCCATTGCTTAGTGTGAGACTATTGCAATGAGCTTTCCGACTCAGCGCGTCTGCAACTACGTTGGCTTTCCCGGGTGATAAATTTATGCCTAGGTCATAGTCCTTGATTAACTCGAGCCATCTCCTTTGCCTCAAGTTCAGAATCCGCTTGTGTGAATATATACTTCAGCTCTTGTGATCTGAGTATATCTCGCAGTGATTACCGATCAAGTAATGCCGCCAAATCTTCAAGGCATGCACAACAGCCGCTAGCTCTAAGTCTGGTGCGTAGGTAGTTCTGTCATGGTCTCAATTGCCGCGATGCATAGGCTACTACCTTCCCTTCTTGCATCAACACGCACCAAGACCTAACCGAGATGCATCACAATACACTCGAGTTCTTGCCAACATCCGTAAAACCAACACGGGTGCTGTGGTAGTCTTTTCTTTAATTCTTGGAAGCTTTCTTCGCATTCCTTAGTCCATTCAAACCTCTTTTCCTTCTTCAACAACTGAGTCATTGGTCTAGCCAATCCTTGAAAAACTTTCAATGAACCGGCGGTAGTAGCCAGCCAATCCAAGAAAGCGTCTTATGTCCGAAACATTCTGGGGTTGATTCCAATTCAACACCTCTTGGACCTTGCTTGGGTCAACGGCTACTCCACCCTCGGACAGCACATGACCAAAGGAATCCAACCTCCTCCAACCAGCAACTCACACTTGCTAAATTTTGCATATAATTGGTGCTCTCGAAGTTTATCCAAAACTAGCCGTAGGTGCCTTTCATGCTCTTCTTCACTCTTCGAGTAGATGAGGATGTCATCAATAAAGACTACTACAAACTGATCCAAGTACTCCATAAAAATCTTATTCATCAAGTTCATGAAGCTTGCCGGGCATTGGTTTAGCCAAAGGACATTACGGGTGTACTCATACAAACCTAACGGTGGTGAAAGGCTGTCTTTGGGATATCATCAGGTTTGATTTTCAGCTGAAAGTAGCCTAGTCTCAAGTCAATCTTTGAGAATACACGTGCCCCACTCATTTGATCAAAAAGATCATCAATACGGGGCAGCGGGTATTTATTTTTGATGTTAACCTCATTCAACGATCGGTAGTCGACGCACATCCTGAGAGTGTGATCCTTCTTCTCCACGAACAGCACAGGAGATCCCCATGGTGATGTGCTTAGCCGAATGAATCCTTTGTTCAGCTGCTCTCTAAGTTGTTCCTTCAGTTCAGCTAGCTCATTAGGTGGCATCCGGTAGGGCCATTTGGATATCGGGGCTGTTCCGGGCAGCAGCTCTATCACGAACTCCATGTCTCTGTCAGTGGCATACCGGGTAACTCATCTGGAAAGATGTCAGGGTACTCACAAACTACCAGAACCTGGCTTATTTTCCCTACTAACAAGGCTGCTGAGAAGAGAATGAGAGGTACAGTTCTATTAGAGACAAACTCTACCCGATCCCCGGCTGTGTTTGTGAGTGTGATGGACCTACTCTCACAGTTGATCAAACCCTTGTGCTTGGAGAGCCAATCCATCCCAAGTATCACATCTAAACCTTGTGTCCCAAGCACAATCAGATTTGCCAAAAACTTACATTGATAACAATCTCACGCGTGCCAAACTAGTTTGTTGTCAACAGCTGACCCAGGATTTACTACATTGAGTAACTAGGTGTCAACTTCATAATACTTTCAGCAAAAACTCTTGATATGAAAGAATGTGAAACCTCCAAAGCAAATAAAACCTGCAGGGATGGATTCATAAAACATAACCAAGCACACATCAGCGCATCCTGAGTTCGTCCCTCACATGATTAACCCTCCCCTCCGAGTCTGGCAGCTGGGTCGGTCGGCTGGCTGGTGCTCCATGCCTCTCCCACGCACTGCTGTCGCTGCCGACACGGAGCAATTGAACTGACCGGTACCTTCTTCGCCACCGATGGCAGTAATCCCGAATCTCCAAATTGAGTCTACTGGCTGAAGTCTGTAGCTTGTCAGTGAAGCAGTGCGCTGAGGACACGGGCTGTGGCTGGCCTGCTGAAGTTGGCGCTGATACCTTTCGGCTGGCGCGGCGCCGAACCGTTGCGATGCCACACGCGCTGCTGCGAGGAGCTTCCCCGCAGGCTTCGGCCCCACTAGTTTGCGACTCCACTACACCTGCTGTGCTCCCATCCAATGCTTTTCACCAAGTGAAAGCAGGAGTCAAATGGCTAAGCCAGCGCATTCTTCATCTTACCTTCCAAGAACTTCTCATCTTGTCTCTCATTGGCAGTCGCAGCGCCTATCGAGCAGTTGAAAGCGTGAGTACTCCTCACACATGTTCCTTCTTCAGGTTTCAAATCCTTTCCTTTTATCTTCATGGTAACCAGCTGATTGTGGCTTGCACAATGCTACCTAAACTATCCACGTACAACATGCCATGCTGTGCATTGCACCTAATTTCTCCACACAATCACCGCCGTGAAGCGTTCTGTTGCAAATGCCACCTTCTCAGCATCGTCCAGAACCAATCGCTTTTTCCCACTCACGCAGCCAGTCATTCGGCGTCAATTGATCCTACCGACCAGGCAAAAAAACACGTGGCTTGTGCGGTGAAAAAAATCCAAACAACTGGATTTATTGTTGCCCATGTGCTTCTCCTTCAAAGGTTGTGCTGGCCACCATGCGCACGTTCCTTTCAATCCTCTCATAATGATTTTGCCATTACGTTTTCTAGCAACTATGCACCTTCGCCAATAATGCTGCCCACCGCAGTGCACCGGTATGTGCGATCATGGCCACCTGTTGCTGCTGATTCAGCAACCTTCATTCTTGACCACTCGAGCTGCCGAACGGGTCCGTGCTGTATATCCTACACAATCTCCCATACGACTTCCATAAGATCAAAATACTGCTACTAGAATTGTTATTAGTAGATCTAAACAGCCCATGGAACAGAGAAAAAGATTCAATAAACTGTCAACCAAGTACAAAAAATCATTAAGCCACAATGAACACTTAAGTCATTACAGACATAAACAATGGGACAAAGCATAGCGTTCACAAACAAAAAGCGACGTCTGCAGTGAATCAAGTCATCTAACAGCACAACATCAGTCATTTACACCACATCACCTAACATCACGGCACCCACGCCTTCGCCGAACAAAAGCACTACTCCCACTACAAACACCTTCAACAAGTCGACCTCTACCAATTGTGAAGACCTACTCCTGGTAACTCTTGCATCACCACTCGCTGGCAATGGGTTACACATGACCATAATCCTCCTCATTCAGCAGACCTCTTGAGCAGGCGGACCCGACGCTCGCTAGCTATCCACTTCAACTGAACGCTTGAAGACTGCCACTACTCTCACTTCATCTTAGCAGCGATTGAAGCAGCTGTCGGCACTGGGTACATGCAGCACTAATTTACCATCGGCGCAGGGCAACGGTTGCACGATGCGGCATGGTTCAGCAGCCTAGTGCGCAGCAGGCAGCTGCCACATTCTCCACACCATACAGCTCTTCGGGATTTGCCCAGGACATAAGCTCAATGACCGCTCCAAGGAGCGATACCCACGAACTTGCCGCCAGCCCAAGCCCAATGAACACTTAACATCTAGGAGCGCCACTCGCCAGTTGCAAGACATTGTCTCACGCTCTACTGATAAGAGGTAACTTCCTTCCCCAAAGCGTGCCGCAATGTACGTTTGAGGCCAACTCCACATGAGATGCCATGTACCATAGCAATTAGGCATCATTGATGCTCGTGGAGAGACCCATAGCCGGTGAACTCAAGGCCGCTCCAGACATTAAACCCTCGAGTATAAAACTCGTTGCACGGTACTCACCAAGCAGGGCCCAATTTGGATCAACTGTATACTCAAGTCGTATAATGTGCACCGCAGCATGTTCCACAAAACACGTGGCAAACCGTGGGGACCGCGTCATGGTCCAATGGCAAACAACCCACTCGGCCATCCCAGAAGTTACAACAACACAAAAAAATTAATCATGATTTCAGAAATAAAGTGGGCAGTTATTAGGTTAAAACAATGAGTATGATATATATATATATTCCTTATTTTCCACAAGTATTTAGCAATTAGTTTTCAATTCCAACAAGGTGATGCAATCATAACAAATATCGGCACAACGCATGAGACAACCAAACCGAACTACAATACAAATCGCAATCTCCATCCCAGTCTCTTCTACTCCTCACCCCCCTTAGTCCTTAATCCCCTGGTCGAGCCCTCGAATTTGACACCTCCTCTTCTCTCTTCTTCTTCTTCTTCTT